>JAUIMM010000099.1:950000-1550000 GCA_031769625.1 Taudactylus pleione
AGGAGCAAAAATGGAACACCGTCCCTTCTACCTTTCACTAATGATGTAAAACAGTTGCACCTTTATCTCACTGACAGACAGCGGGAGTACCTAGAGGATTTGTCCACTCACCCGACCACAAAGAAGTGGTTGCTGCTGGCCAAGGTAACCCTCACACAGCTAATCCTATTCAACCGATGTAGGGAAGGTGAGGTCTCAAAGATGAAGCTTTGCTCTTTTGCATCTCGGCACACAGCTGATTTACAGGGTGATGTGGCGCTGGCCCTGTCAGAGCCAGAAAAGAGGCTATGTCAGCACTTCACACGCATTGAGATTCCTGGTAAGAGAGGCAGGAAAGTCCCTGTCCTCCTGTCCCCTTGCATGCAGAGGGCAATGGAGCACCTCACAGAGAAAAGGGTAGAGTGTGGTGTCAGTCCTGACAATGTCTATATGTTTGCAAGACCCTCCGCCTTGTCACACCTCAGAGGATCTGACTGCATTCGACTCTATGCATGGGCATGTGGGGCCAAGCATCCAGAAGCTCTCTCCTCTACCAGGCTTCGGAAACATGTGGCCACCCTTTCAAGGGTGCTGAACATGAGTGACATGGCGATGGATCAGCTAGCCGATTTCCTAGGGCACGATATCCGGGTGCACCGCCAGTACTACCGCCTCCCTGAAGGTACCCTGCAATTGGCAAAAATTAGCAAACTCTTCGTGGCACTCCAGCAAGGTTGATTGGCTGACTTTAAGGGTCAAAGCCTGGAAGAAATCTCCATTGATCCCAACGGTAAGTAGTATGGTCCCTCACCCGACTGGTTGTTCCATGGGCTGACAGTCTAAGGGGGATACTGTGACCGGGGATCTCTGTTTATCTCTGTATTTCCAGAACCAATCCCGCTAGCCAGTGATGAGTCTGATGATGAGCCAGAGGTGGAAGCTGGAGCAGTGCATGTGGAGGAGGGAGATGCCAGTGCACCAAAAGTGATGGAGAGGCATGCACCCATGGCTACTAAAGGTGTGTGTCCATCAAATTCATTGGGTGGCTTGGGCTGGTGGTGAGTTTTTGGTTGACTGATCTCTTCCCTGTCTTGCATAGGTGATTGCATGGGCTCTAAAAAGAAACCGTGGAGCAGAAAAGAAGTAGCAGCTGTTGAGAGACACCTGATGAGATTCATCCTCTCCTGCAAGGTCCCCGGCAAAAAGGATTGTAACGCCTGCCTCGGCGCTGAGGAGCAGGCTCTGAAGGCTAGGAACTGGCTGTCGGTCAAGTACTACATAAAAAACTGAATAACTGCTATCAAGCGAAAGTGTACAGCCTGAATAAAAATTTATGTTGGTCCAACCAAGGCGTCTTTTTATATTTACTTTGGTGAAACCATTAAGTGGTCATAGCAAAGGGAGTACCCACATGGTTAGGAAAAACTGACTAGGTCCCGGTGAGGCATAATGGTGTCCGGTTTCTGTCACCAAGCTATACGGCACATGCGCGCCGGGTGATATGATATAGATACCCGCCAGCAGGCACGGTTTGCTGATCAAGCTGTTTGGGCAATGGGAAGCAGGCGTCCCCATGATGGACAAACCAGTCATGGGTCCTGAAAAGGTCACAAAAACAAGTATGCATGTGTGTGTGTGTGTGTGTGCATATGTGGCTGTGTGCAGATCTGGATTAAGGCACTGGGGGGCCCGGGGCACATAAGACAGGGGTGCCCTAAAGTCTTCCCCACTGATTTAACCAATTTGCTTGCAAACCTACCTGGACATGCCTACATGTCCATGGTGATATATATATATATATATATATATACATACATACATACATACATACAAGTTCAGCGGCACTCAGGGATTGCTTGCAAGAATTGACAGGACCACCTGCTATATCAACGTTTCAATATTCACACATTCATTTATATACACACACATATGCATACATACGTACATGCATAATAATTCAATCAGTAGTGCGTCATATCTCTGGGCAGGACAGAGTGAAGGTGGAGGCGGTGCAGAGAATGCGGTGAGGGAGGATGGAAGCGGGAATGGCCATCCAAAGTAAAAGTCACTCAATTTCAATTTGGGTACGAAATTTAGGGGAGTCAAATATTAATAGTTAATTCAGAAGAAAAGACCGGCACTCTAAACATGTTATTTGCATAAACACAGTGGTTCATTAGCAATATTCAGCAACGTTCGTTTCAGACCCAGGTCCTGAGAGTTTAAAACGATGCTAAAAATTGCTAATAAACTGCAGCTCTTATGCAAATGATTTATTTGGAGTGTCGATCTCTTCTACATTAACTTATATATATACATATATATATTGTGAAACAGTCAGATTAGGGGTCCCTCTCCTGGGTAGAGGTCTCCTTCCTTACACACACACACAGCAGCAGGGAAGCAGCACACCAGTATGGATGCGAGTACAAGCTGGTCGGCGCCAGTCTTTATTGTACAATGTCAGAAATAACATAAAGAAAACATAAACATAAATCCTAGCCCTGTCGGGGCACTAACTTCACAGGTGGTTCCCTCACTACCAGAACCTGGCAGGGCCTAATGCCCTCACCAGCAACAAAGGCACAGCACAACACTCACAGTTAGGTTTTCAAGTGTCTCTGAGCAAACTCCCTGCCTGCTCTCCCAGGTGAGACACTCAGTCCTAAACACACAAGGCTTATATTGGCCACTCTCAGGTGGAAACCCTAACAAGCCTGTTACCAGGCTGCGAGAACCAAAACCTGGAGTGGCCGTGGGTGGAGCCCTCCCTCTCCTCTCACCCACAACCCCCAGGTCCCAAACCGGCTTTTCAAAAAGCCGAGACTCAAGCCTGCTACACTGCAGACTTTCTCCTGGGGGTTTAGAACACATAAGACAGGAATCTGGGACAAATGTACCTGCCACAGACCACTTTACCAGTGATCCTATCACATATCCCCCCCTTTGTTTCGACCTGTGGGGCGGAACAACTGAAGCCCCCAAACAATGAATGCGTGACAACGCGTCTGCATTGGCCAGCTGGCTTCCTGGCCTGTGTTCCACTGAAAATTTAAAAGTTTGTAACGCCAAGAACCATCTCGTAATTCTCACATTACGGTCCTTATTTTCGGACATCCACTTCAAAGGGACATGGTCAGTGATCAATTTGAACTTTCTTCCAACCAAGTAGTACCTGAGAGCCTCTAACGCCCACTTTATGGCCAACGCCTCCTTCTCCACTGTGGCATAGTTTCTCTCATGTACATTCAACTTTCTGCTAAGATAGAAAATAGTGTGTTCCTCACCCTCCTTGTTCTGGGACAGGACCGCTCCTATACCTACTTCTGATGCATCGGTTTGTACTATGAATTCCCTTTCAAAATTAGGAGTCATCAGGACTGGTTGGGAACACAATGCTACTTTTAACTCCTGAAAAGCTTTCTCTGCCTCAGGACTCCATTCTACCATGACTTTTTGTTTGCCTTTGGTCAGGTCAGTCAGTGGGACTGCCATGGTGGCAAAGTTGGGTATAAACCTCCTGTAGTACCCCGTAATTCCCAAGAAGGCTCTCACCTGCTTCTTATTCAGAGGCCATGGCCAGTTTTGTATGGCATCAACTTTATTGAGCTGAGGCTTTATCAGGCCTCTGCCAATGGTGTATCCCAAATATTTTACTTCCTCCATGCCTAGACAACACTTTTTTGGGGTTGGCTGTCAAACCTGCCTTATAGATGGAGTCCAACACTGCTTGTACCCTGGGTAAGTGAGACTGCCAATCAGGACTATGAATGACCACGTCATCCAGATAAGCAGCCACATACCTTCTATGGGGCCTTAGAATCCTGTCCATCATTCTTTGGAAGGTAGCAGGTGCCCCATGTAGCCCGAAGGGCAACATCTTGTACTGAAACAAGCCCTCTGGCGCTGAAAAAGCTGTCTTTTGTTTGGCGCTGTCGGTTAACGGTACTTGCCAATACCCTTTGGTTAGGTCAAGAGTGGTTAAATACCTTGCCGTCCCTAGTCTCTCAATCAGTTCATCCACTCTAGGCATCAGGTAGGCATCGAATTTTGAAACACTGTTCAACTTTCGGAAGTCATTGCAGAAATGCACACTCCCATCGGGCTTTGGAATCAACACAATGGGACTTGACCATTCACTATGTGATTCTTCAATAACCCCTAACTCTAGCATATTTTTAATTTCTTTCGACACCGATTCTCTTTGTGCTTCTGGTAACCTATAGGGCTTTAGATTAACTTTAACCCCTGGGTCAGTGATGATGTCATGTTTAATGACCAAGGTTTTCCCAGGTATGTCAGAGAACAGCACCCTATTTCTGATCAGAAACTCCTTGACCTCTTGTTGTTGAATTGCCGACAGGGTTTTTGCCACTGTCACTTCGGGAACTAAGGGCCCTGGATTTACTGGAGGGGCTCGGACGGCCGACAGTACCGTTCTATCTTTCCAGGGCTTTAACAGATTTATATGGTATATCTGTTCCAGCTTTCTTTTCCCCGGCTGGTAAACTTTGTAATTACCTGCCCCACTCTTTCTAAGATTTCAAAGGGCCCTTGCCATTTAGCCAAAAGTTTATTTTCCACAGTGGGAACCAATACTAACACTCTGTCCCCAGGAGCAAAGCTGCGTAACCGAGCATTGCGGTTGTATACCCTCTGCTGTGCCTGTTGAGCCTGTTCCAGGTGCTCTCTCACTATCGGCACTACCGCAGCAAGTCTCTCCTGCATTTGAGAAACATACTCAATCACCGTTTTGTAAGGACTAGACTGCCCCTCCCATGTCTCTTTGGCAATGTCTAGTAACCCCCTTGGGTGTCTCCCATACAACAAGTCGAAGGGTGAAAACCGGGTGGAGGACTGGGGAACTTCGCTTATGGCCAACAATAAATAAGGCAATAAGGAATCCCAATCCCTACCATCCTTGTCGACCACTTTCCTAAGCATGTGTTTTAACGTCTTGTTAAACCTCTGGACCAGCCCATCGGTTTGGGGGTGATAAACCGAAGTTCTTAACTGTTCGATTTTGAACAGGCGGCATAACTCTTTCATGACTTTGGACATAAACGGTGTACCCTGGTCAGTTAGTATCTCCTTAGGTATACCCAGCCTGCTAAAGACATGAACTAGCTCTCTGGCAATGGTCTTGGTTGACGTATTGCGCAACGGGATCGCTTCCGGGTACCTGGTAGCGTATTCCATTATGACCAGAATATACTGGTGTCCCCTGGCAGACTTCATTAAGGGTCCAACCAAATCCATCGCTATTCTTTCAAACGGCACCTCTATAATAGGCAATGGAACTAGTGGCCCTTAAAATGTGGCCTGGGAGCATGATACTGAAACTCAGGGCAGGATGCGCAAAAGTCAGATACCTCTTTATGAAGCCCGGGCCAGAAAAACCTCTGCATTATTCGCTCAGTGGTTTTCTCTACCCCTAGATGGCCTGCCGTTATATGACCATGGGCCAGATCCAACACTGTTCTTCTGTAGGCTTTGGGAACTATTAGTTGTTCCACAACATCTTCCCCCTTCTTAGTCACCTGATATAACAAATCCTGCCACATTGCCATGTGGGGATAGGACAAAGGACTATCAGGGTCTACGGGTTTACCATCAACTAGTTTTACATTCTCCCTGGCTTTTACCAAAGCAGGGTCATTCAACTGCTCCACGGCAAAGACCTCTCTTCTGACCTCTAAATCAGGCAGACGATCACCTGGCCCAACAACACTTCCCACCTCAATGGGAGGCACATCAGTTGGCGGGCCACCGTCACGCTCCGCATTCCCTAGTTTGCCAATCATAGTAGAAAAAGGGAATAACTCTGACTCAGAAGAAACTCCCTCCTCCACTACATCGACAACCTTCTCAAATGGATTGGGGTTGTTCACCTCTGGAACAAAACGGCTTTCCCACAACTTCCAGAAGTGAGCAAAGTCTCTCCCCAATATTGCATCGTACATCAGACCATGCACCAAACCTACAGAAACTATAGCAGAACCACATGGTGTCTCAATGTTCACCTCGGCAGTAACATAATATCGAGTATCCCCATGTATGCAGGGCACACCAACAGTTTTCCCCTCACGCTGCAAGGAGTTCAACAGCTCAGATTTTATAAGTGTCACCAAGCTACCAGAGTCTATCAGTGCCTCTACTCAGTTGCCATCTACAGTGAGTACACACATGTGCTTATCAGTCTCAGCCTGCCGGTCAGCCGTACAGGCTATCTGTGCAAAGAAAGACCCCCTGCGGTAGACTGCATAGGTTCAGTTGTAAGTGAACAATTAGCGGCAATATGGCCAAAGCCACCACACCGGAAACACTGAGTCATATTAATGTCTAGTCTTTTACGGGGCAAGAACCTTCCCGGCCTGGCAGGCCTGTCTCCAGGTTCTACACCCTCAGTCTTAGGTACATTCCACCGCCCAGCACCCTTCTCCCCTGGAACAGTCTTACCAGTGTCTGTGGGAGGTCGCCGGTGTGCCATCGGGGCTCGGTGGGGCATACTCATCAGCTCCTCAGCCACCACGTACCTCTCCACCAGCTCAACCAACTGGTCCGTGGACTGAGGGTCTGCATGGCTCACCCACTTGCGCAGAGTCACAGGTAATGATCGCAGGTACCGGTCCATCACGACCCTTTCCACGATCTGTGGTCCCGTCAGCGTCTCGGGCTGTAGCCATTTTGAGGACAGATGGATGAGGTCATGCAACTGTGAACGTGGAGGCTTATCCATATGGAACTCCCAGCGGTGGACCCGTTGGGCACGAACAAAGGTGGTGACTCCCAAGCGAGTTAGGATCTCCTGTTTTAGTTTTTTATAGTCCTTGGCATCAGCCAGGCATAAGTCGAAATAGGCCTTTTGTGGCTCCCCCGACAGAAAAGGTGCCACCAGACTTGCCCACTGCTCCTTGGGCCAACTCTCCCTTTCGGCCATTCTTTCAAATGCGGTGAGGTAGGTCTCCACATCATCGCTCGAAGTCATCTTTTGGAGGAAGTGACTGGCTCGTATGGAGTGAGTGGTGGTGGGAGGACCAGTAGTAACATCTCTGGGCTGGGCGACCAGGTGCTGTACCACCTCTTTTATGGCCTGGCTGTTTTCCGCTAAGGCCCGGCTGTTTTCCACTAAGGCCTGGCAGGTTTCCTCGACGGCGACCTGTTGTTGCCTCTGGGCTGTCTCCAAGGCCAACAGTTGCACCCTGGTGGATTCCTGCTGAACTCTGTTTGTCTCCTGCTGAGCTGCTGTAGCTTGGAGCAAGGCCTTAATAATGTCCTCCATTTTGTCCTGGGGTGTAGGTTGGAAGCTGAACCTTGCCTCTCTGAGCATTGGCTGACGCCTCCTCTATGGGACTCCAAGGACACAGTGTTATTTCCACACTCACCAATTGAGTGTCTGTCCCTTTAATTTTTAAACGGAAAGTTTTCCTCTCACTGCAACTTCAGTGTGTGTGGGTGCCCGCATTCTCCACTATTTTGTGACACAGTCAGATTAGGGGTCCCTCTCCTGGGTAGAGGTCTCCTTCCTTACACACACACACAGCAGCAGGGAAGCAGCACACCAGTCTGGATGCGAGTACAAGCTGGTCGGCGCCAGTCTTTATTGTACAATGTCAGAAATAACATAAAGAAAACATAAACATAAATCCTAGCCCTGTCAGGGCACTGACTTCACAGGTGGTTCCCTCACTACCAGAACCTGGCAGGGCCTAATGCCCTCACCAGCAACAAAGGCACAGCACAACACTCACAGTTAGGTTTTCAAGTGTCTCTGAGCAAACTCCCTGCCTGCTCTCCCAGGTGAGACACTCAGCCCTAAACACACAAGGCTTATATTTGCCACTCTCAGGTGGGAACCCTAACAAGCCTGTTACCAGGCTGCGAGAACCAAAACCTGGAGTGGCCGTGGGTGGAGCCCTCCCTCTCCTCTCACCCACAACCCCAGGAGAAAGTCTGCAGTGTAGCAGGCTTGAGTTTCGGCTTTTTGAAAAGCCGGTTTGGGACCTGGGGGTTGTGGGTGAGAGGTGAGGGAGGGCTCCACCCATGGCCACTCCAGGTTTTGGGTCTTGCAGCCTGGTAATAGGCTTGTTAGGGTTTCCACCTGAGAGTGGCCAATATAAGCCTAGTGTGTTTAGGGCTGAGTGTCTCACCTGGGAGAGCAGACAGGGAGTTTGCTCAGAGACACTTGAAAACCTAACTGTGAGTGTTGTGCTGTGCCTTTGTTGCTGGTGAGGGCATTAGGCCCTGCCAGGTTCTGGTAGTGAGGGAACCACCTGTGAAGTTAGTGCCCCGACAGGGCTAGGATTTATGTTTATGTTTTCTTTATGTTATTTCTGACATTGTACAATAAAGACTGGCGCTGACCAGCTTGTACTTGCATCCAGACTGGAGTGCTGCTTCCCTGCTGCTGTGTGTGTGTGTAAGGAAGGAGTCCCCTACCCAGGAGAGGGACCTCCTAATCTGACTGTGTCACAATATGGTGGAGAATGCGGGCACCCACACACTGAAGTTGCAGCGAGAGGAAAACTTTCCGTTTAAAAATTAAAGGGACAGACACCCAATTTGTGAGTGTGGAAATAACACTGTGTCCTTGGAGTCCCATAGAGGAGGCATCAGCCAATGCACAGAGAGGCAAGGTTCAGCTTCCAACCTACACCCCAGGACAAAATGGAGGACATTATTAAGGCCTTGCTCCAAGCTACAACAGCTCAGCAGGAATCTACCAGAGCTCAGCAGGAGACGAACAAACTTCAGCAGGAATCTACCAGGGCTCAGCAGGAATCTACCTGGGCTCAGCAGGAATCCACCAGGGTGCAACTGTTGGCCTTGGAGACAGCCCAGAGGCAACAACAGGTCGCCGTCGAGGAAACCCGCCAGGCCTTAGCGGAAAACAGCCGGGCCTTTGCGGAAAACAGCCAGGCCATAAAAGAGGTGGTACAGCACCTGGTCGCCCAGCCCAGAGATGTTACCACTGGTCCTCCCACCACCACTCACTCCATACGAGCCAGTCACTTCCTCCAAAAGATGACTTCGAGCGATGATGTGGAGGCCTACCTCACCGCATTTGAAAGAACGGCCGAAAGGGAGAGTTGGCCCAAGGAGCAGTGGGCAAGTCTGGTGGCACCTTTTTTGTCTGGGGAGCCACAAAAGGCCTATTTCGACTTATGCCTGGCTGATGCCAAGGACTATAAAAAACTAAAACAGGAGATCCTAACTCGCTTGGGAGTCACCACCTTTGTTTGTGCCCAATGGGTCCACTGCTGGGAGTTCCATATGGACAAGCCTCCACGTTCACAGATGCATGACCTCGTCCATCTGTCCTCAAAATGGCTACAGCCCGAGATGCTGACGGGACCACAGATCGTGGAAAGGGTCGTGATGGACCGGTACCTGCGATCATTACCTGTGACTCTGCGCAAGTGGGTGAGCCATGCACACCCTAATTCCACGGACCAGTTGGTCGAGCTGGTGGAGAGGTACGTGGCGGCTGAGGAGCTGATGAGTATGCCCCACCGAGCCCCGATGGCGCACCGGCAAACTCCCACAGACACTGGTAAGACTGTTCCAGGGGAGAAGGGTGCTGGGAGGTGGGGATGTACCTAAGACTGAGGGTGTAGAACCTGGAGACAGGCCTGCCAGGCCAGGAAGATTCTTGCCCCGTAAATGACTAGACATTAATATGATTCAGTGTTTCCGGTGTGGTGACTTCGGCCATATTTCCGCTAATTGTTCACTTACAACTGAACCTATGCAATGTGATACTGCTCATGTCTACCGTAGGGCGTCTTTCTTTGCACAGATAGCCTGTACAGCTGACCGGCAGGCTGAGACTGATAAGCACATGTGTGTACTCACTGTAGATGGCAACCGAGTAGAGGCACTGTTAGACTCTGGTAGCTTGGTGACACTTATAAAAGCTGAGCTGGTGAACCCCTTGAGGTGTAAGGGGAAAACTCTTGGTGTGACCTGCATACATGGGGATACTCGATATTATGTTACTGCCGAGGTGAACATTGAGACACCATGTGGTTCTGCTATAGTTTCTGTAGGTTTGGTGCATGGTCTGATGTATGATGCAATATTGGGGAGAGACTTTGCTCACTTCTGGAAGTTGTGGGAAAGCCGTTTTGTTCCAGAAGTGAACAACCCCAATCCATTTGAGAAGGTTGTCGATGTAGTGGAGGAGGGAGTTTCTTCTGAGTCAGAGTTATTCCCTTTTTCTACTATGATTGGCGAACTAGAGAATGCGGAGCGTGACGGTGGCCCGCCAACTGATGTGCCTCCCACTGAGGTGGGAAGTGTTGTTGGGCCAGTGGATCGTCTGCCTGATTTAGAGGTCAGAAGAGAGGTCTTTGCCGTGGAGCAGTTGAATGACCCTACTTTGGTAAAAGCCAGGGAGAATGTAAAAGTAGTTGATGGTAAACCCATAGACCCTGATAGTCCTTTGTCCTATCCCCACATGGTAATGTGTCAGGATTTGTTATATCAGGTGACTAAGAACGGGGAAGATATTGTGGAACAACTAATAGTTCCCAAAGCCTACAGAAGAACAGTGTTGGATCTGGCCCATGGTCATATAACGGCAGGCCATCTGGGGGTAGAGAAAACCACTGAGCGAATAATGCAGAGGTTTTTCTGGCCCAGGCTTCATAAAGAGGTATCTGACTTTTGCGCATCCTGCCCTGAGTGTCAGTATCATGCTCCCAGACCACATTTTAAGGGTCCACTAGTTCCATTGCCTATTATAGAGGTGCCAATAGTGAGAGAGCACTTGGAACAGGCTCAACAGGCACAGCAGAGGGTATACAACCGCAATGCTCGGTTACGCAGCTTTGCTCCTGGGGACAGAGTGTTAGTGTTGGTTCCCACGGTGTAAAATAAACTTTTGGCTAAATGGCAAGGGCCCTTTGAAATCTTAGAAAGAGTGGGACAGGTCAATTACAAAGTTTACAAGCCGGAACAGATATACCATATAAATCTGTTAAAGCCCTGGAAAGATAGAACGGTACTGTCAGCCGTCCGAGCCTTTACAGTAAATCTAGGGCCCTTAGTTCCCGAAGTGACAGTGGCAAAAACCCTGTCGGCAATTCAACAAGAAGTCAAGGAGTTTCTGATCAGAAATAGGGTGCTGTTCTCTGACGTACCTGGGAAAACTTCGGTCATTAAACATGACATCATCACTGACCCAGGGGTTAAAGCTAATCTAAAGCCCTATAGGTTACCAGTAGCACAAAGAGAATCGGTGTCGAAAGAAATGAAAAATATGCTAGAGTTAGGGGTTATTGAAGAATCACATAGTGAATGGTCAAGTCCCATTGTGTTGATTCCAAAGCCCGACAGGAGTGTGCGTTTCTGCAATGACTTCCGAAAGTTGAACAGTGTTTCAAAATTTGATGCCTACCCGATGCCACAGTGGAGAAGGAGGCGTTGGCCATAAAGTGGGCGTTAGAGGCTCTCAGGTACTACTTGGTTGGAAGAAAGTTCAAATTGATCACTGATCATGCCCCTTTGAAGTGGATGTCCGAAAATAAGGACAGCAATGCGAGAATTACGAGATGGTTCTTGGCGTTACAAACTTTTAAATTTTCAGTGGAACACAGGTCAGGGGGCCTGTTGTCTAAAGCAGACGCTTTGTCACGCGTTCATTGTTTGGGGGCTTCAGTTGTTCTGCCCCATAGGTCGAAACAAAGGGGGGGGATATGTGATAGGATCACTGGTAAAGTGGTCTGTGACAGGGACATTTATCCCAGATTCCTGTCTTATGCGTTTTAAATCCCCAGGAGAAAGTCTGCAGTGTAGCAGGCTTGAGTTTCGGCTTTTTGAAAAGCCGGTTTGGGACCTGGGGGTTGTGGGTGAGAGGAGAGGGAGGGCTCCACCCACGGCCACTCCAGATTTTGGGTCTTGCAGCCTGGTAATAGGCTTGTTAGGGTTTCCACCTGAGAGTGGCCAATATAAGCCTCGTTTGCTTAGGGCTGAGTGTCTCACCTGGGAGAGCAGACAGGGAGTTTGCTCAGAGACATTTGAAAACCTAACTGTGAGTCTTGTGCTGTGCCTTTGTTGCTGGTGAGGGCATTAGGCCCTGCCAGGTTCTGGTAGTGAGGGAACCACCTGTGAAGTTAGTGCCCCGACAGGGCTAGGATTTATGTTTATGTTTTCTTTATGTTATTTCTGACATTGTACAATAAAGACTGGCGCCGACCAGCTTGTACTTGCATCCAGACTGGTGTGCTGCTTCCCTGCTGCAGTGTGTGTGTGTGTAAGGAAGGAGTCCTCTACCCAGGAGAGGGACCCCCTAACCTAACTGTGTCACAATATGGTGGAGAATGCGGGCAACCACACACACTAAAGTTGCAGAAAGAGGAAAACTTTCCATTTAAAAATTAAAGGGACAGACACCCAATTTGTGAGTGTGGAAATAACACTGTGTCCTTGGAGTCCCATAGAGGAGGCATCAGCCAATGCTCAGAGAGGCAACGTTCAGCTTCCAACCTACACCCCAGGACAAAATGGAGGACATTATTAAGGCCTTGCTCCAAGCTACAGCAGCTCAGCAGGAATCTACCAGGGCTCAGCAGGAACCTACCAGGGCTCAGCAGGAGACTAACAAACATCAGCAGGAATCCGCCAGGCAACAACAGGTCGCCATTGAGGAAACCCGCCAGGCCTTAGCGGAAAACAGCCAGGCCATAAGAGAGGTGGTACAGCACCTGGTCGCCCGGCCCAGAGATGTTAATACTGGTCCTCCCACCACCACTCACTCCGTACGAGCCAGTCACTTCCTCCAAAAGATGACTTCGGGCGATGATGTGGAGGACTATCTCGCCACATTTGAAAGAACGGCCGAAAGGGAGAGTTGGCCCAAGGAGCAGTGGGCAAGTCTGGTGGCACCTTTTTTGTCTGGGGAGCCACAAAAGCATATTTTGACTTATGCCTGGCTGATGCCAAGGACTACAAAAAACTAAAACAGGAGATCCTAACTCGCTTGAGAGTCACCACCTTTGTTCGTGCCCAACGGGTCCACCGCTGGGAGTTCCATAAGGACAAGCCTCCACGTTCACAGATGCATGACCTCGTCCATCTGTCCTCAAAATGGCTACAGCCCGAGACACTGACGGGACCACAGATCGTGGAAAGGGTCGTGATGGACCGGTACCTGTGATCATTACCTGTGACTCTGCGCAAGTGGGTGAGCCATGCACACCCTAAGTCTGCGGACCAGTTGGTCGAGCTGGTGGAGAGGTACATGGCGGCTGAGGAGCTGATGAGTATGCCCCACCGAGCCCCGATGGCGCACCGGCGAACTCCCAGAGACACTGGTAAGACTGTTCCAGGGGAGAAGGGTGCTGGGCAGTGGAATGTACCTAAGACTGAGGGTGTAGAACCTGGAGACAGGCCTGCCAGGCTGGGAAGGTTCTTGCCCCGTAAACGACTAGACATTAATATGACTCAGTGTTTCCGATGTGGTGGCTTCGGCCATATTGCCGCTAATTGTGCACTTACAACTGAACCTATGCAATGTGATGCTGCTCATGTCTACCGCAGGGGGTCTTTCTTTGCACAGATAGCCTGTACGGCTGACCGGCAGGCTGAGACTGATAAGCACATGTGTGTACTCACTGTAGATGGCAACCGAGTAGAGGCAATGTTAGACTCTGGTAGCTTGGTGACACTTATAAAAGCTGAGCTGGTGAACCCCTTGAGGCATACAGGGAAAACTCTTGGTGTGACCTGCATACATGGGGATACTCGATATTATGTTACAGCCGAGGTGAACATCGAGACACCATGTGGCTCTGCTATAGTTTCTGTGGGTTTGGTGCAAGTTGTGGGAAAGCCGTTTTGTTCCAGAGGTGAACAATCCCGATCCATTTGAGAAGGTTGTCGATGTAGTGGAGGAGGGAGTTTCTTCTGAGTCAGAGTTATTCCCTTTTTCTACTATGGTTGGCGAACTAGAGAATGCGGAACGTGACGGTGGCCCGCCAACTGATGTGCCTCCCATTGAGGTGGGAAGTGTTGTTGGGCCAGGTGATTGTCTGCCTGATTTAGAGGTCAGAAGAGAGGTCTTTGCCATCGAGCAGTTGAATGACCCTACTATGGTAAAAGCCAGGGAGAATGTAAAAGTAGTTGATGGTAAACCCGTAGACCCTGATAGCCCTTTGTCCTATCCCCACATGGCAATGTGGCAGGATTTGTTATATCAGGTGACTAAGAAGGGGGAAGATGTTGTGGAACAACTAATAGTTCCCAAAGCCTACAGAAGAACAGTGTTGGATCTGGCCCATGGTCATATAATGGCAGGCCATCTAGGGGTAGGGAAAACCACTGAGCGAATAATGCAGAGGTTTTTCTGGCCCGGGCTTCATAAAGAGGTATCTGACTTTTGCGCATCCTGCCCTGAGTGTCAGTATCATGCTCCCAGGCCACATTTTAAGGGTCCACTAGTTCCATTGCCTATCATAGAGGTGCCGTTTGAAAGAATAGCGATGGATTTGGTTGGACCCTTAACGAAGTCTGCCAGGGGACACCAGTATATTCTGGTCATAATTGATTACGCTACCAGGTACCCGGAAGCGATCCCGTTGTGCAATACGTCAACCAAGACCATTGCCAGAAAGCTAGTTCATGTCTTTAGCAGGCTGGGTATACCTAAGGAGATACTAACTGACCAGGGTACACCGTTTATGTCCAAAGTCATGAAAGAGTTATGCCGCCTGTTCAAAATCGATCAGTTAAGAACTTCGGTTTATCACCCCCAAACCGATGGGCTGGTCCAGAGGTTTAACAAGATGTTAAAACACATGCTTAGGAAAGTGGTCGACAAGGATGGTAGGGATTGGGACTACTTATTGCCGTGTTTATTGTTGGCCATAAGAGAAGTTCCCCAGTCCTCCACCTGGTTTTCACCCTTCAACTTGTTGTATGGGAGACACCCAAGGGGGTTACTAGACATTGCCAAAGAGACATGGGAGGGGCAGTCTAGTCCTTACAAAACGGTGATTGAGTATGTTTCTCAAATGCAGGAGAGAATTGCTGCGGTAGTGCCGATAGTGAGAGAGCACCTGGAACAGGCTCAACAGGCACAGCAGAGGGTATACAACCGCAATGCTCGGTTACGCAGCTTTGCTCCTGGGGACAGAGTGTTAGTATTGGTTCCCACTGTGGAAAATAAACTTTTGGCTAAATGGCAAGGGCCCTTTGAAATCTTATAAAGAGTGGGGCAGGTCAATTACAAAGTTTGCCAGCCGGGGAAAAGAAAGCCGGAACAGATATACCATATAAATCTGTTAAAGCCCTGGAAAGATAGAACGGTACTGTCGGCCGTCCAAGACCCTCCAGTAAGTCCAGGGCCCTTAGTTCCCGAAGTGACAGTGGCAAAAACCCTGTCGGCAATTCAACAACAAGAGGTCAAGGAGTTTCTGATTAGAAATAGGGTGCTGTTCTCTGACGTACCTGGGAAAACCTCGGTCATTAAACATGACATCATCACTGACCCAGGGGTTAAAGTTAATCTAAAGCCCTATAGGTTACCAGAAGCACAAAGAGAATCGGTGTCGAAAGAAATTAAAAATATGCTAGAGTTAGGGGTTATTGAAGAATCACATAGTGAATGGTCATGTCCCATTGTGTTGATTACAAAGCCCGATGGGAGTGTGCGCTTCTGCAATGACTTCCGAAAGTTGAACAGTGTTTCAAAATTCGATGCCTACCCGATGCCAAGAGTGGATGAACTGATTGAGAGACTAGGGACGGCAAGGTATTTAACCACTCTTGACCTAACCAAAGGGTATTGGCAAGTACCGTTAACCGAGAGCGCCAAACAAAAGACAGCTTTTTCAGCGCCAGAGGGCTTGTTTCAGTACAAGATGTTACCCTTCGGGCTACATGGGGCACCTGCTACCTTCCAAAGAATGATGGACAGGATTCTAAGGCCCCATAGACGGTATGCGGCTGCTTATCTGGATGACGTGTTCGTTCATAGTCCTGATTGGCAGTCTCAATTACCCAGGGTGCAAGCAGTGTTGGACTCCATCTATAAGGCAGGTTTGACAGCCAACCCAAAAAAGTGTTGTCTAGGCATGGAGGAAGTAAAATATCTGGGATACACCATTGGCAGAGGCCTGATAAAGCCTCAGCTCAATAAAGTTGATGCCATACAAAACTGGCCATGGCCTCTGAATAAGAAGCAGGTGAGAGCCTTCTTGGGAATTACGGGGTACTACAGGAGGTTTATACCCAACTTTGCCACCATGGCAGTCCCACTGACTGACCTGACCACAGGCAAACAAAAAGTCATGGTAGAATGGAGTCCTGAGGCAGAGAAAGCTTTTCAGGAGTTGAAAGTAGCGTTGTGTTCCCAACCAGTCCTGATGACTCCTAATTTTGAAAGGGAATTCATAGTACAAACCGATGCATCAGAAGTAGGTATAGGAGCGGTCCTGTCCCAGAACAAGGAGGGTGAGGAACACCCTATTTTCTATCTTAGCAGAAAGTTGAATGTACATGAGAGAAACTATGCTACAGTGGAGAAGGAGGCGTTGGCCATAAAGTGGGCGTTAGAGGCTTTCAGGTACTACTTGGTCGGCTGAAAGTTCAAATTGATCACTGACCATGCCCCTCTGAAGTGGATGTCTGAAAATAAGGACAGTAATGCGAGAATTACAAGATGGTTCTTGGCGTTACAAACTTTTAAATTTTCAGTGGAACACAGGCCAGGAAGCCAGCTGGCCAATGCTGATGCGTTGTCATGCGTTCATTGTTTGGGGGCTTCAGTTGTTCCGCCCCACAGGTCAAAACAAAGGGGGGGGATATGTGATAGGATCACTGGTAAAGTGGTCTGTGGCAGGTACATTTGTCCCAGATTCCTGTCTTTTGTGTTTTAAACCCCCAGGAGAAAGTCTGCAGTGTAGCAGGCTTGAGTTTCGGCTTTTTGAAAAGCCGGTTTGGGACCTGGGGGTTGTGGGTGAGAGGAGAGGGAGGGCTCCACCCACGGCCACTCCAGGTTTTGGGTCTTGCAGCCTGGTAACAGGCTTGACTGGGTTCCCACCTGAGGGTGGCCAATATAAGCCTAGTGTGTTGAGGGCTGATTGTCTCACCTGGGAGAGCAGACAGGGAGTTTGCTCAGAGACACTTGGAAAACCTATCTGTGAGTACTGTGCTGTGCTTTGTTGCTGGCGAGGGCATTAGGCCCTGGCAGGTTCTGGTAGTGAGGGAACTACCTGTGAAGTTAGTGCCCCGACAGGGCTAGGATTTATATTTATGTTTTCTTTATGTTTCTGACATTGTACAATAAAGACTGGTGCCGACCAGCTTGTACTTGCATCCAGACTGGTGTGCTGCTTCCCTGCTGCTGTGTGTGTGTGTAAGGAAGGAGTCCTCTACCCAGGAGAGGGACCCCCTAACCTAATTGTGTCACAATATGCACACACATAAATTACAGTTAATGTTAGTTGATAATAAAACATAAAGCTACTGAATTACATTTTCCTCCGTGTGTATTGAGATTCCCCCTATGATGCTGTGAAGAGCCTGATCATCTAATGCTCAGCTGAGCTGTCTGGCTTCAAACAGTGCACTGGCTGCTGCATTCTCCGCTCCTCTCGCGACATCATCCCTCATTCCCTGCAGCCCGTGCGGTGGCCAGTCACTTTGATTTCACTGAGAGAATGCGCAGGCGCAGGCTTTCACTTCCTATCCGATTCATTCCTGTTGGATCATGGCCACTGGCAGTCCTGTACTGCTCTGTCATTGTGGCGCTGTCAATGTGGCGGCAGTCAGTGGTGGCAGGTCCAACGCGGTGGATTGGGTCGGTAAAGAAAATCCAATCTGTGGCGCTGCCAGGTGGCCCTCTCAGAGATGAAGGCCCGGGGGGTACTTGCCCCCTGTGCCTCCCCGTTAATCCGGCCCTGGCTGTATGTATATATGTGGCTATCTGTGTGTGCATATTATTTACTGAACCATCTTATACGGTGCTAATTAACAGGACTACAAGGCACACAACTCTGTTACCAAGTCCTTATAATTAGAGATGTGCGAGTTCGGTACCAAATTAGCGCAAGTTCAGATTTATCCTATAAAATATCCCAAACACGTGACAGCCAATAGCCAATAAGATTCAGTTTTAAAATCCGAACATAACCGAGTAGAACCGAATCCGCACATCTCTACTTATAATGCTCCGTATATAATTGCCATAAATTGTATCTTTAGGACAGTAAGTAAGGTGGCACATACACATTTATGTGGGTGTGGTCACGTTAACAAATATAATATATAATAAATATAACTAGAGATAACCAGCATTGTTTAAAACACGGGACATGCGGAATAGCGTGTGCTGCGTGTCAATCTGATGCGCATTTTGCTATCAGCTAAATCATGGTTCCTATTTGATACCCCACTAGTTGGAGTAAGAGGTGAAGTGAAAGGATATAGGTTCTGGTTCTTTGTTGTTTTACAGAGATGTAAGGGACAAGGCAATAACTGTGTACAATCTGTGTCCAAATGTATGCTGGTTTTATTTATGTATAATATAAAGATAAACAAGAATTAAACCATACGTATAATGACAATTTATACTTTCGATATCATTACTATAAGTGGACACATTTGATACAATCCTACAATTTTATTGCACAGGAACTCAGCACCAAGCAGGATCGCCATGCTCAACCATTATACTGTGGATTGTGAAATGGTTAATACAATAGACATATTACCTTAACAACTTACTACCTATCATTCAAGTGAGAATGAACAGTGAAAATTTACCGAACTAAGGGCCTGATTCAGCATGGATCGCAACTGCTAAAGCGTACGCAGATGGCCGATTGTTTTGTACTGCGTATGCATATACATAGCAGTGCTTCTGCAAGAAGGCACCATTGCAAATGCATTGCAATCACACAGACCACAGAGAGCCATCACAGAGAGATTGACAGGCAGTGAGCATTTGGGGGTGATGACGGGGGGTGGTCAGCGAAACGCAGGCATGTCTGTCAGTTTGAATGCTGGATGTGCATAAATTAGCCACTGCGATTGCATACGCAGCTTGAGTACTCACTGCATGCAACGAGGTTAGCAATTACTGAGCACGGTCAGGGCTGCTGTAACTCTGCGTGAGGGGGCGATGGTACTCCATGTTACCGATGTATACGCAGGACTGCAAAGTATTACGGATGTTAGATAGCACAGTAGCACACGCAGGGGGGGTTTCTGAGTAGCTAGAAACCCCCCCTGCCAGGCCAATCCATCCCCGCAGTGCTCAAGTATTTATTTGTTTTTTTTAAAGTGAGACAGAGAGCTTTGTCTCTGTCTCATCAGGCCGGTCTGTGAGCTCCCACTGGGCAGTTTCCACGCAGCTATGGGGATGGCTGAGAGCTGTACAGGGGAGCTGCTGTGGCTGCAGCTCCTCCCTGACAGCTCCCATGTGCCTTTGAGTGCCGGTGATGTCACTCACTGCACTCCTCCTCATCTGCACTCCGGGCAGCATGTAATTAGCACAGCCACAAACAAGTTCATCTCACAGGTACTGTACCTCCCAGCTCTGTTTATACCATGGGTGTGGGGGGGAGATGGTCTGTAGACCGAGTGTGTGTAATGTGTGGGAGGAATCCTCCTCCTCCTCCTCCTCCGCGCCTAGACCTCTGGTGGATACCCGCTACCCGTGAACTGGAAGTGTTGGGCTGCCAACGGAGCAGTCTCCTGTCTATGGCTTCCTGGACATACTGAGCCCCTGGCTGACCTGCTGTCCCTTGTGCCAGCTGACCTATGTGCATGCAGTGGGAGGACAGCGTTGCCTCTGTGCTGTATGCCCAGATCCTGGTGAGTCATGTGGGAGGTTGATCCCTGACATTACATACCCCTTGTGTATGCCTGATCCCTATATACCCTGCTTAACCCCCTGGAAGGACTACCTAATATACTGTTACCTACAGCTACAGTGGATTTCAAGCTACTGCTCTTTTTACAGTAAGTGTCACCATTAGATTTTCACTATATTGACTCTAGCTTTACTACGCTATAATACTGACACTAGTTTTTCATTGAATGCCAACTCCTGTATGCTAGTGACATCTGGTGGTGCCCTTCAGAACTACAGAAGCCATTGACATCTGCTTACCATTATTTCCGGTTTCTACTTTACAAGTCGGAAACTTCTCATCTGTTTGGTCAGTGTCTGGAGTGCAGACAACCCCTTGGAGACTCCCTATACCACCTTAGGATGGTTTCTTTCATATACTGATGTCGGCCTAGCCATTTCCTAGGGGGAATGGGTCAACGGCGACCCTGACTAGGTTATGCTCTTTCCATGTTTTGAATCATCGGTGCCCTTTTTCTTTTTTGCCCCTCCATTGTTATTTATTACCTGCCTCATGGTGAGAGGTAGGAAAAGCTCTCAGATGGAACAGAAAAGATCCTAGAAGAAAGTCTCACGACTACCCCAAGGCTCTGCCCAGGCAGGGTAGTCATCTGCCCCGCCCTCTCCCAGGCTTTCCATGGCCTCTGACTCTCCCTCCCAGACTGAAGATCCTTCTCTGGGTACGGATGCTACACCAGGGCCGGATGGAATCAAACAGGTTTTGGGTCCATGCCAAGAAAACAAGATTTTGAGCAGTTGGAATGTAGGATTCATGAAACTGTTTGCTCTAAAATTGCCTCGGTTCAAGTGGACGTATCCCATCTTCTCAATCGTCTTGCCACCTTAGAAGACTTCACCTCCGAATCCGCTGCTGCGCATAATGCCCTTTATGCGGCTGTCCTCAGACAATCAGTTGCATTCCAGCAATTTCAGGATCGCCTTGATGTCTTGGACAATAGAGGGAGGTGGAATAATTTGTGGATAAGAGGGGTTTCGGAAGACATCCCACCACAGGGCCTTGTTGACTTCCACACAAAGTCTTCAATGACCTCCTGGGATGAGATCCCAACTCTCAGATTGAGTTTGATAGAGCCCATCATGCCTTGCATTCCAGAGGAGTCCCGTCCAACCGCCCAAGAGATATTATCTGCCGGCTACATTATTACTCCCGTAAGGAGGATATCCTACAAAAGGTTTGTCATTTGGATGCCATAGACGTTGACGGGCAACAGATTCAGATCATTCAAGATTTATCTTGGTCGACACTCCAAAAATGCAGGGCTTTACAACCTCTTACTGCTGAGCAACAGAAACTCAGGATCAAATAATAATAATAATAATAATTTTATTTATATAGCACTTTTCTCCTAAAGGACTCAAAGTGCTTTACATTTGTCTTTACAGTACAAAACACAAAATAAGCTTAAACAAGGGACATTAGTGATATGCTTGGGTGAAGAGGTAAGTCTTGAGTCTATTTTTGAAGGATTTTAGAGTGGAGGCCTCTCGAACTGTGCGGGGAAGTGAGTTCCATAAGGTTGAAGCCCCAAAACTGAAAGCTCGACCCCCAGACGAATTCCGGGAGATTCTAGGTACTGTTAATAGCCCTTCGTCAATGGATCGCAGTACTTGTGTGGGATGGTACGGAATCAGAAGATGCTTAGGTACCTTGGGCCATGGTCATGTAGGGCTTTGTAAGTTAGTAATCCAATCTTGAAAACAATTCGCCATCTGACAGGCAGCCAGTGAAGGGAGTAGAGAGTGGGTGTTATGTGGCTGGAACGGGGCTAGTTGGCTAATAGCTTAATAGACTTTGTCCAGGAATGATGATGTTTGTCCATGCAAGATGATGTTTTGCCTCTTTCTGAGTTCCATTTTTTTTTAGGGAAAAATCCGAACTCAGCGTGCAAACTCGAACCTATCCGAGCCTGCACATCCCTAATCATAAGGACCTCTGTTTTATCAGGGTTCAGTCACAGCCAACTGGCACTCATCCACTCCTGAAGCTCAGCTAGGCAGCCATTTAGGGTTGTTATGGGGTCCTTTGTACCTGGAGCAAAGGACAGGTACAGTTGTGTATCATCTGCATAGCAGGCCATGACTTCTGATTATTTCACCCAATGGTAGCATGTATACTGCAAAAAGCATGGGAGATAGTATAGAACCCTGTGGGACACCGCATGGAAGTCGCACTGGTGATGAAGAGTTTACTCCAGAAGAAACTCTCTGTGACCTGCCGGTCAGAAATTATTTGAACCAGCTAAGGACTGTGCCCTCCAGTCCACAGAAATTTTTCAGGTGCTCAATTAGAATCCCGTGGTCCACAGTATCAAATGCTGCTGAAAGATCCAGAAGGGTTAAGATTGAACAATCACCTCTGTCTCTTGCCATCAGAAGATCATTAAGCACACATACCAGAGCTGTTTCAGTGCTATGTCTTCTCCTGAATCCTGACTGGAATGGATTATAAATATCATGGGTAGACAGGCGGAGATTCCCCTTCAGCCTTCAAGTCTACCACAATGGCAAGATGTCTACCTTCAAAGACCCAGCTGACCTGCTCTCCTTCTGTTCCACCCTGAACATTCCTTTGGTGCCCCTTCCGGATTGGCAAGAGTCTCTTTTGGGTTCTATCCTGCCAGAGCTTTCTCATCCTAACAATGACTGGCAACTGGTGTGTCGCAACCCGAAACCTCCTACTAAACACCGCAAGTCTGTGCCTTTGGCTCCTGAGTGATGGTCTTCCTATAAACTGAACTGCCTTTCATACACCTAGCAAGAGGACTCAATGTACCTTTCAGATGTTTCTGTTGAGAAAGAATTTTCTTTGTTTCTCTCCCTTGCTGTTGCATATTTTTTAGGTTCCTGGATGGTGTCCTGTATGGCAACTGGTGAGTCTAAGCCTCCTCTTTGGTCCTACTCTGATTGCATATCCTATTATTTGTGTTATATTATTAATGTATGTTTCAGTCAGATTTCACCAATAAGCCTCTCCCTAAGGGCACCCTTGATTTGATCTGTCTGGTTATGTTATTTAGTTGTTTTTTCTTCATACTACGAGGTACCAATTTGACTATATCTGGAATGTCTCCTCTGCAATGTATTTAGGGTGCCTTGTATACATTAGTTTGTTAATTAGGGTAGCTGGTGTCACTGACCCCCAGTGATCTCCCTTGCCGCCTGGTTTCTCTTGGCTTCGGTCGTGCTCCTCACGCCGGAGCTCCCAAGTGGTGGTAGTGTTCATTAGCTATTCTCTGTATGATTCTTATTATGTGTTCTATGTTTTTTGTTTTATTTCCTCCTTCCTTTTTTGTCCTCAGTGTGATTCCCCTCCCCTGGAAAGTTGGTGTGCTCCTCCATGATTCGAGTTCTGTATCACAGGTGATAGATGATGGCGGTTAATACCCGAGCTACAACCATTAAAGTGGTTTCGCTTAACGCAGAATCTAAATTTGCCAGAGAAGAGATCTAGGGTTCTTCGTGACCTGCTTGCAGCTAAGGTGGATGTGGCGTTTCACCAAGAAACACACTTTAGGTCTGCTGATGCCCCTATTCTCAAATACCGTAATTTTCCGGTCTCCTTTTATAATAACAACCAGGGCCGGATTATAGGCAGGGTGCACAGGGCGGTCGTCCAGGGGCCCCCACATAATGGGGGCCCCCACATTGCCGCATACATACTCTGGCCAGCTCCCACCAGCAAACAGAAGCAGTGACTGTGACAGTGCAGACAGCACATGAGCACAGTCACTGATGGACCGTCCGTGGCTGCTGGCTGACGATGGAAGCCCTGCCACCACACTGACATACTGCTGCGATTCGCTGGTGTATGGATAGAGGGCAGAGCCTAATGCCATGAATTGTCCGCCCCATCAGAAGCCTGCATGAGTGCATGATAAGGATGGCCATCCCTACTGCATGATGCTGCAAGTCTGATACAGGTTAGTGTGTGTGTGTGTGTCTGTCTGTCCTCTGTCCCTTCCTCTCTCTCTCTATCTCCCCCTCTCTCCCTCCCCCCTCCCTCTCTTTCTCTCCCTTTCTCTCTTCCTTCCCTTCCTCTCTCCCTCCCTTATCTCTCTCCCTTTCTCTCTTTCCACCTATCCTTTATGCCCCTGCCTTTTTTATCCCCCATCTGTCTCTCTCTCTCCTTCATGACTTCTCTCTATCTCCCTTTCTCTGTTCCCTCTCTCTCTCTCCCCCTCCCTCTCTTGTTTTCTCTCTCTCCCTCTATTTTGCTGTCCTCCCTTCCTATGTATGGGGTTCATTTATAATTATATATTTGAGGTTTAATCACAGAAGACACTAGTTTTTGGAGGTTAACCACAAATTTTAAGTTTCCCCTGGATGTATTAAGGAGGGAACACACCAGGTGTCTCCGATACCTGCTGCGATCCTTCCATTCCCGCAGACAGCCACATCCCCCATAGGTCTCTATGGGGGATGCGATGCTGACAAATTTACCAACATTATTGGCCCCTGCCTATGATCTACACTACGCGGCTGTGCATGTGCAGTCAGCATGACTGTACATGCGCAGCAGCCCCCATAGCTCTCCGGGCACATCGCAGGGATGGGCTCCTTTTGGAACCCGTGTCCCTGCATGTGCCGGATAATACATCCGGGCGCTATGATTGCATATTGCAATGCGATCATGGGCGGTAATGTCATTCCCGGATCGCATTGCAATCTTTAATAAATGGGGGCCTATATCTCACTACCTCCCTCTCTCTCTTCCTCCCCCCTCTATCTTTCTGTCTCCCTCTTCATCTCTCCCTCCTTCTCTCTTTCACACCCTACTCAAAATCCTGCTTTTGCCCCTGGCAGTATACTAGATCATGTCCGCTACTCTGCCGGCAATCAGTTCCCAGCAGTGTTGTGGACATGAAGTAGTATGCTGCGACCTTGCTGGTCAGTGGAGAGACCAGAGACAAGGTAAGGGGCATAGTAGTCGAAGCATGAGGCCATGGTAATATTATTGATGGGGCCCACACAAGCCTTAATCCTGCCCTAATAACAACACTAAGGGCAAATCCCTAGGAGTTGGCATTCTGCTATCTAAGTGCCTCCCATTTCAAAATGTGACCCCAGTAGCTTTGGAGGAGAGCAGGACACTCTTGGTTAAGTGCACATTATATGGTCAACTTTATACATTTATCAATCTTTATGTCCACAACCAGAATCAGCCAGCTTTTCTCTCAACCGTATTAGATCGGATTGCCCCGCTGGTCGTAGACATTCCAGTTATTGGTGGTGATCTGAATTGGTCTCTCCAGCCAGAAGTAGATGTTTTAGGAACACCTGCTAGACTCTTGCTGGCTTCCCATCGCAAGGTTGGACGCACTCTCCATGGCCACCAGTTGGTTGACACTTGGTGACTTCAACATCCGGGGGACAGGGCCTACACGTTTTACTCCAGACAACATTATTTTTTGCTTCCACATAGATTTCTACATTTGATTCAGTTCACTACCATGGTCGGACCACGCCCCCATTTCCCAGACCCTTGAGACCTCATGCCCCTATTCAAAGCAATGCGTGTGTCATCTTAATTAAATTCTGGATGATCCACGCTGTAAGTCTCAATTGGTTGAGGCAATTAATGATTCCTTTTCCTCTAATGAGACACCCGAGGTGTCCGGGGGCACAGTATGGGAGGCTCATAAATATGTTTTACGGAGGGAACTTATCCACCTGGGTTCAATGCTTAAGCGTGTGAAAACGAGTAGGAAACTTTCCCTGCTCTAGCAGCTGAGACTATTGGAAAAAATACATAAGTCTTCCCCTCAGATCCTATCTGATCTGATTTAGACTAGGTCTGCCCTTAATGCCTTGCTCTTTGACGACATTAAAAAGTATTACCAACTCTGTAGGAATCAGTTTTATCAATGGGGTAATAAGCCAGGTGTTATGAATCCCAAAGCTCACTCCATGTGAACCCCTAGAACTCAGGCTTGCAAGGTCTTCAACCACTAACAGCCACCCGTTGTTCCCTTAGACCTATAAATCTAAATCTATAAATCTGGTGTACCTAGGTATCCGCCTGGTCTTAATACTCGGGGTAGTAGTGGTTCACACGAATGTACTATGGGATCCAATGGTGAGAGGAAGAGCAGGAATAGGTACAGTCAGTGTTTTGGCTTGGGAGCCAATAATGCGGCTCATGAGCTGATGAAGTGACTTGGAAGTTGATGGTGCAGCTGGGAGCAGAAGTTTGGGTACAAGTGGTGCGCTTTGAGAGCTGATGATGTGGCTTAAAAGCTGATGATGTGGCAAGAGCCAGAAGCAGGAATTGTGTACAAGTGGTGTATGGCTATGAGAAACGATGATGCGGCTTTGGAACCAGTGGTGTGGCAGAAGAGGATAGCAGAAGTGAGTTGATGGTGCGGCTTTGAGAGCTGATAGTGTGGCTGAGGAGCTGATGGTGCTGCTTTGAGCTGGTAACAGAAGTTGGTGTATTTGAGATATGGCTTGGAGAGCCAATGGTGTGGCTAAGAAGCCGGTACACAAGTGGGTGTACTTGAGATGCGCGTTTGAGAGCCGATGGTGCAGCTTGAGAGCCAGGACACAAGTTGGTGTACTTTAGATGTGGCTTTCAGAGCCAATGGCGCTACTAGGGAGCCGGTACACAAGTTTGTGTACTTGCAATGCGGCTTTGAGAGCCGAAGGCAGCACTCAAGCTGCTGTTGCAGCTATGGAGCTGACAGAGAGGCTTGGGAGCCGGTGGCAGCATGGAAGCTGTTGGTGCAGCTAGGGAGCTGACAGAGAGGCTTGGGAGCCAGTGGCAAGGCAATTCAGCTGGAGAACCAGAATACGATACCACAAGATACAGAATGCTGACCATGCAGCTGAGCCGAGAGAACGTACAGGAACGCTATAGTCAGTGAGGTGGCAAAAGGCCAGCATGCACAAATAGGAGAGGAACCAATCACTCCATGCTGTGGATAACACGTGACCTCCTGTGGCGTGCAGATCACCTAGCATCTGAGGGAACTGGAACAACGGCATCATGAGAAGGTAAACTGCTAGAGGGAGACAAGTCATGACCGTGATTTGTAACAGTACCCCCCCTTTATGCGAGGTTGAAGAACCCCCCAGAACCCAGTTTCTCCAGAAAATCTCAAAAGAAAATACTCTTCAGCCTGGGAGCATGTAGAGCACTTTCAGGAACCCAGAAGCACTCCTGAGACCATAGCCCTTCCAGTGGACCAAGAAATGCATACTACCCCTGGAAATCTTAGAGTCCAAGATCTTTTCCACCACATTCACATTGACCAGGGACCACAACTAAAGCAGACCTGGATGGAAACTTGGGCTTAAACTTGACTGAACTGAAGACTGGTTTGAACAAGGAACAGTGGAAGGCATTGTTGATACGGAGAGACTTGGGTAATTGAAGCTTGAAAGCTACCATTCACCTGAAAAATGATGCGAAACGGGCCAATGAACCTCAGACCCAACTTCTGAATAGGCTGGCAAAGCTTAATGTTGTTTGTGGAGAGCCAAACCAAATCGCCCTTCTTAAATATACACGACCCCCGATGTCTGTCAGCAGATCTTTTGGAGCAGAAAGAGACCATGCGAAGGCTTTGATGAACCTTGCTCCAAATACGACAGAGCCAAGAGACAGAAGGTGAAACTGATGAACTGGAGTCGAAAGAATTTGCTCTGGGATGTTGGCACGTGACACCGAAGAATGGAGACACTGAAGATGCTGAATGGCACAAGTTGTTAAAAGCGAACTCAGCAAGCAGTAGGTGGGACACCCATTCCTTATGACACTTGGAGACGTAACAGCATAAATATTGCTCCAGACACTGGTTAACACACTCAGTTTGCCCATTAGATTGGGGGTAGTACCCTGAAGAAAGGCTGAGGTCAATGCCCAAGGAAGCACCGAAGGCTCTCCAGAACTGTGCCACAAATTGCATTCCTCAATCCCACACAATATCCATCAGTAAGCCACGCAAGTGAAAAATATGTTGGAGGAACATCCTGGAGAGTTCTTTGGCAGAGGGTAGCTTAGGCAAAGGTATGAAGGACGCCATTTTGCCAAAACTGTCCACTACAGTCCAGATCACAGAACATCGAGCAGATACTCCAATATCAATGATAAAATCCATGGTGATGTGAGTCCAGGGTCTCCTAGGTATGGAGAGAGGAAGTAACATATCTGAAGGAGCTGTCCAAGGTGTCTTATTTCGGGCACAGACCTCACAAGCCAGGAAAAACTCACACACATCTTTGGTCAAGGAAGGCCACGAGACTGAGTGGGAGAGCAACTCTAAGGTCTTACTGATGCCTGGTTGACCAAAAGCTCAACGAGCATGAAAATCCAGTAAGACTGTTCTCCTGAATTTTTCTGGTTCTGGAACAAAAAGAAGACCAGAAGGCTTATCTGGAGGTGACTCTGACTGACAGGCCTGAATGAGTTCAGCCAAATTTCGTGTGGAAGAAGGAGTCTGGAATAAATGGTTCATCTGAACTGGAGATCTGCTGCACAGGAGATCTGCTGCACTGGAGATCTGCTGCAAGGCTTACGCTCTGGAGAGAGCGTCAGCCTTGATGTTTTTCAAACCAGGATGGAAAGAGATGAGGAAGTTGAACTGGGTGAAAAACAATGGCCAGCGTGCTTGCCGAGAGTTCAACCTCTTTGCAGACTGAATGTAAGACAAGTTCTTGTGGTTGGTAAGAACCTTGATCCGGTGTTTGGCCCCTCCTAACCAGTGTCTCCAGTCCTCAAAAGCCCATTTAAAATCACAAGCATCTCCCGATTCCCCACATCATAGTTGCATTCTGCCGAGGTGAACTTACAACAAAAAAAGGCACAGGGGTGCAATTTATTATCAGCAAGATCCTTCTGAGACAGAATGGCTCTAGCTCCTACTTCAGAGGCATCCACTTCTAGAACGAATGGAAGATCCGGATCGGGGTGCCGAAGCACTGGACCCTGTGTAAATGCGACCTTAAGGGCTACAAAGGCCTAGACCGATTTGGATGACCAATTAGAGGTGTCTGCTCCTTTTTTTGGTCAATTCAACAATGGGTGCAATGATGGTGGAGAAAGACCTAATAAACCTGCCATAATAGTTAGAAAAACCAAGGAAGCGCTAGACTGCATTGAGGGAAGTCGGCTGGACCCATTTTAGTATATCTTCAACCTTACTCGGATCCATGGAGAATCCCTGGGAAGAGATGTCAACCAGATTTCTTTCCTAGGATATGTCATCAAAATCACATTTCTCTAGCTTAGCGTAGAGGTGATTCTCTCGTAGTTTCTGTAGAACTAGGCGTACATGCTGATGATGTTGGTCCAGCGACTGGGAAAAGATTGAGTATGTCATCCAGATACACGACAACAAATTTCCCCAGAAATTCACGGAGGACGTTGTTGATGAGAGCCTGGAAGAGCGCCGGAGCGTTGGATAGGCCGAATGGCATGACCAGGTACTCGTAATGTCCCAAGTGAGTACTGAAGGCCATCTTCCACTCGTCCCCACTCCTAATACGGATGAGGTTGCATGCTCCTCGTAGGTCGATCTTTGAAAAAATGTTAGCCTGGCACAGCTGGTTGAAGAGTACCGAGATGAGAGGTAGTGGGTAGGAGTTCTTAATGGTGATGTTTTTCAGACTTCTATAATCAATACATGGATGGAGAGACCCATCTTTCTTCTCCATGAAGAAGAAGCTAGAACCCACCGGTGACTTAGAGGGATGGATAAATCTTTGCCAATCTGTACTTGAAGTTATCTCTCATCACCTTGTCCTCTGGAACGGAAAGAGAATACAATTGGCCTTTAGGTAGTTTGGCTCCTGAGTACTCATAAACCCCAAACAAAAAATGGCAGCTGCTCAATCAATCTAGCAGTACTTTTCAGGTGCATGAAAGGGAAGGGTCATACCAAGTACAAAAAAGAGGGGGGTTTAACCCCCTATTGTTCCTCAGCACACTGAATTATACTTGCAACAATATATAAAGACTATATGGTAATAGAAATTCAGAGATATTAGTTGCATGCATTAGCAATACATGGGAGGCTGCTAAGCCACATCACGGCTTCTCTGTCACTAGCAGTCTTTAACACTAAGGGGTTCATGTCCGGGGTGCAGAGCACGCCAAAAAAAAGTCCAGCCCAGGACCCCCCAGGGCATCACATGAAAAATGGAAAAATAGTGACAGTGCAGTGTAAAGTATAGATGTGTGTGAGTAGTTAATAAGTGTTGAAAAAGGGGTTAAAATATATGTGAAAAAATGACATGAATAAAAAACAAACATAAAAGGTGATGTGAAAAGTAACTGTGTATTAAGTGGTGATACCCTGAGGAACAATAGGGGTTAAACCCCCTCTTTTTTCTACCCATAAACCCCCCCTGACAGAGGTGAGAGCAAGCACCACCATGTTATTAAGCCCAGCCCCCTCGTGCCAAAATGCCGCGGGCCAATGGGGAGGAGGCGGAGCCAATATGATGCAATAGAATTAGAATTGCATATTTTGGCTCCGACCCCTCCCAATTGACTTGCGAATCGTGGCATTTTGCTGTGAGGGGGTGGGGCTTATTGACATGGAGCCTGGTCCCATCTCCATCTCCAACCTGCAGCATGGTAAGTGTGTGTAATGTATGTGTGACATGTGTGTGTGCTTATGTGTGTGTGTGTGTAAATATATAGATATATATGCAAGTGTGTGTACTGCTTATGTGTGTATATATATATATGTCAGGGTGTATATATGTATATATATAAAATTCCCCTTTAAAAATCCTGCGTTTGCCCCTGGTGGAGAATACTTTGTGTTGTGCAAGGTGCTGAAACCCTTCGAAGTTGTCACCTGTGAAGTGAGTTCAGACACTGCCAGCTTGAGTCAGGTGAATCCCCTAATTACACTTTTGGAAAAGCAGCTTAAGAAACTGAATGTAAGCGATCTGCTAAGTATGTCGGACTTGTAGATCAAGTCCTTTATTCGCTTTGCCAGGATCCAAGGGTTGTCAGCATCTTAAAATTGGATCAATACTTTTTGGCAACTGTTATGTTATGTCTTTCTTTTCAATGGACACAGATCTGAAGAGATGCAAAGAGCTATTGGCGAGCAAGTTGTCAGCTCAAGCGGAACTTGACACGGCAAAGTTTCCTCCCTCAGTTTCTCCAGCAACTGCGGCTGCCAGAAAAAAACTCAGCTTTCCTAAGAGACCAGCGGGTGACGTAGATAAGTCAACACAACATTTTGACATCTGATCGAGCCTAAAAAAATTGCCTATAATTAGGAACGCCTCTACCAAGACTCCATCTCTTATGTTCACCATTCAAAGAATGGTTGAGGATTATTTTGATGATGGCTTCTAATGGCATGTCAGACAGTCCATTTGTATACTGGCAGGAAAAAAAGGAAATTTAGAGGCTCTTGTACTAACTGGCTTTGCTTTACTTAAGCTACATCCCTCCAATGTGTACTCAAAGAGTTTTCAGCACAGCCGGAAACCTTGTAAGTGATCGGCGTAGGAGGCTACTTCCTAGAAAAATTTGGAAAAGATGATGTTCATCAATATGAACTACAAATTCCACGAAGAAGATCTATACCTGCAATTACGTTAAAGGGCCTAATTCAACATGGATCACATAACTCATATTGGTCAATGGTGCATACTGCGCATGCGTATGCATTGCAGTGCGTGTGTGTGAGATAGCATTACAATTGCTCTGTGATCACGCAGAAAGAAAGAAAGCCACCCCAGAGTGAGTGATGAGACGTCAGTGTTTGAGGGTGGTGACGTGGGAGTGGTTGGAGAAACACAGGTTGTTTGAACGCCATTACTTGGGTGTGCATAAATTAGCCACTGAGACGGCATACGCAGCTTGAGTACTCACTGCATGCGACGAGAATATCTAAGACAGGCCAGGGCTGCTGTAATTGTGCGTGAGGGGCCGATGTTACTCAAAGGTACCAATGTACATGCAGGTCTGTGAAGTCCTACAGATGTGACATAGCACTAGTGGGCTTCTCTATGTTGGCTATTTTTGCAGCAGAACTGTGTGTGTAATCACAGCTGTGATCGCAATAGCAATCATTGCTGAATCAGGCCCAAAGTCCAGAGGCACCTGTAATGTGGGATTCCAGAGGTTACAAATTCATACTGTGTGAAGATGATGTACAGTACACACTGATGAGGGTGAGGGTGATCATGGTGATGACATCTTGCCTCCATTGAGTGTGTTTGTATGTAAAGATCATTGTCAGCAATATCAACTGCCCATTGGTAACTTGTTTTGTGGGGGTCCAAACAAACCAATCACTTTAGCCAAAAGTGGCAGACCCTGTTGCTGAAGTGATTGGTTTGTTAAAATGTCCTGTTTATTATACAACATAAGGGTGGGTGGAAGGGCCCAAGGACAATTCCATCTTGCACCTCTTTCCTTTGAATTATGCGCTGTTTGGGGCATTGGTGACTGTCTTTTTGCATAGAAGACATTTTTATAGTTTATTAAACTGTCATCCTGTCTGTCACTGCAGTGCCACTCTGTTTCCTAGATGTGCCCTGTTGGAAGTTGTTTCCTAGATGTGCCCTGTTGGAAGTTGAACTACCACAGCTGCTGCAATCTTAGACATGTGTTTGCTAAATACTGAAAATGTCCAAAAAATTTTATGGCCACAGACAGCATCTCCTGCATACCCCTTTAATTAAAAACAAAAATTAAATCTGAACCACCAAGTAGCTCCACTGGGGCAGGGACTGATGTGAATGGGAAAATTTTCTCTGTAAACCGCTACCCTCCTCCCTCATAAATTTGCTTCGGAATCAAAAAATTTAATTAAATATACAAACAAATCAATTCTTCCTTCCTTTCCCTGCCTCCCACTACATACATATTCCATCTCCCTCAGATCTCTGATCTAGTTCTTGATTAATGAAAACATTCTTGGTTTCTAATATGGGGGTAGAATAGTATATTAAACTGCCATCCTCTCTGCCTCTGCAGTGCCACTCTGTTTCCTAGATGTGCCATGTTGGAAGTTAAACTGCCATGTGTTTGTGCTGCCCACTGCTGTCGCTTAGCTTAATCAGCCAGCTAGCTCGGTGCAGCCTTTTAGCATAAACTGGATGAAAACAATATTGTGAGCTGGGAGGTGGTCAAAAGTGACTGGAAATTACTGGAAATTAATGTTATTGAGGTTAATAATATTATAGAAACAAAAACAGGCCCAAATTATACAGATCCAAAAATAAAAAACATGAGGACAAAACCAAAACCTGATGGAGTACATAGTAGCTTCCAGAAGGTGGTGCAATGTACCAATAAAAATACTAGGAAAGTAAATAAATAACACGAAGATTGACATCACGTTTTCTTTTGTCATGTACATTTGTTTGTATTGTATTGTATTCTTCTTATTTTCTGTAGTGTAGTGGATATATTATCTGTGGGCCGGATTCAGCAGCGGACCCAAATGCATTTGCAACTGTAATCGCCTATGGATCGCAGTAGCTAAAATATGCTAAGGCTTGCCAAAACACAGCTGACATAATGACGCCCACTGCTGCCTTCTCATATCCATCCAATGTTGCTCTTCTGCATCGGTACCACTGACATACATCGGGAAGTCACGCAATATTTACAACAAGTCTCCTCAAATGCGGAGAGCTGTCATGCTGCGTATGCAACTGCAGTGGCTACTTTGTGCACGCCCATGAAATAGCGTTTAAACGGACAGACACGCCTGCATTTTTACAACCACCCCAGTCACCACCCCGAAACGCTGACACCATGACACTCACTTTGCAAAGGATTCCTCTGAATGTAATTGCATTGTGATCATGCGCGCGCAGTGCAGCTTATACGCACGTTCGCTGACAAATAATTGCTCATTCTGCAACAGTAATTGCCACTACGTCCACTGTTGAATCAGGCCCTGTGATCACAAGGAAATATACACTAGACTGGTGCTTAGTAACTGGTAAGTTTTTATTTTTTTCCTGGAATCCCAAGCAGGGCCATAACTAGGGTAGTGTGACCAGTGCCATGGCACAGGGCACCGCAGGGGAGGGGGCGCTGTTTGGGCCTATCAATTTTTCTGTTTATTATCATTCTCACTTGTAGCTTCCACTTCTTTTACCCCCAGCAGCTCCTGGCCTCCCCTATCTCTTCCCTGGCCCTTCCCCATGAGACCATGGCCCTTTTTCAGGTGCACTATCTTATGTCCCTATTTAAAAAATGGGGGGGGCACCAAAAAGTCTAGTTACGGCTCTGATCCCATGCTCAGCTAAGGACAAGAGTAACTAGCTCTTAGCAACCACGGGGCATATATCTGCATGCTGGGCTAGCTCGAGGGCCATTACAGTGGGAACAACGGGGGTGCCACTACATAGGGAATGCAATGCAGTGCATCCTGGGCAGTGCAGTGTTTTCCCAGTAGACAGTCTCCCCCGAGCAAACAGTACAGCATCACAATTAAACCGCTAACCACTCCCACCATGTGCCTTGAGTCCCGAGAAGCCACCTGGTGCTGCAGTGAGCAGCTGCCCCCTTCTGCTACCTGTCCTCCCTGACAGTGACAGCAACAGGCCCCAGCTGCCCCTCAATAGCTACCTGGAGATTGTTACCTGTGAGTCTGTGCAGCCCCAGAGACCGTTCCAGAGTGGCAACAGCGGAGTCAAGGTGGAGCAACCCTGCAGGGTCCTGTACCTGGCCAAGGTGTGGAGGTACCTGCCACCACTGGAGACTAACCACTTGCTCCACTGCTTCTCCAACCGCAACCATCACCTCCTACAGGGCTACATGCCCCCAGCTAGCTGCAGCCATCACTCTTCTCTCTGCTATGGACAGGTCAGACTTCTCTGAAGGGCTGGGGTAATTAATGTGTGATTTATTTATTTCTTGTGGGGTCCAATGCATTTTATTTTTTTCCTGTGGAGGCCAATGTTTTTGTTTTTTTCCTCTGGGGACCAATGGGTTTTATTTTTTCATGTGTGGGCCAATGTGTTTTTTTTCCTTTTAGAACCAATGTGTGTGAGTGTTTTTCCTGTTGGTGACAATGTGTGTGTATTTTTTCCCTGTGTGGGACAATATATGTGTGTTTTTATTAATAATAACATTAATAATAATAATTATTATTAAAAAAAGAAAAGCATTAATTATGGCTATAGCTGGTTTGGGGGGGGGCTCCAAAATTTCTGGCATGGGGTGCTAGTAGTCTTGGGGCCTTCTGTCTGCATGGTGAGGCACACTTGCTCTTAAGGGTAAAAAGGTTCAAAGAGAAGACATTCACAAGTTCCTGCAAACAGAGACATACCCAATGCATTCAAACAGTCTATGTAGCATTACTGGTTGATGATGTCCTCTCTCCAGTGTCAAAGTCAAATAATTGGTTATGATCATTGCACAATTATTATCTGACGATATTGGGCCTGATTTAGACCCACTCACAAGCGGCTGTCCGCTCGCAAGTGGGTCGATGTTCTGCACTGAGCATGCGCACGACGGAGGGAGCTCCGTCGTGCGCATGTGCCAGACGCGACGAGCGAAGGTTTTTCCTTCGCTCGTAGTGTCTCTTCAAAGGGGGCGTGCTGTCGATGTTGATTGACAGCACGCCCCCTTTGGTGGGCATGCCGGGGGCGTGCCTCCCTGATGGGGGCGTTCCCAAGGGAACGCCTCCCGTCAAAAGCCGGCCCACTGACATCACGAGTGATGACAGTGGGAGAGATTTTGGCTCTGATAGAGCCAAAATCACTCCGAGCCTTGTGGTTGAAAAACTCAACCACAGGCTTTTGTACGCAGTTTAGATGGTCGCGATGGTCACGACCATCAAACTGCACGCTCGTATAGGCTGTGGGTGGTGACCCACAGCTATACGAGCGTCCAGGAGGACGCTCCATTTTTATGGAGGGCGGCCCTCATTCAGAGCGTGCGCTCTGCTCAGAGCGTACGGCTCTGAATGAGGGCCATAGTCCTCTATGGTCGAATGACTTGTTACGAGGACGTTACTTTGCGTCGCGCAATCCGATGTGCTAAACTGCGCATTCACAACACACATACACTGATGCACATAACGCACACACATATAAATGTATATATACATATATACACAGACGCTCATATGCGTATGCATATACTTACACATGGACGCTCATTTGTATATAGTCACATACATACCAACACATATTTGCTATTTCAACACACAGACGCACATATGCGGACGCATATGTGCAAGATGGTTCCCACACATTATAATTAATAACCAGTGTTATTAAAGGTATTTTTAGCTAATAATTATGATGTAATATGTACTTAAACGAGATCTAAGGTTTAGAATATAGTGCACATGTCATGTTTGGTATCATACTAAATCCCTGTTTAATTGCAGACATCCGTATCTATCGGCAAAGAAGTCGCATCATGTGTCCGCTAGTTATGGGTGATATGGAGTTATTGGATAGAAATGTTATAACATGCATGTAGTGTTGTAGCCAGTATTAACCAGTTATTCAGCGGGAAGCTAAGCTACACAAAGAGACAGTTGGAGAACTGAGCCATGCCCCTGATGACACCGTATGAACTAACCAATGACCAGATTATCCAGAAGCAAGAACCAATGAGAACCTATCAATTTGTCCCTTTGTTAACTCTAAAACCTGTAAGGTATATAGGCTCTGACCTCAGTGTACACACATCTTCTTGCGACCACAGACGTCTGGATTGATGACTGTATACTGGGACCAGTGCGCATGCATATGTATTGGCTTGTACTTTATTATTGCTTTTTACTCTAATTGTTAAATCTTACATCGTGTTACCCCTTTATACATAAATAACTTTTTGTGCTTTGGAACCACACGATTGGACTGGAAAACAATTCTTTCTTAAGCCACTTGCAGCGCTAAATAGCGACTAGCGACTATTAGGAATCAATACCAGCTTGACGATCTAGTCATAGGTTAAACTGCTGCTTGAGCTGGCTGAATGCTTAATGCTACTGTTCTAATTTCATAATGTAAATAGATAGTTACTTGCCAGTTTAATTAGCAGCCCCCTTTTAAACTAGGTGTCCGAAAAAATAAAAGATCAAGTTTGCCCCCACTGTTTTACTCTCTTGGCAATTAGCTCATTGCAGTCTGGAATGCATATGAACAAACCCTTACTTTATTCTGTATGTGATTGTTTTGGAAAGTAGTGTTTTATTTCTTCGTGGTTTTTTTTTTGACAATCATTTTCTGAGACAATACTTATACTGTACATGCAAATGTTTGATATATAAAAAAAAATGCCAAAAATTTCAAAACTTCATGTTGCCAAGAAAATACCCCTTATGTAATATCGTCTTTACTGAAATCACTGCAGAAAATATTCTATGACACTATCGTGTTTCATTGGCTGACATTTCACAGAAATGTTTGTTTCGGCTTCAATCCTGCTGAGAGCTCGTTAACTTTCTCCAGAGGTTGGAGAAATCACGCATTTCTCTGGGGTCCCTTAGGCAATCAGGAGCCTTGAGGTTTTCCTACTGTAAGTCTAAGTGGTTATTGTTGCAGACTAATTCAGTTGTTTACTAAAAATAAAAGAAAGCTTGAGGCAAGCAGATATTGTAAATCTTCTGTAAGAATATTACTTCTTCAGTAAACATTGTATTTATTAATAAAGCAGGCCTGTCACTTCCGTGTATTGATGATTTCTACTACACCAGTGCATAAAAAGCTGCCTTTACCTTATGCTAGCTATTCTAGAAACACTTTTTTGTTACTTAATATTGAACTATTTATCCATCTCCTTACTGCCAGCAACATTTTAGGAAAATGAAAAGGAGAAGATAAATGTTGAAGTTACTATCAAAGGCAGGGTCGGCAACAGAAATCTTGGGGCTCGGTACATATATAGATCTCTGGGCAGTGCTTAAAGTGGTCCTAGAGACGTGGTGGAACTCACTCACCCCCGCCCTCGGTGCTTTTTCAATACGCGCTATAGGTGCGTTTCGCAAAAGAGGTGTGGCCTCAAAAAATGGACGTGGACTCAAAGGAAAGTGGTGTGGTCATACAATAGTATCCCCAATTCAAATTATGCCACACAGTAGCACAATCTTATTCACATAGTGCCCCTGATTCACATTACACCACATAGTAGTGTCCCTTATTCATGTTATGACACACAGTAGTGCCCCTTATACAATGCCCACAGCAGTGGTTCCCCTTACACATAATGCCCACAGCAGTAGTGCAGGGTAATCAAACAAAGTGGGGAGGGGGTGGGTGGGGGATCAGTGGGAGCAGAGTGTACTTGCACAGTGGGGAGGGGGTCAGGGAGAGCAGGATGAACACACAGTGGTGAGGAGGGAGGGGCAGTGGAAGCAGACAGGGTTAACACATACAGTGGGGAGGGGGAGGTCAGTGAGAGCAGACAGGGTGAACACACAGTGCAGAGGGGGAGGTCAGTGAGAGCAGACAGGGTGAACACACACAGTGGGGAGAGGGAGGTCAGTGGGAGCAGGCAGGGTGAACACACAGTGGGGAGAGGGAGGTCAGTGGGAGCAGGCAGGGTGAACACACACAGTGGGGAGGGAGGGGCAGTGGGAGCAGGCAGGATGAACACACACAGTGGGGAGGGAGGGGCAGTGGGAGCAGGCAGGGTGAACACACACAGTGGGGAGGGGGAGGTCAGTGGGAGCAGACAGGGTGAACACACACAGTGGGGAGGGAGGGGCAGTGGGAGAACACAGAGGTATTTTATAAAATATAAAAACTTCCTAAGCTTCCAGTGTAGCAGGCTAGCAGCAGCACTACTGCTGCAGAGAGAATTTCATTTCATACCATTACCAGCTCAACCAGGCAGTTACCATGCGGACAGAACAGCTTTGTTTGAATTCAGAAGAAAATAAAGCCTATCCTGATCTGCTAACTCAGTGCTCACATGCAGCAGGGCTCAGTGTGCTGGCCTCAGCAGCGTCTGCATGGGCTCCACTCTTAACGCAGAGGGAGAGACTGGAGGAGGCGGGACAGGCACAGGCCGAATCAATCATAGAATTGTAGCGCCGCCCACCCGTCACATTTATTGTTCATTTTATATATGGCCATGTCCCATATGGGCAGCACTGGTGAATGGCACACAGTGGGGCAGGCGGCAGTCATGAGAAGCTAGCCGCCGAGCCTCAGACAGAGTCAGTGACTTTAAAACAAAACAAACAGCTGTGGCTGCCTTTACTTACTCTGAGGCTCTCAATCACATCAGGTGCGGACGTGTGTGTCCAGCAGTGTGTCCAGCCTTCAGGGAGGTTGGCGGGCTGGCCGTATAAGGTGGGCAGGCAAGCCGGGCAGGCTTAGCCAATAGTAGTGATGCAGCGCAGAGCTACTTCAGAGTGACAGCTGCAGGCTCGTAGCCCACAGCTGCCAGTTTATGAGGCCTGGGGAAGGTGGGCGGACAGAGGCGAAACTGGTTCTGCCTCCAATTAGTACTGATGGAATGAAGTTCTGCCCCGTTCTGGCCCACTATAACCCTTATCTCTGCGTGTGCCAATATATAGAGAAAATTTGTCTCAACAGCTTTTAAATAAAGTAAATATACACTCTCCCACTTACCACACCACACAGTCTATGGTGCAGGCTGCTGTCTGTCAGTGTCACACTGAGTGCGGTGGCTACCTCATGAGTGGGACTGGGGAGGATGGCTATAGAGAGTGGACAGTGTTGCTGCTGTTGAAGTTGTGCCCAGCGAGCGTCTGTTCTGTTTGCAATCACCCGGCTGTCTGTTCTTGCTCCTCTAAGGTGGCTGCAGCAGCGGGTACAGAACAGGGAAGGGCTGGCGCAGGTGCAGTGTCATGATGTCACAACATCATTAATACTATATGCAGCACTTCCTGAACCTGGTGATGCGGGTAACCGAACAGGGGCAGCAACTTTATATTTTTGTTTTTTTTATTCTGACTTGCTTTGGGCGGATGGCACATTCAGTTTATAACTCACAGTTAGGTGCCATGGCCTTGTTTTGTGCTCCTCTGAACCTCGGAGACCATCTGAACCCTCGGGGCCCGGGATGGGCGATTTGCAGCTCCACAATCCATCTGGCTGATATGTACATGTGTAGGGCCGTTGAGAGCTGGCCTGGATCCCGTTACAGTCGTGGGGCATGGCCTAATCACTGGAGGCGTGGTCATGCACCCCTTAGAAAAAATAATATTTTCTAAACCGCTTCACGCGCAGATGAAGGGGGTGCTGTGAGCCCCTCAGCCAGGGAGGACGCAATCATTGGGATGGCTCCCCTCCCACAAGCAGAGGAGAAGAGACTAAGAGGGAGGGATGGAGGTGGTGGCGGAACCGTGCACCTGATGGGCCCCTCCAACAAGCCCGGGCCCATGTAATCAATACCCCCTCCCCTCTCAGGGCCCCTTGAGTAGAGGTCCAGCAACTCTGCTGGGTGCTGTGGCGGTGTGGGAACCGTTGCTTAGATAAGGCCGATCAGAGGGAACAACCTGCTTTTCTCTTTCATCCACTAGGGGACACTGGAGGTGCTTACGCTGGGGTATAGAGGCGCGGATAGCTGGAGCCGGCACTTTAATTAATTTAGAAGTGTGAAGCTCCTCCCCCTCTATGCCCCATCAGCCCTCAGTTTAGAAAATGTGCCTACGGAGCTGGTCACATCATGCTGTGCTCCAGCAACACATCTATTTTATTGTTTTCTTTTATTTAGGATTTATTTATTTTACTACATCTTTTACATTTACTAGGTACCCTTCGCCACCTCTCTAAAGGTGGGGTGCGGGTACCTGGCGTCCTGTTCTTAGAAGAACAGGAAGGAGTGCACAGGGCTTATTAAAAAAGCACTGACAGCTCCTTTATCGCCTCAGCACAACGCTAACATCACAAGAGCAGAGTGTGCTGCAGTTGAGAGAGCCGCCGGGGAGCGCAGTGAGTATGGCTGCGCATCTCCCCCCTCCCTCCCCCCCCCTCCGGGCCTGCCCGCCCTATGTTGTATGCAGCACTATAGCGCTGATTCACTCCTCCTTCAGTCGCGGCGAGCGGCTGTTAATTGAAGGAGTCTGAGCGCTGGGCTCCCCCGTTAGGTGGTGGGCAGCCAGGTTAGCGTGGCAAGCCTGGATGAAGATGGGGGGCGGAGCTTAGTAGCACGGGCTCTCTCCCTACAACGCTGGTTAGAGCAGCGCTATGCGCCCTATCTAACAAGTCTCCCCTCTCCCCGTTAGTTTACAATGTAGAGGGGCTCAGAAAAAAGAAAATTGCCCTCCAGCACACTGCAAATAAATCAAAAATACTTGAATCCTACACGATAATAGAAATTCAGAGGTATTGGTTTATATACTTTTGCAAATATATGAATAAGCGCTGGGCCGTCGTCAAGGCTCCTCTATACCAGCGTCCCTAAAATTAAGGGGTTCACGTCCGAGAAGCAAGGCACCCCAAAATTTCCTTTCCAGCTATCCATTTCCATCATCCATGATGGAACATTGGGAAACACCTCCTCATGTAGAAAACGCTTCCTTTGCCAGGTGCTACGTTAATTTAGGACTCTTCTGCTAGTGATTTGGAACAACACTGCGATCCAATTTACACTGCAGCAGGAGCCCAATTTAGACCTACGCCTGTTATTGCTTCGGTTATCTATGCTGTAATTTGCTGGGTGGACCAGTTGATTACGGGCTTGGATACTTCCAGAGCAGAGTTACGATTACTAGCAGAACTCTGTGATTCTGCAATTTACATGCTTTGGCTTCTCTTTAGAACGCACAAATCGTTCGCCTTTTACTAAAGATTTCCGTGGAGAAAAGCAAAACTGAGTTTTGTCTCAATATTTTCATGCACCAGCTTATTGGGTTTTAAAAAATGACCAGGGTTTCCAGAGAGACAGATCAGTGCTCGTATGTCCGTTTTTGCTATTTCTGCCCGCAGAGTTCTCTGCTTACTCTCTTGGCAGACGGATGTAGAATCCAAACGGGCTGTTGAGGGTCTACGGTTCACATATGCTTTTTAGTCCAGAACTGGACAAATGGATATCCCAAGACAAGTAAGTCTTCTCTCTTCCCTTTGAAAGGAGGACTTACAGGTCCCTCATTTCATTCCTTTCGTGCCCATCCCTTTTGTTAAAGGGCCAGAGGTACCCCCTTGCACATTAAGGGTGGCAGAGGAAAAGGTTGCCCACATACAGTTACACGTCGACAGGATCAAAGACCAGTCGACCAACAGGTGGCTGACTGTCTCCCATCCCGCCTGGGATCTCCTGCGATGGGACCTTGCTTTCCGTGCGGTTCCGAACAGCTTTCGAGCTTTCCACTCCACATCGGTTCTTTTCTACTAGTCTGCCGGTGTCCACGGACAAGGCCCCTATTAAACCTAAAGTCTTAAACCAATATCTTAAACTGTGGAGTCGCTTCAGTCTGCAATTGCAAGCTTGGAACCGGCAGAGTTTCTCTGTATATAAAGGATGCGCATCACCATGTCCCAAATTGGGAACCGCATCAGGCCTTACGGCATTTTGCGATTTTGCAAACTCACAATCGCTTTTGGGCATGGCTGTTTGGGTTATCCACGGCTCCCCGTGTTTCCACTAAGTTTGTCTGTCATGACGACTAGTTAATCAAGGCTCCATCGGAATCACTTCTCTTGGACTATGACTTACTGACATCATCAATTTCTAGTTACCCAATCTGAGTCCGTCCGAAAGACTCCAGTTCTGGGGATGGTCCTAGATACGACATTACAGAGGATTTTCCTTCCGGAAGACAAGGCCCGGAAAATCCAGTTGCTCTTTCAGCTAGCCCTAGGATCAAGGAGGGTGCTTCTTGGTCTTCGTCTCTTGGGGAAGATGTTAGCTGCTTTCAAGGCACTACAATATGGATGATTCCACTTCCGAGTGTTCCAGCTGGCCCTGCTAACACAGGGGTCAGGGTCTCGCCTGCATCTATATCAACTGATCCATTTGGCCCCGGTAACCAGGGTGGTACTCCTTGGGTGGATATGACAGGCGCCAGCTCCGAGGATGGGGAGCTGTTGTCCTTGACTATCACTTTCATTGGTGGTCCCTACAGAAAAGACAGTGGCCCATAAATGTTGGAACTCAGAGCAGTTTCCCATGCTCTGCTAGAAGCAGCGCAGTGTCTAAGTTCTCTTCCTGTACGAGTTCTGTCAGACAACGCGACGGCCATCGCTTACATCCACGCCGGACCAGCAATCGTAGTTGCATGGCAATGAGAGAAGTATCTCAGATTCTCTAGTGGGACGAGAGTCAGTCAAGTAGTCTTGTCAGCAGTATTCATCCTTGGAGTGGACAACTGGAAAGCAGATTACCTAAGTCGCCAGGATATCCATTCTGGGGAATGGAAGCTTCACCCACACGCATTTCATGCACTGGGGTCGCCTTTAGGCGGACCTCAGGGCGTCTCGATTTAAACATCAGTGACCAAGATACGTGTCAAGAACTCTGGATCCGCAGACAGAGGCTGTTGACACCCTAACAATTCCATGGACCTACGACATGGTTTACCTGTTTCCTCCAATTCCACTAATTCCTTGTGTACAAAAACGAATAAAACACGAATCGGCCTTAGTCATTCTCGTGACACCGACCTGGCCTAGGAGGAGTTGGTTCTTCGGTCCTTCTTGGTAGTCGATCCGGGCCACTTGCTCTTCGTCTGGACCTTCTGCAGCAGGGTCCTTTAGTCCACCCCAACTTAGCACAACTGCGTGTAACGTGGTGGCTCTTGAATCCGATATGTTAAGACGGACGGGCATCCCAGACTCGGGTATTCCCACCATGCTTCGCTCCAGGAAACCGGTTTCAGCTGCGCATTATCATTGCATATGGTGTTACAGTTGGGGCCTTCCATTAGGGGTGTTTCTTTCTTCCGTTTTTACTTCTCTCCAAACAAGATTAGATTCTAGTCTTTGCCTAGGATCATTAAAAGTGCAAAATTCTGCTCTTTCTATTTTCTTTCAGTGCAGGTTGGGCCTCCTACCGGCGATGCTGTCATTCTTCAGGGGGTGTTGCGGGTGCAGCCACCTTTTGTACCACCTATGGCTCCCTGAGTCTTGGTATTTTTATTTTTATTTTTTGTTTCTTCAGTCTTCCATGTGTGAACCTCCCAAGAGGTTGATATTAAGTATTGTCTTGGAAGACTGTCCTCCTCCAGGCTTTAGCTACGGCTCGCAGGAGTTTGAATTGGGGCTCTGTCTTATAGGCCTTGTGTTTCATGATGCTAGGGCGGAACTCAAGACGCAAGCTACTTTCCTACCTACGGTTGTGTCTGTTTTCCACATAAATTAGCCTATTGTGGTACCTTCTTTGGTAGGGGACTCCGGTGTTTCTTCTACCCTAGATGTGGTTAGAGCTCTTCGCCTCTGTTGCTTGGACGACGTCCTTACGCGAGTCTTAGTTGTCCTTTTTATAAGGCTGTTCGGAAGGGTTGGCCAGCATCCAAACAGGATTGGCATGTTGGCTTAGACTGACAATCTGTCAAGCTCTTCTCAGCAATGATCGTCAGTCTCCTATGTCCGTGTCGGCTCATTCCACATGTTCTGTGGGTACGTCGTGGGAGGCACGTAGGGGTGCCTCAACTTTACTATTGTGCCGTGCGACCACTTGGTCATCGGTGCTCACTTTTGTGAAGTTTTATAGATTGATACATTTGCCGCTTCAGCATCATGTTTTGCCGCCTTGTACTGCAGGTTCCTCAGAGCGCTCCCGCCCGTGGGGACAACTTTGGGATGTCCCCAGCGTAAGCACCTCCAGTGTCCGCTAGTGGATGAAAGAGAAAATGGGATTTTTGTACTTACCGGTAAATCCTTTTCTCTGATTCCACAGGGGACACTGGACGCCCACCTCAGCGCTCTTCGCCTGTCTGTTCCGTTTGTTCCATATGTTGTATGGTTTTGTTGTGTGATATTCTCTTCCTTTCACTCCGGTTGTTCTCCATCTCCTCTCGGTCTTCATTTTCTAAACTGAGGGCTGATGGGGCATAGAAGCTATCCGCACCTCTATACCCCAGCGTAAGCACCTCCACTGTCCCCTGTGGAATCAGAGAAAAGGATTTACCGGTAAGTACCAAAATCTCATTTTTTCTGTGGGCAGGAGACAACTCTGCCCGATGTCAGCGGTGGGAGACCTATTGAGGAGCTACTGTCCGGGAGTCAGGTGCTGAAGGAATCACCGCAGAGAAGTCTGTGCAGCACCTGTTAAACAAAACCACACTAATACCCCTTTAACACCGGAGCTAAAAGCCGGGTTTTTGAAGGGTTAACCCGAGCAGCTCCCTGGTGTAAAAGGGCAGAGGGTTGGATCGCCGGGTCGAGTGACCCGGCAATCCAACCCAGGTAACTAGCAGGGTTTAACACGGACGTAGCCCGTTAAACCCTGCTATGAGAACAGCGCACTCCGGGTCACGATGACCTGGAGTGCGCTGCTAGCCGGCCGATTGGTCCGGCTTCAGTGGCACTTGGAGATGACGTCATCTCCAAGCGTCCACTTTCACTCCTCAAAAGCCGGGTCTATGCAGACCCGACTGCGGTGTGAGCGGCGCTGACTCGGGAATATCCCGAGTCAGCGCCGGCAAAATTCTGGGTCTGGTCCGGATAGGAACTTTGTTCCAACTCCGGGTCAGACCCGGAATTTAGGTGGAAAAGGGGTATAACACTATTCCCCATACTCCTGACATACAGTACTCATTAAACTAAGCACCTTTATCCCTAATAGCCAGACTTATACATAATAGTGGGAGAACACTAGGATTGTGCAGCCCCAATTGTGCAGTGCAGGAGTCTGTATAGAGGTGTGACTGAAAAGAAAATCATAGTATATTAACTAGTGTTTAAAGTGCACAACTCCCTCTTCTCATTTCCCTCTGAATTTACCTCAGCATATGAGACAACAACGTTACTTCTGTAATTGCTAGTACACAGCTCCTGTAATTTACCTCAGTATATTAGACAGCAATGTTACCTCTGTTATTGCTAGTACACAGCTCCTGTAATTTACCTCAGCATATGAGACAGCAATGTTACCTCTGTTATTGCTAGTACACAGCACCTGTAATTTACCTCAGCATATGAGACAGCAATGTTACCTCTGTTATTGCTAGTACACAGCACCTGTTATTTACCTCAGCATATGAGACAGCAATGTTACCTCTGTTATTGCTAGTACACAGCACCTGTAATTTACCTCAGCATATGAGACAGCAATGTTACCTCTGTTATTGCTAGTACACAGCTCCTGTAATTTACCTCAGTATATTAGACAGCAATGTTACCTCTATTATTGCTAGTACACAGCACCTGTAATTTACCAATTTACCTCAGCATATGAGACAGCAATGTTACCTCTGTTATTGCTAGTACACAGCACCTGTAATTTACCTCAGCATATGAGACAGCAATGTTACCTCTGTTATTGCTAGTACACAGCACCTGTAATTTACTTCAGCATATGAGACAGCAATGTTACCTCTGTTATTGCTAGTACACAGCACCTGTAATTTACTTCAGCATATGAGACAGCAATGTTACCTCTGTTATTGCTAGTACACAGCACCTGTAATTTACTTCAGCATATGAGACAGCAATGTTACCTCTGTTATTGCTAGTACACAGCACGTATATTTTACCTCAGCATATGGGAAGCAATGTTACCTCTGTTATTGCTAGTACACAGCACTTATATTTTACCTCAGCATAAGACACAGCAATGTTACCTCTATTATTGCTAGTACACAGCACCTGTAATTTACCTCAGCATATGGGACAGCAATGTTACCTCTATTATTGCTAGTACACAGCACCTACATATTACCTCAGCATACAGTATGAGACAGCAATGTTACCTCTGTTACTGTTAATACTAAGTTCAGGATGCATAGTTCAGCACAGTTTACACTGCTGTGACTCCGATTTCTGCAATAACAGTAAAGGAACTCACTATCTATCTTAAATTCTCTGCCAGAATAAATCCTCAGAAGTAGAAATAGAAGTTATGACTCAGCTGACTGCAACTAATGATTACTATTTCAGAAATACTTCTCTAAAGGCTCCCATACATCAGCAATTGATTGCAGCAATTGTGCAATTTGCAATCGATTGTGTATAAAAATCTTTCCCTTTTTCAATCGATTGCAGTTTGCAGAATTGTGACAATCGATTGAAAAAGGGGAAAGATTTTATACACAATCGATTGCAAATTGCAGAATTGCTGCAATCAATTGCTGATGTATGGGGGCCTTAACACGCAACATAACTCCCCTTATTCCTCTGTGGCAATAGACCATTAACAAGTATTGAACTATATTTTAGCATACCCAGGATACAGATGGCAGAGTGACTTGGGGAGGCTTCAAATACCAATTTCCCGGACAATAATCCACTATCATTTAGTGAACAACAACTTGCTGCAGTGGATTCCTGAATCATCTTTCCCATTAGTCTGATGTTTGAGACTCTAGGCCTAATTCAGATATGTTCAGTACGCAAACGAGACAGTTTGCATACATCTCTGATGGTGTGGGGACTGCGTAGCCACAGGAGATGTTCTGTGCATGTGTCCTGTCAGATTGCTCACAGTGACCCTTAAGCCACAGCCTGTGTATTAAGGGATATCAACCAACTTGAGGACTTTAACAGCACCAGTTCAGCAACTTTCCATCCCTGTTAAGTTACAAACACCATAAGTCTTACCTGCTCCCTCAATTATAAACCAGTGAAAAGGGACAACCTATATGTGCACCAACTAATGAAAACTTGGAAGAGGTGGAAACTCCCATCAAGGGGTTAAAATAGTGTTGAAATGTTAGCAAAGTGTAATAGGATATAAACACTGTTAAGAACAGGTGTACATGGAATGCTCTAGAGAGGAATTACTTTGGGGAATATTGGAAGGTTTCAATATGTGCTTGTAGTTACATGTTCTTATATTTGGATGCATAAAGGAACTGCACTCTGAATAATACAGTGTTTGCATTTAAATTTGTAATACTAAAGCCAATCTCCCCAATCAGCACAATTTCTGGAGTTTTCTGGTGTAAAGTAAATTGTGATTTCATTTTTGTGTGTGTGAATTACATAAAAACGTTTATTACTTGAATTTATGTATTGTTGGAAAGCTATTTATAGGACCTTAAGTTCAATTAAAAACATTGGGTACAATTCCTTGTGTTTGGAGTAATCCTCCTTACCTCTCTGTCCTACTAATATGATAAAGAGAACCGAGGTAGTGCAGAAGGATCCATCATTACCCACTATGGTACGAGAACATAACCCACCCTCACACCACCTATCAAGATTTCACACTGGTATATCCAGCATGCAGGATAATCCCAATGTGTAGCATACATGTCTCAGTATCAACAACATACAGTTTGGGTCGGACTGGCCTGGTGAGTGCCTTGGGTAAATTCCCGATGGGCCCTCCTGCTTCAGAGCTCTGGCCACTAGCTGTGCCATCAGTTTAATGTAAAGATATATTCACCTCTCTGTGTACATACTGCTGCAGCTGCTTGTCTGTAACACTGAGGAGTTTCCTAATCAGTGCAGGAACTCTTCAGCAGTGTCAACTATGCTCCAGTCAACTGAGTGACACATCACACACAGTCACTCAGTCAACCAGAGTGCAGACATGCCCCCTACAAACACTGACTTTTGGGAACGGAAGTAGATCTAAGAAAAACAGGAACAGAAGGCTGCTGGATGCTGCACAGGACAGGCAGCACACATGGAAAGGGTTAGTGTGTTTGCAGTGCACAGTATGTTTGAGGCAGTGTTTGTGTGTATTTATGTGCATGTGTGTGAGAGAGACATAGTGTGTGTGGCACAGTATGTGTGTGTGAGAGAGAGGCAACCATACCACTGGTAATGTATGTCAGCACTCTGACTTCTGGCTGTGTGCGGTCAGCCTGTCTCCTCCATAGGCTTCAATGGTGTGAAATCTCCATTGAAGTCTATGGTGGGAACTGCTACATTGTATCCAATGATGTAACCACAGGGTTCACCTCAAAGTTATTTCATATGTACACACAGAAACATGCACGTATCTCATGGATATGTGCATGTTTCTGTGTTACTCTGACCTGTTCAGGATATACTCACTATCCTGAAGCTGGTCTATTGTTTTTGCGAGTTCTCAGGCAGTACTTGCACACTATTACATTGCCCGAGTTCTATCTAGAGAATGGGAAAACATCTGGATGCGAGATGTTTTTTTGTGAGTTATAGTAAAGCCCAAAAACTCCTAGTTTTACTATAGTCACACCCTATTACATTTGCAAGTGAGTAAAAAATGCAAGTTTAGCAGTAAACACGTGTTTTTTACAAATTCACAACCTATTACATTTGGCCCTATGTATCTCCTGGATGCACCACTCTTATCGGGGACACCGCATTACAAGGTTTATGCAGAGGGACGCCTCATGCTATTATATTAGAGTTATTTAAACTGTGTCCGTGGTGTTATGACAATTATCTGTCGTTATATTACATAAATATCAAATGGTGACATTTGTTTAATATTACTGCATTATTGCATTTTCGCCTTGACATAGCCATATTTATTAATAGCAACTTATCTTATGTGTTTTTCCAGAATGTGACTCATATATTGAATTTGAAGTTATATTGGATTACTATGCACTAAGCACTTTGATAACTTATTACTGTCACGTCTTGTGTTTTTTTGTTCAGATATACATGTAATTGTTTATCTAGCACTAGCACTTTATTTTTTGCTTTGACACAGCCATATTCACAAATAATAATTGCTGTTATCTTATGTGTTTTTCCAGGATGTGATTTATATATTGTATTTGAAGTCATATCATGCAATGGATTACTATGCACCAAGCACTTTGATAACTTATTACTGCCATGTTTAAGCACTAGCACTTTATTAATAATTGCTGCTATTCTTGTTCTTTTTGAAACATTATTATAATCATTTAATTGTTTCACATATCATAATATCTGTTCGCAAATTGCAAATATCTTGTTGCATGTGCATACTTTGAGAAGCAATTCTTATATTTATGGTGAAATATAACTTTGTCTTTTTCAAGGATCAAAACAAGTTTTTTGGTTTTCAGAGTTCCAATTAATGAATTTTTTAAAATATAATAATAAAAGTTAATTTTTAATATGACTTAGTGTGCCCCAAACCAGGGAGTTGTTCTTTTTCTTCTTTTCTCTTTAGTATATATCAATTACTCCCAGGGAGCACCTTAGTCAACCACATAATAATCATATCAATTATTGTCATACCTATCTTACAGGGCGTATCTACATTTACATGTGCTGCGTTCTCTTTTCCCATTCCCATTCCCTTGATATAAATAGCTATTATTACCCAGTGGTCCTGCTCTACAAAAGCATATATACTTTTTCCAGGACATAGCTGGGGATTTTGAAGATTGTGTCTGCAGGGTTAATTTAAATTAAAATATCTATTTACTCTGTCCTTGTCTTTTGGGGGATATACAGCATACCTCCCAACCATTCCGATTTTGGCGGGACAGTCGTACTTTTTGGGCACTGTCCCACCAATGGGCTGCAGTGTCACACGGAGGAAGGGATTTGGAAGGCCCCCTCTCACCCTTTGCTCTGTTTAGCAGAGCTAGCGGTGAATAGATGCCATGTGCATGCGTGTTGCGTCTATTCATTGGGCGAGAGGAACTGGGGGCATGCTCAGTAGCTCCCGGAGAGCTGGGCATGCCCCCAGCATGACAAAAATAGGCATGGCATTCTCGTGAGGCTATGTCCCCTTTTCCAAGCACAAAGTCCCAACCTCACCTTATTGAATGTTGGGATGTATGATATACTGACAGAGAAAGATTATGCAGTAGGAACAGCAGTCAATAACCTATGTTCACTCACAATTAAAATAATTTCTTAATAGCGAGGGGAATGAGCTGTTTGAGGGCATGATGTTGAGATGGATGGCTATCGGGTGGATGCGCACCTCAATTGCATGTATGGAGAAGATGCATACATTCGCCCATATATATAGTTGTATGTACCTTACAGTGCACCAGCCACACATCCATACACTTGGTTTGCTGCAATTCATAATTATCAGGGTGCACTTGTACCAGACTATACTAGGTGCCAAACATATGTCTGAAAATAGGTGTATTTATGCTTGCACCCAGCTCTTCATAACCTAAAGTTGCTCTCTCAATGTACTTTGCCTTTGTTAAAAGGTTACAGACCAGTTACTGCTATACAATCATCAGTGTGGGTGTGGATTGATGGTGTGATCTAATCTCAAAATAATGCATTTACTAAATGTTGGTTTGAGCTTCTAAAATGAACCCTCCATCCATCCCTGTAGGTTTCAAAATACCCATCCCATCATAAAACTGACAAAAAACCTCTGCCAATCCCCCATGGTTTAAAAAAAGTCTGCACAGATCAATAGAATCTGGGCAGGCTTGTACTATACAAAATAAATGTTATAATTGTAAAAAAATATATATATAAAGAATTAGATAGGGGCCCTCGAAATAATTAGCCCTAGGCTTCTAAGCTTAGGCTGTACGTAAAAAATAGGGGGGAAACAGTGGAGATAAACTGATTGGAGTCCCCGCTATTTTTCACTGACCAGCACCAGCCAGGGCTGTTGACACTATAGCGGTAGATACATAGAAATGGGCCCCTCTGCCTAATGTCAATTAACCCTAGACTGGTCAGCCCAGGGATGGGATCCCTAGAGTAGTGAAGAACCCCCCCCCAAAAAAAATGCACCCTCTCCTCTCTAAGAACATCCAGCCCTGGGCTGAGGGTTCTCATATTATGGGTACGGAGATGATTAGTAAACAATATTCAATATAATATTGTTCTTTACAGGTGGACTGCTGGTCCCAGCATGTCTGGCAGGACATGATTGTGCTTAGAGCACCATAAGTATCAACATACCCAGGCATCAAGTATCTGCCGGCACCTGTGGTCCACCTGTAAAAATTAATATTACAAATAAACACAGTACACATAGACCAAATTACAAAGCCTTTATTAAAAAAAACTCAAAAGCTGACATCCCTCATTTAACCATTTATTACTGTTATAAGTCACGGTCACGACTTGTCTCCCTCAAGCAGTTTACCCAGCGAGGACAGGGTTACTCCAGTTTCCCCTGTTGCTAGGTGATCGGCACGCCTCAGGAAGTGATGTGTCATCCATAGTGCAGCGTGATTGGTGGTTCCTCCTATTTATACACCCTGGACTTTTGCCGACTATAGCAGTCCTGTGGGTTCCCTTGGCTCAGCTGCATGGTCAGCGTTCTGTTCCTCCTTGTGGTGAAGATTCTGGTTTTCCTGCAGTGGCTTCCGTGCTGTCTCCAGCTCTCCAGCTTCTCCTTCGGCTTCCTAGCCACATCAATTCTACCGTACTACCATTGGCTTTCAAAGCTGCAGCATCAACTACCAACTCTCTTCCATCGGCTTTTGCCGCACTATTGGCACCTTAGCTCCACCAGCAGCTTCTGTGATGTCTCCGTCTCTCCTGCATCTCCTACGGCTTCTTAGCCGCATCATTACTACTGTGCTGCCATTGCCTCTCAAAGCCGCAGCACCAATTACCAACTCTCTCCAATCGGCTCTTGCCGCACCATTGGTATCTCAGCTGCACCAGAAGCTTCCGTGCTGTCTCCGGCTCTCCAACTTCTTCTACGGCTTCCCAGCCACATCAATACAACTGTGCTGCCATCGGCTCTCAAAGCCGCAGCATCTACTACCAACTGTCTACCATCGGCTCCTGCCACACCACCGGCACACAAGCTGCATCATCTACTACTAAACTGTCTACCTTCGGCTATTGTCGCATCATTAACACACAAGCCACACCATCGGCACATTTGCTGCATCATCAGCTACCATGAATCTACCAGCGGCTATAGCCACACCATTGGCACATTTGCCGCACCATCAGCACATATGTTGCACCTTTGGCTCTCAAAGCCACATTACTCATAATCACCTTTCTACCATCGGCTCTTGCCACACCATTGGCACACAAGCCACACCAAAGCACATTTGCCACACCATTCTCTAAGTCACATCATCTACTGCCAACTATCTACCAGTGGCTATAGCAGCACTATCAGCACACAAGTCGCATCATCGGCACATTTGCCGCACCATCTGTAGCAAGAGCATCTATGAAGACACAACATATACTCAGGTACTGGCGAAATTCACTGAGTAGTTTTATATAGTGACTGGCTGATGGGAAATTCCCTGAAAGAGTCATTAGTGCTGGAGGTTATTGATAACACCTGAGAAAGGTGTTATGTCATCAGTGCTAGAAGTTATTAGTAACACCTGAGAGAGGTGTTATGTCATGTCTAGCCTGAGGCTGAACCCAGCTAATGTCTGTTAAGAATTCTAATTCAGAAGTCCAGCAATCAGTAACCTGCTAAGTGTTGGAGGCAGGTCAGTGATGTCTAAGGCCGGGTACACATCAGAACAATGTGTTATTGGCCCATCCACCGGCCTATAAGCCAACATATTGCACCTTGCAAACACACACTGCATTTAGCAACATGGCATCGTACATAATATCTTCTGATTGACCATGCAGCACGGCCAACCAGAAGGTATTGCGTATGACCCGCGGGAGCACGCAATTGCTGGTACACACTGAACGACATGCACAATATGTTGTTACAATTTGCCTGGAAACGACATTATATGTGTACCCAGCCTTAGACTGCCGTTACTGACAGCTAACACTGAACAACCAATACCAGCATCAGTCCTGGGTATGGAATCAATAGTTCTGCCAGCTTGGAGGAAGTAGTGTTCTTCTGTAAGATAAGAGAAATGGGTAGACGCCTCCTTTAAAGTATATTAGTGTTAAAGTTTACCTTTCAATGAATAGGAAATTGATACTTTCATAATGCATTTTAAGATGTGATAAATAAATTGTATAGTATATGGTCTTGCAAAATTTTGTTTGCAAAAAAGAAGGTAATGAAAAGCCAACTGATGTGGCATGGTAACCCTTAGGTTAATTATACTTATATTATTTATGCTTACCATTAGAACAAATACAATATTTACATTATTTTACTTACAAAGCATTTCAGTAACACAAACCTAGTACATTATGTTACATACAAATAAATAATTATGTTAATAATTGCATAGTACATTATGTTACATACCAGTAAATAATTCTGCTAATTCTTGCATTAGCAATACTGTACCTGCTTCGTGATGTCCCCTAAAACAGAAGTGCAGGTCCTGATTTTGAATTGAGATGATTTTATCAGTAACATTGTGTCTCTTGTTCATACTTCATTTAAAAGCTTTAGGATTTTACCTTGTAAAGCCTTGTCAGATAAATGAAGTGGACTTCAGCTGACTGACTCCCACGCAGAGACCTGTCTGCATATCTTCCTCAAAGAGAACACATTATTCATGGAGTCTTCAGTCAATTGCTGCATATTATCTCCTAGGCAAAAATCATCATTTCTGTGTCTCAGATTAAAATGACCTAATGAATATGCTTTTAATATTAAATAATTATATTTTTCTGCAATGTTACAAACAACAATTTGTTCCCAAACACTGGAAAACAGACAAAAAAGGTCGGTCAGACAAACTGGTTAAATCTGTTTTATTTAGCTAATTTGTCCGAACGACCTCTTTTCAGCGTTTGGGATGATTCTCATTTGCTCTCATACATTATCACATTTTCGTTCCAACCAGCCAGATTGGACAGATAATCTTATAGTGTATACCTAGCTTTAATGTGAAAACACCTTCATATACAGAGCCTTAAGCTAGGTACACCATATACAGTTATTGGTCCGATTTGGCAATAATCGGGTGATCGGCTTGATTTATTGTATAGTGTGTATGAACAATTGTTTTGGTGTTTCGCAGATAAAATTATTTAGAAACGTCCACAAACGCATTCCGATCGGTTGGCCATGACAAGAAAATCTCGACCTCAATCTCCCAATATCGACCATTCTTGATAATCTGCCCATATTTCCTACGTTTTCCCATGTATACGTCATCATTCTTGTGGGCAGAGATATGCAAAATCAGTGTGATGTGGCAGAAAATGTATAATTTCCGTTGAAAAAATTGCATAATGTATAGTACAAATATTGTGGCTATCGAAAAATCGCAGTGTTTGTCGTCTTAATCAAAAAACATCGGACAGTGTGTACCTAGCTTAAGGGCTTGATTCAGAGGTGGATGTAGACACGTTTTTTGACGGTCTGCCTCTGCGACTTTCTGCAAATGCCGCTAAAAAACCCTTCCTTCCCTGTGCATATGAATGTTCAAGGACTGAAACGCCCACTTTGAGCTTCTGTTGGTCCTGTAATACTGCCTGGTGCGTCTTCAACAGGGGCGTATTTATAATGGGTGCATGGGGGGGTGCACACATGCCCCTGGGTCTAGGGGGGGACCACACCACACACCCTGCATCCATACTTTTTAACACTTACCTCTCCGAAGTCCTGTGTCGACTGGAGCAGTGCTACACAAAACACCTGGAAAATGGCTATTGTCCCAGCGTTTTGCGCTTGCGCAGTAGTGAAATCGCTGGGAAAATGGCGCCATTTTCACAGTGACCTGCGCATGCGCAGTAGACTCTGGGCACAGACTAGTGCCCGGAGTCTCCTGCTGCTGTCAGTGCGCTGGTGGCCACCGGGAAGAGGCCCCGGACGGGGAATGCACACGGGCCTCCTCCTCTCTTAATACGCCCCTGGTATTTAGATACCACAACCGATTGCATCAACAAAACTTGCAGCAGTCTTATGACAGGTGCAGATTTTATGTCTGAGTATGGCCTCTAGTGAGAACGATTGATCTTCTGTGTAAGAAAACACTTCAGCGACAAGCCCGCGACATTCCAATAACACGCCCAAGATGAACCATCCACCTCTCAGTCACCGGGAAGGAAAGCCCAGCACTTTTCCAGGATAATTCTGACACCGTGCATCTCAATTGCAACATCTCAATCGCAACAACAAAGCACGATAGGAATTGTTTTAGATTTTTTTTGCGCATGTGCAGTAGCAGAGGATCGCTTAATTCAGTGAACATCAGCATTGCATGCGATGCAGGCCCCTAGTTACTGTGTGGAACAGGGACCAAGCACACTAAGGGGAAAATGTACTAGGTGGTGGTTTGGTATACTGTACCCATCAGTTTCTGGATTTTTTGGGGGCGTTTTCAAACCACCAGATTTACAAAAGACCAAACCACTCGAAAACCACTGGAAATACGCCATTTTACAAATGCACGTTACCTCATGATTTTTGGGATATAAGGAATGTACAGTAGGTCACCAGAAAAAAGTGGCTGTCATAGGCGCGATAGCTCAGGTTGCATCCTGTTTGAGCTACCTGGACAATCAGAATATACAAAGAAGCACAATACACTTATTACTTACACTGATCAGCACATTTTATTGGCAATCATATTAGAGTGATTTTGGGGTAACTTTGAGGTGATAGTTCAGATTATAGGACATAATTTTGCTAGATTGGCACTCATTTTTGAGATGCATGGACGAGGAACAAGAAATACACAATAGACAACTGACCAGTGGTGGCTCCAGAGGTGGGGCTGCAGCACAGTCCAAGATTCAAATAGGGGAGCCACACCTACTGCTTGTCAGGATGTGGCCTGGAATTGACCACTACTCACCTCCACGCCAGCGTCCTTGGGCTTAGGTGTTCAGTTCCTGGGAGTGGTGACTGAGTATTCTCCCTGGGGTCTGCTAGGGCTTCCGTGCGTGCGTCCTGGTTCCCGTGGTAGCGGGCATTGGCATAGCCATGTTGGTCTGTCACTTGTTCAGTCTCCTCCAATGGCAGTCCTGTGGTCTCTCAGCTGATCTCCTGAACCAATGACCAACTGCCTAGGGGTATTTAAGTCCAGGAACAAGAAACTACTGTCCAACTTCGCTGTTACAGTGACTGTGATACTCACCAGTGTTTCTCCGTTTTAAGTCCTCATTGTTTTGCTTCAGCCTTCTCGCTGTCCTCCAGTGTTATTTATATCAGCTCCCATGCAGTGTGTCATTTAATTTCTCTCACTGAACTCCAGTTCTTTACTTTACAGCTCTTGTGTTGTTATTATTGTGCTGTTCGGTTCCCCAGCTGCCTCTCTGTGTTACTGTGGTGTCAGCTTTCATGCTAATTACTAGCTAGCTCTCAGCTTGATCTCTAGCAATTCTCAGTACATGCTGTGTTACATTTTCCTGTGTTCAAGTATTCAGTTCATACGCTGTTTACCTGTGTTCAAGTATTCAGTTCATACGCTGATCTCCTGTGTTCAAGCATTTAGTTCATACGCTGATCTCCTGTGTTCAAGTATTCAGTTCTTACGCTGGCCTCTAGTGTTTCTTAGTGTTATTACATTCCTAGGTTTTCCAGTGTTAATTCTCATAAATATAGTTACCAGTCTTCCTGACACTCCCAGGTACCTGTCTAGAGGGCCGCAACCTGCTCACTTGGTGCAGCGAAACCCATATTGCAACTGGAGGGGTCTCTGGTGAAGACCACCAAGTGAGTAAGACTCCGTGCCTCTGGGCAGGTCTAGCCAAACCTGGGTTTGGCCGCAATACGGAGACCTAGTATTGTCACTCACCTTGTCATTCCCTAGCCGCCCTTAGCCCCTGGTTTTGTCTTCTCCCGAGGAACCTCCCATACGGTTCCTGCCACTGCCATTTCAAACACTGCCAAACATAGATGGTCGGGACTCACTGGCAGTTGGTGTGGCTCCCCTATTTGAATTTTGGACTGTGCTGCAGCCCCACATCTGGAGTCGCCACTGCAACTGACTGATGGTTGGGTGGTTGATCACTTATATACAGAGGTGGATTATTCTAGAATGATTGCGGGGAGAATACCTAGGATATATTTACTAAGTGCAGGTTTGTAGAAGTGTAGATGTTGCCCATAGCAACCAATCAGTTTCTACTTAACAGTTATCTGGCACCTTCTAGAAGATAATAGCTAGAATCTGATCGGTTGCTATGGGCATCATCTCCACTTCTAAAGGGTTGGGTATGCCAGCTGTCAAAATACAGACAGCGTCATCTCGATGCTCAGTATCCCAACAGGGGTACAGAACTATGCTAATGCTCCCCCTTCTGCCTCTAACCCTAACCCTCCTTTCTAGCACCCTAACCCTCCCCACCCCGCACCCTAACTGTAACCCTCCCCATTAGTGCCTAAACCTAATGCTCCCTCCCTTGGTGCCTGAACCTAACCCTCCCCCCTTAGTGTCTAACCCTAACCGCCCCCCAAGTGGTACCTAAACCTAACCCCCCATCCGTAGTCTAAACCTACGGGGCCTAATCCTAACACCCCAGTGGTGCCTAAACCTAACCCTCCCTGCTCCGCAGCTAACACCTATCCCAGCCTTGCTATACTTACACCCGGTATGTGGGCTGTCAGGATTCCGGGGTCGGTATCTGAACTGGCATCGGGATTTAGGCACCTATGTTTAGTCCGGGTTGGGATTCCGATGCCGGTATTTCAACAGACGGCATTCGGTCCGTCAGCAACGTAACTACATCCCCTTCGAAAAACTGGCACTTTAGTAAATATACCCCCTAGAATATTTGCATGTCTCACCTTCTAGAATATGCCAATAGATTCCCATATGCATGTGTTATGGCTAAGTTCCCTATTATTTAAGGGTATCCACTATTAGCCAATTCAAAAAGCTACTTTGATTTTTTAATTCAGCAACCCCAAAATACCCTAAATTTGTTCAAATATCCTTAGCAACTAAACTGACTTTTTTTTTTTAGCTGAGTTATTACAATATTTATTATTTTTGAAGGAGGCAAAAATAATATATTTTATACTTTGGGGCCAAATAGTTTTATGAGTACATTAGGGGGGGGGTCATATTAATATATGATTATATTAAGAGGGTAGTATGACTATATTAAGAAGCCAGTATGATTTAAACATTGAGTTTAAGTGGAAATAATTTATTTATGAAAAAAAGAGTTGACTTTATCATATAAATTATTGTTGACCCCATAATTTGAAATCGCCACCACACACGATTCTCAGTTAATTTTCTCCTAAGGATGTGTTGATGTTATTGTGACACATTTAGTCATGGAGTCATCTGCATATAAGCCTTTTGGGAAGCATATCTCATGCAGTTAATGGAGGGCTGATTTAATGAAATAATTGTGATATCCTTCCATGGTGCAACAAACAAGATATGGGAATAGAAGAAGTGGAGCCAGTGGTGGGCTGTTCATGGGGGCAGGTGGGCTGGTCCATATCAGACTGCTTTGGGGTGCCAGTTTTAAGGAATAAGAAATATACTGTTTATAATTTGACGCTTGACTGTGCCGCTGGCCAAACAATATCGAAGTGAAGCTTGGCATGGAAATGAAGTGACCACATCATCACAGCACTCTCCATATGTACTCCAGACAGCTCCCTTCTCATACTCAATAGGATCTGACTACTAGCCTTTCACACTGCAAACCCGGGAGGCTTCTCTGCGGCTGCAGGGAGTCCGCATGTTGCCGTACTTGGACGACCTGTTATTGGTGGCGGGATCTCCAGAGCTCCTGTTACACCACTTGGACCTGACCATTGCCCTGCTGCAACGGCACGGCTGGCTAATCAACTGGCAGAAGTCCACTCTAATCCCGTCTCGGAGGATTCTGCATCTTGGAGCCTTATTGGACTCGGGACAGCAAAAGATCTGCGTGACGGAGGAAAAGATCTCTGCTTTACAGTCAAGGGTGCGCAGTTGTCTGCACAGCCGCCGGGTGTCTCTACACTCGGCGATGAGGTTACTGGGCTCCATCGTGTCGGTGTTCGACATGGTGGAATATGCCCAGTTTCACTCCAGACCTCTGCAGCACCTGATCCTGTCAAAGTGGAACGGGCTGCCTCAGTCTCTGAAGTCCCAGACGATTGTGTTCACCCCGGAGGTTCGCCTGTCCCTTGCTTGGTGGTTACAGACGACCCACCTCAGCGAGGGACGTCCGTTCTGGGTTCCAAATTGGGTTCTGTTGACAACGGACGCCAGTCTTCGGGGCTGGGGAGCAGTTTCTGGTCCACATCTGTTCCAGGGCAGGTGGACGCCGACAGAAGCGGAGCTTCCAATCAATATCTTGGAACTCCGTGTGGTCTTCAATGCTCTCCAGCAGGCACATCGGTTTCTCCAGGGTCACCCGGTACAGGTCCAGTCGGACAACGCTACCACCGTGGCCTACATAAACAGGCAAGGAGGAACCCGAAGCTGGGCGGCTCTCGTAGAGGTGTCTCGGATCCTGGTTTGGGCAGAGCGCAATCTTCCGGCCATATCAGCGGTCTTCATCCCGGGAGTGCTCAATTGGGAGGCGGACTTTCTAAGTCGCCAGGACGTTCATCCGGGGGAATGGTCCCTGCACCCGGACGTTTTTCAACTACTGGTGGACAGATGGGGTCTTCCAGAGATCGACCTCATGGCGTCCCGGCACAACAAGTTGCCGGTGTACGGGTCTCGCACAAGAGACGAAGGGGCGTCTCTGGTGGATGCTCTGTCCGTCCGGTGGACGTTCTGGTTTGCATACCTGTTCCCTCCGGTCTCCCTTCTTCCACGGGTAATCCGGAAATTCAAACAGGAAGGAGGGACGCTCCTGTTGATAGCTCCCGCGTGGCCCAGACGGCACTGGTTCTCAGACCTTCAGGGTCTGTCCGTGGACAGTCCTCTGCGGTTGCCGCTATGATCGGACCTCCTGTCTCAGGGTCCTTGTCGTCACCCGGACCTGACTCGGCTGTCTTTGACGGCGTGGCTGTTGAGACGGCCATGCTGAGGTCCCGGGGGTTTTCCAGCTCTGTGGTGCGTACCATGTTGCGAGCTCGTAAAAACCATCTTCCGCGAGGATATACCATCGCGTGTGGCATACGTTCTTCCAGTGGTGTCGACCGAGAGGTTATGCACCGCGGGAGTTTCGTCTGTCTCGGATTCTCGCCTTCCTGCAAGCGGGACTAGATCATGGGCTTCGCCTTGCTTCTTTGAAGGTACAGGTTTCGGCCCTGTCTGTCTGGTTTCACCGTAGGATTGCTACAATCCCGGATGTGCGCACCTTTATGCAAGGTGTTGTCCGCATTCAGCCGCCCTTTGTTCCACCTGTGGCGCCTTGGGATTTGGCTGTGGTCCTGAGGGCTCTCCAAGGACCGCCGTTTGAACCACTGGGATCAGTGGATCTTAAATGGCTAACAGCTAAGACTGTTTTTCTTCTGGCTATTGCTTCGGCCAGATGTGTTTCTGAGTTAGGGGCTCTTGTAGACCCCCTTTCTTGGTTTTTCATGGGAACAGGGCAGTACTCCGCACTCGGCCCGAGTTTCTTCCCAAAGTTGTTTCCCAGTTTCATGTTAACGAGGAAATCGTTGTTCCGGCCTTTAGCTCACCGGGTCTTTCCGTGGGTGAGGCCTCTTTGGCTATTGTGCGGGCCTTAAGGACTTATGTTGACCGCACTTCTTCGTTTAGGAAGTCGGACGCTTTGTTTGTCCTCTATGGCTTCCGTAAAAAGGGTTGGCCTGCTTCAAAGCAAACTTTGGCAGCCTGGATCCGTATGGCTATTTCTGAAGCTTATCTTCATGAAGGCCTACCGGTTCCTCCTTCTCTGAAGGCTCATTCCACTAGGTCTGTGGGTCCTTCGTGGGCAGCTCGACGTGGTGCCTCTGCAGTCCAGATCTGCAAGGCTGCTACGTGGTCCTCTGTCCATACCTTCGTGAGGTATTACAGGTTTGACACCTTCGCCTCTCAGGATGCTTCCTTCCACAGGAGGAGTGTGGGCAAAGTAGCCAGTGCTGTCATCGTTTCTTTCCCCGTTTGGCTGGGGTAGGGTGGGCAGATGTTGTGGCCTCTGGACTAGGCACAGGGCTAGGCACATTTGGAGGAATGGCTGTTGTTGTGCCAGAGGTGGAGGATCCTGATGTTTCGGCAGGAAGGGAGGTTGGCTCCACCATGTGCTGGCGAACAAGCTGCTCCAGGGCATTGGCGATTCGGATGTTGGCCCTGGTATTTTCAGCCAGGGCCTGACCAATGGTCACGTTGGCCGCAGCATTTTGCTCCAGGGCCTCAGCCACCCGTAGCAGACTGGTGTCCATCCTCTGCAGAATCTCCGTATGGGAATCCGATTTAAAATTGAGTTCTGTGAGGAGTGCCACTGCCTGCGAGGGGGATTGCCCAGGACTGGCTTCTGCAGGGTCCTCAGCCGGATGTACTGGTTCCTCCCCTGCAGAGCCAGCAGAAATTCTGCGGCCAAGGCTCCCCTCTGGAGCAGACTCATCCGCCTGTGTCTCTGTGAGAAAAAAGAGAAAAGAGGAACATTACAATCTACATATTGTCACATTAACATTTCAGAGTTGGTTACATCACAACATTTACCTGGGACAACATGAGGAGCCGCAAAGTCTGGCATGTCCGTATCCATGTTGGACACGCCAAACACCTCCACATCCTGCACACACCTCTGTGCCAGCTCTTCCAAATCATTAAACTCCAATGACACAGGGGTGGGACCCCCACCTGTCCCCCTTGCATGCCTAGCCCTGTCAGACATTTTTTGCTTTAGGCGATATTTGAAGTCTTGCCATCTGTGGGTGAAAAAGTAGGCATTATTCCTGCTTTATTTGACCCTGGTTTTTTTGGGTGGTCAAGTTTTTACTTACCGCCGTTTGACATCCCGGGCAAGACGGACATAATCACCCACCCTATTGACAGCACTGGCTATCTCCTCCCACATTCTCCACTTCTGGCTTGCACCCATATTCCTGTCTGCCTGTGGCAGGATGTCCACACACTTCTGAACCAAAACCTCCATCTCCTTTCTTGTGAATTGTGGCTGCCTTTTCTTTTTCCCAGCTTTGCCCGGAATACTGGGCCCAGCAGCCTCTTCCATGTCATCCTCAACACCTATTTTCAATAAAATTGTTACATTTTAGCTGCCCAACTTTCACTATATTCTGGCTCAAAATAATCCTTGATTAGAAATGCCAGAAATACTTACCGGCCGCCTCTTGGCCATTGTTTGGCTGGTCTGTAGCCATTTTTCATGACAAAACAAGAAATACACCAGACCGTTTTTTTTTGGTCATGACGTATTTATACATGCGTCCTTATTATTCGTCCGCATCATTGATTGTGCGTTCCTATGATCCGTCCTTAATTTGAGCGGGAAAAGAAACACTATTTATGGCTTTGGCCGACTCGATTCTAGGTGGCGGGTGTTGTTTGTTGGAGGTTACGTTGGTCGGAGTGGATTGTTGGCGGGAGTTGTATTTGGCGGGGTTTGGTGATTTTTTTTCTGTGCATTTTTTTTTGTGTTTAACTTTCTGTTCGCTTTTTTTGGTGTGGTTCTTTTAGTTGTGGTGTATTTTTTTGGTAAGTTTTTTACCGTCTTCCTTTTGTTAAATGTGGCTATCCTTTTTTGTTTTTTGGGTACCAAAAAATTTTTTATTTTCTCCTTTTGTAGGTTTCTTTTGGCTCTGCCCCAACGACCTTTTTGTTCTGTGACTTCTATATCCTGTATTGGTAAGTTTGGATTTTCACTTGTTTGTTAAATGTTCATGTCTTTTTTTACGCATCTTTTGTGGACATTACTGTTTTTTTCTGTGTTTTTGTGGATCATAAATGTGAGAACTAATTAGCGCATTTTTGTCGGCTTAATTTCTCTAGTTAAATTGCGAACTAATTAGCGCATTTTTGTCGGCTTATTTTCTCTAGTTAAATTGCGAACTAATTAGCGCATTTTTGTCGGCTTATTTTCTCTAGTTAAATTGCGAACTAATTAGCGCATTTTTGTCGGCTTGATTTCTCTAGTTAAATTGCTAACTAATTAGCGCATTTTTTTCGCCTTAATTTCTCTAGTTAAATTGCGAACTAATTAGCGCATTTTTGTCGGCTTATTTTCTCTAGTTAAATTGCGAACTAATTAGCGCATTTTTGTCGGCTTGATTTCTCTAGTTAAATTGGGAGATATTTACCGTTCACAATCTTGGTTGTTGTTTGGGGCCCAAATTGTGGAAGTCAGTGCAATGTCGGTTTGCTCTTTGGAGAAATGTGTGTTTATCCCCTTTTATGTTTTGTCTTTTACAAAATTAAGCTTCCAAAATGGACAACACAAATTTTGTCCTTGTTCTGGTCTTTTGAATTTTAAGTTTGGGAAATCATGACAATACCCCGGCATGTAAGCATCTTTGGATTATATCATAAAGATAAGTATTTTTCGCTCTTTTTTTGGGGAAACAAACCTTAACTTCATTTCTTGCCATTTCAGGTTGATCTTGGTCGGATTGTTGAGGCCATGCTCCCGGAAACCGACCAACCTCAATCTCGTCCCAGGCGTAGGCATTGTAGGCGTGCAAGGCCCCAGATATATAGAACATGTGTCACCCTTTTTGGAATGCCCGAAGGCGCTACCGTCTTCTGCCCCAAATCATCATAGACACTCTCTCATTAATAGAGAGTGATCTTGAGCGGCAAACTGACAGTCCTACAGCAATACCACCACTTACGCAATTTATGGCGGTGTTACATTTCTGTGCCTCAGGATCCTTTCAAACCACGGTGGGAATAGTTGCGAGAATATCCCAATCCTCCTTTTCAAGGATCCTGAGGGCAGTGATGGAGGCCCTTTTCAAGCACCTCCATCATTTTATTAAAATGCCTTTGGATATGGGTTCCCTTAGTGTGGCCAAGGCCAATTTTTACCAAATAGCTGGCTTCCCACGCATCATAGGGGTTGTGGATGGTACTCACATACCACTTCAGCCTCCAGCACGGCTGGTGGCCATTTTTAGGAACCGAAGACACTATCACTCACTGAATGTAATGGTGGTATGTGATGCCTCCCTCCAGATCCTGTCCCTGAATGCAAAATTACCCGGGAGTACACATGACTCATTCGTCATCCGGCAATCAGGGATATGGCAAAAATTAGACAACCTACAAGCTGGTGATGCGTGGCTTCTGGGTAAGTGGAAACCTTTAGTAGATACCAATGCAAAGCTTGATACACAGTGTTCCTGATGTTGTCACTTCTTTTTCACAGGAGACAGTGGCTACCCTTGCACGCCCTGGCTGCTCACTCCTTATTTGGCTCCCACACCAGGCCCACAAAGTAATTTTAATTCCGCACTTACAGCCACCAGGCAAGTGGTGGAGCTCTGTATTGGCCTTTTAAAAGGCCAATTCAGATGCCTCCACCGCTCTGGTGGCGAACTCATGTATTTGCCGGATATGGTTTCGAAAATTGTGGTCCTGTGTGGGATATTTCACAACATCGCCATAAGGAGTGGTGTCCCAATGCAGCCAGAGGATGCCTTGCCTGAGGATGGCCCCCCCCAAGGTTGGTCGGAGGTCAGTATGTGGGGGGGCCATACGCGATGATGTGGTGGCCAGATTCTTTAGGTAATTATTGGCACAAAATAAGTTATTTGACACAATGTCAAAAGGATTTTTTTTTACCATCAAATTAATCGTTTTTTTATTTCCCATCTTGTGTTTTATTTCATAATCTTTTGGAATGAAATGATGACTACTTCCTGCTCCCAAAAAATGACTTCATGGGGCCACATTGGATATATATTCTGGACCCAATTTTGAAACGCAACATTTGTGGAATCATGTTGGCATGCTCATTCGTCAACCAGTTCTTGATTTTTAGTTTATTTTTTATTATGGTGTTTGCTGGTTTTTACAGTTTGTTATCACTGTGTGTATTGTTTGTGACCCAACACTTTGTGTTTTTATTGTGTGGTGAATAAATTTTTGGTTTTTTGAATCCAAACAATTTTTTTCAACAACACAAGCAAGTGTAAGCAGGTTCACCCAAGGAAAATTTGCTTAATGGCTAATCCTGTAATGTGTCAATTTGCTCATTATTTAACTATGCTTTGTGGGTAAAAACCAACACCAAAAGGTATTATGTAGAATCAGTATGCTTTGGAATCTTGGCCTAAGCAGGTTTACCTAAAAATTTTTACATGTAAATTAAAAAAAACAAAAAAAAAACATCTGGTAACTCTCAAAACCTATTGTTAGTGTTAGCTGTTTCATGTGCCTGCTTTAAAAAAACATCATAACACAATCTTAGTGATATTAGTTTCAAATACTTGCTGCAAGAGTCTACTTATGTAAGTTTAAACAATCTAAGATTTTGAGACAAGGAATGAGACTGTATTCAAAATTGAACTTTTTATTGTAGAAAAATAATTAGGTGGAAAACCAAAAAAATTCGGGCCGCAGGATCCCCGCCATCCTATCCAGGACCATCAGCAGGCCGATCACGTGCCCCCGCATCAGTTGGACGCACCCGGCTAGGTCCGCCAAACGCCTCTGGTCCTCTGTGGGTTAGAAAATTGTGGTGCTTACTAAAATGAATCCATAATTTATGAATCTAAAAAAATACTCAAGCAAAATAGACTTAGCAAAAAGTGACAATAGTGTTGCAAAAACCACATTAAAAAAAAAACCTTGAACAATAAAAAAATGAAAAAACAAAAAACCTTAAAAAAATAGCAACCGTAAACCAGAGATACAAGTTTGACTGTTTTGACATGTGGGATATGTGTATGGGGAAATCAGCTGTGAAATGTAAATACAAACAGATATATAACCAAACTTTAAAAATTAAAAAAAAAAAGGAAAAGGCACAGACAAAGGATTACATCAACACATTTTCCTTACCAAAAAAGGATAAAATGGAAACATACCGTTGTGAATGACGGCTGGCCCCGAAACCTCTCCATCGTCCTCCTCGGAGGTGGTCACATTTCCCAAGGAGGTGGGAGGGGTTACAACAGATTCGGGAGATGGGGTGGTCAAGAGAGGGGTGGATTGAGGGGAGGGGGAATTGGGATGGAGGGGAAATTGCCAAGAGGGATGGGCAACAGGGTCTGGGCAGGCTGGGGTGGAGGGGGAATTTTGGGGAGAGGAGGTTTGGCTGGGGGTTGGGGAGAGGGGACGAGAGCACCGTCTTTGCCGGCGATGACGCCGTAGTCTTCGCTCGGCCCCTAAATGATGGGAAACAAATTGAGGTTAGTTTAGAACATCACCTTGCTAAACGCTAATTGTTTAACCCAAAAAAAGGAAAACATGCACACGCAGATATGAGTGAAAACAAGAAACAGGCCAAACAAGAAAACATCCACACGCAGATATGAGTGCAAATAATAAACAGGCCAAACAAGAAAACATGCACACGCAGATAGGAGTGAAAACAAGAAACAGGCCAAACAAGAAAACATGCACACGCAGATAGGGCCACAAAGATAAACAGGAAAACCAAAAAAAACATAACTTACTTTCCGCTATATGCATGCGAAAGCATGCCAGCAAGCGGGGCATCCGCCATTGAAGGTCGGACCACCTGCGCTCCAGCTGGCCGATCTGGCGGCGTGAGCCGAAGGAACGCAGGCAGCCGCGAACCTCCGCATAGGTGGCACGCTTCTCCCGATTGCTGATGGGGGGAGCCTGGCTGGTGATGCACCTGTCCATCACCTCTGTAAGAACCAGAAGCTCTCGCTTGGTGAATGCAGAGGCTCTCATGATGGCAATGGTATATTTTTAATAAAACAGTTTTAATAAAGACCAGAAAATAATTTTGATTGGCTAATGTAGTTGGGAAATTAACAGGAACCATTCTATTGGTTAGTGTATGAGTCATGTGTTCGACAGGCCCAAAAATCTATTGTGAGTTATGATAGGCTTGATGCAGTGACATGCGTAAGCTAATTTAAATAAAGAAATGAACCCAGTAAAATATGCGTGGGTAAAAACACGGAAAACAAATGGATAATTGGCTCAAACATGTATTTTGGCTAAAGAAAACCATTGTTTAAACCGTATGTATTCTGCGGGTAAACACAAACACGGACAAGAGTAAAGTTTATTGAAATACAAAAAAAAAAAAAAATTTACACGTGAAGAGCAATTAAGCTAATTGATATATTGATTGGCATGATACGATTGAAGGAGGTAGGCAGAATGAACGAGCAGGTAATCGGAATCTGACAGGCCCACTTCCGGTTTGTACTTGTGTGTGCGTTCCCTGCAAGCCACATTGGGGATGTACGCTCGCTATTTGGCTCGCTCGTTAGCTAGAGGAGGGGTCGGTAGACTTTGGGGAGGAAGTTTAGCTACATTCGAAATTACGTGCGAGCGCTTAAATTAACATATTTCGGCACATACGCCGAACGTACGAACGGCCACTTGCGTCCGAGTCTGAATCAGGGCCAAAGTTCTAATATATAACAAACACATTATAATGTTTGTAAAAGTAATTTTTCCTTATAACTGTATAGGAATATTAAGGATAAATGATTTTTGCAAATCCATGTTCCATATTTTGTTGTTGTTTGTTTTCTCTCAATTGATGCTTTAAAGTATTCTGCAACTTTTCATGCTAATTTTGTCACCAGTTTGTGATACTGTGATGAAGTCTATGGAATGCATGTTTTTGTTTACATAGTACAAGAGAAGTATATATAATAATAGCTACTTGCTATGAATAGCAAAAGTCCAGAGCTGGGCAGAAGTCACAAGGCGGGAGGCAAGGTAAAACATTAAAACAGAGAAGAAACAGATCTGAAAATCCTGCAGCAATACAGGAAGAAGCCGAAACCTGGGCCAGGGAGAAACTTGCACACTCCAGTCTGAATGTTCTGGCAGGTAGTGTCAGAAGTCACAGCACAGCTTGAGGCTATAAACCCACCTGGAGACAAAGGGGGAGATTTATCAAAGCTTGTAGAGAGATAAAGGGGCCTATTCATCATATGTAATGGACCCGATAGGTCCAAAAGGAGAGAGATAAAGTACCAACCAGGGGCGTTTCTAGAGAGGAGGGGGTCCGTGTGTAGTCTCCGTCAAAGGCCAACTCCTCTCCGTCCCGTGGCCAGCAGTGCACTGAGCGGTGCGCGGCCAGCGCCGCACTGATAAATTCTAGCCACTAGAGTGTGCCCAGAATCTATAGAGCATGTGCAGGTCACCGGGAAAATGGCCCTAGCGGAAACGATGGGAAAATGGCCACGTCAGCCAGTTTACAGCCGTATTTTACAATGCAGACACCGGCACCGACGTGGTGGGACTCCGGAGAGGTAAGTTTAATATGGGTGCAGGGGCCCATGTGCTCCACACACCCGCACCCATTATAAATATGCCCCTGGTACCAACCAATCAGCTCCTGTCATTTTACAGGCTGTGTTTGAAAGTTGTTACTTTATTTCTCTCCTAGGATCTGATTCAATTGTTTTGGGCGCCTCCCGCTGGGCAGCTATACAAATAGGCAACTGATGGAGCAATTCAATTGTTTCTCCGTTTGGGCGCCCATTAGTATTTACCACGCCTACAAGCACCGGGTTTAGCAGCGCAAACTAAACCCGTCTAAGGCCCGTATTCAATTTGAGCAGAGCCGCGTTAACTTAACGCGGTCTGGACTTAACGCTGGCTTCGCCTGTTTTCCAGTAGGCGAAAACGGGACCCGGCGATACTTGGATCGGCGAAAACAAACGGGAATTTTTGGAAAATAATTGTGGGATCCCCTTAAAGATGTCCAGACCCGGGGATCACTATGGGTACCCCCGTTCTTGCCTGCAGAAGAAAGTCTGGGTTTTTAAATAGCCGCAGCTGGTGTTTTTTTTCCCGACATTGAAGAAGTGATGCACAAGAGCATTTAGCTTTTTTTTTTCGTTTTTAAAAGTGGTCCCATCAAATTTGGGGTACATGAAAATGGGTACTAGCATATTTTTAAGTCCCTAAAGCTAATTTTAAAAATTTTGCAAAAATACACCTGCCGCTACTCTGCGCAATAAAAAAACACCTGCCACATACTTGGGGACCCCACCAGTATGAATTTCGTTAGTTTGGCTTTTTGTTTCACTTTTTTTTTGAAACCCCCCAATTTTTTTTTTTTTTTTGGGGTGTCCTGATTTTTATTTTTTTACATTTTTTTTGCAACATTTTGTTTTAAGGGGGCATTCCCAAAAGTACAGGCTAATTTTTATAAGCCTGCACACCTAAACCCCAAATCTAAACTTTATTTCACTTGCTATAGTTAATTAAAAAATTATCCCTGTTTTTAAAAAATGACCCTTGACCCCATTTACGAAAAAAAATGGGAATTTTCGGGAAATATGCCTGGGACCCCCTAAAGATGTCCAGACATGGGGGATCACTATGGGTACCCCTGTTTTTGCCTGCAAAAGAAAGTCAGGTTTTTAAATAGCTTTGCCAGGTCTTTTTCCCTGCCATGGCTATTAGAAACCCCGACTTCCTTCAGTAGTTAAAAATGGGGGTACCCATAGTGATCCCCCATGTCAAAACATCTTTAGGGGGGTCCCTAGAATATTTTCTGAAAATTCCCATTTTTTTTAACCTGTAAAAAAAATTTGTAAAAATGTACAAAAAAAAATGACATAAGGTCCCCCCCCAAAAGCCAAACCAGCCCCAGCTTGCCAGCCAATGGTGGTTTCTAAAAATACGGGGAACAAAATGTGTAGGGTTCCACCGTATTTTAGAAACCAACACCAGGCTGCAGGGACTAGTGCTGGTTTTAAATATAGGGGGCAAAAAACACGTGGGGTACCCCCTATATTTAAGACCAGCACCAGACCCAACCGACCGGGGTGTAATGCCACAGCCCGGAGACCCAATCACCGGGGCTCCAAGTCCAAAGCATTACACCCCAAGTCGGTCAGCGCAAGCCGGTGATCTCGGGGGAGTCGGGGACCCCCCAAAAAAGGGTCCCCCCTCTCCCGAGCACCACAGGCTTACACTGAAGCCTGGGGTTTCATCCCCATACCCCTGGAGTGGTGGGTATGGGGGTAATAGGGGGGCCAAATAATGTAACACTATTGTACTTTACAGTGGAACTACAAGTGCCAGCATGCCTGCCATTTTGCACTTGTGGAACTACAAGTGCCAGCAGACATGCGGCACCTGTATTTTCACTGTAAAATAAATAGTTAAAAAAAGACAAAACACACACACCGTGACAGTATAAATTTATTACACACACCTACCCATTCACACATACTTACCTATACCAGATGAATCTGTCCCCTTCTCCACGTAGAATATCCCAAAAACATGGCCCTGCAAATAAAAAATCATACTCACCTATATCCTGGCTCTGGTCTCCGCAGTAATCCACGTACTTCGCAAAAAAAAAACGACTACACGATCCATGCAACAGCTATGAGTATGTGTGTTGCCACACATACTCATAGCTCCCGAATGCCAACTGACGGCACATCCACGGAGCTGGCAGTCCCGTGAGCCAATCAACAGCCGCGCTGCCTGTAGAGGGCCGCTGATTGGCTCCGGCTACTGACAGTTCCCACGTGGTCTTTCAAATTGAATACGGAGGAAAACTAAAACAGGCGATAATGACGTCATCGGCAGTAAATTACCGCGAATCCGGACTTAACGCCTCAAATTGAATACGGCCCTAAGGATGTGGTTAGGTCACCCAAATGGCCGCTTGGGCTCCCAAAACAACGGACTTTTCACATATTTCTTATCGCATGTCAGGAGGCTGAGAAGAATGGTGTCCCCCCTTTAGGTGTCTGAACGAAGCAACAATTAAATTGCTCCATTGGGTGCCCAATCGTACAGACGCCCAGCAAGGGGCATCTGTAACAATTGAATTATCTCTCAAGTATTGATAAATCTCACCAAAAGCATATGGTTTTAAAGAGGCCTTCTTGTTCACAACACTTTTAAGAGACCAAGGGGTCTATGTACTAAGTTTTGGAGAGAGATAATGCACCATCCAATCAGCTCCTGTCATGTTACAGGCTATTTGAAAAATGACAGAAGCTGCTTCTGCTTTCATTACGGCAGCCTTATTCGGCGTCTTGGAACTGCAGCAGATGTAGCCCATAGCTGATGCCGTTTTTTCTGTTCATGCGCCTTTTTTTTTTTTTGTGGGTGTATTTTTTTTGCTGTTTCTTATGCGTATGAGAATTAAATAGGGACTGCACCGATACCGCACAGGCGGTTTGGACTACAGCTCGGGCAGCTTCCACAGCAAAAAGGTAAGACCTGTCGCTGCTGTCATTATAAAACGTACAGTACACTACACCACACAAAGAAGACCAGCTTCACTCTATTCCGGATAACTGTCTATGAAATGTAGAACACCAAGGGCCCCAGGTACTGTGGCATGAAATTTTATCACATTATCATGGAGGAGGGCAGTTATATATTCCATGGAGGCTAAGTACCAGATTTTGTTTAATAGGGCTTTCATTGTTGGAGCTTTGTTTTGCTTCCTATTTGCAGCAATCAAAAGTTTGCCCGGCAGTATGTATATTATATATATATATATATATATATATATATATAAACGACAGGCTCAATCCACGGCACTCGACCATCTGGGGTGCCCTTGGTATGTGACCACACCATCTACATAAAAAATATCATACAAACTCGGCACTCACATGCTTTTCAAACTGCAACTCCTTTGAACATAGGGAATGTTGGTTCCAACATTCCCTATGTTCAAAGGAGTTGCAGTTTGAAAAGCATGTGAGTGCCGAGTTTGTATGATATTTTTTATATATATATATATATATATATATATATGTATGTCTGAGGTTTAGCAAAGTTTGCTCTGAGGTTTAGAGAGGGATCTAGAGGGTTTATCTAGAAGCTTATGTAAAGGTTCCTTGGGGGGGGAACACCAATCATCTTAGACACCAAAGATGCAACTTAGATATCAGAGGACAGTCCCACTACACATGCAAATAGGTACCAATGTGGCCGCCCAGCCTCTAACAAAGGTCTGAAGACTCCTGATGCAGACCATATACCATCGGGAATACACTTTAAAGGAATATTCTCTTATGTTGGTATTAATGGAAGACTTAGCCACCCACTGCCTGATGTCCGCCAAATCCTCATCCTCAATGCTAATCCCCAGGTCTTGCTCCCAGGTCTACGCAAAAGGTTCTTTGAACTTGGGAGATGAGGGGCTAGCAGCAAGTATAGAATTGATATGAAGCCCTTGCAGCTAGGGTTGTAAATGCATTGATGTTCAAATGAAGTGGGATGTGGAGTTTGCTGAGTGGGCAAATTATACTACAAATTTGTAAGAATGGAAACTCACGATCAGAGAATATATCATATTTTTCACATAGATCTGAAAAAATTTTGTTGGGGTGGCAAAATCACTATCTGATATCCAAGAATGCACCTCACCGGGAAGTGGGGATGAAGCAATAAAGGAGTCAGGGGGATGGACAGGGTGTAAACTTTAGACATTTATTTAGTTTGGTCTACACCTGCAAGACGGCCCTCACACAAGGGACTTCCTAAACCAAGGCTGGTCTTATATTCGGAGGGAGCCACGTGAAGAAACTAAGTGGTCACCCACCAGGTCATTTTCAAGTAAAACTCATTTTTTATTCCCCTTCTCTGAGTGCTAATATGTTATGTGGCTCAACTGTGTTGCAAAAAAATATCTGTCACAAATAGGAATCCCTTGACCTCCATTAATCGCTGATTTGGCCAAGCAGGCCATGACATGTCCCGTTTTTTTTTATCAGACGTAAATATATAATTATTGAGCCACACATCCCTGTATCCTGTCTGCTTATTTTTAAATGAACAACAAGGATGTGTGGAAATTTATACAGATGAATGGGCACTTGGTTAACGTGTAGACATGTATGGGCAAACATTTGAAACAAAGTGTAGAAGGGTTTTTTTTATTACCACTTATTGATCTCTATCCAACATCTCATCCAGTTGAATGTATCAGCGGTTGGTCCAGGCGTATTTCTGAAATTTGTATTTAATTGTTAGCAGCTTTGGTTGGTCTCTTTATCTCCGTCAGTGAGCAGACGTCTAAAGTTCATGTTCTGTATTGCATGGACTTACAACATATCCTTTGTGTAAACCATTAGTAATAATCTTAGAACAGTAGCACATAGAGAAATACTTATAGTTGTTTCACATAATATGGTGAGTAGATCACCCCACAGTTTATGATCTGATTGTTGGCGTCTAAAGTACACAAAGATAACACAACATATATTACGGTCAATATGCGGTGACAGTGGGATGACAAATATCAAGCTTTACTGGGAAAGTGACAGTTATATATCTATTTCATTACTCCTTTATCGGTATGAATGATAATAGATAGAACACGCAGCTTAGCATATCAGTATTCTGGTGATACTGTACACTACTACAGATATACGTCAGTCAGCACACTTCTATATAGAATTAAAAAAATTGTTTTGTAATGGTTATCCAACGCTTTAGTTCTATAGAAGATTTTATTTTACATATACTTATAATATACATTTACTATACCACATTTATATAGTGATCATAACTGCCAGTCTTTGATCAACAAATTTGTGGTTATTAATGAGTTCCTAGCTCCTGAAAGGCTTGCTGCGTCTGACAAGTGGAATTTCATAATTCGCTATAATTTTTAATTTTTAGATGCTAGACACTTAGAGCTGGATGTACTAATGTGAAAAATGTGGTAAAACCCCTGAAAATGCATTTTGTACTAAGCACCGGGTTGCAATGCATTTTGGTGCTTTATCCTGGTGGTTAACCCCATCTTCAGGTGGCGTTACCCAATAGAAGCGCACACATCCTTCTGCGCATGTGCAGAAGGGTGCCAGAGGGACTTCTGGGTACTAAACACTGAAGTCCCTCTATCCAGGGTCGTCGCAAATGACAGCTCATATTGGGAGATCTGTCCTTTGCTATGTAAATCACATTTCTAGGTACATACCACGGAAGTTTCCATATTATGTATATATATATTGCTCCTGACGATGGAGCAATAAAGAGGCTCCGAAATGTTGGTAATTTACCTGGATATAAGTAACATTATTTACTCGAGTGCCGCTGTCTCTGGATGCATATATATATATGGGTGATATGCTTTTAAATAAGTGTCCATAGTCTGCGGTTTTTCCCTATTCTTATTCTATATATATGTATATTTTTTATGTTCATTATTATTACTTATCGTTATTTTTTTATTTTAGTATGGCTTGTATATATTATGTTTATAGTCCATTGTCTTAAATGGTATCTTTATCTATAATCGGTGCAGATTAGATAATGCCTGTTTGTACTAATAACTGACTCTAAAGATGTGCAATAGCCCACAATAAAATGGCAGCGCCCATGTTAACTTTAACAAAATGGCGCCCGCAATAAATAGAATGACACTAGCCTGCACAGTACTCATGACCAGTTACTTTGGAGCGCACACAAGGTGACGCACTTCCGTCCTGACTGAGCATCAGTTGCGCTGGTTTACTTGCCCACAGAACCGGATCTCCGTGCTAGTGTTAAGCGCGGACTTCCGGTTTCTGGGAACAGCACACTTCCGGTTGGTGAAAAATTGGTACTTTGTGATAAAGGGTCTAATAGGTCTAGGTATATATAGGGACATATGAGGCACACAATTGAATACCCATGAGGAAGCCATTAAACATCAAAAAACGTTGGGTCGATACTACATTATCCGCCTCTCCTTTCCTGTAAAGAGTTTATTCCAGAAAGGTGACTACTGGTGTAGAATCACGGACCTGGTGACTACATCATCTTGGATAAGCTAAGAAACCTCCTTTCTGTTTTTATGTACGGTGTTTTCCAGTATGTTTGAGGTAATATACTGACATTAACTGAAGCAGAGACTATAGAGTTCCCATCCTGGGTCATCCTCGGTACGGAGTAATAAAGATCTCTGCTGATACACTTTCTAATAGCGTCATTACGGTACGCATAATTTATTCTACACTGTGCTACAGTGATTGTTAAATTACTACACTATCAGGCACTCACTTTCTCTCTCACTCATAACAAGATGCAGTCCCCAGACAGTGTAATCCCGGCAAGGGATTTAATATAGGTGGCAAAATACAGACGCCTATGTTAATCCCGACGCCGAGACCCCCACAGGACACCGGACCGATCGTTCAATGCCAGGGGTAAGTATACACATAGCTGGGGATGGGGGGGTTAGGTTTATGTTAGGGGAAGGGGGGGTTAGGGTTAGGCACCCCCAGGGGGAGGTCAGGGCTAGGCACCCCCCGGGAGGGTTAGAATTAGGGTACAGGGAGGGGGGGTTAGCATTACGCACCCCTGGGGGGAGGTTAGGGTTAGGCACTAGGGGGGAGGTTAGGCTTTGGCACTCCTAAAGGAGGGTTAGGGGGGGAGAGGGGAGGGTTAGGTACTTTACTTACCTCCGTAGGGATCTGTGCTGTTCACTCCCATCCGGCGGTCATTCATACCGATTCCCTCATAACTGCATATATATATGGTTGTGGCAGTGGGACAGAGAGGCATAAAGACATAGAAAGTTTTGTATAGTCTATTTAGACGTCTAAGAGATCAGACATATCACAGTATAGACATCAATTGTGAGGTCATATATCAATTGATTATGAAAATCGTCTAGAACACTGTCATACTATGACCTTATGTAAGAATATTTATTCTGAGATCTACCCCTGATGAAGTCTTGGTAAAAGACGAAACGCATAGGGTTTATGTGAATGGTGGACATTGCATTGTAAATCTTCCCCTTATCTGGAAGGTGTAGAGAAATCTGTTTTATATAGTGGATGTTGGCATATCATCAAATTTATTTTTATGTAAAAAACAAGCATGAATATTGGTATTTACGTCTCCAAAAGAATAAGAATTGGAAACTTGAAGCCCTGAAGGGATTGCTACAGTTTAAAGAATATAAGAACTGTTTGTATCTGTTATTTGGTTTGAAGCGCCCCAACAGTAACTGCTTTGTATCTGTTTATATATATATATATATATATATATATATTGTGACACAGTCGGGACAGGGGATCTTCTGGGTAGATAAACTCCCTCTTTACACACACAGCAGCCGGAGGAACTGGGGTTCTCGTGCAAGCTGGTCAGAGCCAGTCTTTATTGCACAGGACACATAAATAAAACAAAACGTAAACAAAATCCATGCCCATCTGGGCTCTAACTACACAGTAGGTTCCCTCACTATCAGAAGGCTAAATAAGTTCACGTCCACAGTACTTACAGGTTGTACCAAAGTGTCTCAGAGCAAGCTAGCCTGCGGGCCTTCTCTCCCAGGTGTGAGACACTAAGCCACAACTAAACCCAACTTATAACAACCAACTCCAGGTGCAAGCCCTAATGAGCCTGCTACCAGGCTGAAAGGCCCAACACCCGGAGTGGCCTGTGGATGGAGCCCTCCTTCTCCTCACATCCACACCCCAGGACCCATTCTGGCTTTTCACCAAAGCATGCAATTCTAGTCTGTTTTCATAACAGACTTCTCCCGGGGGTTATAAAACACATAAGATAGGAGTCTAGGACACACATAGTAGCCATACCAAACTTCTCCAGTGCTTCTATCACTATATATATATATATATATATATATATATAAATATATATATATATATATATATAGTGGCAGTATCACCAGAGGTGGCACTGGTGAGCAGCAGATTCTGTGTGGGACAGGAGAGATCTGCCCACACTGACTAGGAAAACATTATGGGAGGATGCCTAATTGCTGCCTTGTGGATAGAGCTCAGGTGTGGGCTGATGAGAAGGCAGACCAGTCAGACTGCAGTGGGAAACAATCGATGTGGGATTGTGGCAGCCAGAGAGCCCAGTGAAGCTAAGTGAGGCATTGGGGGCCTGTGTCTGGACCTTGCAGGAGGCAAGGGGAGACCACAAACTCTCAGACTGTGTGACAAGAAAGCAGTGAAGCTGCAGGCTAAGGAAGCCAGGGCCTAAATCTGTAGGATACAGGGAAGGCCACCCAGACTGTATTTGTGTAGCTGTGGCAGCCAAGCCAGGCTGGAGCCGGAGATAGACCTGCAAGAAGCAGGCAGAGATTTTGTTGGCAGACTAGCTGCACCACAATAGAGAAGGCTCAAGAAGTGAGTTAGATGCCCTAAACAGGCGCTAGGTTGTTTATTATTTTCTGTTCCTTTGTGTTGTACCTGTTTTCCCCTCCTGGAAGTAAAGCACCATCTCATTTATTTTACTTGAAAGCTGTGTGTGGACCCTCATTAAGCACCTAAACGCTGCACCAGTCCACCCTGTGCTGAGATAATTATCACCAAGATATCACATATGGTGGAGAATGCGGGCATGAAGATTCTACGCACAAAGGTCTACGCAAGACAGCTCTGCGAGAAAAAAGTGAATTACAGCAAGTAAATGGACATAAGGAGGCTCACTGCACCTGCATGGTGGAATGCTCGTCCAGGGCAGCACAGACGGTGTAATGGTTAGTATTACTGCTTCACAACACTGAAGTCATGGGTTCAATTCCCAGTTCGGAGCTAACTGTCTGGAGTTTGTATATTCTCCCTGTGCTTGCGTGGGTTTCCTCCGGGTACTCCGGTTTCCTCCCACACTCCAAAAATATACTGGTAGGTTAATGGCTCCTAACTAAAATTAACCCTAGTGTGTACGTGTGTGAGCATGTGGTAGGGAATATAGGCCCTCATTCAGAGCCGTTCGCTATTTGCGGTCGTTCGTTTAAAAACAAGGGGTGGCTATTCAAATGATCCGTACGCACATTGCTGTCTGTTCACACCTCTAAGTCTGAACGAGCGTGCAAAACATACGCTCGTTTATTTCTTAAAAACGCCCCCTGGCCGCTCGCATCCTACGTCATGTCCGCTATTTATTAGATTAATCGAGTACATCGACCAGCGTATGAACTGCTCGCTATTCTTGTGGTTGGTGTTTGCTACCACAAATTTGCGTGCAGTTCTGGCTATAAAATAACCCAGTGACGTGGTCAATGACGCTGCTGTTTTAAATATACACACCCATAAAACGCCCGTTTTGACCTTTAAGCACGCCTGCGTTCGGATCTCCACTCCCCATTTTCAAGCACCTTCCCCTGTTACCACCCACATACGCCTCATTCTGTCACTCAAAATAGCAGGCACTCGCTATAAAGCGTACAAAGGATTTTCGGCCGCACTGACTGGTTCGCGCATGCGTACTAAAACGCGTACGCATGCGCAGATGTGCTAACATCGCTCGGAACGAGCGTACTGCCGCTAATGAGCGGCTCTGAATGAGGGCCATAGATTGTAAGCTCTGCTCAGGGCAGGGACTGATGTGAATGGCCAAATATTCTCTGTAAAGTGGTGCGGAATATGTGTGCGCTATATAAATAACTGGTAATAAATAAAAATAAATAAGGTGGTGAGTGAAGATAAGTCTGTTGTGAAGTGTTGTTTAAACAAAAAAATTGTCTGCAAGTGTGCACTATTGCTGCAGTGTACATCTTTTCCTTGGAAAGGACGAGAAATAAGTGTTACACAAGTTGCTGGAGAATTGTTTGCTTATGGGAGAGGCAAAGTTTGCCAGTAAAAGAAGTACAGTATTCAAGTGTTTTGCAAAAGTGAAAAGTGCAAGTATATTGTCTGTGAAGATAAATGTGCACTTCCTCAGCATTGGAAGGGTTAAAAGTAATTGTGTGGTTTATCCTGGTGAATTGCTCATGCTCATTAAGTCAAGGTGTGGTACTGAGGGAGCAGAGGTTCCTATTGAAAGGCTATTGAGACTGTTTGATACATGCTGGTAATTTTAGTGCCACATGAAGAAAAATGTTTTGCTGTGTTGAAAATATTTTTGAAGATAAAGTGTGATACAGTGAAAACAAAAACAAGTTGTTCCTGTGTATTTTGTGCCAAGAATCATGGTAATAAAAACAAAAATTGTAAAGGTAGACCACCTACAAAGGTTCATTCTCAGTCTAGAGAGATTGAAAACCCGAACTGGAGTTTACAGTTTGCATGTAAAGATGTCAGTGTGTATGGTCAGTGTATGGTGCAAGGTTCCCTAGGAGAGGACTATATCAGCCTGGCAGAATTTGACAGTAGGCATAAAGTTTTGTATGAAAGTAATGCGTATTATGCTGGGAAGATTGATGACTTAATGGAACAATTGGCTGATGAGAGAAATGTTCACGAACAAGCTGAAAAGAAATGACGGAGTGAATAGTCCTCTTTGAAAATGGCATTTGAGCAGGAAGAAATAAAAAAATGTGAAGTTCTTAAAGAGACAGACCTCAATTTGGCAGCTATGTCTGAACACCTTAGGAAGCTAAACTTTTCAAATGTGTTACAAAGTATGAGAACGATGTGCTCCTAGCAAATAATGACTTATTAGAGCAAGATGTTGTTGAGTTGCAGCAAAAGTGTATGGTACTTCAGCAGGAAGTGGAGGAATTGAAAAAAGGTGTTCAGAGACATCGGAGTGATGCAGAGCGCACGCAAGTGAAAGTGGCGGATCTGAATCTGATGTTAAAAGGAAAAGATTCTTTAATTGTGTCCACTCAAGTAAAGCTTAAAGATTGTGAACTGGAGAAAAGTTCTCTGGCTAAAAAGTTTTGTGAAGTAAAAGAGAACTATCTCCAGATGCTGCAAACTCGAGCTCAGTGGGAAACTGACCATGAAGGAAAAGAGATGGAGATGGTCCATCTTAAAGTCAGTGGTAAGGAGCAAGTACAAACTCTCCAATCCAAATTAGCTGCAGCTAGAGCAGTTTCAGAATTTCTAATGGAAAGAAATGTATTCCTGGAGGAAAGTCTGCATAAAGCTGCCAAGCAAAGTCAATATTTGGAGAGAGAGCTTAACTTTGCCCATGGCAGGTCTTGGAAGTTGCAAGAACAGAGTGAGAACCTTGAGAAGTGTCTGCTAAGTACACAGAACCAGTTGCAAAGATTCCAAGTGGAGAGGAATACCAAAGAACTGGAGTTGCAAAGTGAATTAAACGTGGCAGAGTCCGAAATAAATGTACAAAAGTTGAAACTTGCTGAACATGAAGTTGTTGAGTGCAATCTGCTGCAATCTGAGAGCAAGTTGAAAAGTGCCATGGTGAAAATTGCCCAGCTGGAAGAGCAGCTGTCTATGGCTCAGAAAAAGTTTCACATGGTAGTGGGAAAATCACAAGAGGAAAAGAAGTTAAATAACATTCTGAAGTTTAATTCTGGACCTAAAATGGCATCTGATGTCTGAACCAAGTGTGGCAGAAGTACATAAACACAAGCAGCAATTGTTACAGATTGATCCTGAAAAGGCTGGCATGCAGAGTGATATGCTACCAGTACAGAGTGTCTTGTGTGATGAGCAGCGGACAAACAGTGAATTGTGGTTACTAAGTAAGATGTTCCAGAGTTATGTCTTTCAGCAGCAATGGAACCATAGAGATGTCCTCATTGACGTTACCAGTGTACAAGAAGGGACAGAAGTATCGGAGTTGGGAAATTCCCTAAAGGTCCATCTTGGAAAAGTGGATGAGATTCCTTGCAGTGACTTTCAGCTTACAGTGATAGCTGAGGGTATGAAGTTCTCCAAAAGGGGCACAGGTCCAGACTGCAAAACTGTGTCTGAAGTTGATAATAAAGAATTGACGTATACAGATGGTGATCGCATGACCTGTGAAGTAAAGTTACAGGATGTACAAAATTCTACGAAGATAGTGATGGCTTCAAAGGATGAGACTCTCTTGTTGCCAGGTGTTCAGAGTGATGAGAAAGTGACTCAATCACACAGTTTTGCAGGGCAAAGCAGAAACTTGGAGAAAGTTAATTCTGAGTCTTGTGAAAAATAATACTCATGTATGTAAAACAATGCCTTCATGCAAGCAGGATGGAATTTGCAGTACTGCTGGATTTATCTGTGAGGAAGTGAAGTGGTCTCAAATTACAAAGCTTGAAGCAAAATGTCCAGCTAAGGTGAATTTGAAAATAAAGACCTCTGTGGAGAGTGACCTTCAACCTGTGCTGGTGGAACATGTTGAAATTGTTCATCAGATTTTCAAGGCTCAAAAATCGGGAGCACAAGATAGTCCAAGAGATCTATGCCTTAATGAAGTGGCAGATAGCCATCAAAGCCATGAGATAAATTATGTGGATAAATGGAGTAAATATTCAAGTATCCTATGTGGATACGGGAGTCCGGAATCTGAGGGTGACTATGCCAGTACGTTGTCTGTTGACATAAAGCCAAGATCCAGAATATGTGATGCTGATGACTCTCAAGATACTGGTAGCTCCTCTTCTTTCAGAGGGCCATCAGTGAAGTATGCCAGTAGCCAATACAGGACTTTAAGGCTGAAGATTACAGATGTGACAAGTAAAAGTTGGCCAAAAGATGTGCATTAATACATTTAAGTGGGAAGAGTAAAGATGAAGTATGTCACTTTGGGAAAAGTAACTTCAAGTTCTTGATGCCTGACGTGGTACCCAGGGATGACCCTCATGTACTGCATACAGAAAGCAAGAAGTACCATTGCTACCATAAAGTGAGGAAAAAAGTTTGGAGGAAAATAAATTCTGGAATCTGGAGGATGAGACCCCCAGAGATCGCAAGCATCTGTATGACCGTGGATACAGTTGATTTCCCTCATGAGGAGAGTGAAGAGGGACATCGTCATGAGAATGCCTCGTCTCATGTTGCTGAACCCAGGGGTTTCAAGCTGGGGAGGGGGATATGTGGCAGTATCACCAGAGGTGGCACTGGGGAGCAGCAGATTCTGTGTGAGGCAGGGGAGATCCGCCCACACAGACTAGAAAAACATTGTAGGAAGAAGCCTAATTGCTGCCTTGTGGATAGAGCTTATGTGTGGGCTGATGAAAAGGCAGACCAGTCAGGCTGCGGTGGGAAACAATCGATGTGGGATTGTGGCAGCCAGAGAGCCCAGTGAAGCTAAGTGAGGCATTGGGGGCCAGGAGGCCTGTGTCTGGACCTTGCAGGAGGCAAGGGGGGAACACAAACTCTCAGACTGTGTGACAAGAAAGCAGTGAAGCTGCAGGCTAAGGAAGCCAGGGCCTAAATCTGTAGGATACAGGGAAGGCCACCCAGATTGTATTTGTGTAGCTGTGGCAGCCAAGCCAAGCCAGGCTGGAGCCGGTGATAGACTTTGTTGGCAGACTAGCTACACCACGATAGAAAGGGCTCAAGAAGTGAGTTAGACACCCTAAACAGGGGCTAGATTGTTTATTATTTTCTGTTCCTTTGTGTTGTACCTGTTTTTCCCTGCTGGAAGTAAAGCACCATCTCATTTATTTTACTTGAAAGCTGTGTGTGGACCCTCATTAAGCACCTAAACACTGCACCAGTCCACCCTCTGCCGAACTAATTACCCCCAAGATATCACAATACATATATATATATATATATATATATATATATATATACATACATATATGTATATGTGAGATACACACCCGTTTTTAGTCACGCTGGGTCAAGCCCAGCACATTGAAATTACAAGCCAGATCGACATAAAATACACTGAAAAAGCCACTTCAGCATAAAATACACCGAAACAAGCCAGATCCACATAAAATACACTGTAAAAGCCACTTCAGCATAAAATACACTGCAACAAGTCACTTCCACATAAAATACATTGAAAAACCCAGAGCCACATAAAATATGTTATAAAAACCACATCCACATAAAATACATTTTGAAATCCAGAACCGCATAAAATATATTGAAAAAGCAAGATTCACATAATATACTTCATATACTTCAGCTCCTCCATGTGTCACTCCATCCTCCTCCCTTGCCTGTCCAGCCCACATTCATGTGTCTTTGCAGCCCCCCCCATGCCAGTGCAGCGGCCCCTCATGTGTCACTCCTGCCACCTCCTCTCCTGAGTTATCTCAACAGCCCCACTCTTCCCCCATAAGCATGAAAGCAGGCATCATCCCCCCAGCTCTCAGGCAATAGTGCCCCTGTAGTTGTGCCTCTTATGCAGTGCCCCCTATATTTGTGCCCCTTATGAAGTGTCCCCTGTATTTGTGACCCTTATGCAGTGCCCCCTGTAGTTTTGCCCCATATGCAGGGCCCAATAAAGTAGTGCCCCTTTTGCAGTGCCCCTAAAGTAGTGCCCCATATGCAGGGCCCCCTAAAGTAGTGCCCCTTATGCAGTGCCCCTAAAGTAGTGCCACCTATGCAGTGCCCCCCCCTGCCCAGTACTTACCTCACCAGACTGGCTCTCGCACCGCTGCCACTGACAGGCTTCTCACATCGCGGGTGACGTCATGATGTCACCCATGCAATGTATCACTGAGAAAGCTGGTCTCTGAAGTGAGTGGAGGCTTCTTTAGCCTCTGATCGCTTCAGAGGCCAGCGTTCACAGTTGCAGGGGTTGGAGGCAGAGCACTGTCTCTGAAAAAATTGGTTCGTCAGGTGTGTGTGGGGGGGGTGTTTTTAAAAAAAAAATTATTGGGGTCCTACAAACCCACTCTTCCTTTTATACCGTGTTCGTCTCAGAAGCCTACTCTTTTACTTTACTGAACAGAGGGTACTGTACCCCTGATCTTTAGTTCTGCATAGAAAACACATTGAACAGCCAGGGGTAATTTTGCTAATGTCCGCTTGTGTTGGGATATCCAAGCTACCGCATATCTCATGTGGTTATCAGCCCCAAACTACAGTATTTACTATGTTGTAGTTTGGAGGCTGGGGGCCTGATTCAGAGTTGAACGTGAAGTATCTATGGAACTGCCCCACCCCATCCATCTGCTTGTGGATGTAGCCATCATCAGCGTGAATTTGCCCTAGTCCTATCCAGCGGAGACAATGGAGTCATTTGCCACTCGGCACCAACCCTGAAGGGGGCACCTGGCTCCATTGCATGGAGAAGGAGCGCCGCTGATCGGCGCTCCACCTCCAGTGGCATAACTATGGAGGGTGCAGGGGATGGAGTACCACCCCCTGCACCCTCCATTTGCTGGGCGCCCGCTGAGTGTGTTACCAGCGGGCGCCCGGCTCCTTCTCACCCCCGACGGTAGTCGGAGGATGGAGCTCACTCCTGAGCTCCGGCTTCCGGGTCCCGCAGTGCACTATGGGCTGCCTAAACCTAAGTCCCCCGGGAGGGGCCCAACCCTAACCTACCCCCGTGAGTGCCCAACCCTAACCTCCCGGGGGGGTGCCTAACCTCATGTAGTCACGGCTGCTGCTGTGACCCGATCACTGTGGCCAGCAGTGAACGGGCAGCCGGACCGTCAGAAGCAGTAGCGGCGGCTCTGGTAGCCGCCGCCACTACTATGTCTCCGGGCCGCTAGCGGGACACCCACTCGCTGCGGCTCTGGAACATAGTGAGCAGTGAGATCACTGTGTACGAGCAGCAGCAGCGGCAGCTCTGGTAGCCGCCGCTGCTATATCTCCGGGCCGCTAGCGGGTGTCCCACCCGCTGCGGCTCCGGAACAGTGATCAGTGAGATCACTGTGTGTGTACAAGCAGCGGCGGCTCTGGTAGCCACTGCCGCTGCTATGTCTCCGAGCCACTAGCGAGACACCCACCCGCTGCAGCTCTGGGAACACAGTCACAGTGATCAGTGAGATCACTGTGTAGGAGCAGATATGGGCAGGCGAATGGCAGACCTGTGCAGGGCCATTCTTTTGCGAAATTGTCTAGTGGTTTTCCCTATATAGAGTAATCCACATGGTCAGCGTATAGGGTACACTGCAAATTGACTCGTGCAGGTCAATATACTTTTAATGGCAAATCTTTGTCCCAAATGAGGATGAACAAAACTATCACCCGTCTCAAGGAATCCACATGTGGTGCAACCTAAACACTTATAGTTTCCTGGCTTTTTGGTCAAGAAATGAGTGGATGGGGTATGCGTAAGACCTGAGGGTAACCTCTGCTGATAAATTTATCAAACATGATGTCTAACTGTTTGAGTTCATCCTCTGGGTTACTACAGATCCTATGAATCCTAAGGAACTGGGAGTATGGTAATCCGCTCTTTAAATTATTGGGATGAAAACTGGAAGCTAATAGTAACGTATTGCGATCTGTGGGCTTCCTGTATACTGAAGTTTGTATACAGCCATGTGATAGTTTTACTGAGACATCTAAGAAATTAATCTCTTTTGGATCAATCTCATACGTAAATTTGATATCGCTGTCTAATAAATTCACATCCTCCATCATATTTACAAATTCATTTCCATTGCCTAGCCAGACAATAAATATGTTGTCTATGGATCGTGTGAAGAATCTGATCTTCTCAGCGTACTCAGATCTGCTGAAAAAAAGATCATGTTCCACACGATACATAAACCCATTGGCATACGCCGGAGCTGCACAAGAGCCCAACACTTATTCATGTTGTTTGTTAACTTCCTGAAGAAAATCATTTTTGATTGAAACGTTGAAGTAAAGGACTCAACTCAATTACAGGCTTATTGTTTGGAGTGCCGCTGCCACTGTACATATTCTTGTCTTGTGTTATTTGCGGAGGGCACCTATAATTACCATTTGAGGAGGAGTGCCAAGTCTTTCGCTATTTGCATTTTGGTTGGAATACACACCACCTTGCTAAGGCACCATCCCATATTTACCGTTTCCATCGGTTGTTTGGAATACAGGAATTACTATTTACTGTGATATTGTGCCGTATTATGTCACAGTCAACAGATCCAAATATAGGTCTGGGTTTTATAAATGTGGATTTACCATTGGGAGACCAATTTACTTTCTCTGAAGCAGATGCAGAACAGATCTTATTCAAAGATAATCTGACCACAGCAGCAGGCATTCAGTCAGCTGACCATTATTATACTCAGCTATATCGTTTGAAAAAGAAGGAAGTGGATTTCTTTTTACATGGTGTCACTTTAAGTGACTATTTCAGAAACAAAAAGATCCCGAGGGGATTTCGCATCAGGAACATCCCAACTATCGGACGTTTCAATCCCGACTTTTGCAGAAAATGGGCGGCTATATTAAATAAGGCATCCTTTGATCTCATACTGCTAGTCATTGAGGAGTCTGGTAGAGAACTGGATATTATTAAGAAAAAAATTTATCTATTTGAGACCGCACACCAGCAGACATTAAGAGACGACAATACCTGTGATTGGATAACCAAATTGCAAACACAAGTAGACAAATATCGCAGTGATCTTATAAAGTTTAAACAAAACAAACTTAATATTGTAAATAAGGATTACGAAGAAAAACGTGTTTATTCTTGGCCAAACAATCCGTTAGGGGCGAGAAAACCTCAATATATAGGCCCCAACAGAAGATACAAAAAATTTGCTCTGGAAACTGATACCTCCAGTGGAGGACAGTCCACAGATCAGGAATGTGCTGGCACAAGTGGGTCTCAATCTTCCCGCAGGCCCCCTTTAGGGGTTATTACAAGAGCCAAAAAAGATCATCCCCCAGACTCTACACAAGACGAGGAGGCCAGTGGCAAAGGTAGAAAAAAACAGGTGTCCAAAAAGAAGAAATAGTTTATAATCTGTCTAACAGAATCCTCACGGCTGATGAATTAAGTGTATTACACAAGGGTCTAAGTTTTGTCCCGACAGTACAGCATGATACGTGAGAAGCCAAATCGATTTGCATAGACTTAATCGACAACTTCGTTTAAAAGAGTTTTTTGATGACAAACCTAACAGATATCCCAACCTTTCGGTCAAGCCAGTCAACATCTATGTTCGAACCAACTTCTAACAATTTGGCGATAAAAGGGTTTACTAACCTGATGGAGTCTTGCATTTCTAAATGCAAGAAACAGTGTAAGAAAATACATCCTAATTTATCTAAAAATTAACTAGTGGCTTTAAACAACTTAGCAAGGATACGAATATAACTATCCGCCCTGCTGACAAAGGGGGCGGAATAGTAATACAAGACATTGTTGCATATCGCAATGAAGCATTGAAACAATTAATGGACGTTAAGGTTTATTGCAAATTGGATGGAGTTCCTACCAAAAAATATCAAGCAGAGCTAACTAATATACTATCAGCAGCTGTAGAAGAACAACTTATTAACAAAAATATTAGAGATCAATTGTTGCCTACATCACCTAGGGTACCTGTTTTTTATATACTACCCAAACTGCATAAGGACCCACTCAATCCACCGGGTAGACCGATCATATCGGCAAGGGAATCTTTGTATTATGAAATATCCAGATACATTGACTATTACTTACAACCAGTGATACAGGCTGAGAAAACGTATCTTAAGGACACTTCTTCTTTCTTGGAAAAAGTTTTTAGGCAGATTACCAGAAGAAAGTTTGCTATGTACGGTTGACGTCATCAGCCTATATACCAGCATACCCAATACTAGGGGTCTTATGGCAATTGAACACTTATTGACTAATAATCCACATTATTGTGGACCTGACCTAGCTTTTTTTACAGAATTGTTACGCCTTACTCTGACTAGGAACTATTTTGTTTTTGATGGCAGCTTTTACCTTCAAACCCATGGATGTGCCATGGGCTCTTGTGCAGCTCCGGCGTATGCCAATGTGTTTATGTATCGTGTGGAACATGATCTTTTTTTCAGCAGACCTGAGTACGCTGAGAAGATCAGATTCTTCACACGATCCATAGACGACATATTTATTGTCTGGCTAGGCAATGGAGATGAATTTGTAAATATGATGGAGGATGTGAATTTATTAGACAGTGATATCAAATTTACGTATGAGATTGATTCAAAAGACATTCATTTCTTAGATGTCTCAGTAAAACTATCACATGGCTGTATACAAACTTCAGTATACAGGAAGCCCACAGATCGCAATACGTTACTATTAGCTTCCAGTTTTCTTCCCAATAATTTAAAGAGGGGATTACCACACTCTCAGTTCCTTAGGATTCATAGGATCTGTAGTAACCCAGAGGATGAACTCAAACAGTTAGACATCATGTTTGATAAATTTATCAGCAGAGGTTACCCTTGTGACCTTCTGCTGGAAGCCAAAACACGAGCATTGGCTGCCCCAAAAGAGAGTGTTAACAACACAGAGAGAAAAAATAATATGGATTAGAAATTGGTATGGGTCAATAGTTACAGCACTGCCAGTAAAACTATAGTTGGCACGGCCAAAAGATTTTGGCCGATGATAAACACTGATCCAGGCCTGAAAAGTCTGAAGGATATTACTCTGTTACCTTGCTATAAGAGGGGCAAAAACATACGTGATTGGCTTGTACACAACGATATCACAGGTCTTACGCATACCCCGTCCACTCATTTCTTGACCAAAAAGCCAGGAAACTATGTGTTTAGGTTGCACCACATGTGGATTCCTTGAGACGGGTGATAGTTTTGTTCATCCACATTCGGGACAAAGATTTCCCATTAAAAGTATATTGACCTACACGAGTCAATTTGCAGTGTACCTTATACGCTGTCCATGTGGATTACTCTATATAGGGAAAACCACTAGACAATTTCGCGAAAGAATGGCCCTGCACAGGTCTGCCATTCGCCTGGCCATATCTGGCAAAGAGAATGAGCAGCCTGTGGCTCGCCACTTTCGCGAATATAATCATACCCTTTCCACCCTGCGCTATAAGATGATAGAACAGGTCCCGGAGCATCACAGAGGGGGTGATAGAGCCAGAAGGCTACTACAAAGAGAGACTTTTTGGATCTATCGCCTAAACAGCTTGCAGCCACATGGTCTCAATGAGACTTTATCACTTTCCTGTTTTGATTAATCCCTATACCTTCACATTAATATTTAGTATTGCTTTTTACCTGGTAATTTTCATGCTGTTTAGCAATGTGGCAGATTATATGCATTATAGTGATATGCTTGACTTGTCTATATATTGATATATTTATATATTTATGATGCTATTGCTCGGTTAATATTGTTTTCTTACTATGCAATGTCCCCTTTGGTTTATATTCTGAGTATGTACTTTGGTGCAGGTTTTTTCACTTTATTTGTTTTTTCTGGTTTCCACAGTGAGTGGAGCTCTGAACGTCACGTGGGCTGCGTGGTGCCGCGCGATGACGTCAAACGCTCTCTCAGATGGACGGAGCTGGTCGCACTCGGGGTGAACCATGTATGTTATATAGGTAAGTGTTATTCATGTTGTTTGTTAACTTCCTGAAGAAAATCATTTTTGATTGAAACGTTGAAGTAAAGGACTCAACTTGATTACAGGCTTATTGTTTGGAGTGCCGCTGCCACTGTACATATTCTATGTATGTATGTATGTGTATATATATATACATATGTATGTGTATATATATATATACATACATATTTTATGTGAATATATATATATGTATTTATATATATATAAATGTCTGTGTGTGTATATATACATGTGTGTGTATATATATATATATATATATATATATATAAATATATCTATATACACACACACATATATATATATATATATATATGTTCGATCTATATATATATATATATATATATATCGATGGATATCGCAGAGCCTCTGATTAGGGATGGCAACCGACCATCGATGGTTTACAAACCATCAATGGTCTGGCTGAAAACAAGTGGTTTGCCATTGCTGGTGGCCATCAATGTTTCACCATCGATGGTAACCTCTCAATCGATGTGTAGGAAACATCGGCAGTTGTGGTCTACACAGATCTCCTCGACCAATCGCAAAACAATTGCTGGCTTCTAACGATGGTTGAACCATCGATGCTACAGCCATCAATGGCCATCACTACAGTATAACATAAAAATTTATATTTTTATGTTATACTGTGTTTTAAAAAAATATTTTTTTCAAATAAAATAGTGATGGATAAGTTTAAAATTATGTTCGTGACCTAATTCAATCATTAAAGAAACCGACAATTTTGGAGTGGTTTTTGGAAAAAAAAGCACCCGGAAAAGTTGCATTCCTGTGCCACAAGGCCCCTATATTACTAAAGTAGGGAGGTATGTGTATTATTTAAGGATGAAACCACGTAGTGTGCAGATCCCACACATGGTATTTGGCAGATCTAGTAGCCTTTAATAAGGGTGATATTTATCAATGCTTCTAAAGAGGACACGTGGAGGTGTTTCCCATAGCAACCACTGAATTATAGCTATCACTTTACTGTGAAAAATACAAAATGATAGCTAAAAGCTGATTGGTTGCTATTAGGGGTGTGCACCGGCCACTTTTCGTGTTTTGTGTTTTGGTTTTGGATCTGGATCTTTCTTCGTGTTTTGGATCTGGATTGGTTTTGCCAAAACCACCCTTCCGTGTTTTGGGTTCTGGGTTTTGTGTTTTGGATCTGTATTTTTTTTTTAAAAAGCATAAAAACAGCTAAAATCACAGAATTTGTTGGTTTCTCTGCTCCTATGCTATTATTAACCTCAATAACCTTAATTTCCACTCATTTCCAGTCTATTCTGAACACCTCACACCTCACAATAGTGTTTTCATGTCCAAAAGGTTGCACCGAGGTAGCTGGATGACTATGCTAAGCGACACGAGTGGGCGGCACAAACACGTGACCCATCTAGGAGTGACACTGCAGTGGCAGACAGGATGGCAGTTAGAAAAACTAGGCCCCAAACTGTACATAATGCAAAGAAAAAAAAGAAGTGCAAGATGGAATTGTCCTTGGGCCCTCCCACCCACCCTTATGTTGTATAAACAGGACATGCACACTTTAACAAATCAATCATTTCAGCGCCAGGGTCTGCCACATAACTGTGGCTGAAATGATTGGTTCGTTTGGGCCCCCACAAAACAAGCTGGCAATTAATGTGTCCCTGCACAAACTGGCTCTACGGAGGCAAGATGTCATCCTCATCCTCCTCATCCACCGATTCCTCACCCTCTTCAGTGTGTACATCCTCATCCTCACAAAGTATTAACTCGTCCCCACTTGAATCCACCACCACAGGTCCCTCTGTACCTTCTGGAGGCTGGTCTCCCTGGAAGAGCTGATAATTCATTTTGATGAACATCATCTTCTCCACATTCTGTGGAAGCAACCTCCTACGCCTTTCGCTGACAAGGTTCCCGGCTGCACTAAACACTCTTTCGGAGTACACACTGGAGGGGGGGCAACTCAGGTAAAATAGAGCCAGCTTGTACAGGGGCCTCCAAATTGCCTCTTTTTCCTGCCAGTACAGGTATGGACTGTCTGACATGCCTACTTGGATGCTGTCACCGATGTAATCCTCCACCATTCTGTCAATGGTGACAGTATCATATGCAGTGACAGTAGACATGTCAGAAATTGTTGCCAGGTCCTTCAGTCCGGACCAGATGTCCAAACTTGGTCCTGCCTGCCCTGCATCACCGCCAGCAGGTTGCTTAGGATACCTAAGTTTTTTCCTGGCAGCCCCAGTTGCGGGAGAAAATGAAGAAGGAGCCGTTGACGTGTCACGTTCCGCTTCAGCTGACAGTGTGTTCACCAGCAGGTCTTTGCACCTCTGCAGGCTTGTGTCGGCCGGAAAGAGAGATACCACATAGGCTTTAAACCTAGGATCGAGCACGGTGGCCAAAATGTAGTGGTCTGATTTCAACAGATTGACCACCCTGGAATCCTGGCAAAGCGAATGAAGGGCTTCATCCACAAGTCCCACATGCCGAGCGGAATCGCTCCGTCTTAGCTCCTCCTTCACTTTCTCCAGCTGCTTCTGCAAAAGCCTGATGAGGGGAATGACCTGACTCAAGCTGGCTGTGTCTGAACTGACTTCACGTGTGGCAAGTTCGAAGGGCTGGAGAACCTTGCACAACACGGAAATCATTCTCCACTGCGCTTGAGTCAGGTGCATACCCCCTCCTTTGCCTATGTCATAGGTGGATGTATAGGCTTGTATGGCCTTTTGCTGCTCCTCCATCCTCTGAAGCATATAGAGGGTTGAGTTCCACCGCGTCACAACCTCTTGCTTCAGGTGATGGCGGGGCAGGTTCAAGAGTGTTTGCTGGCGCTCCAGTCTTCGGCACGCAGTCGCTGAATGGCGAAAGTGGCCAGAAATTTTTCGGGCCACCCAAAGCGTCTCCTGCACGCCCCTGTCGCTTTTCAGAAAATTCTGCACCACCAAGTTTATTGTGTGAGCAAAACATGGGATGTGCTGGAATTTGCCCAGATGTAATGCCCGCACAATATTGGTGGCGTTGTCAGATATCACAAATCCCCAGGAGAGTCTAAGTGGGGTAAGCCACTGGGCGATGATTTCCCTCAGTTTCTCTAAGAGGTTGTCGGCGGTGTGCCTCTTACTGAAACCGGTGATACACAGCGTAGCCTGCCTTGTAACGAGCTGGCGTTTCTGAGATGCTGCTACTGGTGACGCTGCTGCTGTTGCTGCGTAAGGTGATACATCTACCCAGTGGGCTGTCACAGTCATATAGTCCTTAGTCTGCCCTGTTCCACTTGTCCACATGTCCGTGGTTAAGTGGACATTGTGTACAACGGCATTTTTCAGGACACTGAGGACACTTTTTCTGACGTTTCTGTACAGTCTCGGTATCGCCTGCCTAGTGAAGTGGAATCTAGACGGGATTTGGAACCGGGGACACACTACCTCCATCAATTGTCTAAATCCCACTGCACTAATGGCGGATACCGGACGCACGTCTAACACCAACATAGCAGTCAAGGCCTCAGTTATACGTTTTGCTTCAGGATGACTGCTGTCGTACTTCATCCTCCTCGCTAAGGACTGTTGGAGGGTCAATTGTTTAGTAAAAGTAGTGGTGTTCCTACTTCCTCTCTGGGATGATGAACGACTCCCAGCAGCAGCAACAGCAGCAGCGGCAGCAGTAGGCGTAGCAATGCAGGATCCTCCAGAGGAATCCCGGATAGGAGAGTCAGTCATGCCAGTGACATGGCCTGCAGGACTACTTCCGATCCTGACTAAGGAGGAAATTGACGAGGAGGGAGTTGACGGTGTGGTTTGCAGGCGCTTGGATACAACAGGACAACGGGATTTAGGTGTCCCTGGACTGCTTACGGTCTTAGCCAAAGTTTCTGAACTTGACAGTAACTTTTTATGAACGCGCTGCAGGTGCCGTATAAGGGAGGATGTTCCTAGGTGGTTGACGTCCCTACCCCTACTTATTTCACCTTTACATATGGTACATATGGCAAGACAGTTGTTGTCCGGATTTGGATAGAAATATTGCCAGACCAAAGAGGTGGAATGTTTGGTCTTCTGCCCAGGCATGACCGTGATGGGCTTTTTCATCCCACGGACAACAACTGTCTCCCCCGGAGCCTGATTTAAACAAACCACATCACCATCAGAATCCTCCTCGCCAACTTCCTCCTCAGCGCCAGCTACACCAGTATCCTCATCCTGTTGTACTTCAACAGTGACATCTTCAATTTGCATATCAGCAAGTGGACTGTGGGTGCTCCTTTCAGCACTTGCAGGGGGCGTGCAAATGGTGGAAAGAGCCACCTCTTCCCGTCCAGTGCTGGGAAGGTCAGGCATCGCAACCACCACCACACTTGGACTCTCCTTGGGGATTTGTGATATCTTCTTAGAAAGCACAGTTCTTCGCTGTGCTTTTGCCAGCTTAACTCTTTTGATTTTTTTAGTGGGAGGAGGGCTTCCATCGTCATGTGAAGCTGAACCACTAGTCATGAACATACTAGGGATCGACCTTAGCCGTTCCTTGCCACTCCGTGTCGTAAATGGCATATTGGCAAGTTTACGTTTCTCTTCAGCTGATTTAAATGTCTTTTTCAAGGTCATTTTCCTGAACTTTGCCATTTGGGATTGTATGTGCCCTCTACTATGACATTGGGCATCGGCCTTGGCAGACGACGTTGATGGCATGTTATCATCTATGTCATGACTAGTGGCAGCAGCTTCAGCACTAGGAGGAAGTGGTTCTTGATCTTTCTCTATTTTATTTTTATCGGAGAAAGTTTGGTCCTCCATTTATGTTATATCGATTTGATATATACGTGCGGCTAAACACAGAAAATAAATTTTTTTTTGGTTTGGACTGGAGTGTACTTTGTGGGTTACAGCACCCTTTAACGGTCAAGCCAGCCGGCCCTTTACTTATGACACAGGCGCACTCTTGGCACTACTTTGTTGATGCACGTGCGGCTACTGCGCACACAATTCACAAACACAGAAAATAATTTTTTTTTTGTTTGGACTGGAGTGTACTTTCGGGGGTTACAGCACCCTTAACGGTCAAGCCAGCCGGCCCTTTACTTATGACACAGGCGCACGCTTGGCACTACTTTGTTGATGCACGTGCGGCTACTGCGCACACAATTCACAAACACAGAAAATAATTATTTTTTTGGTTTGGACTGGAGTGTACTTTGGGGGTTACAGCACCCTTTAACGGTCAAGCCAGCCGGCCCTTTACTTATGACACAGGCGCACGCTTGGCACTACTCTGTTGATGCACGTGCGGCTACTGCGCACACAATTCACAAACACAGAAAATAATTTTTTTTTTGGTTTGGACTGGAGTGTACTTTGGGGGTTACAGCACCCTTTAACGGTCAAGCCAGCCGGCCCTTTACTTATGACACAGGCGCACGCTTGGCACTACTTTGTTGATGCACGTGCGGCTACTGCGCACACAATTCACAAACACAGAAAATAATTTTTTTTTGGTTTGGACTGGAGTGTACTTTCGGGGGTTACAGCACCCTTTAACGGTCAAGCCAGCCGGCCCTTTACTTATGACACAGGCGCACGCTTGGCACTACTTTGTTGATGCACGTGCGGCTACTGCGCACACAATTCACAAACACAGAAAATAATTTTTTTTTGGTTTGGACTGGAGTGTACTTTCGGGGGTTACAGCACCCTTAACGGTCAAGCCAGCCGGCCCTTTACTTATGACACAGGCGCACGCTTGGCACTACTTTGTTGATGCACGTGCGGCTACTGCGCACACAATTCACAAACACAGAAAATATTTTTTTTTTTGGTTTGGACTGGAGTGTACTTTGGGGGTTACAGCACCCTTTAACGGTCAAGCCAGCCGGCCCTTTACTTATGACACAGGCGCACGCTTGGCACTACTTTGTTGATGCACGTGCGGCTACTGCGCACACAATTCACAAACACAGAAAATAATTTTTTTTTGGTTTGGACTGGAGTGTACTTTCGGGGGTTACAGCACCCTTTAACGGTCAAGCCAGCCGGCCCTTTACTTATGACACAGGCGCACGCTTGGCACTACTTTGTTGATGCACGTGCGGCTACTGCGCACACAATTCACAAACACAGAAAATAATTTTTTTTTTGGTTTGGACTGGAGTGTACTTTGGGGGTTACAGCACCCTTTAACGGTCAAGCCAGCCGGCCCTTTACTTATGACACAGGCGCACGCTTGGCACTACTTTGTTGATGCACGTACGGCTACTGTGCACACAATTCACAAACACAGAAAATAATTTTTTTTTGGTTTGGACTGGAGTGTACTTTCGGGGGTTACAGCACCCTTTAACGGTCAAGCCAGCCGGCCCTTTACTTGTGACACAGGCGCACGCTTGGCACTACTTTGTTGATGCACGTGCGGCTACTGCGCACACAATTCACAAACACAGAAAATAATTTTTTTTTTGGTTTGGACTGGAGTGTACTTTGGGGGTTACAGCACCCTTTAACGGTCAAGCCAGCCGGCCCTTTACTTATGACACAGGCGCACGCTTGGCACTACTTTGTTGATGCACGTGCGGCTACTGCGCACACAATTCACAAACACAGAAAATAATTTTTTTTTTGGTTTGGACTGGAGTGTACTTTCGGGGGTTACAGCACCCTTAACGGTCAAGCCAGCCGGCCCTTTACTTATGACACAGGTGCACGCTTGGCACTACTTTGTTGATGCACGTGCGGCTACTGCGCACACAATTCACAAACACAGAAAATAATTTTTTTTTTGGTTTGGACTGGAGTGTACTTTCGGGGGTTACAGCACCCTTAACGGTCAAGCCAGCCGGCCCTTTACTTATGACACAGGCGCACGCTTGGCACTACTTTGTTGATGCACGTGCGGCTACTGCGCACACAATTCACAAACACAGAAAATAATTTTTTTTTTGGTTTGGACTGGAGTGTACTTTCGGGGGTTACAGCACCCTTAACGGTCAAGCCAGCCGGCCCTTTACTTATGACACAGGCGCACGCTTGGCACTACTTTGTTGATGCACGTGCGGCTACTGCGCACACAATTCACAAACACAGAAAATAATTTTTTTTTGGTTTGGACTGGAGTGTACTTTCGGGGGTTACAGCACCCTTTAACGGTCAAGCCAGCCGGCCCTTTACTTATGACACAGGCGCACGCTTGGCACTACTTTGTTGATGCACGTGCGGCTACTGCGCACACAATTCACAAACACAGAAAATATATTATTTTTTTAGCACTTGGGGGGAGCACCCCTGATGGACAGAGCACCCCCTGGACAACACTACAGCACTCCTTTAGGACTGGGACACTGCACAGGACTTTGGAGTGGACACAGCCCCTATGGAGAACTGACTGCACAACACAGTCCAGCCAGCCCCTATGGACTTTGAAGTAGTGGACACAGCCCCTATTAACAACAGCAGCACAGCACAACACAGCCAGCCCCTATGGACTTTGAAGTAGTGGACAACAGCAGCACTACACTACACTACACTACACAGCCCTAACTCCCACCCTCCCTCTTCACTGTCCACAGTCGAGTGAGAAAATGGCGCCGACGTGGGTACCTTATATAGGATCCAAAACCCGCGAGACTCGGAAGGCGGGATGATGACGTTTTGCCTCGATTTCAGATCCGAGTCAGGCGGGAAAAGTCGAGCCTGACTCGGATCGGACTCGGATCGGGGGGGCTCGGGGGGGTTCGGATTTCAGAAATCCGAACCCGCTCACCCCTAGTTGCTATGGGCATCTTCTCCAATTGTCTTCTTTAAGGGGGAGATGTATCTAGCCTTCAAGATAACATGGAGAAGTTGCACATAGCAACCAACCAGCTTTTTTTAATTTCTACTGAGCTAGATAAATGACAGTGAAAAAGCTGATTAGCTGCTTTGTACAACTCTTCCACTTTATCACTCTCCAAAGCTTGATACAGGAGTTTTTCCCGCACTAGAAACATGTAGGCAGAAAGCTGCCAGTGCCAGACGCTGCAGCTTCAGCACCGCGGACAGCGCATGCGCGAGAGAAAGAGAGCGAGAGAGAGACCCACCAGATCCACCTGACCACGCCCCATAGTAACGGCCGCGCGGCTATGTCGGACAGCGAGCGCGTGACGCCGTGGGATCACGTGCCCCCCTCTCCCGGCCCACGTGGTGAGGTGAGAGGCTGATTTTGCGGCCCCGCCCCCCGCCCCTCCTCCTGCCTCCCGGCTAGTACTCAGTCACCAGGGCGGCTCGGCTGCGCCGGCAGGAGCAGAGCAGCGAGAGAACCCGGCGGCTGCTGCACATGAGAGCGGTGGCCGCTGCCCAGCAATGATACGCCATGAGGGCAGCAGGAAGGGAGCCGCGGCAAGGAAGCCCTCCCTGGACGGCCAGTGTTGGGAGGAAGCGGAGGCACAGAGCACAGATGCCGCCAGCAAGACCATGCCCTGGGGGGAGACCGCCAGGAGGACCACCGAGTCCGAAGTGTTCGATGATGGCACCAACACTTTCTTCTGGTGAGGCGGCTGCCAGCTGCTGCTGCTGCTCCCGATGTCACAGGCTGACACCACCTGTGGCTCTCCTGCTGCTGGAGGACTATAAGTCACAGCGTGGAGGGGCTGGCACCCCTGGATGGGGCTTGTAGTACCATCAGTGGGATAGTCACAGCGTGCTGCCCCCAGGCCTAGACCATAAACCTGTAGAGCCCAGGGCATGGGGCCAGTGTCCTCACCTGGGAGCCCACAGGGCATGTACTCAGTACTGCTGGATGCCCAGGTGTCACATCCATGTGGCTGCCTGGTCTCTCTAGTCTGTTTTCCTCACCCTTTGGGGTCTATTTACTAAGCCATGGATGGAGATAAAGTGAACGGAGATAAAGTACCAGCCAATCAGGTCCTAACTGCTATGTTACAGGCTGTGTTTGAAATGTGTGTATCTTCATCCATGGCTTAGTAAATAGACCCCTTAGTCCCTATAGACAGCTGCAGATGTGCCCACATACACCCATCTTTGCCACGTTTGGACTGTGTGACTTAGCCACACTATGCCAATTTTTTCTAAACTATAGTTCTTAGGGGTGCATTCAATTAGATTCGGTGCTTTAAGTGGGCTTGTAGCAATGACTTGGGCAATTGAATTGTAGCTTGTCATAATCCCGTAGGCAGCACTTACCTCGGGTATCTGTCTGTACCCTCATTTCCACTTGTGGATTTACGGAGGTTGGAAATTACCTTCTAATTGAATAGCTTTGGGCATTAAAGCTTAAGGCTAATTGAATCTGCCCCTGTGACTTTATTCCCGTCCCTTAGTGACAAATCCTAAATATTTAGTACACTAATAGTGAACGAAGACACAACATTCAGGAAAATGTATGCAATCTGGGTAAAAAGGTAGAGGATGCTTGCGAGTGATTTGCACCATGAATCGGTTTGCTTAATATGCAACTTTATACCAAATGCTTTGCAACAAAAATACTAATGCTAAGAAACTAGGATGCTATAGGCAAATTTGTATAGACTAAGATGCAAAATTCAGGATAAAGTATGCAAGCACTGGAATTGCATGCTGTTCCCATGAACAGGGATCATTACCTGTCCATGGTCCCAATGTGCTAGTGCAAAGGTTCCCAAACTCTGTCCACAAGGCACCCTAACAGTCCAGGTTTTAAGGATATCCATGCTTGACCATAGGTGACTTAATTAGTATCTCTCAGATTGATTTAAAACCTGATATGTTGTTGTGCCTTGAGGACTGTGTTTGGGAACCTCTGTGCTAGTGTATAAAGGACCAGGATAGTGTTTATAATTTTAACTATTGATACTTAAGTGTACTCAGTGGCCTCTGACGGCCTGGGCAGACAAGTACTGTCTTATAACACTTTAATTGCGTGAGTGGGATTTGACGCAGATTATATTTGCAGATGGTTCCTATAATGTCCCTATACATATAATAGAAGTATTGTTTTGCATTTGTTTGTGGTGTTATTTATTGGTGGCTAAATTATTCCATGCATGAAGCTTTTCCCTGCAGCACTGTTGCTGTTTTGTTACAAAAGTTGTTTTGTAACACGGGAATGTCAGTGACTGGTCTCCCAGCAGGAGAAAGATACCAGTACTCACCCCACGGTCTGTCACTGATAAACCACTTTCTGCCATAGATCATATATTGCTGACAATACTGTTTTGAAATCTGTTTCAAACTGTATTTTCATGAATGTTAGTGTCCAAGTTTAAGGTACAAGTGCTGCTGGTATTTGCCCTTATTTTAGTATGTCATGGGTCGCCTTCAGTAGATGAAGTCTATGTACACCGATGTCATCTATGGGGGAGATGGAGCTGTTGGGGGTTATTATTTAGCAATGATTACAATTGTTAAATTCATTGGCATAAATTTAGTTTGTCATTCTGTTTGTGTGTTTTATTTCCATCAGTATAGGAGGAGAAAAATGAATACAAAGCTTTGCCAATTGTCTTATTAATTAATGCATAAGAATTTCAAAACAATTATGATTGTCTGCCTGGAGGGGTCACCTATATTTGACTATTTAGTAATATTTGCACATAGAATCTGGAAATGTTGATTTTCAGCACTTGTTGCTTTCTCCCCACATTGATGACTTTACCTGAATTATGGAATGTTATCGGCTTTTTTAAAAACTGCTTTAAATGCATCTGGTTCATCTCTTCCCCCCATGGGATTGGATTGAGTGCAGTTTATAGTTGTGGTACCTGTATCTCGAAACAAGATTTATAGTGTATGCGCTATTTAGTTTTTGTTTGTACTTGCTACTTTCAACTGCTGTGCAATATTGTATGAGTGACTATGTAGTAACTTGACAATATTGTATGGGTGACTGCCAATATTGTATGGGTGACTATGTAGTGACCTGACAATATTGTATGGGTGAGTATGTAGTGACCTGACAGAAATCAAACTTGTTTGTGGCAAGTTCTAGTACACTCTGTGCAGCACCATTAGACTCCAAGTGGGCAATTCAATTGTTTTGTGCGCTGTGATAATTAATGGGCGCCCAATGTAGCAATCCAATTGTTTTTGGGCACCCATTAATTATCGTGCTTGTCCTGGTTAGGGCGCTCACCCCACTGACTTTTCGCACATTTCTGTTCGCCTTTCTCAGGAGGCGGGGTTGTTGGCACCCAAACAAAGCATTATTGAATTGCTCCGTCGGTCGCCCGACACTGACAGCCACCGGCATTAACAATTGAATTCGCCCACAAAAACTAAATGGTGGAGATATTAATTTTTACATTTTTTTTTAAATTTTTTATTGCAGTGTTTGTTGGGGTTGTTTTAAGTATACAAGATATCTTTTTGTGGATTATAGCTATTAAGTTTCAAAACTTGGTTTGAATACATTGTCAGCTGTAAAATGCTTTGTTTGTGTGGTTGACAACAGTTTGTGTGGTTGACCGACATGCTGCACCCTATTCGGTCAACTTTCTTTTTTGTGGTTTAAAATGTGAAAGTAGGTGCCATAATAAATGAGGAGATTGGTATTTTTTTATAGGCTAGGTAAGTATCGGGGGTATAAAAATAAATAGGAAATATTGATTTAGGAACAAATGGGTTTGTTTATTTGCACATTAATTTATTTTTTTATATACATTCACTGAGTAATGTTACATTGTGCTAGACAAGGTATGTTATTTGCAAAGTAACATCCTGCCCATAAAATTTAGATTTAAAGCTCTGTCTTAAGTAGCACTAATGGGCTAAATCTGCTACATACCCCCGGAGTACAACACATTGGCTATGTTATTTTAGGCATTCTGTTTGTCTGAATCACTGGAATTAATTTGCTTTGATGAAACAGAGGGCACGACTTGTAAGCTCAAATATAGAATGTGTGAATATTTTGCATATGCTCCTCAAAAAGGTGTTTGCTGCTCTTTATGGCAATTGCATACTGGCTCCTTCTTCTGTTTTAGCCAAATAGCTCTTTAATATATATAATATATATCAACCATACTACTATTTCTTTAAGCTGGGACACATGAATTACACAGTTTCTGTGGTTGACTGACTTCAAGCCTGGTTTTAATCAGCCACAGAAAACATATTACCAGGGTGCCATCCCTTTTAGAATGTAAGCTCTTACGAGCAGGGCCCTCTACCCTCTTGTGCTTTTCCCTACTTTACTTTCATCTACTCCTTACTCCCCACTAGGGCACCTAAAGGGGCCCATCCATTAGCAGATCGTTTTCAAAAGATGAAAGACAAAAGATTATCCCTCGAAAATTCCTGGGGCTGCGGTGACCGATATCTGTCATGTACAAGACAGATTTTTGCGAACGACAAACGATATTGCATGACATCATTCTGGGAGTGGATTTTAAATTTTTTTTTGTTTCTATTCATTTTCATTAAAAACATCGTTCGTCGTTTACCACGACAGATATTTCTAATATCTGTCAGCGATAAGCGATAATTGACCAACATGTTGGAGAGACAAAAGACATGTCGGCCGCGGGAGTGCGCATTTTCATAGTTCACAGCTTATCCATTAGCAGATAAATTGAACGACTGAACGATAAATCTTTCATCGTTCAAATTTATCTGCTAATGGATAGGCCCCTTAACACTTGGTGGTTTATGCTCTGCTGCTTATGTGGGTGTTGTGGTTGCTAATGTAGCAATGTATATTATCCATGTTCTTTTCCTGCATTGTGTTGTACTGTAAGTCATTGGTCACCTATTTGGTTATGTTCTTTGTAAGGTGCTACAGAAGACTTGTGGCACTATATAAATAAATGATAATAATAGTTAAAGTCCCACATGTAAGGAGCATAGAAGCTCCCCACTGGAAGGAATAGGGGTCACTCTACTAGTTGAGTGAATCAAGTTGTATTGTGCATGAAATGAACCAATCTTTCAAGACTTCTCAGGGTCCTTTCTTCAGGGTGTTTTTTTTTTTTTGAAGAAAAGATTTTGAGACGTTGGTTCTTTAAGTTTATTTATTCCAATGAATGGCACTCAAGTCACAAAAACACTACTGGCCTAGTTATAATTATAACTAACACATTTCCTCCACAGTGGCACGGGATTTCATCTAGAAAAAAACATAACTGACTGCAGAAAGTCTTGTCCACCATATTAGAAAATAATCTGTCTTTTTTTAATTTTCCTTTCAGTAGCTTTTACTAATTTTGTATTCATTTTTTCAGTTTTATTTTTAAATATAAAAATCTTTTCTATTGTACCTGCTAGAATGCCATCAGGGCAGGGATGACAAGGGGTTATGGCCACCCAGAGAGGGGGTTTGTCCTTTAGATTTGCCTACAATTCATCACAATTGGGGACGTACCCAGCACTTAGAGATGCTGGGTTTCTCCCAAGCTCTCCCCTCACAGTGAATAGATACTGTGCGCACTTCATCTATTCACCCGGCGGCGATCGGTCACTCCAACTTTTTCCATCCGCGGGATACTGCAGCCTGCAAGTGGGGAAGGCGCAGGGTAGGCTGATTTAGCGGGGTGCCGCTAAATGGCAGGACACAGCCCACCGCTAAAACAGCCTATCGGGAACACAACTCTTCCTTCACATAGATGTATGTACTTGTACGTGGCACCTCTAGGTACAGGCTGTTGGTGTGTAGATGTTTCTCTTACAGAGTTAGATGTACTAAACCTTGGAGAGAGAGAAAGTACCAACCAAGCAGCTCCTAACTCACTTTACAGCCTGTGTTTGAAAAAAGACAGAATTTGATTTGTTGGTACTTTATCTCTCTCCACGACTTAGTACATCTCCCCCATAATCTTGTTGCGCAGGGCTAGCACTTGGACTACAGCAGTATTATTACAGTTAAGTTGCCTCATGTCAGCTAAGTCATACACAGCGGGTATACATGGGCATACACTACAGTAGCAGGTCTGACCTTCCCTGCTCTGGTATAGATATTGTCTCTACAATATACTGCCTGTTGATTTTTAGTTTATAGCAGCAGAAAAGTTAGACATGTGGTTAATGTAGTGCTGTCATGCTGGGTACTGGGAGGCTGAGGATCACAAGCTGCCCAAAAGCCCCATACACTCTCTGCTGCTCCTCTAGAATCACCAGTGTGTGCTCAGGTAGCCATACTCTACAAATCAATATAATGACAGTAACAGGCCTCACACATAGTAATTTGGTTCAATCTGCACTCTAGAAATGTGACAGAGTACTAAGAATAATCCGATCTGAACACCTCACTTTGTCCACCCACCTCGTTGAGTACATACTTTGATGAGTTGGGTTAGAGTGATTTTTTTTTTTTTAAATTATAATGTTCGTTATGTATATATGTGGCACAATTGATCCGATCATTTACAGTTTGGTCATAATCGAGAGCTAAAATTGCTCACCATTCTAGTCAGCCAGCAATTGGACAAATTTATTTTATTATCACAAATGAATGTCTCAGGTACCTACAAGCCTCTTTTGACCTGAGTATAGTGTGTACTCATTTGCTCTCACATGAAAACCAATGCAATTGCATGTAAGGAGGACAGATTTGTTTAGGTAAATCACCACAATGACTGCATAGTGATGTCAGCATTGTCCTCAGGATACCTGATTTCCACTTATTGCAAGGCCCTAGGTATCCAATTACTGTAACAGATCATCTGTCACCAAACCTCTCCCCTCTCTGGCAGGAACCCCCCCCCCCCCCACTGGCTTCATTAAGATCATTCTCCAACTCAGGGAAACCTACTCATAAATGAATTAGTAGGATGAGTGCAATGCTTTCAATAGCCTGGATTAAGTGGATTGAGATTAATGTTCTGGATAAACCGCATCATGTTAACATGATGCGTCCTGCAGACAGACAACAGTACCACCGTATTAAGAGCAGCTCAGAAACTCTTGCAATGCATCCTTTTTGTTTGAAGTGTATGCCATCTCTAATGAATTGGTAGTGTCAGTGCATGCTGTGTTTATATATCACTTTGATGTCTGCTTTGGAGACTTTTTGCATGTTTATTACATGGTTACAGGGTCTTATGATGTTTTGTTAGCTTTTTGTACAAGAGATTTTGGATGCATGTTGCTAGATTTAGTTCATCCTTTTTTATATATATATATATATATATATATATATATATATAGTGTAAATTTTGGTCATGGTTCTACTGTCTTAAAGTAATAATATTGGATGTTTGAAGTACTTCATTCAAGAGACGTGTCAAGTATATGCTATAGCACCACTATCAAACATGAGCTAAAAGTTAAGGTGGGTACGCATTAGACGGGATGTTGCCCGATCCGGTGGATCGAGCCGACATATCGTCCACATCGGCCAGTGTATTTGCACTACGTTGGACCATCCGCGCGCCCGCAGCTTCTTTCATCACATCAACAGATCAAGCGTACAAGCTGCTCAATCTGTCAATTTTCTGTCCGAACCCATGAAAATGGATGCGGCTGGTGAACGACCTATTGCGCAGTCGTTCACCAGATCGTATGGTGTGTACAGATCTGCACGATATGTTGTCTGTCTCATCGTTGGTCGGCTGGGTACACAGGTCGTCTAATGTGTACCCAGCTTTATAATGGGGAGTTCAATACCTGACACCGATGCGGTGCTCCATTCCGGAGAGGCACATCACGTCCTGCCGGCATCACAATTTTTTGCCATTACCATAAGTGCTTTATATGTGTGTGTAGCTGGGCATCGCAATGATGCCAGGCTGAATATTTTGCCAAATCAAATAACATTAACAGACAGTAAAAAGGTCAACAGTGTCTAGATAGACAACAGATGTTAGACGGTTAAATGGTCAACATGTATTTTTTTTTTTCTTATTTATTTTTTTTTAGCCCTAATCTTCACCCTAACCCTCCCCTTGTTGTTTAACTCTCCCTCCTTGTCCCTAACTGTCGGGGTAGGTATCTGACGCTATCCCTTCGGTAAGTGCCTAACCCTAAAAAAATTATATATCATGTCGACCATTTTTGTGTCTGCTATTTTCATGTCGACCTTCCAGTAAGTGCCTAACAAATAAAATCATGTGTCAACCATTTTCATGTCTATGAATTCCTAATGATCTATACACCCTAAATGTCGCTATTTAGCGTTGTAAGTCGCGCAAGAAATAATTGCTTTCCAGACTGATTGTGGTTCCAAAGCACAAAAAGATATTATTCACCAAAAAGCATATAGTTACACGCTGTGATCTAAATACAATTAGTGCAACAAATTATACAATCACTAGGTACAGTCGAATACATACGCATGCGCTCTGCATCCAGATTTCCGGCATCAAAGGTGAAGCCTCCGTCAATAGCAAGAAAATGATAACTAATTATCATATTCAGAGTGCCTGTTTATGTACCCTTATAGAGATAGGCAATACAATAGAACAAGTTGGCATAATCCCATTGGTTGTTCTTCCTGTTTCTTCTGTTACGATGCAGTTCATAGGTCAGTTTGTATTGTAATAGTTCAGCCTCCAACAGCTCTTTGTATCCGTTTTCCCGCCGAAGAACATGTCTAAACTGGCTAATAACATTACATTTACAGAGAACATTTCAATGCCTATCTCTCGATGATCCATAATTTGAAGACGCATGTTGCGATTTCCTCGCCAATGGAACCGGAAATATGCAAATAAACAGTGGTTCAGAATGGCACCAAACACGGTCTATTTATCATGTACTAAACCCTAGATATCAAAATACCTGTATTTCACAATGGATTTGAAAACCTATAAAACCTTTAATATTAACCTTAATGCTAGGGAACTTCTCTATGTAAGTGTGCAATACGTAAGTGTAAGGTTATTAAGAAAAGACGCTAGTTAGCGCTGTGCGTCCACGTGTTTGTGGAGTACACCGTGGTACGTGTTTTGCAGGATTGTTCATATTATATGTTTTAGTAAATGTATGTATTTATATAATGAGGACTTTTAATAGTGTTCCATTGTGTGGGAATCGCACGACGCTAAATAATATCGCCGTATGTACTGATATTGTGTGAGATTCGCCAGAATGGCGCTGGGCAGCCATTTGCAAAATGGCGTCTTGTTGCCTTTCGCAAAATGGAGTAGTGCAGATTTTGATTTTAACAGATTGTCTCAGCCAATTATCCGGCTTCGACATGTCGACCTTTTATCCCAGTTGACTTATTGACTGTCTAACATCTGGTGTCTATCTAGACATTGTCGACCTTTTAACCATCTATCTATAGTCCGGAACCCTTGTCATTCAGAGTGTGGCCAGCTTAAATCAGTCCTTTTGAAGCATCACCATTATTGTTGTCTTTCCATGGAAGACTTTCTCCTTTATGTATGTGCAAAGCATATAAATCTGTCGGGTTCCTGTAAGTGCTTTACTTTCATCCTACAATCTTAGGGATATGTTTACTAAAGTGCAGGGTTTTTAGAAGTGGAGATGTTGCCCATAGCAACCAATCAGATTCTACGTATCACTTAACTAGCACCTGCTAGAAGATAATGGTTAGTAGTGTTCATTCTAGCACCCTGTACCTGTCACAACCCGTACTGTTCCTCTTTCCTGCCTGGGGTGTCGCTCTCTGCTCTGGTGCTTCTAGCACACTCAGCTGATGCAACAAACTGCTGAGATACAGACCGAAGTGTGCTAGGAGCACCAGAGAGCAACACCCCAGGCAGGAAAGAGGAACTGCACAGGATTTGACTGGTGCAGGGTGCTAGAATGAACACTACTAGAATCTGGCTGCTATGGGCAACATCTCCACTTCTAAAAACCACACTTCAGTAAATATACCTCTTAAAGGGGACAGAAGGTAGGAGGGAGACGAGGAACCTTTAAATGTTGCTCTGTGTAAACAAGTCTCCCACAGCTTTAGCCAAGGAGAGAGACTAAAAACACTCAGTCATTTTACATGTGCTTACTCAAAAATAGAGAAACTATAATGCTGAATATTTGCGGTACTTTGTAGCTTCTGTAAAAGTTGGATGCCGGACAGTGCAAATAACAGCATTTCAAGAGTGTACATGGGGGGAAATTTAATTGTTTTTTGTTTTTTTGGGGCGTCGTAATTAGCAGACTTCTATCAGAGCATTTCAACAGTAGTTTGGGCACCCAAACTAGGACTTTAGATGCCGAAACCAGGAGTTTAGTAGGGTTTAGCCGTTTTGAGCGTCTAAGCCTGGGTGAGGAAAGCATTAATGGACGTCTATCGGAGAGACGCCCATTAATAAAGAAGCCCCAAAAAACAAAAGAATTCTAGTCAGGAGAACGCAGATAGGCCTGATTCAACACGGATCGCAGCTGCATAATCGCACGCAATGAATCTGTGAAAATATGCTACTGTCTGCCACTGCTCAGCCAGCACAGAGACGCCCAACTACTGCCATCTCACATCCATAATACCTCGCAGTCCTGCGTATGCATCAGTAACATCGGAGAACATCGGCCCCTCCTTCACAATTATAGCAGGTCTGACTTGTCTCAGAATTTGCAAGTCTTGTCGCACACTGTGAGCACTCTAGCTGCGTATGCAATTGCAGTGGCTAATTTATGCACCCCCATGCAACAGCGTTCCAACGGAAAGATACGCCTGCGTTTCTGTAACCACTCCCCCGTCACGACCCCTAGAATACTCACAGCCTGTCGTGCATTCTTTGATGGATACCACAGTGCATCTGTAATCAGTGTGATTGTCGCGCAAGCGTAGTACGCTCCAATCGGCCGATCTGCGTACGCAGTAGCGATCCATGCTGAATCAGGACTATAGTCGGGAGAACGTACATAGTCAGGAGAATGCATATAGGCAAGATAACTAGGACTTTAGATGCCGAAACCAGGAGTTTAGTCAGTTTAGTCGTTTTGAACGTTTAAATCTGGCCCTTCTGGGTGCGTTAAACACTAATGAGCGCCTATCGGAGAAACAATAGAATTGCTCTGATGGACACCCATTAGTTTAGACGCCCAAAAAAATCAATTTTAACTAATTCTTAATGTCCCTATATTAAAGAGATAATCTTAGTGTAGTACACATGTTCTCAAACTCAGTCCTCAGGACCCCAAACAGTGCATGTCTTCCAGGTCTCCTCACAGAATCACAAGTTAAATAATTAGCTGCACCTGTGGATCTTTTAAAATGTCAGTGAGTAATGAGTACACCTGTGCACCTGCTGGATGACCTGGAATATGTGAACTGTGTGGGACCGAGTTTGAGAACCACTGGTCTAGTAGCAACCAGATTATTTGTGTCCTACAGGCAATGCTTGTTTATATAATGAGTAGGTTTAGAGCACCCGGGGGGGGGGAATTAGGGTTAGGCACCCCGCCGGGAGGTTAGGTTTAGGCTAGGGGAAGGGATGGTTAGGGTTAGGCACTGGGGGGGAGGGAAGGTTAGGGTTAGGCACCCCTAAGGGAGTGTTAGGGGGTAGAATTCGGTTAGTCAATACTTACCTTAGGAGGGTAGGGATTTCCTCCTCTGTCGGGATGCTGCTGTCAGTATTCCAACCGCCGGGCATGGGTCCGGCGGTAAATCATACAGATTCCGTCCAATCACATGGATCGAATAGATATATCTGGTACATCGTCTAGTGTGTACCCATGATAAGCATGCTCCTGCTGGTCGTTTGCGGCATTGCCAGTCGGCTCTACTGTCGGGGCCGACAGGGGATGTCGCTAACTGTCATGCTGCTGACATGTCTCTCCCCTACCATCGGACTCTGCGTCGTCAAGGGTATATGCACTAGCCGCATGCCGGGTCCCGTCGCCGGGGATATCGCTCTGGGTACACTTCGGCTAATGTGTAACCAGCTTTAGACTTTGTACCTGACAGTGTGGTACTAATTCCAAAGCCTATTTTGGATATATTGTAACACATGGGGCGGAATTCAATTGATTTCGCGGCCCGCATCTCCCGTCTAAAGTGACAGAAGATCGCAGGCCGCTATTCAATTGTGCCAGAATTTCACGCTGATCGCGCCCATAGAGGTCAGGTTTAGCCGCGTAAAGCAACTAAACCCGACCAAAGTGCTGGGCGCGATCGCGAAAAGTGATGTTTGGGCGCCCAAACGTCACTTTTCGCACATTTCAGCTCTCATCCCCCAGGGGCTACGAGCTGAAGTGTAGCGCTTGGCAGCTGATCGCGCCCCACAGGAGCAAGAATAGAATAGCTCCATCGGGCGCGATAGGGGCTGGAGAGAATTGAATTCCGCCCATGGTGTGAATACAATTATGTATTCCACTGGGTCAAAGTACTGGGTGTCCAGACATGGCATTGGCCATATTACGCTAATTACCACGCCTCCAACATTTCATGTAAGTAGTAATCTATAGCTGTAACCTTCTCCTAGCTGGCCTCCCAGTCTCTCACCTCTCTCCACTACAATCGGTCCTCAATGCTGCTGCTCGGCTTATCTTCCTCTCCAGACGTTCTACATCTGCTTCCCTTCTCCTTCACATCCTACACTGGCTCCCTTTCCCCTTCAGATGCCAATTCAAGTGCCCACTACTTTATTAAGGCCTTCCTGCTCTCATCCTAACCCACATAATACTCTCTCCTCCCTATCTTCCCCTTCTGTGTCACGCCTGTCTGTCTGCCCCTCCCCTTTAGAATGTAAGCTCTCACGAGCAGGGACCTCTTCCCTCATGTGCTTCTCCTTACACTTTGTTCTACTTCTTACTCCTCATATGGGCACCTAGCACTTCTCTGCCAACTCCATGCTGCTTATTGTGAGTGTTTTAATCACTATTGCAACAATGTATATATATTGTCCTTCACTATAATGTACTGTGTTTCTTGTTTTTGGTTTTTTATTGTTCTTATTAGTTTTATGTACTATGTAATGCTCTGCGGAACACTTGTGGCGCCATATAAATAAAGGATAATAATTTTATTAATTATTATTATTAATAGATCATCCTAGTGACCCCATTTAACTGCAGCTATAGAACATTGCATTAGCTATCTTATTTCAGGGCATAATGTTGAAAACAGTTGAGCATAGTTATCAACATAGCTGATTTGCTTGATGCTCAATAAACACTTTGGTGGTTATGTTCAGCTTGGGATGCCATGCTTTATTACCTTGTATATGTATATATACTTTGGTGCTGGCACTCACAACTGGCTTCAAAGCACTGCGTACTGTTGCCCTCTATATGCTGACATGCATTAGATAAATAGATACAGCAGCTCCAATCACGAAATTATGGGAAACGTACAAGGGTTTTAGATCCAGATCTTCTTTTTTGTTTTTTTTTGTGTTTTTTTACACCACTACAAATTTGACAACGGCGTCATAAAAAGGTGCTCCAGGCACTTATCCAACAGATAGCCTTGTTTGGTCTCTGTATTGATTTAACTTGATTACACACACACATTCTTGTCATTCTGTATTATGTCGTTAAACACAGATTATTTACACAGAAGTAGGGATTTACACACGTAGAGATGCCAGTGCTTTGGAATGCATGATGATCTGTACTAGTAGTAGCACAAACATGGAATGACCAGCTGAAGAGGCCAAATTGGTAAGCATAGAGTAGATCAGAGTGTATGGCAAGGAACCACATAATGTTTCTCCGCCAGTCAGGGTTGCATAAAATTGAATTTTTAAAAAAATAAAAATAGGATTTTTTATTAATTTTTAAAACATTTACTTCAAAAAAATTGTAAAAACATTTATTTAAAAAAAAAATTATAAAAAATCTTATTTAAATCAAATAAATCCTTCTTTTTTTTTTTTTTTTTTTTTAATAAAAATCTGATTTTTATGCAACTCTGCCGCCAGTCTTTCAGGCCCTCAGGGGTGGCCATCCCTGGTCCTCGAGAGCTACCAACAGTTCATGTTTTCCAAGCCACCTGTGGATCTGTCGAATGTGTCGGGTAGGAATGAATGCACCACATGTTTGAAAATGTGACAGTGCACCAGCTTGGTAGTATGGAAAGTGTGAACCGTTAGCAGCTCTCGAGCGGTTGGGTATGGATTGCCGGCAGTCGGGATGCTGCTGGTCAGAATACCGACACCCATAGGTAAGTATGCTAGCACTAACCCTCCCTCCCCGGTGCTTAAGCCTAACCCCCTCCACTCCATCACAAATGTTAGCTTGAACCAAAGAAATTGTATATTAAAACAAAGGGGGAAGTGTTAAGTCTTCTGAACATTAGAGCAGTTGCTTCTAGGAACCAGGTTCCAGCTAGCGCAGAGGTTCCCAAACTCTGCCATTACAGTCCACGTTTTAAGGATATCCATGCTTGAGCATAGGTGACTTAATTAGATTTAACCATCTGGACTCCAGCTTGGATATCCTTAAAACCTGGACTGGAACGGCGGAGTTTGGGAACCTCTGAGCTAGGATTTATCAAGTATGTTCTATCAAATGCTAGGTTGAAGCTAATTGGTTGCTATGGGAAACATCCACACTTGACCACTTTGCCACTCTTTAGAAGACTTGATACATTTCCCCTAAAGTTTCTGGAGTGCAACTTCAGGAATAAAACTCTATACCTGCTCTAGAATTGCTCCCGTAGTGTTGTGACAACTTTTAAAAGATACTTGTAACCTGTTTCGTGAACCATCTGTTCACTTCCACTTAATTGAGGATGTGATCAGTTGGTTCATGGAACATGTATTTGTAACATCACTATCATTACTAATTTTGAATGAATAGAGGTTTTTGGATAATTATGAAAAGATCCAGTGAATATCATACACCCACACCTAACAAAGACCCAGCAGGAAGGGCTCTCCGGCAATCCGTGTATACTTCCAAAATCAGTGATAAATACTGGAAGTATTTATACCTCGTAACCATCTGTGAACATATTACACTATATTCGCTGCTTTTATTTTCCAGCTGGTTCTGTGCTGAGGAACTAACTTGCATTTCATATGTAAAATAAAAATTCAGAAAAGGGATCCAGGCAGTCTCAACTGGCTGCACATACACTGGATAAACGACATATTGACCTTTATAAATACTAAGGGCCTTATATAAACTTAACGTGTGATAAACTGTCTCACATCTTCGGGGCTTGTGGTGCGATAATTGTGCATCTTTTGCCTATGCGTGCTCCCTTTTTTTTCGCACTATTATATTCCAAAAGCCGTAATGCGGCATTCACCCGAAAACTGTCCATGGTGTAATCTGCGAAAAGAACAGCAGAAATCGGTCTGTACTCCATAAAAAGGCAACTGACATAGGAAAACCGTATAGAAGTGTATTAGTGGCCTTTATAAAAGTATTTTGGGTTTTTAATAATGTCAAATGGCGGTTTATATGCATTTTTTGAACAGTGGAAAAATGGTATAAAGAAAGATCTGTTTGTTTTTTGCTCAAAATGCATAAAATCGGGCGTTCAATTAAAAATACACCTGGTGCAGCTACCTGCAATGCTTAAAGCGCATGTCCCATCCATATAGCCCCCCAAACTACTTTAAACCCCTTTTTTTTTTTTTTTTTTTTTTTTTTTTTAAACCCCAAAACTGACGTAATTATTGTCCAACTTAAAGTAATTAAAATATTTTTGTCTATTTTGTTGTTGGGGGATTGTCCATGGGGTTCTGATCCAAGATGGTGAAAACTTTTAGCTGTTTTTTGTCTATGGAGGATTCGCATGTGCGAAAACCACAGCAATAGGATCACATGATCAGCGTTTTGTGCAAAATATTTTAGCCAGTTAAAACGGCGCAAAAATTTGACTTTTCGCGTCTAATTGGATACACCCCTATGTTGTAGTTGGGAACTGGTGCTTGCCCTCGGCAATGTCATTTTGTTTTAAATTCTTGCCTGGCATAGACCAAACTAAATAAAGGTTTCCTCACCTATAACAGAGTGACTGCTGACATGAGATCAAATAGTACCAATTTGCTTAAAAATATATCCCCCATATAGCTCTCAGTAGTTCCTCATCCGTTCCAGCCTGCTCGTCAGGGTTCCTATTTTTGTAGCTATAATAACGGTTATGTGGAATAAAAGACACTGATCATTCATCTTTCACAATAGTGTGTGTGGCTGATACAAGTTTACAAGCTTTGCTGTTTTGCAGTTGGATATTGCTGACATGTCCATAGCTGTCATGGAAGGTCAAGGACATTGAGTTTAAAACATAGTAACTACCTTTATAGGTTTTTAAAGGACATTCATATTTAATATGCTCCAGCTTCTATCTAATTACAGTAGGTCTGTCATATATATTTTTGTTAAATGGAATGTTCCACGCTGTGCCTAGATATTGTGTAAGAGCGGGGCATTTTGAATTATAAATTGTTAGTACTTTGTGCTTTTAAATAGTGTCCTTTTAATCTATGCTGTGAAGAAACTTACATTAAAATGCTTTCTTTCTTCAATTTTTGCATTTTCGGCTGCTGTTCCCCACTGAGCTTCTACAAGGACTTTACCATATAGCAGTTGGATTTCACTTCTGATAATTTTATATTTGGACTACTGTAAGGATCTTGTATGTGAATGGCTCCAGTTCTCCATTATGTCTTCTGGTTAGAATAAATACATCCTCTATAGTGTTAATTTTAGGACCTTTTTGATTCTCTAAGGTACCCTGAAAGAGACAGCTACTGTTAGTATAATTCAGCACAGAGAGACCTTTTTGTGTCTATTAATCACATGCTCACCCCAGCTTGGCTGTACCTGTTCATACCTTCGCTGGGGTTGTCATGCTCTCCTTCCCACTTCCTTTGGGCTTCATACTGCTGTGAGTGAGAACATAATGGAGGAGGGATTGAGAACGCCCCGGACAAAGTACGCCAGAGTATTAGGTGTTTGAGACTTATTTATTGTAATCATTATTTTTTTATTTTGCTCAAAACGAAATTTCTATTTGGGTGGAAATTGACTTCATTAGAGCTAATGCAATCATGCAGCTGCTAATTGTCATTTTACACTGTATTTTATACAGTCATCGAGACTGTGGGAGAAGTTCGTGATGGTAACTTTCGCTTTATCTTGTAGGACATCTACTATATTAGCAGCCTAATTCAGGTCTCAGTTTTACATTAGAGGGGGACAGGGAAAGTAGGGGTGCATAAATGATGGAAATGGAAAAGTGATAAAAATGGGGGAGGGGGTATTGTGAAAGAGGGAGATAGAGATAAAAGTGGGTTGGAGGGGGCCAGATGTAAGACTTGGAGTGGACAGTTGAGAGAGACTGATGGGGAGGGGGTAATGGGGGGGACAGAGATGGGGGTTGTGGGGGAATATACCTGGTAACATTGGGAGTTACACCTCTCGTTGCCCCACCCACAACTCCCCATCCAATGGGTGGACCAATCATAGGGAGATGGGGCAGGACATTGGAGAGACTTGGGGGCACGGGGCTGGCTGGAGACTTGGGGGCGCGGGGCTGGCTGGAGACTTGGGGGCGCGGGACTGGCTGGAGACTTGGGGGCGCGAGGATATATGACAGCCATATTAGCTAGCAACTGAAAAATGATGGATAGAAAATAGTAGTTGAAGTATAAATGTGTAATTATGTGCAAAATTCTCTTTATACAAGAAGGCAGCAACTTTCCTGCCATAAGCATAGATATGTTACATTCAGTTTAATACTTGTTTCCATTTAAGCCTCCATCCATCCATTTGGTCTTTGTGCAAGAGATCCGTCTGGCGTCAGATTTGTGTACGTTCACCTCTAAATAACCTGCAATTCTGCCTACACACCCACGACAAGCCCTCTGCACACTTACCCCTTATATGAAGCCCAGTAACACAGGTGGACTTGCGGCTGTGTACCAATCTGCTCTGAATCCCCTGTAGCTGTGTAAGCAGGCTCCGGCCCATGCGCAGGTGCTAAAGATCAGAGGACCGTCCGCAGATTGCACTTTCAGGCAACTTTTTATATTTTTTTAAGTGGGATTTGGAATTGCTGTTCTTGTAGTGTATATTTGCTACAATAATGTTGGTTATAGAGTCTATACTATTCACTGCATTTGGACAGTTGAATAGCTGAGGTAATATCCGCATTTCAGAGCTTGGACACAGGATATTACTTCTGCCGTTCATTATGCTATCAGTAGATTAGTTCTTTTTTGCCTCATCAGTCTGAAAACTACGTTACGTGAGAAGCTAATGACCTTCAGTTACTTATAGTGTATGTTTATAATATAATGTCAGTACAGCTTGTGTGAAGCTATAAAGATTGCAGAAAGCCTTGTCTGTGTACCGAGGAAGGTGCACGCCATGGAATTCAGAGAACCCGTTCTGCCAGTGTGTTCGTCCCTCCGCCCCTCGCCAGTCACTCAAAGGTCAAGTGAATTGCTTTACTTTGTGTGAGTTCTTTTGTTTTCTGCTGCATTGAACATGAATACTGCTTGGTAACTAGGAGGTATGTGTGTGGTTTCTCTGTCAGGGGTAGCCATGTTTAATGGAGTTGTTCTACCTCCATAGCAACTCCTGTGTCAGCAGTTTTGATTTAGGTACCTGCCATGGTAGCCTTACTGTTGGCTACAAACCATCAAGCCACGTAGTTTCTCTCTACCAAGAGCAGAGACTTTGGTGTTCTCCAATAAACATTGTCACCAGCGGTTCTGACTTGCTGTGATGGAAGTGGGATGAGGAATGAACTATTGTACAGGAGCCTCTCACAGTCCTAGCAGATGAAATCCCAACTACATGTTTTTAATAGTCGTTAGTGGTAAAAAATGGGCATAAAGTAAAATTACCTATCTAGTACCTTACTCCAAGGCACTAAAACAAGACTGAGGTTCTAGTGGAAGGGGAGGGGTTATATAGAGGGTGGGAGCCAGTCTTAATTAGTTAGTGCCCGACTCCACAGCTCACTATACATAACCTAGAGGTAATGGCGTCCCGCAGATGGACTCCAAGGAAGAGATTTTATGGTGAGTAAAAATCTTATTTTTGTCAACAAGCATTGATTGAGAAAACTAATTGCTGTCAGTAACTCATTTTAGAGGAAGGGTAGATATCTGTGATGGTGTGATAGGAAGTCAGATTCTATAGTTTCTTCAGTCTGAGCCCGTACTATGTGAGGTCTGCAATAAGCCGTAAAACTAGAGTAAGGACATTCAACATGCGGTCTTCCAGCTGCTGTGGAACTGCACAATCCAGCATGCCCTGCCACAGTTTTAGCATGCCCTAATAGCAAAACTGTGGTAGTGCATGCTGGGATGTGTAGTTTCACAGCAGCTGGAGGACTGCTGCATGTTGAATACCCCCGGGACTAGAGTAATAGGATAGGACAATCTGTTCAGTGGCATCTATACAGTCTGCTATTGTGTTCATCGAGCGCATTCATAGTGAGAGCTGGATGGAGACTCCACCCCTCTTTCCTTACTGCTCTCACTGGCTGCCTGACGCACAGACAGAGCCTCTATTGTCCCCCCCAACCCTGTATGGATGTACAGGCCTGTTCCCTCCTGCTGGAGAAAGGGGGGGGGGGGACACTGAGATAAGGCAGATGAAAGGACCAAACAGAGATGGGGAAGAGGGCTACAGATGAGACGGGCAGGGGGGTGACAGATGAGCACGATAGGTGGGGGGACAGATGACTAGGCATTAGAGAGCGTGAACCACGGTGGGGAGGAGGGACAGGTGAGAGAGAGACAAAAAAAAAACCTGCAATGGCGGGCACAAGGGCACAATAGCTAGTGACCTGCCACATTCCCAAATACTGGTATCTTAATATGTGAGTGGCTTCAGACTCACTGCTATAGAATTCTCTGGGTAGCAATGCAGGACTAAACTCATACACTAAAGACATGAACAGTGATAGATCTTTCTGTACTAAACTATTGTATGTCCTTTCAGCAGTTCTGCAAACTATTATCATATAAACACCCTTTATGCATCTCAACTTATTGCATGAAAATGGCATGAATTGGAAGCTGTTCTGGCAAAAGAAAAGTACAACATTTTGATCAGTGCTGAGAAAGCAGAAAGCTGGAGGACATTGACTCAAAGTAGGGCTAAAAGCACAAAATAAGTTAAAGGGCTTGTCAGAACATTTATGAAAATGGATGGACAAATTCCGAGACCTGTTTAACCTGAAATGACCCTCATGCTTGTTTCTATGTTCTAACAATCCAGTTATAGTTATAGACCATAAGAACTGTAGGTGTGTTTAGATGGTGTTTTTGTTTTTTTGGAGAGTGGTGTCAACCTATTACCTGTCAATATTTTATACCAAACGGTCGACATGCAATATGTCGACAGGGTAAAAGGTCGACTGTTGATAAGGACAAATGGTTGACACACCAATGGTTGCCTTTTAAGCCTATGCATGTCGACCTTTTACCTGTCATACGGATACTGTTTTCTTTTCTCTAAAAGATTTATAAAGTTTTATGTAGTAGAAACCTGATTTTCCTGACCTTGTATGTGCAAGGAGTCATGTTGCTTGCAGGATCTAAAAATACAAACTTTTTTATTTTTTTGGGCAACCAAAACATTTCAAATATACTTTGGAAACCAAAAAGTTTTAGTCCCAGTGAAACATTCGGTATATACACTGTATCATCGGTCAGGATGGAAAAGATGTCCATCCTGAAGTGATTAGAGGCTGTATTTCCCCCAATGCCAGTCTGCAGCAGTGATCTGCCTTCACTATATACAGTGACTACAACTCTGACCAAATACAGTTGTGTGCTGGGGGTTGTTCAATGTAGCTTGCAGCACAGCGTGTTCTGTAGTTTATATATAAACACTTATGCTGCGGCTTTATAAATAAAGGGTAATCTATTACCCAGCACTGCACATTAAAGGGATCATGATACAAATAACCTGCAGTGATGTGAAACACAAAGTAAATTGTCCCAAGTAAGCCGACACTTTATAATGTGTGGGAAATAATTAATCGGATATCAGAATAACCATTGGAGTTGCTGTAGGTGAAAGTGTGTGTAGCAACTGGAAGGCAACAGCGTCATCTGGCACCAATATTAGATCAGCCGTTGGTGACTGGCCTTTCTGAGCGTTAACCGGTGGTATGACTGGAATGGGGAGAGACAGTGCTAGGTGGAGACACGGAACATTCATTGTAGTATTCTTAAAACATTGCAGAGATCTATTAGCAGCTAAAAAGACACCTTGTAGCTGCCAGCCACCATTTGTTCCTTCCTCTTCTGGTACTGAAGAAAACTGGGTTTTGTGCTGTATGGATACTTCCTGTGATTACCTCCAATTCTCATCACTGCTAGGCATAGAGCCAGGACACATGTCCGCCAAGCACCCAGAGGTTGCGGCAGCAGCTGCCACCATCAAGGAGGCAGCAGCAATCACCAATGGAGAAGTGATTCATCTTAAGTAAGAATTTGTTCATAAATCTGGTGCTAAACTTCTGTTCTTGTTTGAGAGTATAACTTGCTGGAAACTATTGGTGCTTCTGCAGATAGCCATCTTTTGTAGATTAGGAAGTGCTGCATAGATCATTGATAATTACATTGCTACATGGGTAGACAACGCAAGTACCATCGATGCAAATACTTTATCTGTTGCTATTTGGGTATGTGTACTGCTGTTTGGTGGAAAGACATCTGAGGGGTACTGTGATACCAGCGGCAGAGTTTATAAAGCTTAGAAAAGATTCAAGCTTACAAATACTTCATGTCTAAGGGTAGTTACCATCCGGCATTCTGAAAACCCCAGTAGCCTCACAGGTTAAGTGTTGTTTGGGGGTGTGTATGTGTGTGCGTGCGTGTGAGTAGTTCTTGCACCTATAAGGGTTGGAAACACTCCAATAAATGGAGCTTGCAGCATACAAAAAAGAAAAACTGCACCGCCAGCTCCTATATACAGGGGTAGGTGTATTTTGGTTCAACATTAATTAGTTTGGAAGTCGTACATGTTTCTGGATATCAGCAGAGTTGTTTTTATTTATTAGCATTTATATAGCGCACACATTATGCAGCACTTCACAGAGAATATTTCAGGCATTCACATCAGTCCCTGCCCCAATAGAGTTTACAATTTATATTCCCTACTACATGTACACACACAGGCTAATTTTTGTCATAAGTAAATGAACCTATCAGTAAGTTATTGGGATGTAAGAGGAAACCTATGCAAGCACTAGGGGGAGGGGAGACATACAAACTCCACACAGATATGGCCTTGGTTAGGCATTGAACTCATGACCTCAGGGCTGTGAGGCAGTAATGCTAGCCACTATGACAAATGTGCTGTCAGATTACACTAGTCTTATTAGTATATTGAGGAATTGGTGTATTCCACTGATGGCTTAATTCCTAATACCTACTGTGTAACTGTTCCCACCCCTGTCACATAATGCACAGTGTTGTCATTCCCTTAGCAAAATTAAAAAAAGAAAGTGCAGCTAGTCACACACACGGGGGGGGGTGTATTATTATTATTATTTATATGGCGCCACAAGTGTTCCGCAGCACCTTACAAGGTACATAGACAAATAACTAACCATTGACTTACAATACAGGACATGGATAAACATTGCTATATTAGCGACCTTTTACACCCGCATAAACAGCCAGGTGTTGTCCTAGTGGGGAGTAAGAGATAAATTAAATTACAGTAGGGAGAAGCACAAGAGGGTAGAGGGCCCTGCTCGAAAGAGTTTACATTCTTAAGGAAGGGGAAGACAAACAGGAGTGACACAGAATGGGGTAGGCGGGGAGAAAGGAAGATGTAGCAGCAAGTTAGGATGACAGCTGGAAGGTTTTAATGAAGTAGTGGGTCTTAAGAGCTCGTTTGAAAGATTGTAGAGAGGTGCAGAGTCTGATGAGAGGGAGGGAGTTCCAAAGGTGAGGAGCAGCACGGGCAAAATCTTGGAGGCGGGAGTGTGAGGAAGTAATCAATTGGCATGAAAGGCGGCGTGTATTAAGTGAACGAAGAGGGTGGACAGAAGAGTGAAGGGAGATGTAAATGGGAGAGGAATGGGTGAGGGCTTTGTAGGTGAGTGTGAGAGCCTTGAATTGGGTTCTGAAAGGGAATGGGAGCCAGTGGAGGGCTTGCAAAAGAGGGGAGGCAGATGTAGATCGTTTGGAGAGGAAGATGAGCCGAGCAGCAGCAGCATTGAGCACAGACTGGAGAGGAGAGAGATGGGATTTGGGGAGGCCAGCTAGGAGAAGGTTACAGTAGTCCAATCTGGACATGACCAGTGAATGTACAAGGGTTTTGGTAGCATCCTGGGTGAGAGGGTCTGATCTTGGAAATATTCTTGAGATGGAAATGACAGGACTGCGAGAGGTTCTGAATGTGTGGTTTGAAGGAGAGGGAAGAGTCCAGGATGACTCCAAGACAATGCACTTTGGGACTAGATGAAATAGTTATGCCATCTATTAATAAAGAAATAGTGGGACATGATGTTATGTGAGGGTGGGAAGACTATCAGCTCAGTCTTAGACATATTAAGTTTGAGAAATCGCTGGGACATCCAGGAAGAGATTGCAGAGAGACAGAGATACAAGTCAGTAGAGAGGGGGAAAGATCAGGTGAGGAAAGGTAGATCTGAGTATCATCAGCATAGAGATGGTAATGGAGGTCAAAAGAGCTGATGAGTTTACCTAGAGAAGACTTATAGAGAGAGAATAGGAGAGGTCCAAGAACAGAACCTTGGGGAACACCTACTGTAAGAGGCTGTGGGGGGGAGGAGTTGCCATGAAAGGAAACAGAGACGGAACGGTCAAAGAGGTATGACAGCCAGGAGAGCAGTGTCACGTAGACCAAGGGAGTTAAGGATATGCAGCAGTAGAGGGTGGTCCACAGTGTCAAAAGCAGCAGAGATGTCAAGGAGAATGAGCAGGGAGTAGTAGCCCTTGAATTTGGCAGCAAGCATGTCGTTGCTGACTTTTTTAGTTTCAGTGGAGTGGAGAGAACGGAAGACAGACTGAAAAGGGTCAAGGAGGGAGTGGGAGAAAAGAAATGTGGTGAGGCGGTTGTAAACAATGCGCTCAAGGAGTTTGGAGGCAAAAGGTAGGAGAGAGATTGGTCGGTAGTTAGAGAGAATGTTAGGATCAAGGTTAGGTTTTTTAAGAATGGGGGAGACAAGGGCATGCTTGAATGCAGAAGGAACAGTGCCAGAAGAGAGGGAGAGATTAAAGAGGTGGGCAAGATGGGAGCAGGCAGAAGGAGAGAGGTAGCGGGGGAGGTGGGAGGGGATAGGGGAGAGGTGGAAGGGGGGAGGACTGGATAAGGGCCTTAACTTCCTCTCCAGTCCCAGGGGAGAAGGATGTCAGTGTCTGTAAAATGGATGGGGAGGGGTGATCTGGGAAAGGAGGAGGTGGAGAGCTGGAGGACTAGTTGGATATGACGTCCTGACGTATGGAATCCATTTTAGATGTGAAATAGGTAGCAAAGTCAGTGGCAGAGAGCAAGGAGGGGAGACGAGGAGGGGGTGGGCAGAGGAGGGAGTTGAAGGTGGAAAAGAGACTCTGGGGATTAGAGGACAGGGAGGAGATGAGATTTTTGAAATATGACTGTTTAGAGAGGGAAAGGGAAGCACTGTAGGATGACAGCATGAATTTGAAATGGAGAAAATCTGCCTGAGAGCGTGATCTTCTCCACTGTCGCTCGGCGGCTCGTGAACATTTTTGCAGCTATCTGGTGCATTTGGAATGCCAGGGTTGAGGTGTGGATTTGCGAGGGTGAGTAGTGATCGCCGGAGCAACAGAGTCAAGAGCAGAAGTAAGGGAGGCATTGTATAGGGAAGCAGCCTGTTCAGCGCAGGAGAAAGAGAGTATAGGGGAAAGAAGTGAGTCAAGTAGGGAAGAAAAGAAAGCAGTGTTGATAGCTTCAATGTTACGCTTAGTGATGGAGGCTTTTGGAGGTAGAGGAGGTGAAGGAGAGAGGAATAGGTTAAAAGAGAGGAGGTGATGGTCAGAGGGGGGGAATGGGGAATTGGAGTAGGCAGAAATATCACAACGGTGAGTGAATACCAGATCAAGCAAATGCCCACTCGCATGGGAGGGTGAGGAGGTCCATTGGGAGGGTCCAAATGAGGAAGTGAGGGTGAGTAGTTTGGAGGCAGCAGATTCTGTGGGGATATCAATAGGAATATTGAAGTCACAGAGGATAATAGAGGGAAGGTGTGAGGAGAGAAAGTGAGTGAGCCAGGAAGCAAAGTTGTCAAGGAACATGGAGGGAGGGCCAGGGGGACGGTAGATGACAGCTACTCTGAGGTGTACTTGTTGGAAGAGGCGTATAGCATGAACTTCAAATGTGGAGAATGTAAGGGATGGTTCTGATGGTATATGTTGGTGTGAGTAACCAGGGGATAGAAGGACCCCAACACCACCGCCATGGCGACCCCCATTCCTGGGGGTGTGGGAGAAGGTGAGGCCCCCCATAAGAGAGAGCTGCAGGAGAAGTGGTGTCAGAGGGTAAAATCCAGGTTTCAGTAATGGCAAGGAGATTCAGGGAGTTGGAGATGAAAAGATCATGGGTGGGGGGGGGCCAGTTTGTTACAGACTGATCTGCCCCACTGAAACAGCCTAGCGGGACGCTAGTCACATCTCAGATGCAGTGAAGGCGCTGCGGAACACTTGTGGTGCCATATAAATAAAGGATAATAATAAAAGGCGCTTGCAGTATACCAGAGGTTAGGCTGCAACTCTTGACTGCCCAGGAATTGGTCTTATGCACGAACAAAGTCACAGATTAGGCACTTGGTGGAACTTGGCGTGAAGAGAAACCGTACTTCCCACTGCGCAGTATATGCAATCAATGCAGTGCTCTCATTCTCAGTTGTTTTATGTGAATAAGACACACTTTTTGAGCAAAATATAGGCTTGGGCTGGGTGAGTATGCCGATAGGGGCTGTTTGGCGCAAATTAAGCAACTGTAAAAAAAAAGGCTACATCTGTACATAAAAAAATGTCAGTTTCCTTATATAATCCATACGCCTACAGCAAACACACAGAATCTTTTAGCTGTTTTTTTTTTTTTTTTTACTTTGTTTAGTCTTTCAGCCCAGAAAATTTTTGATTGGTTGTTGTCTATAGCAACTTATGAAATTCTTGGCATGATGTTTACCTATTTCTTCTATTCTTAAGAACAGTTTTGTCCTAACAATGTTAGACTTCTCCGTTGTGTTTAGCTGCGTCAGGTCTTGTAAACCTGGGCCAGTCACACTATAGTTTGCTTAACGTTCTGCATGCTTTGCAGAATTAGAAGTTCAAGGGCACCTTTTACTCCTGTACATGCCATACAGGTGAAAAGGGAAAACCAACAATAAGCTCATTATAGACTGCTAGGAAGTAATTTTGCTAGGGAAGCTTTTTACTTTTTATATTTCAGAAGGCTGACGAGTGCCTCTAAGTAAGTTATCAAAGAACATAACCTGGGAAAGGGCCAGTGAAACATATATATCCCCATCCTTGAAAATTGTTTAATAAAGATGTTTTTTTTCCCTTCTTCCCCTTGTATTACTGTTTAATTCCATTATGCTGCCATTGCTAGGAACAGAGAAAAATAAAAATTATAGGTAAGACTTTTAAACCCATAAATAGACAAATACTGCTTTAGATGCCGCCGGCTGTTTCAAAGTTGTAATTGCATTGGTTAAAGGCGTTAGAAGGCTTTAGTATGCTTTGTTGTATAGACTTGTACCTCTTAATAGACATTGCTGAATTTGCTTGTCTCTAATGCAGTATAACAGTTTTAGTGATATTTAGCCTTTTGTATGGCACAATTTGCATTTTATGTGGCACTCTAATCACGTTTTCAAATTTAATGGGGCTATAGGTTGTGAAAATAGATCGTTAATGGTATGACTACGGTTAGGATATATATATGTCACACACACTCGCTGAAGTATCTGGCTTTGCCTGGTTTTAAATCTTCCAGTTATTCAGTTAGGCATCTCAGACCAATTGCCACCCTTCTATGATGTTTTTTCATCCAGATCCTTCCAGTGGAAGCTCCAGAACAGGCTCCCCAGGTCAAAGTTCTACCTGGCGTAGTAAACCAACGGGAGGTTCGACCAGGACCTCATCCCCCTAGTATGTCTTCCAATGTTACCACTCTGAAGTTTTTGTCCAAATCCATCCAGTGGTAGGCTCAGAACAGCCTCAAACTTCTGCCCAGCGTACACCAACAGGAGGTCTGGCCGGGACCCCACCCACCCTAAAATCTGGCCAGGAACCAACTGGACCACACTCTGTTGGTTTCATCCCACTCTGTGAAAGGGTGTCAGAGAACACACACACACACACACACACACACACACACACACACAGCCATAAATATTGGGACATTGACAGAATTTTCAGATTTTGGCCTCTATTCACCACCACAATGGTTTTGAAATGAAACAAACAAGATGTGCTTTAACTGCAGACTTTCAGATTTAATTTGAGGGTAATTACATCCAAATCGGGTGAACGGTGTAGGAATTACAACAGTTTCAATATGTGCCTCCCACTTTTTAAGGGGCCAAAAGTAATGGGACTATCAACTCAAAAGCTATTTCATGGACAGGTGTGGGCTATTCCCTCATTATTTCATTATCAATTAAGCAGGTAAAAGGTCTGGAGTTGATTCTAGGTGTGACATTTGGAATCAGTTGCTGTCGACTCTCAATATGAGATCCAAAGAGCTGTCACTATCAGTGAAGCAAGCCATCATTAGGCTCAAAAATCAAAACAAACCCATCAGAGAGATAGCAAAAACATTAGGTGCGGCCAAATCAACTGTTTGGAACATTCTTAAAAAGAAAGAACGCACCATAGAGCTCAGCAACACCAAAAGACCCGGAAGACCACGGAAAACAACTGTGGTGGATGACAGAAGAATTATTTCCCTGGTGAAGAAAAACCCCTTCACAACAGTTGGCCAAATCAAGAACACTCTCCAGAAGGTAGGTGTATATGTGTCAAAGTCAACAATCAAGAGAAGACTTCACAAGAGTGAATATACAGGGTTCACCACAAGATGTAAACCATTGGTGAGCCTCAAAACAGAAAGACCAGATGAGAGTTTGCCAAACAACATCTAAAAAAGCCATTACAGTTCTGGAACAACATCCTATGGACAGATGAGACAAATATCAACTTGTACCAGAGTGATGGGAAGAGAAGAGTATGGAGAAGGAAAGTAACTGCTCATGATCCAAAACATACCACCTCATCAGTGAAGCATGGTGGTGGTAGTGTCATGACGTGGGCATGTATGGCTGCCAATGGAATTGGTTCCCTTGTATTTATTGATGATGTGACTGCTGACAAAAGCAGCAGAATGAATTCTGAAGTGTTTCGGGCAATATTATATGCTCATATTCAGTCAAATGCTTCAGAACTCATTGGACGGCACTTCACAGTGCAGATGGACAATGACCCGAAGCATACTGCAAAAGCAACCAAAGAGTTTTTTAAGGCTAAAAAGTGGAATGTTATGCAATGGCCAAGTCAATCCCCTGACCTGAATCCGATTGAGCATGCATTTCACTTGATGGAGACAAAACTGAAGGGAAAATGCCCCAAGAACAAGCAGGAACTGAATACATTTGCAGTAGAGGCCTGGCCGAGCATCACTAGGGATGAAACCTATCGTCTGGACATTGCAGAGAAAATGATAGGGTGTAAAGCAGGTATTCCCCAAACTCTTAAGAGCAGAGCCTGGGCCTGCCAGGCAGCTGGAGTATGGAAGATCATCTTTAAACAGAACAGGATATATCCTCCTGCGTTGTGGTGCCGGTCGCCAGTGTGTATTTTATGGTTGTCCTGGCCAGATTGTGACTAGCCCTGTCATAAATAATCTTTAAAAAAAAAATAAAAAAAAAAATTAATTTTTGAGTTTAACTTTTCACCGCATATTAGAACAATAACATATCAGTATCACACAGAGTATAAGGGGTGACATTTCTTAATTTTTTGAACCAAGCGTTCACCAAGTACAGACACAATACATAACCCCTTGTACCAACATAGACGGATAACACGCCGTAAAACAGATACTTTACACAACAAACCATTTCTAGTGGGGAGGGGAATACAAGACAAAGGATAGAAGGGGAGGGAAGCACAGGGGCTGGGGGAAAATAGTGGGGAGCAGAGGTCCTGGTGTCAATTTTATGTGTGGTGTAGTAGAAAAAAAAAAAGACCCAGGCCGAACACATTAGCTCTGTGTCCTGCATAGTAGCTACATTGTAGGGAGTTCAATGCACAATATTGACATGATTTTCCAGAATAGCAAATCGCACTTGTTGGCATTGCAGGGAAAACTTGCAATGTTGGTGCTACCGTAAATGGCGGCACTTCCTGCAGAATAAAATGACCCCCGTTGTCCTCTATGCCCATAATTATTTCCCTGCAACTGACATTAGTCTCATCTTAACAGCTAGTGTCCTATTTAAGTTCAGTGGCCAACAGAACTACATCATGCCCCTACATATTCTGTGTCCACTTGATTTAGCTTTTTCAGCATGCCAGACCCATCTACCACATACATCAGGGATATTCAACATGTGGCCTTATAACTGCTGTGGAGCAACAAATCATCCCAGCTTGCCCTGCCACGATTTTAGCACACCTTAATAGTAACACTGTTGCAGGGCATGCAGGGGTGTGTAGTTTAACAGCAGCTCGAGGGTGGCATGTTAAATACTCCTGACATAAATGCTTGTGCCAGTATTCATTTACTGCTGCCTTGTTACCATAGCCTTGCAGGAGTTCAAGAAATCTCCTCCAGCCTGGTGCATAGATTACAAGCTGTGTCGCGTGCCAATAAAATACAACCTTCTTTAACCACTGTAATAGCCCTTTTGCTGCATTTTCTATAACCATATACTTCACACTGTGGTTAGTGTTCATGCCTGATTAGCAGAGATTCATGGGGCTTCCCATCTTGTAGAACTAAGGTGTTTACAGCAGTTATTGGTTTCATCGGCTGAAATGAAGCTGGAGAGAGGTCCTTTGAAAACTGTGTCCTCTATTTCCATCATCCGTATCAACTATTGGAACTATTTTTTGGTTAGAGTCCACACTATACAAAACCACAAGATTCTATTTGGACAGCCTGTGTTTAGAACATGGATAGCTAGTACTAAGTGCCTGTTTTTACTTGGTGGAGATGGCTATTGCTTCAGTACCCAAAATAGCCAAGAAAATGTAGCCTATTGAGTTACTAGATTGAAGAAATCCCTGAGTGCACTGCTTTAGTTGATAGTCTGCCATGAATTTTTAATACCATGAAGCTTGACATGTCATTTTAAGATCAGGTGATGTGACTATATTGGACTAAACTTTTAAGCTCCGTACACACTGAGGGATCGGACAACGATCAGATATCGTTGTCTGATCGTCCTGCATGTTCTGGATTTTCGATATCGAACATCCAGTACATGCACCAACCCACTAAACAACTATAACCCGCGATCGACTATCGTGGGTCCCTATAGTAACCAGGATAACCTGATCGATATCGACCAAGTTGGCCTGCATGCACAGGCGATGGTCGATATCGATCATCCGTGCCCGTGCATCAACCGTCGTTTGGGGGTTGGAAGGGCCCAAAAACAGGACGATATGATCAATAGTGATATATATTGATATTGTTATCGTTCTTATCGTCCTATTACATTTGACTGTGTACGCACCATTACTTATTCCCCCTATACGTTGGGCTTTTACTTTTGTATGTATACAGGAGTAAAGCATTGAAACTTGATGGGATAAGAAATTCTGGTTATTTGGCAGATTCAGTTAGCCATGGTAAAATGTTAGTTTAGTGCTGCTTGACATAACTCGCTTATTGCGCGGTAATTTCACTTACCGTGTCTATGGGCTCGATTCAATTGAATGCAAATTAAATAGCGCCGGGAGGGAGCTCCCGGAGCTATTCAATTCAGCGCGCTAAGGATTTCTTCTCACACCCCTCTAGGGGGGTGTGCAGAAATCCGACAAAAGTGCAGGTGCGATGCTGTATTCTGCCCTTAACGCTGCGGAAACAGCATTGCGCCAGGCAGTTTAGTCTGAGAATGCCCGTTCTCTCGACTAAACACCCTGTTTAAGACGCAAGGGACGGGAGAACGGGCATTCTCAGACCTAATAACGCGCTGAATTGAATAGCTCCGGGAGCCCCTGCATGCGCTATTTAATTTGCGTTCAATTGAATCGAGCCCTATACATGCTTTTGATTAATGCACATTTCAATTGGAAAAAGCTTATCCCAGCGCCTTTCTATGATGTTAGCTGTGCTAAGTGTGGGGAAAATGGGGAAATCAGAGTGTACCCTAAAAAAGTACAAACTTTTTTGGGGTACAGGCTGATTTTATCATATACTTTTATTGCATAACAGTATAGAAGTCTTAGTGGCCAAAAGCAAAGTATTTGGGGCTGTTAAAATGTGTGAAATGGCATTTCTTTTAGTAGTTTTTTCACGGTTATTAAAAAAAAAAAATAGAAAGCGAGTGACTTTTGGCAAATGAATGCTCTAGATAAATTTGGGTTGCATAAAAAGGTCTGTAGACTTGTAATTTTTTGTCATTTTTGCAACTTAAACACTTGTTTAACAACTGTAACTCCCACCTGCAAGCCTAAATACACCTGTCCCATCAATACAACATCCCCATGTACCTGTCTGTCATCATTTAACCCGTTATTCTCCCTTTTGTAAAATATCACCCCAAAAATGGCGTCATTATTGCCAATTTAAAAAAATTCTGAGTGCCTAATTAATCATTATGGGGGTGTCCTGTGGTTTCTGAACCAAGTCCCAACATTTGTAAATTAAAATGGAGATTTTCCCAAACATGTCGTCTGCTTAGGAGCTGGGAAGAAAAACCTGCATCAAATGCTATGGAGAGTTAACGTGGCTTAATTTGCAGGCCAAATGAATAGCAAAACCTTTGCGCCAGGCTGCGTTAAGTGGCATATAGATGCGATAACCTCTGTAAACGCATTATCGTAATTAATTTTATTCCCTTCTTACGTGATTATTCTGAATATGGCAGGAAACGAATTCAGTGTCGTGTGGGACAACGTTTGTTATTTTGAAATGGACGATGCTGAAATTTATGGCTTGAAATACTTGGAATGGATTTATTCTGCATTGGTTGAGCTCTGCTGTAGGTTTCTCTAAGCACAAAGCAATGTTTCATAGCCGTGTATAGGACAGTGCGGTTTGTTGCAGGAATCTAGGTACGGAATACGTTCGGGATCCCGGCAGTCGCGATGCCAACGACTACTTTACATACGCCGGTCAGAATCCCTGCGCTGGCATCCCAACTGCCTGGATACCGAAGATAAATAGCGGGGTTCGGGGAGGGTTAGGCATCGGAGAGGGGGAGGTTAATGTCAGGCAGCGGGGAGGGTCAGGGTAGGGAGTGGGGGAGGGTTAGCATACCGACCAACAAGTGTCTGTATGCTAACCCTGTCGGGATTCTGACTGCCGAGATCCCCAGCATTGGCATTCCGTAACCAACCCCTAGGTACACAGCTAAACAATCCTCAGAGTTCATGAGCTAAGACATCCTGACCCGTTCATGAGATATACAGAGCACGTGATCTCATTTTAAGGGGATCTGTTTAGTTGAATAAAATCTTATTCAAATGTTGGATAGCCGGAGTACGCTGTTAGCCATGGAGTATATACATGAGCCTTTGGTCTCCCCTTTTCAGCACAGTTTCTGTAGTTGTGGACATGCAGTAATTCTGTCCAAGTGTGTCATTTATTATCATACGTTCTGGAGAATAAAGCTATTTCATTGAATGTTCATATCTGACTATAAGAACAAGAGAGCCATTCCTCTGAGTGACACACCACAGTCTTAGAGAAATTCCTCAAAGGCTGTGTGTTACTGAGCTACATACAATAATGTCAACTGGAATGTTTATGCTAAAATTTCCCTAAACTGTTATTAATTATTTATTACCATTTATTTATATAGTGCACACACATTACGCAGCGCTTTACAGAGAATATTTGGCCATTCACTACAATGCAATTACAATTTATATTCCTCACCCACACACAATTTTGGTTTAATTTTTGTCAGGAGCCAATTAACATACCAGTATATGGAGTACCTGGAGGAAACCCATGCAAGCACGGGGAGAATATACAATCTCCACACAGTTCGAGCCATGGTGGGAATCAAACTCGGGACCTCAGTTCCGTGAGGCAGCAATGCTAACCGTTACACCGTCTGTGCTGCTGCCTTTTGTTTTGTTACAGGAGGTTGCCATGTTAGCAGAGCGGTGCTACTGTAGACTCTCAACAAATGACTGCATTTCTGCAGAGCAAGTCTGCAAAGCTCTGTCTGTAGATTTGTGAATTCGTGAGTGGGCAGGGCTAAAGATTTAACACAGCTGTCTCTAGTCTCTGCTGTTGTGCCAGGTCCCACTAAGATACTAACCTGTAAATGTGAGAATAACATCGCCTGCAGTAGTAGTAGTGTAAAATTTAACACTGCAATGTTTTTGTCCTTCATCACTTGACTTTGGATTTTAGTCATCCCTTAAATGCATCCTTAAGTTAATGATTAATGGCATGTTCTGTCTGAAATATGAATGAGGTTATCAATGTCATATTTACAAAAGCTGTAAATTGAAGGTACCTTGGCTTATACAAAGAAGCGTTTCCTGGAGCAGTTATCTTGAGATTGATTACTTAAGGGGCCTAACCATTAGGCGACCTGAAAAACTGAACGACTAGCGTTCAGTCCTTCAGGTCGCTGGGTGTGGTGCCCGAAATGAACGTCATTCAGTGCAGGAGACCGACCTATCTGAGAACATGCAGAACCTGACGATCGTCGTCACGTTGACCAGCATGTTCCACAGATAGTCTGTGTCGGCAAGGACCCAGTGTGAACGCGCATCGCTGGTCCTTGCCGGCTATCCATTAGACAACTTTCTGAAAGAAGCGACCAAAACCAGGAGGTTTTGGTCGCATCGTTCAGAAAGTCGTCTAATGGATAGGCCACATGGAGCGATATAGCGGCCGATGCAACGGATTGGAACGATATCGTAGTTATATCATTCTGTGTGTGGGCATGATATAGTCCACTGCGCGCTCCCGTGGAGTCATCCATCGCTCCTCCAGATCTTTCTGTATTCATAAGATCTGGAAAATCGAGGAACGATCCCATGCTGGTCCATGCAGGGGGGGTCGGCGTATCGGGCAGTCGTGCAGCGGATCGCTCCGTATGTGGGGACTGCCCGATATGTCGGCCGGCGGATCGCATCGCTGGGTACACATTGTACCGTGTGTACCCAGCTTTAGAGCTCTTTATTTGCCTGCTGATTATACTTTGTAATAATGGTGTCGTCCATCAAATTCCCCACCTCTTTAACTTTCATGGTCTTTTATTATTTTTTTTATGCTTGCATTGTCTGACCCATTGCAGACAACTCGGTCAGCCATTTATCTCCCTGCTCTGATCCTGCATGGGTAAGGTATTTGGGTGGGTAGAATCTCCTACATGTAATGTGCTATATTTCATGGTTACATTGTTTGTAGTGAAACTAATGCCGGGTACACACTAGACCACAGGTTCTCAAACTCAGGGCCTGATTCAGACACGCTCGCAAGCGGGTCGATGGACGGCCAGTGGGCGTGTGCGAGCCCCGGAGCGAGTGAGAACTTCACTCGCTCCAGGACTCGCTACAAAACGGGGCGGCTGTCGATGTTGCCGTTTGTGGGCGGACCTACTGATATCATCCGTGATGTCAGTAGTGCACTTCCTGCTCTTAGAGCAGGAAGTTCACTCGGGCTTGAGGGAGCCGAGACCCTACCACAAGGTCTCGTCGCAAGCCCGAAGGTCGCGATAGTCGTGACCATCTCCAGGCCGCTCGCAAAAGCTGTGGGTGGTCACTCGCAAAAGCTGTGGGAGACTGATTTAAAAAAAAAACAAAAAAAAACAATCCATCCTGATTCAGAGCGTGCGCTCGCATATAGCGAGCGCCTCTGAATCAGGCCCTCAGTCCTCATGACCCCAAGCAGTGCATGTTTTCCAGGTCTCATTACAAGTGAAATAATTAGCTCCTTCAGTGGAACTTTTAAAATGTGCCTGTGAGTAATGCATACACCTGTGCACCTGCTAGGTGACCTGGAAAACGTGAACTGTGTGGGGTCCTGTGGGCAGAGTTTGAGAACCACTGCACTAGACGATATGTGACGACACATCTGGTATATCGTCTAGTGTGTACCCTCAATGTAGCCAATGATGCACGCTCCCATGCAGGTCTGACGGGCGACTGCCACGTCGTTGCTCCCGACATCGGCAAGTGTTTATGCACTTGCCGATGCCGGGACCCCCACTGGGTCCCATCGCACGATAGGTTCGCTGGGTTCACATCGTTAAATGTGTACCCAGCTTTAGCACCTACGGCATTGTATACGAAAGCTGCATCGATAAACCAATGTAGCGATCCATAATGTACCTTACCATTCAGGCTCGGAGCAGATAGTAACTGCAGGTTAGGCAAGTCTGTAAAAATAACATCATGGGGGGTACAGGTAGGACTAGTTAATGCCTTTATCAGCTGATCTATATTTACTTGCACATCTGCATAGGTGAAAGTCTGTGATTTCCAGATTAGTAGAGCTAAAAGGTGACAGCCCCACTATTTTAGAGATAAAGAGCATTTAAATGATCTGGCTACAAAATTCTGATTTATGGTTTGAATATGATGATGAATGACTGATGTGTGGTGTTGGTGTCCTAATCTAACGCTAATGTTTTTTTATTTATTTTTTTCTCCATATATTTTATAGGAGAGCGCACACATTAACCGTACTATTTATCCTCACGTGTTCCTTAGTATATGTCACATTACTTGAAGAAACACCTCAAGACACAGCCTACAATATAAAAAGGTACAGTCTTCTAATGCTCCTATTTACACACATTTATATGTTTGTATATCTGAGAAATCTAGTGTCATTAGAAGCAGATTTGTATTTTCTATATTTTCATAAAGACAGGAAAATGGTATAAAACTGCTGACGTGTGAATGAGCCCCTCTTACGGTTATGTATTTTGCTTTTGCTTGTATGGTTTTCACATTTAATGATTTTTCTGTTAAAATGGAAACTAGGATGACTGTGGCCGATCCGCCTTCCTATCTGAGGATTGGAAAGTGTTACTAATCGTAGGCCTGATGTGTTTGATGTCACAACTGGATGGGCATGTGCCCGCCAAGTTGTGAGGTCACCGGCGGCCACTGCAGAAAGTGTGCGGGTGGCTGACAACCGTACACACACAACACGACGTGCCAATATATCTGCAGATATTATCGGCCATTGGCTGTGCTGCACAGCTGATGCTGTATGTCTGTGAACAACGTAATTCACAGACATAACGCTGGTACACACCCGCCAATGCACCCACGATACATCACCCAGTGTGTGCCCAGCATTAGAATCTGGAGTGCACGCCGATGGTTAGTTTGTTGTAAAATGGGTAACGCTTCAGTTGTTCTTTACAATGTAGGTTTGATTTGTCCATTTTCTGATGGAGATTTTCTCTTTCTGAATATGTAAATACTGTACGTTCAAGGTCAAAGTGCTGGCAAGTTTATCCTATTGCAAAACATTGACACAGGAACTGAAAGTAACCTGAAGGCACTTGGCAAGCTAAATCAGTTATGTAATGAGGCTGTGCTACAGTACATGTTAGGTAAGCTTTCCTTAGTATACTGATTCACCTTTCTATGCTTGTATAGCTGTCGGGTAAGCATACATTACATGATGCACAAAAGAAACAAACCTAAAATTTTTTAGAAAATACAGCGCATATACGCATTATTAATTAACTAGAAAAATATAACCAACATATATAATTGTCTCGAAAAAAATAAAGGCTTGGCTTGTAGTCCTTACAGCTAAGGGAATGCACTAGCTGCAGGCCATTCCAACCCTGCTGGATATAAACCACTGCACCCTATAGGACTGAGCAGGCACCTGGTAATTGTAGTTGGAGCCTCCACTGACTTTTACAATGCTTTTGCAAAAGATGGATGGGTCCATATCTCTGGTGTTTTAAAATACCCATTTTACAATACTTCTTTATAAACCATATATGATTTGGTATAACAGTTGTATTATGTTTATTGAACTTGCTTTTTTGTTAATTGACATAGGTCGCTCACACAGTATATATTTTTTTATATTTATATTCCTTTATTTCGAGACAATTATATATGATGGTTTTATTTTTCTAGTTCATTTACAATGCCTATATGCGCAGTATTTTCTAAAAATAGTTTTTAGGTTGGTTTCTTTTGGCATCTTTCCTGGGAGACTACCAGGGTTTACGGCAGCACTTTCATTATATGCGTGTATATTTTATTATGTTGGTTTATTACTGAATTATTTTTTTAAGTATTGTGTACACAACACAGTGACTGGCCCTAGACAGTGCCTAGCACCCTTTTTTTTTTTTTTTTTAAACACAATTCGGGATTACATGAGGCACAGTTACTATTTTTTGTGAGGTTCATTTTACTCCAATTTATATTCTGCATAGACCGAAATAGAACACTGCCACCATGTGTCCACATTATTATGGAAGGGAGAAAGCACTTCTGTAGCCATATCATGAACTCATTAAATGTGTGAATAGGAACCTGTTCTGGCAAGAGCCCTATTGCTGCTCTGTTATTACATGGCAAGCTCATTGTATCACCAGTCTAATGACATGGTTTTTATAGATTCTTTACATCCGTCCTGTCTAGAGCGCAACTGCTAGACGGACTTTTAAGCCCATTTTATTATAGATGACTTTGGTGTAGAACTCCTTGATTGGCTGTGTGTAACCTGTCGCATAGGTATGACTTTCTATGGTACTTTACCTAAGGCGGCACTTGCACTTGGGTGGAGTGAGGCTATTATGTGAAAAGTTTAAAATAACTCTTGGTAAAGATGACTGAAAAATACAGTGTTCATATGAGATGTCTGTAATAGGACCTTATAATAAAAGGCAGTTTTTATCGGTACTTCTCCTCGCTATTGCAAATTTCTACTTCAGGGTCCATAGGGTATCCACAGGATACCTTGGGGTATAGGTGTGACGTCAGTCGCAGGGCACCAAAGAGTTAAGCTTTCAGCCTCCCAGGATGCACTAGGTCCCCCTCCTATACCCCGCCCCCGGGCCAAGGCACCTCAGTTTAGTTTGGTGCCCGGCCGGAGTCGGGTGCACCTGTTGGAGTGGGGGCTAGAAGAGCCCCTGAAGCTTATTCTTCATGCAGCTGTGGCTGCACAACTGGATGAACAGCATGGACAGTCAGTCCTGACGTCCATGCTGTCTTCCCTACACCCCGCCGGTACCAGAACGCCGGTACTGATCCGGGGATGCTGGTGGGCGTCTGGGGTCACAGCTAGCGGTGACCCCAGATGCTCCGGACCATGGCCGGATTCAAGGGGGACAGAGGTAAGCAGCGGGGTCCCGCGGTGGGTCCCCGCTGATCACATGGTCCTAAGTCCCCAGGCAGGGGGCTCCCTGGGGACTGGCTGCAGCGTGGAGCCAGGCGACCAACCTGCGCTTCCACTACCCCCTGGGACAGCGGACCGCAGCAGAGCGGTAGCGCTGCGGCGTCCCAGGGGTTAAATGCATGCCAGGGGAGCGCGCCTTCCCTGTCTCACAGCCGGCGCCTCCCCCGCTGCACACAGCCCTCTCTGCATGCTGCAGACTGGTCCTGTGGCAGCGCTCCTCCCCCAGGCCAGCCTCCTCTCTGCTCCTCGGCGGCCATCTTCTCCAGAACGCATGGTGAACGCTGCTGGAAGCGCTGGACGGAAGCATCGTGGTCTGGGTCCCCCCGCATACCTCTCCTCCGCTGTGGTCAGGTCTGTGTATGCAGCGCTGTGTCCTACCAGGCCCTGTGTCTGTGTAGTTGAGTGATCAGCGCTGTTAGTGCAGGAATTGTTATTTTTCTGCATTGTATGTGACTGTGCTAGCGCTGCTGCCTGTAATCTTTTCTTCTCTAAACTGTCAGCTTTATTACTGTCCCTGTTCTTTCTGCTAAAGCCCTTGCGGTGCGGTGCTGCAGGGTGGTCTCTCGCCTATTTAATACTTAATTGGTGAGAGAGGTCACATACGTGGTGCCATCATGTCTGAAAGTGATTTTCCCCTCCGGCTACAGTGTACCACGTGCAAAGTACCGTTAGCGGAGGGGGAGGGTAGCGCGGAGGGCCTTTGCCGGCAGTGTTTGTCCATGGCGCGGCCTATTACGGTTACAGCACCGGTACAGGAGCCGCCCTGGGCTTGTTTCGCTCAGGCGTTAACAGCTTTAGTGGGCCAGTTAGCTCCGCAGCCCGCGTTTACTCCGATGGGTTTGTCCCAGCAGTCTGTGGTGTCGTCACCCATGCAGGGGTTCCCACGACAATTGGTGGTACCCCACAGTCTCCCTATTTCCCCGCTCCCGGGTTCTCAGGAGCCAGCGTGGGTTAACTCCCTGACGAGTTCTGTACAGCACTTGTCGGATGTGTTGCAAGGGGAGTCTGTGATGCGGTCTCATAAAAGGCCGGTGGCGTCTCTGTCCGCTCCTTATGAGGATGACGAAGGGACGTCTGATGATGGGGAGATTCTAGATCCTTACGATCAGGAACCTCTCCATACTAAGGACGCTGATGCTAAGTCCAAAGTATATATTCCTGGACTTATTCGGGCGGTCCGCACAGCCTTGGTGATTGAGGACGAAGTTCCCCCAGCGGCTACATCTAAGTATGCCTTTTTCAAAGATGTGAAGGGCGATGCCACAGTCTTTCCTCTTTCGGGTCAGTTGGTGGACCATTTAGAGGAGGCGTGGAAACAACCTGGCAAAAGATACCAGCCGCAGAGACGCCTGGCGGTTGCTTATCCGTTCGCGGATAATTATTTTGCGAAGTGGGAATCCCCTCCACAGGTGGATTCTCACGTGACCCGTCTTGTCCGTAGTGCCACATTGCCGATGCCATCCATGTCCTCCCTTAAGGATGCTACGGACCGCAAGGTAGAAATCTGCCTGAAGTCCGCTTATTCCCTTGCAGGGGGGGCAGCACGGCCGGCTATGGCCATTTGCTGGGTTGCCAGAGCGATGGAGCGCTGGGCGGATTCATTAGAGGCTTCTTTTGAATCCGACTGTCCGGCCGATCAGGCGGAGTTGATTGGCAATCTCCGTGATTCGGCCACCTACATCAACGAGGCGGCTCTAGACATTAGTACTCTGGTGTCTAGAATTTCTTCAGCAGCGGTAGCTGCTCGTCGCACCTTGTGGCTGCGATCCTGGAAGGCGGACGCAGATTCCAAGAAAGGTCTGGAAGCGTTGCCGTTTACCGGAGAAGTTCTCTTCGGTCCGGATCTGGATAAGATTGTGGCCACGCTGGCGGCAGCCAAATCTGCCTGTCTCCCGTCGGCCGCTGCTCCTTCTGGTTCGGGACCATCGTCCTTTCGGTCATCTAGGGCCCAGGGCAGGCCCAAACCACAGTCGTTTCCTCGACAGGCTGGCCCTAAGAAATCGGTCAAGCCCCGGAAGCAGGCATGGAGTACCAGACGTCCGGCCCCCAAGCCAGATGACAAGCCTGCGGCCTGACGGTCCGGGCCTCCCTTTGGGGGATCCCAGGGTGGGAGGCCGCCTGCTACAGTTCGCCCAGTGTTGGTCGACCACTACGACAGACACTTGGGTTCTGGAGGTGGTTTCCCACGGATACGCCCTCTCCTTCCGGCACAGACCCCCGGCTCGCTTCTTCACCACGGGTCTCCCATCAGACCGGAACAAGGCTACGGAGCTGCGGAAGGTATTGCACACTATGCTCCAGGCTGGAGTTATAGTGGCGGTTCCATTCTCCCAGAGGGGCCAGGGTTTCTATTCAAATCTATTTTTGGTACAGAAACCCAATGGGTCATATCGTCCGATTCTCAACCTCAAAGCACTCAACAAGTCTTTGCGGGTCCCGAAGTTTCGGATGGAGACCCTACGGTCCATCATTCTGGCGCTGGAACCTGGGGACTACTTGGTGTCATTGGACATACAGGACGCTTACCTGCATGTCCCTATTCTTTGGCGCCATCAACAGTTCCTCAGGTTTGCAATCAGCAGCGACCACTTCCAGTTTCGGGCGTTACCTTTTGGCCTGGCAACAGCACCACGTGTTTTCACCAAGGTGATGGCGGTCATGGCGGCTTCTCTGCGGCTGCAGGGAGTCCGCATGTTGCCGTATTTGGACGACCTGTTATTGGTGGCAGGATCTCCAGAGCTCCTGTTACGCCACTTGGACCTGACCATTGCACTGCTGCAACGGCACGGCTGGCTAATCAACTGGCAGAAGTCCACTCTAATCCCGTCTCGGAGGATTCTGCATCTTGGAGCCTTATTGGACTCAGGACAGCAAAGGATCTTCGTGACGGAGGACAAGATCTCTGCTTTACAGTCAAGGGTGCGCAGTTGTCTGCACAGCCGCCGGGTGTCCTTACACTCGGCGATGAGGTTACTGGGCTCCATGGTGTCGGTGTTCGACATGGTGGAATACGCCCAGTTTCACTCCAGACCTCTGCAGCACCTGATCCTGTCCAAGTGGAACGGGCTGACTCAGTCTCTGAAGTCCCAGACGATTGTGCTCACCCAGGAGGTTCGCCTGTCCCTTACGTGGTGGTTACAGACGACCCACCTCAACAAGGGACGTCCGTTCTGGGTTCCAAATTGGGTCCTGTTGACAACGGACGCCAGTCTTCGGGGCTGGGGAGCAGTTTCGGGTCCACACTTGTTCCAGGGCAGGTGGACGCCGACAGAAGCGGAGCTTCCAATAAATATCTTGGAACTCCGTGCGGTCTTCAATGCTCTCCAGCAGGCACAGCGGTTTCTCCAGGGTCGCCCGGTGCAGGTCCAGTCGGACAACGCTACCACCGTGGCCTACATAAACAGGCAAGGAGGAACTCGCAGTCGGGCGGCTCTCGTAGAGGTCTCTCGGATCCTGGTTTGGGCGGAGCGCAATCTTCCGGCCATATCAGCGGTCTTCATCCCGGGAGTGCTCAATTGGGAGGCGGACTTTCTAAGTCGCCAGGACGTTCATCCGGGGGAATGGTCCCTGCACCCGGACGTTTTTCAACTACTGGTGGACAGGTGGGGTCTTCCAGAAATCGACCTCATGGCGTCCCGGCACAACAACAAGTTGCCGGTGTACGGGTCTCGCACAAGAGACGAAGGGGCGTCTCTGGTGGATGCTCTGTCCGTCCGGTGGACGTTCCGGTTCGCATACCTGTTCCCTCCGGTCTCCCTTCTTCCACGGGTAATCCGGAAATTCAAACAGGAAGGAGGGACGCTCCTGTTGATAGCTCCCGCGTGGCCCAGACGGCACTGGTTCTCAGACCTTCAGGGTCTGTCCGTGGACATTCCTCTGCGGTTGCCGCTACGACCGGACCTTCTGTCTCAGGGTCCTTGCCTTCACCCGGACCTGACTCGGCTGTCTTTGACGGCGTGGCTGTTGAGACGGCCATGCTGAGGTCCCGGGGGTTTTCCAGCTCTGTGGTGCGTACCATGTTGCGAGCTCGGAAACCGTCTTCCGCGAGGATATACCATCGCGTGTGGCATACGTTCTTCCAGTGGTGTCGACCGAGAGGTTATGCACCGCGGGAGTTTCGTCTGTCTCGGATTCTCGCCTTCCTGCAAGCGGGACTAGATCATGGGCTTCGCCTTGCTTCTTTGAAGGTACAGGTTTCGGCCCTATCTGTCTGGTTTCACCGTAGGATTGCTACAATCCCGGATGTGCGCACCTTTATGCAGGGTGTTCTCCGCATTCAGCCGCCCTTTGTTCCACCTGTGGCGCCTTGGGATTTGGCTGTGGTCCTGAGGGCTCTCCAAGGACCGCCGTTTGAACCACTGGGCTCAGTGGATCTTAAATGGCTAACAGCTAAGACTGTTTTCCTTCTGGCCATTGCTTCGGCCAGACGTGTTTCTGAGTTAGGGGCTCTTTCTTGTAGACCCCCTTTCTTGGTTTTTTATGGGAACAGGGCAGTGCTCCGCACTCGGCCCGAGTTTCTTCCCAAAGTTGTTTCCCAGTTTCATATTAACGAGGAAATAGTTGTTCCGGCCTTTAACTCACCGGGTCTTTCCGTGGGTGAGGCCTCTTTGGATGTTGTGCGGGCCTTAAGGACTTATGTTGACCGCACTTCTTCATTTAGGAAGTCGGACGCTTTGTTTGTCCTCTTTGGCTTCCGTAAAAAGGGTTGGCCTGCTTCAAAGCAAACTTTGGCAGCCTGGATCCGTATGGCTATTTCTGAAGCTTATCTTCATGAAGGCCTACCGGTCCCTCCTTCTCTGAAGGCTCATTCCACTAGGTCTGTGGGTCCTTCGTGGGCAGCTCGACGTGGTGCCTCGGCAGTTCAGATCTGCAAGGCTGCTACGTGGTCTTCTGTCCATACCTTCGTGAGGTATTACAGGTTTGACACCTTCGCCTCTCAGGATGCTTCCTTCGGGCGGCGGATTCTCCTTTCTGCACAGGAGCGTCCCCACCCTTAAAGGATACTGCTTTGGGACATCCCCAAGGTATCCTGTGGATACCCTATGGACCCTGAAGTAGAAAATATGAGATATGGTAAGAACTTACCCTTGTTATCTCTATTTCTACGAAGTCCATAGGGTTCCACAGGACTCCCGCCCTGTCGCACCTGTGCTGCAGATGGGCTTTGCTCTGGTCACCGGTTTTCCGTCTCCCTCTGGTGAGAATGTGATTCTTGTATGTGTCCAGATCTTTGTTCTCTCTCTTCCTTCTCCTCCTCCGGCCTATGGCTTGGTAACTAACTGAGGTGCCTTGGCCCGGGTGCGGGGTATAGGAGGGGGACCTAGTGCATCCTGGGAGGCTGAAAGCTTAACTCTTTGGTGCCCTGCGACTGACGTCACACCTATACCCCAAGGTATCCTGTGGAACCCTATGGACTTTGTAGAAATAGAGATAACAAGGGTAAGTTCTTACCATATCTCATATTATGTATCTGTGTTGGCCGTAGGCCCACATTCCTGTGTGACTGGATCATACAGCCACCAAGAACCTCTGCAGTCTGGCTGGACCGATATGCGACATGTAGCACTTATCCTTGTGTTATTATTGCCTATTTCCCTACAGATTGCAAGCTTGCGAATAGTGGCCCTCTTACCGCTTTGTATGTCTGTTATTACCCAGTCTTGTTTTATTACTGTTTTGTTCCCAGTTGTAAAGCGCAACGGAATTTGCTGGCATTTTATAAGTAACTGTTAAATAATAAATGTAGAAAAAAGAAAGTATGTGGTAATAGTTCATGTTTGAACCCTAACGGCCTGCTTCAAAATAATGTAGTTAGTCACAGTGCCCTCACATCAATGATGGAAGCTTATAAGCAACTATGGCCCCATGTACGGGTCAGAAAGGTTGTATATAGGCCTCATAGACCGCAGTGAAGGGCACTTTAGGCACTATTTTCAAACAGAAAAGCAAAAATCCATCCCGCTGGAGTTAGGTGATAGTATAAGTAAGGGAAAGGAAAAGCACATGGGGGTAGAGGGCCCTAAGCGTTTACATGCTGAAAGAATTTTGACTGAATCTGCGGCAGTACCGGCGGTGAATAACGCTAACCCTCCGCTCCCACAGCCTAACCGTAACCCTCCGCTCCCACAGCCTAACCGTAACCCTCCGCTCCCACGGCCTAACCGCAACCCTCCGCTCCCACGGCCTAACCGCAACCCTCCGCTCCCACGGCCTAACCGCAACCCTCCGCTCCCACGGCCTAACCGCAACCCTCCGCTCCCACGGCCTAACCGCAACCCTCCGCTCCCACGGCCTAACCGCAACCCTCCGCTCCCACGGCCTAACCGCAACCCTCCGCTCCCACGGCCTAACCGCAACCCTCCGCTCCCACGGCCTAACCGCAACCCTCCGCTCCCACGGCCTAACCGCAACCCTCCGCTCCCACGGCCTAACCGCAACCCTCCGCTCCCACGGCCTGCCTCACCTCCAGCAGCCTAACCATGACTGTCAGCGTTTTGAGAATGTTCGCATTTCACATGTCAACATTGTGAACCTGTCGACATTCTGCAGATGACGACATGTTCCATGTCGACATTGTAAATGTTGGCATGATGGCTGCATTCCTATATAAAGTGCTGGCTGCATAACCATATAAATACTCAATATGGATACAAAACAAAAGGGTAATTGTAAGCTCATTGTGTAAATCAAGGCCATTCCTATGCCTAACAAGCAGCACCCATTTGCTTAAAGCAGTTTTCAAAAGACAATGGTATGATTTGTCCCTTTGGTCAGTGGGAGTAGTGTTTGATTCAATGTATAGTACTGCAGTATATTCATCCATTCAGACGCAGAGAAGTTCCCTATACAGGAGGAACAAATGCCCCTCATGGCCAAAATAATTCTATAATTAGGTAACAGGAGCCTAATAATAGTAATACCTGTTCTATGTAGTAAGCTCACTTAAATTCCTTCTCCGATTGATACAGTTCCAATGAAGACACTTTTATATAAAATAGATGGTTTAAAGCTCTACACCCCCTCCTACCTACCTACACACACACACACACACACACACTTATTAAAACTTGTGATTTGTGTTCCTATCTGGAGATTTCCTGTTTATTGCTAGTGTTCAGGGAACAAGAGGAAGTGTACATGCTCCTATCCTAACCTCTCAGCCCTTCCTGCCCAGTTGAACTTTTGTAGTTTTAAGTGCATTTTAAGGTGTTTGGTCATGTTCCTTTTTCTTTTCAGTCACCACCTGCTGTATGTTTTAAAGTAGATGAGGATTGTAAATGGAGCCAATCGGACCATAAGAATGTTTAGAGCAGCACAGAATATTTCAGGACCTAGTCTTGTAGGCACTGACGTGTTAGCTAATGTATGAGGCTGCATTTGAAAGGGACAGTTAATGTATAGCCTTTAGTAATCTATGTAGAATTTCTCCTGGGGGAGAACAAATGCATCCTGATTGCATCACGCGCACTTAATTAGTACCGCCATGATGAAGGTTTTTGTTTTGTTTTTTTGTCCCATTAGGGAATACTTTGGAGATAGTCTCATTCCGTGTCCTTGTTGGCTACTTAATAGTTCTTTGATAGTGGATGAACGAGAGGTCACTTCAGATTTTTAGACTGCTACGTATGGTGTGGCTGTGGCTTTATACTGCTTCTACTTCCCTATAGACCTGAGTCAATGACTTTAATATGGTTTAGTTGAAGTTTGACCTGTTTTTTAAGGTGATCTATTCACTTTTTTTTTTGCCAGTTTACTAGTTTTACTGTAAGCAGGTTTGTTACTGCATGTGACCATGGGCGTTTCACTGGTGCAGAGAGTGTATACTTTCCCATAGCAAATCATATTACCCTTTTTTTTTTTTTTTCCTGTTGCTACGCTACGCTCTACATTTATTCCTTTACACCAGATTTTATAAGTGTCCCTCATTTTTTATTAATCCATTGGAAGGGCAAATAAACCTTGTCTGTTGCTTTCAAAGGGCACAATCCAGTTTTATGGAGGGGAATTAAAAAATATTTTCCATCCGCAGCTCCCGTCTAAAGTGACGGAAGCTATTCAGTTGTTTGTGCTGTTGGATCCGACTGCTGTGGGCTCGCATTATTTGTGCGCTCGTCCTTCTGATCTACGATAACTAATGGGCTCCAGCAGTCACAAACAATTGAATAGCTCCCATTATTTTAGGGGCGACTCGCGGCTGCAAAAAACTATTGAATTGTCCTCCGTTGTAGTGTTGATGAATGCAAGCACGGTGGGCGTATAGACTGTAATGTACGTTTTGTGAGGACAGACAACCTTGTAGTCACTGGTTTTTCCAGTTTCTCAACAGTTAATTCTTTTCCAACGGCAAACGTTTGGCTGTAATTTTTTATTATTTTCATTGCAGCTTTTAGACTTTAATATTTTTGTTTCCTTTACTTTTTCTTTTTAGAGGGATTGTTGCCAGCATATTGGTGTTCTTGTGTTTTGGAGTCACGCAAGCTAAAGATGGACCATTTTCAAGACCTCATCCAGGTATCCGTTCTATGCCTTGTCTCGGGCCTGGAGCAAAGGCGCGGGGTGGCAAAATTGTGTTGATGTAAAACCGCTGTTATTTGCAACCATAAATAAGAGAAGAGCTGCGCTTTTGTAATCACAGAAAAGTGTCATGGTTCCTTCTGTAGTTCTCAAGGTGTGTACACGCGTAACGATTTTTTTGAATGATTTAACTATAACAATGTCGTTATCGTTCAATCATTCTGTTTCTGAGTTATAAAGATGACCGATTATCGTTCATGCGCGTTCCCGTTTGTAGTTCATTCTGACTGAGCAACTGAACGATTTTCATTAAGGGAAGTTACAAAAATTGTTTGTAGTTCAAAAAATCGTTCATTACACTTTAAAAAAATCTGACAGATAATCGTTAGTAACAAAATCGTTACGTGTGTATGCACCTTAAAGCTGTCCACAGACATGGCGATCTGCACACGATGAGCCGATGTGTACGATTTCCCTTGAAACTCTCCCCTGCAGCTCTGCACACGATCTGCACACAATTTGGTGTCCAATCTTCATACGATCTCTCCTGCATCCAGACTTTCACAGTGCATCGCCTCAGAGATTGTCAGATCTGCCCTAGTGCATGGCAGATCTGAAGATGCGATGTGCGACCAGCGGGGACGCGCTTCACATCGTGAGTGGGGACTCACGATTTACTCAGGATTTGGCCATATTTTACACGATCTGTCGTTCCAATGTGTCGGAATCGGCCAGATTGGGTAAAATATCGCTGTGTGTGTGGCCAGCTTTAGTCATTAGTTTGTGATCAGCCCAGGTTTGTCATTGCCTGGGATGTGACCCAAACCTATCTAGATTAAGTTGCTGGGTTGCATTCCAAGGTAGTAAGAGTGGAATCTGCCTGATTTCAATAAATATTTCAAGAGTAGAGAAGTAATCTAGCAATAAGCAGTATATTAGGTTTACATAAAGGTATACACTGCATAGTTAGTTACCTGCATGATGCAAAAATCTTGGTAAAAGTAATCTTCCGTCAATGGTGGTGCTCTACATGTTATGGCACTACACATAGAGCCAGTATGTACAGCTTAATGCCGTGTTGCATTCTTTTTCTGAACTGCAACATCTGATACAAAACTTTTGGGTCTTATCGAGACAATAACAGCTGGTTGTACAATTGTTAACAACATAACTCTCAGGGCAGTACCAGACACAAGTTAAAGGGCAATCCATGGTTTTTTCAGACTATTAGGTATCGCTCCTGCCAGTGGATCCTGGTGGCTGGAGATTAGTAGCATTTACCATGGCATAAAACCGATCCTGACTACATCACTTATTCTCTGTGCTGCTATCCAGAACAGGTGGCTATATTCTCCCAGCAAAGCCCACGCATGGCAGTTATATATTTATAGCGGCAGTGATGACCTCAATTAACAAGCCTGTGTGAAATAAGTGTATCGATGTATATGGAATGTTTAATTTTTACTCCCTTTTTCAAGCTGTCCTCGAGTGTAGCTATGAAAGCAGGTTACAAAATGTTTTCACACTTGCAATGCAGTAAATGTAACCATTGATTGTAAACTGATATTTTTCAATGAATTTTAGAATTATTCTATAAATAAAATTTGAACCTCTTCAGAAACTGAAATTTTGAGTATGGCCCTCCCATGTACTCGCCTTGCTCCTGAGAAACCACCTATGCCACCCCCCGCAATCTGTGGGAAAGCTTCCGGCACAAATACTCTGTATACCTGAGATTTGGAGGATGCAGGCCAGATTAGCAGGAAGTACATTGCTTTTATCTTCAAGAATGGCGAGTCGTCAATGTATGCGATGATTGGTCAGCGACTGTAAGAAGCTGCCTGACGTGTCCATTCCCCCTTCACTGACATTTCTTCTGAGCTGTAACAGAGTTGGAAGAAAGAGAACACATTACAGTAACTAGACCTGTTACATGTAATGCAGCAGACACGACAGCGCGAGAACTCCTAATTCCTATCACTTGGTACTTGGTTGGTAACGGTCTGAATTTCTGTGTCTTTCAGCTTACTGGAGGTTCTGGCTGTGTGTCAGTGTGGTGTACGAGCTGTTTCTCATCTTCATTCTTTTTCAGGTAACCATGCAAATGTGAAGGAGACTAGGGTGTCTCATTTTACTTTAGTAGCAGGAGAGAATCTCAAGCATTTTATTAAGCACTTTTATGTACTAGCAATTTGAATTTGCTATTAGATGAAAATCTAGTACATTGGGGTCTGGTACACGCCCAACGTACATTGCTGTGTTCAGTCTGTGCCAAACAGCCCCATAGGGGTAACTGATTGATTGCTACTTGGGTCCTTATCATATGACCTTTATTATGCCCATAAGTAGACCAGCACATAAGACAAAATAAGATTGTCCTTACTGTCCTGGACCTATAGGATACCATGCAAAAGATCTGTGCAACTGCCTGTCCTTTTCCTTACTACTTATATGCCTTCGAGCAGAGGTTCCCAAAACTCTGACATTACAGTCCATATTTTAAGGATATCCATGCTACAGCACAGGTGACTTAATTAGTACCTCCATCAATTTGATTTAACCATCTGGGCTTAAGCATGGATATCCTTAAAACCTGGAATGTAAATGCAGAGTTGGGGACCTCTGCCTTTAGAGTAAAATCTATTTTTACCTAGGCAAATAGATGTTAATGGTATGGCTGTATGTATTGCTGGCAGGCACCAAACTGTAAAATAGGGAGATTGTGCCATGAACTCAAGCATGCATTCTACAGACAAATATATATACTCTATATAGAGATCAATATAGATAGATATATTATGTTTTTTAATTGTATTTTTTGTTCCCCTTTTTTTTGCAGACTGTACATGATGGAAGGCAGTTCATGAAATTTATTGACCCCAAATTGGGTGTTCCCCTACCAGAACGGGATTATGGTGGAAATTGTCTGATCTATGATCCTGGCAATAAAACTGATCCCTATCACAACCTATGGGTAAGTGTTTCCTCCCTGCTGGTAGTTCCTGCATGCAACCAGTAAAGGTATGCATTAAGATTCCTGACTTAGTAGATATGTTAAGATTTGACATCAAAATGGCAAAAAAATTGCATGTGTGCTATAGATGTAGTGCGCATGAAATTACCTTCTAGCAATGGGCAGGTATGTGAATTTGTATTGTGGTCGCGAGAAAACCCTTTGCATTGTGTTTCCGAAAGCGTTTTATTGCAATACGCACACATGAAAGTCCACTTAAGTGGGTTTTACGCTATTCTACTCAGAGCCTTAATTCAAATGGAACCATCACTTTATAAGATCCCAATGACGTCATTTAGGAGAGATTGTGATGGCAGTCTGCTTGCAGTACAAACCGAGTCTGAAATGAGTATCTTGTTAGTATAAGAAAGCTGGTCGCTATCATTATATACAATTACCTCCTGGCAGGTGAAGGGACCAGAAGGGGTTGGCTGTGGGTTTCATCTTTCCTGCAGGTTCATACACTTTCTAGATCACATTAATATTGGTGGCAGCTTTTTCAGGATGATCTAGTTTACTGCTCCAGTAGGAATCTGTTGTACATTGTTACTGATAATGAGGCACTGGTTCATAATGAATTTATCAGATGGTTTCAATCTTTCATACAGACTGCATAATGGTTTCCTCTGTTACATTTTCAGCCATAGACACACTGCAACTTGCACACACGAGATGCTCTTACCCATGAATAATTCTCCTTACATGAAAGTTATATAAGCAATTAAAGCACTTAGTGATCTGGTACAAATGGAAGCAGATTTTCCCTGATCAGCCGAAAGAAACCATTTTCTTAAGACATTACGAATGCCTGTGCCTCACCACTTAATACAGTAATGTTGTTTTTTTGTTTTGTTTTTTGTTTTTTTTACAATCAGAGTAGCTGGCACTAACCTTTTGTAATGTTTAATATTGGTTGCTGACCGCGCAGACTACCTGCAGATATGGACTACACTATATAAATGGCACCTTACAATTAATATTTCTTCCCTTTGAAAGCAGAGTTGTGCATTACTAACCCCCTGCGTTAAATCCATACTTGAAGCTGCATGTGTAAAGCCCACAATAGAATCCAGCAGTGACATAACATGTGCAGTGGGGAAAACTAGCCTGGGATTTGCAAATAACTTGCTCATCAGTGAGTTTATATCTCTGATCCACAGTAAGTACAGCTTTACGACACGTGTATTAGGAAGGGAATTGATCACTATTTTTATGGTTTGATTGCTAGCTGGCATCTACAGTCTTTCTGTCCTTTCCAAATGGCAATCTAGAGTTTGTGTGACATTCCTCACCTGGAACCTGTTGCAGACGGTCCAAGCCTGGATTACAAAGGATTGCATAGGATTTGTCATCTCTAGCCTCTAGTAATAAAGACGAGTAGTCTTGGCAAGGGCACAATGTGTTTATCTGCTGCTAAGCCCTGTAAAATGCAGGAATTGCTACCGAGCATGGCGCACCCACACTATTTGCCAGCCTCTTTAAAACCGTTAAGTTTGGAGGATAATAACAATACATCTATTGTATATGTCGAAGTGTACATTGCTTAATTAAATGAGTACAGTTCCACATCTTCTAGTAGAGATTACTTCTATTAAGTACACTGTCTGAGATTAAAAAGTCTTACCCATGTCCCACTGTGTTTAGAAAACACATGATCAGATTAAAGGTATTATAGTCTGCATTAAACACACAAACTGCTACAAAGATGTCTTTATGCCATAAAAGAAGAATATACAATATACTAAATTAGTTTAAAAATAAAGAAATAAACATACATTGCAGAAATACATGCAGTCTATACGTGTTGCATTTGAAATACAGCCAGCGCTATAGTAAAGCATTAAGGTGGGTGATTCATTTATTTTCGCCGTAGCTGCCAGCATTTCTGCTCGCACCCTCCTGTCTGTGTTTTCAGCGCCCTAACAAGAACATTAGATGGGTTTAGCAGTTTTACGCAGCTGAACACGGTCTCATTGGGCACGACGAGTGCGATTAATTAATGAGCGCCCAAAACAATTGAGTTGCTACATTGGGCGCCCATAAATTAGAGCGCCCAAAAAAAGGAAGTGATTTGCCCCTTAAGACTTTATTCATGCTGTGCACATTTATACTTTAAGGAAACGCAGCACGCGTTTCCCAATGTGTGATTGTACTTTGCAGAGCATAAAGAACCGTAATGTACATAGTGTTCACTCTAGCTCCGGCGGCAGGCAGGGCGCCGGAGCTAGAGAGGGCAACTTTATGCGCGCGCGGTCATGAAAAGGGGGCGTGTCTATAAGACGCGTCCCCTTTTCGTCATACTTGGGGGTGTGGCCGGCGCTTACAGACATGCCGGGCAGCCCCCAAGCGCTGCAGAAAGAGAATAGATGCCGGGCGCATGCCCGGCGGTGACTGGGACACCTCATGTTTCTCCACCCGCGGGACACTGCGTCCCGTGGGTGAGAAAGGCACCCGCAGGCTGTGAGGGCAGGGCGCTTTTTGCCCCCCTCCTGGAGGGCAGGGCGCTTTTTGCCCCCCTCCTGGAGGGCAGGGCGCTTTTTGCCCCCCTCCTGGAGGGCAGGGCGCTTTTTGCCCCCCTCCTGGAGGGCAGGGCGCTTTTTGCCCCCCCTCCTGGAGGGCAGGGCGCTTTTTGCCCCGCTAAAACAGCCTAGCGGGAACGCTATGTACATATGAGATGACTCCTAAATACATTGCACATGCCAACATTAATTGGTTAATAACATTATGTACACGCCCAGGCTTATACTAATGAGTGCAGCTCCTCCCTATCCTGCTGGTAATTGACCACTTACCTGTATATAATATGTATACTGTAAATTAAAATAAAAAAAGTGTCACTCCTTTCTAGAACTGGGTAAGTCTCTCCATAACAAAGCATTTCGCCTAGAGAGCTGCCACTTGTTGTTTGTTTTGTGCACCGATCTTGGTAAACTCTAGACTTGTGCATGAACCCAGTAGTAGATCAGTAGTTTCGAAGATCACCGCCACCACCCATCTGATGCCAGAAATCATTCCATGATCAGTTGCGTAGATCACATGGTCTGCACATTAGCTGAACCTCTTGACCAGGTCTGCATGCATTTATGCATTGAGTGTTTGCCACATAATTGTCTGATTTAGATATCTGTACTAATGAGCATGTGTTCCACTGTAATTCTTCCCTGTACAGTGCATTTAGACACTTGGTGGTACCACATAATACATGTGTACCTAAGAAAGTTTCCACTGAGAGCAGGACAGTAACTAGGGGTGTGTGAGCGATGCCACCAAGCAGAGCCTATGGGCAGCACCTCCGCTCATCCATGGCTCCTGCATCTGAGGTGTCCTCACTGCAGCTCTTTCTGCCGGCCATGGCATCATGACCCCATGCGCTCAGGGGGCAAGGCTGACACAGGGCACAGAAAAACCCTGTTACAGCGCTGACTGAGAGCATATTGCCAGTGTATGACTTGTAACCCATGTGGTTAGCTATCATATTGCAAGTTTATAACTTGGTTTGCAGTTTGTTAAAATTGTATGCTGATAAATTGCACTGCTGATATTACACAATAATGTGATACTTTCTGCACGTCTAGTATATAGCAGAGATTCCCAAACTGTATTATTACAGTCCAGGGTTTAAGGATATCTATGCCTGAGCACAGGTGACTTAATGAGTCCAGATGGTTAAAAGAAATTGACTAAAGCAAGGATATTCCTGAAACATGGACTGTAATGGCTATCACACATTTTAAAATATTTGAATTCAAAAAAGTTATTTTAGGAGTGGCAATAAGTATATTCATTGTAAAGTATTATTTTTATTTTAGTGTCCGATTTAAAGATTTTTTTACTCTTAAGATCTGCTGCTGCCCCGTGTCAAACAAATTAATTGAAACCCATAATGTGGGTTATTCATTCTTTTAATATTGTGGTTATCATACAATTTCAGCCAGCTATACATTTTGCTCATGTATACAGGTTGAGTCTCCCATATCCAAAATGCTTGGGACCAGGGGTATTTTGGATAACGGAATATTCCGTATTTTGGATTAATTACATACTATAATGAGATATCTTGGGCATGGGACCCCAATATACACACAGAATGCATTTATGTGTTATATACACCTTATACACACAGCCTGCAGGTCTTTTATACAATATTTTCAATAATTTTGTGGCTCACGCAAAGTTTGTGTACATACATGAACTTCATTTATGTTTCATATACACCTTATATACACAGCCTGAAGGTCATTTTATACAATATTTTTAATAAATGATGCCTTAGACAAAGTTTGTGTACATTGAACCATCAAAAATCAATTGTTTCATTATCTGTCATGCCAAAATGATTCCGTATTTCTGAATATTTGGATATGGGAGACTCAACCTGTATTACTAACCAGTTTAAGAACTAAAATGAAATAACCACTAATGCTGGGTACACACTGGCAGATATTTTGGCCTATCTATTGTACGTCCGATATATCGTGTGCATCGGCCGGTGTGTACCAGCGATATGTCTGAACGACGTCGTTCAGACATATCGCATCTGCTGTGCTGCATAGCCGATGCCCAATATATCTGCAGATCTATTGGGGCATCGTGCAGTGTGTTTGGATGGTCAGAGGTGATTGCTCAACTGTTAATGCCTGCCCAGTTGTGATGTTTGTTATGACAGAGCAGGCAGTCTGTAATGAAGAACATATGTTCTGCACAGGCTTCAGATCAGTCGAACTGCAAATATATAGTTTACAGTAGGTGAGATAGAGACATGTATGGGTAGCCCTGTACAAATTTAACATACACCCGTGTGTGCATTGGTTCTGTGGTGCAAATGAGGGCATGCTCTTACATTACACCAGGAAACTGTTCTGGGTCTTTGCTGTTTTGTGTTTTATTTTTTTTTTTTATAAAATGGATATATTCACTGGTAAGTTTGTATTGCTTTCAGATTATCATAACTTTTTTTTATTTTTTATTATTATTATTATTATTATTATTATTATTATTATTATTGTAGGATAAGATGGATGGCTTTGTACCTGCACACTTTCTTGGGTGGTATATAAAGGTGAGTTGTGATCAGAATTATTCCTGTTTTTTTTTAGTGTTTGGATATTCGGTGTAGTTTGTTTATTCTTTTATTAAGGTGTTTTATCATTTCTGCATTTTATTAAATACTTAACCTGAAATCCTGCTTCTTGTCCACATAGACACTAGTGATAAGAGACTGGTGGATGTGTATGATCATCAGCGTTATGTTTGAGTTCCTGGAGTACAGCTTAGAGCACCAGCTGCCCAATTTCAGTGAATGTTGGTGGGATCATGTAAGTTTTTTTTTTTTTTTTTTTTTTATCGGAATACTACGTTACCTCTCAATCTTCCTTACTTGGAGAGTAACATAAGCTTCCCGAGGTTTTTTAGTTTAAGAGAATTATTTTGTTTCTGTAATAGACCCATCCTGTGGGACATAGGTTTCAGTGACTTTATCTGGCACTATTTGTATCGCCGTGTGAAATGTAAATAAGGGAGGTCATAGATGACAAGGGGGCTTTGTATGCCTGATGTAGCTTCTCTATTTGTTATGTCACTGACTGGTGTCTAGATTCTACTCGCGTCACCACTAAGGAACTAGACGAGCTTTATCTTCCTAAGCCCCTGCTACCCTTATACACTCCAACCACACTCTAATCCGGAGGGATGGGCAGTGGGAGTGTTCAACATGCTGTCCTCCATCTGTTGAGGAACTACACACCCCAGCATACCCTGCCACAGATTTAGCATGCTCTAATAGCTGAACTGTGGTAGGACATGTTGGGATGTGTAGTTCCGCAAAAGCTGGTAGGCCGCTTGTTGAACACCCTTGCTCTAATGTTTCTTCTGTTCACCAGAGTATTATGCTCCATGACACACGCACAATGTGAATAAAAGCCTTTCCAGTAACTCTCAAACTCCACATGTTCTATTTGGGGCAGCCCTTCATCCCCTCCATCCCTAGACCATTCCATATTTTAAAGTTGGTCCTTCAAACGAATCCAAATCATTAAAGATGGCTTTGACCCAAGAGGACTTGTTCTTAGTTTCCAGCAGCCCTGTGATCAATATGACCTTCCCTACACGCAATGTTTTTGTTTCTCCAAGCCAGTCATTATGTAAACTACATTGCACTGTTACACAGTGTATCAGAAGATAGTGTCACTCTCACTTGCTAAAACAAACAGTTTTAAAATGTTATTTATACATGGATTTAGTGGACACTGATTATTTCCCCGTCCTTGTGGTCTGGTATGTAGCAGTCATTGAGTGCTGATTTCTCTATCTTTGTATTTCAACGTGATTCTTGTACAAACAGGCTTGTTCCGAGGTGCACAGCTCTCTTAGCAGACACAAACAGCAAGTTTTTGCATGCATCACACGCGAATTTTAGGCATCTTTGCATACGTCATTCCTATTCTGAGTAGTACACAACTTGGCCAGATCTGCCTTTCTGTGAAATCTATCAAAAGCTCTGTGCAATTGTGACGTGTACAGGGAAGGAAAAACCTGTTTCTGACGCATCTCTGGTACAAATGATGACTGTTGCAGCGGCCAGCATAAAATCATGCCACTTAGAATTGGTCCCATTGTCTCCCCTCTGTGGCTTTACAAGAAACACAACTTTGGCTTCTGAAGAGGATGAATGTTTGTCCAGCTCATAGACGGCGCTTTTGTGGACTTAAAGTTGGGAGATCACTCTGAATAACTTTGTCCTTATGACAACTCTGTCCCATGATCCCTGGTTTTGTAGGATAGTTGCCTGATTTTAGGATAAGCTGTTGGCATACCTCAATGCTGGGTTTGGCCTTTGACTTAAAAAATCTCAAATCCAGTCCAAGTCCTCCTGTCTTTGGGTCTAGTGAGGTGATGCTCCTGGATGTTTTGTTTCATGAGTGGGGATGCTCCTGTCAGCATTGGGGGTGAGCATCAGGAATGTCTTTACAAATGGACATTACAGATAGTGTGGAACCTGTCATGACAACTTACCTAATGTAATTCTGACCGATAGTCCAGCCCTTCTCAAATTTAATCCTCAGGACAACCCTAACAGTGCATGTTTTCCAGGTCTGCTGACTGTGTCCCATGTGGAATAATTAGAACAACCTGTGGCTTCTCTAAAATTTGTCAATCAGTACCTGTATTTCAGCAAGGAGATATGGAAAACATGCACTGTGAGTGTGTCCCGAGGACTGGATTTGAGAAACACTGCTATAGTTGGATATTTTTGTTGCTTCCTTTGGTCCGCCCACCTTAATGGAGCTCCTTGTCTCCTAGAGTGTTACATGGGATATTGACGCCCACTACTGTTTTTAGTTTTTAATTCTGTTTATTTTGGATTTTATTTAATTTCTGTATTTATTGTATTTGTTTTTCTTTTAAACTTCTGTTTCTAAAAATGCTAATTATGTATAATATTGTGTTCATCACCCATATTTGTAGTTGATTATCTTTCATTGTACAGTAGGCTACAACAAAAATGTAAAAAACAAAAATGTAAAGGTGTTGTCTTTGTAGTGCAGTATATTAGATTTTGTCTGAGAATTTTTTTTTTATTTTTTTTTTAAAAAGCATAAATTAAAAGATTCGACCGAAATGAAAACAAAAAAGGAAAGTGATCAAATAGAATAAACTGTGATAAAACATTGGATTGGGTTTGGTGGTGTTCTGTTGGGCACACTTATGTAGTATTACAGAAATAGTCAAACTTTGTCATAATATTTCTTTATATTTTTTAGTTTTATAAATTCTATAATCTTTATTACATGCTTTAATTTTTATTGTGCATCAACAAATATAATAGTTTCTTCTTCAGTGTTAGTGTATTCAGTCACAGCTGTAAAGCTATTGTACCTTAAACTAGACAGCCACTTTTAAGTTTCTTCTTCAGGGTCTATAGGGATCCACAGGGATACCTTGGGGATATTATGGTTGGAAACCAGGCACCAAACAGTTGAAGCTTCAGCTCCCAGGATGCCTTGGGTACTCCTCCATGTATACCCCGCCCTTAGCCATAGGACTACAGTTGTTTGTTTGGTGCGGCAGGATCAAGACGCACCTTTGTAACAGGGGACTGCTCTGGCAGTCCTAAGCTTTTATTTTATGTTTGTTTCTGGGTTGGCAGTACTGAGCATCTGAATTAAGACACACACACCAACTCCATCTACCTCCGCCGGGCCGCAACACCAGTAACTGGGCTGGTGATTTCGGCGGGTCGCAGCTAACCTTGCTAGCTACTATGCTGCGTCCTGGACTGCAACCGGATGTATGGAGATGTCGGGTAAGGCGGTTTCTTGCTTACGGGGAATCGCGCGCACCAGTCCTTGCTTCTGGTGTCAGATGCACTAGAAGCTGCTGCTGTCACGGCCCGGGTTTGTTCGCGTCCTCACTACACCATCGGGGCCTTATCGTCTGATGCCAGGGATTGGCAGCAGACGCTCCTGCTACCACGAGGCCAGTGTACACGGCTGGTTAACATAGCCTAGGGGAGGTAGGCACTCCCCCCGGCAGCTCCTCCACCAAACCAGTCCCTACGAAGGGTTTTGCGCGTCTGGGTTGCCCCACCTACCCTCCACGTGTATGAGACGCTCACTGTCCGCGCTCAGTGCGCCGTGTAGCTAGTGGTCTCAGGAGGGTTTAGGTCAGTCTTCCTGTATACCTTTCCCTTGGTTAAGGTATATAGTGCTCTATATCCTACCATTCCTTTGTGTCTGTGTAGTTGATTTAGAGTCAATTGTAATTTTATTACATATGCATTGTATGTGACTATTTGCTAGCTGCTGTATTGACACTGTCTTTTATTTCTGTCTGTCAATTATAACTATCACTGCTTTTCTCTCCATCCTCTTTGGATGGAGGTCTTTCTCTGAGTACTTCACATTCATTAAGATTTTTTGTGAAGGCTGTCACATAACATTGTGATTATTGCCTTTATTTTGAACTTTTCAAAAGATAAAGGTATTCAGGATGGGGAGCCCTCTGTGCTGGTTTCATGTAAATCATGTATGGCTTATTAGTCCCCTCCGGACATTAAGGATGGTTTGTATGTTGTCTGTCTTAAAGAGCCACCTAACCAGTCCAGTTTACCTGTGCCTGGACAAGAGCCTTCTTGGGTATCCTTTGTCCCATGTAATGAAGCAGTTTGTGGATCGTATGGCTGCTCCCACTATGCCTCCTTGGATGGGGTTCCACAGCATGCTATGTTTGCACCTGCTATGCAATTTTCCTGGAAGGATGTTGATGGCCATTCTAGTCAGAGTATGGCACCATCTAATGTTGATAGCAGACCGGTAGTTACTAAGGCGCCTAAGCGCAAGTTAGCTTTTTATCAGTCTGCTCAACATGGATTCAGACGCATCATCCGAGGATTCAGAAGATGCGTAAGGTTCTTCTCCAGGGTCTAGCTCGGGGGAGGTTGACCATCCATCCAAAGTGGATGTTGCTTGGTGAAGGCAGTTAAATCAATCCTAGTCATTGAGGATGATGAACCAGCTGTGATAGTAAGAAGGCTCCAGTGTTTAAGCAGCACCAGAAGGTGGTCAAAACGGAGTTCCCTGAATCCGAACAGCTCACTTAGCTTATGGATGAGCCATGGGGTAACCCTGCCAAACGTTTTTATGTGAATAAGAGAATAACATCGTTGTATCCTTTCCTGGCTTCTGTATGCGCTAAGCGGGAGGTACCTCCTACTGTGTATGCTCATGTGACGCATTTAATCAAAAATGCTACAGTACAGCCTATTCTGTCTGCATCTTCCCTGAAGGATTTCACGGATAAAAAGATTGAGGCGTGTCTTAAAATGATTTTTTTCATCATCTGGAGAGGTTACTCATCCAGCTATAGCTGGAGTCTGGCTAGCCAAATTGGTTGAAGAATGGATGGGAGCATTGGAAAATTCTTTACCAAATGCTACCAGAGAACAGATGATTTATATCTCCCGTATACAGGAAGCCGCTTTCTATCTGGGAGAAGCTGCTGTAGATGCTGGAATTTCATTTCTAAAGCATCAGCAGCTTCAATAGTGGCACGCAGGGCCCTTTGGTTAAGATCCTAGAAAGCTGATACAGGATCAAAGAGGGCGCTAGAGGTTTTACCTTTCTATGGACAAGTACTTTTTTGGAGCAGAGTTGGATGATAAAATAGCTACTCTAGCGGCTTCAAAGTCAGCAGGTCTGCCATCTACGGCGACTATAAAGTCTAGGCAGGTTTCTTTTCGGTCATTCGGTTCTCAGGGACGAGCAAGGAAACAGTCTTCCTCTAAGGCATCTAGCCTTTTCAAAAAAAAAAAAGGCGACAAACTAAAGGCCCCCATACATCAGAGATTGATTGCAGCAATCGTGCAATTTCCAATCGACTGTGTATAAAAATCTTTCCCTTTTTCAATCGATTGCAAATTGCACGATTGCTGCAATCAATCTCTGATGTATGGGGGCCTTAAGATGTCAGGGTCGGCAAGACGTCCCGCTTCTAAGCCAGACAATAAACTCTCTGCCTGATGGAGCGGGCCTCCTCCTGGGGGATCCTAGGATGGGAAGCCGACTTCTTCAGTTTGCGGATTGTTGACATCAAACAGATGCCTGTGTCCAAGAACTGGTTTCTCGGGTATTTTTTTTTTTTTTTGCACAGATTACCCATCAGATGCTGTCAAGGCTTTGGCTTTTTAGGAAACCATTCACTCCCTGGTGCAGGCTGGGGGTAATAACCCTGGTTCCTGTGTTGCAACAGGGAAGGGGTGGTTATTCCAATCTATTTCTGGTTCAGAAACCGAATGGGGCTTATCGCCCTATACTTAATCTAAAGACTTTCAACAGGTTTATCCATGTACCCAAGTTTCCTATGGAAACTCTCCGATCAATTATTTTGGCAATGGAGCCAGGGGATTACATGGTGTCCCTGGACATTCAGGATGCATATCTGCATGTTCCTATTATACCATCCCACCAGCAATTTTTAAGGGTTGCTGTCCTTCAACAGCATTACCAATTTCGGGCTCTACCCTTTGGCCTATCTACGGCTCCCCAGGCATTTACCAAAGTAATGGCAGTCATATGACTGCCTATCTCAGGCGTCAGGAAGTCAGAATTCTGCCATATCTGGACGACCTTTTGATAATGGCACAGACTCCGGTTGTTTTACAAAACCATCTTCAACCGACCAAAAAAGCGAAGGGTATCCATTCTGCTAGCAATGCAGGTTCTGGGATCAATGGTATCCACCTTCGACATGGTGGGGTATGCTCAGTTCCATTCCAGACCTCAGCAAAGATTGATTCCCTCTAAGTGGAATGGACAGTATCATCGAATAAAATTCCAGAGGATCCTTCTTACTCCAGTTGTTTGTCACTCGCTCCTGTGTTGGCTGAGAAAGGAGCGTCTGAACAAAGGGCGTCCATTCTGGATTCCAAATTGGATACTGCTCACCACAGATGCCAGTCTTTGCGGATGGTTCATCACACCTTTCAGGAAAGATGTACAAATCAGGAAAGTCAAAGCACTTATCAGGGCACAGGACCTGCTTCAGGGCAAGCTGGTCCAGATCCAGTCGAACAATGCAGGATTTCCAGGATACTGGCTTTTCTCCAGGCGGGTTTAGACAGTGGTCTCCGCCTGGCCACTTTGAAAGTGCAGGTTTCTTCACTGTCAGTCTGGTTCCAGAGGAAGTCTCATTACCAGATATTAGAATTAGTACCGTGGGATTTGCCATTGGTTCTTAAGGGGCTACAAGCTTCCCCATTTAAATCCTTGAACTCTGTAGATTTGAAATGATTGATAGCAAGGACACCTTTTCTCCTCGCTATCTTTTCTGCACGCAGAGTCTCTGATTTGGCAGTCTTTCTTGTTGCTCGCCATTTTTTATCTTTTCACCTGGATAAAAGCTGTTCTTCGTACTAGAGAGGGTTACCTTCCTAAGGTAGTGTCCTATTTTCATCTAAAATGAAGAAATTGTTTTCAGCTTTTCAGACTCCAGATCTTTCTGTAGATGAAGCCTCCGTGGATGTAGTTTGTACTCTCTATATCTTTGTGGAGCGCACAAACTAAAAAAAAAAAAAAAAATCAGATGCTCTTTTTTGTCTTACATGGTTTTCGCAAACGAGGATGGCCAGCTAGTAAGCAGACTGTGGCTGAGATGGCTGCGCATGACTATCTCTTAGGTGTAAACACAGGCTGATCTCCCTATCCCAAGCACACTGTAGGGCCATCGTGGGCATTTAGCTGTGGTGCTTCTGCTGAACAATTGTGCAAGGCAGCAATGTGGTCTTCTGTCCACACTTTCTAAGGTTTTGTGCCTTTGATTCTTTTGCGCCTCAGGATGCTTCCTTTGGACGGCTAGTTCTCCTTTCTGCTCAAGAGCATCCCCCACCCTAGGGGAACTGCTTTAGGACATCCCCATGGTATTCCTGTGGATCCCTATGGACCCTGAAGAAGAAAATAAGCGTTATGGTAGACTTACCGTTGATAACTCCTTTTCTTCAAGGTCCACAGGGCACCCACACTGAGGCACCTGGCTGCATGGGTAAATTTTTTTATTTCGGGCGCAGATTCCCTCATTTTGTGTAAATGTGTTTCTGATGTACGTTTGCTCTTCCTTCTCCTCTTTCCTTCTCCTGCCTTGAGGCTTGTTAACTAAACTGAAGTCCTATGGCTAGGGGCGGGGAATATATGGAGGAGGACCCAAGGCATCCTGGGAGTTGAAGCTTTAACGGTTTGGTGCCTGGTCTCCAACCATAATATCCCCATGGTATCCCTGCGGACCCTATGGACCTCGAAGAAAAGTAGTTATCTAGGTAAGTCTACCATAACTTACATTTTTATTTTTTTATGTCTTTGTTTATCTCATTCCACATATCTAGTAGAAGTGATTGTCATTTTGGGAAATGTTAAAAAAAATATATATATAAATATATATTAATATATGCGCACACACTACACAGCGTTTGGCTCTCCCAGTTAGGCATAAACTTGGCCAGGTGCCCTCATAAGAAGCAATTGGATGAGTATATGTGTATATATTATATATAGAGAGAGAGTGTGATATCTGCTCGAACACACAGGCCTGTATCTCAGCAGTTTGTTGCATCAGCTGAGTGTGCTAGAAGCACCAGAGCAGAGAGCAACACCCCAGGCAGGAAAGAGGAACTGCACGGGTTGTGACAGTTGCAGGGTGCTAGAATGAACACTATATGTACATTTGAGAGAGCGAGATGTGTATATCATGTTTAGTGATTAATGTGGTCTGCTAGTCTTTTTTTCATATACCAAAATAAGTCTCAAGTTGGTTGGACACTCCAGAGTTCAGTTAGCTGCCGTTTTCCAAGAGAACTGATGCTCAGCCAATTGTAAAGCTTATACATTGGTAAGCCATAAATGACCCCCTGTACTGTACTAGTGTAATGCTCAATAGAACCAGTGCTCAAGAGCTATACAATAGTGTACAAGCATACTAAAGTAAATGAACATGCAGCTTTATATGTATAATTCTTCAATTCCGGTTTCCTTTTAGACACATTCTCAGACACCGTAATAAAGAATAAAAAAAAAAACATGGTGTAACTAAAAACAAAAGAAAATGACTTTTGGTACATAAGCGCTTTGCATCACTAGAGTATAAATGCAAGAAAGCTCATCTATTAGTGTATATAGTTCTACTTCACAATTGTCCAGATCACTAAGAAAAGAACCAAAACACTATGTGATCTCAAAACTCCACTGTGTGCAATGGATAGAGTTAAGCTGAACCTACCACCATAACAATAATTTGTCCACCAGGTTAACTGCATTGTGATGTAGTAGCAGTCTGTCTAGTTATCTGCTACGTCTCCTGCTCATCCTGTCAATCAGAGAAACATGCAGCAGCTCTCCTACAAGGGCCGACAGTGTATAGGAAACCTTGCGATGTAGAGACTATTATAACTGGCTGATCTTCTCAGCGATGGCCGTCGGCACACCACTAGCAGTTGAATTCCCCTCAATGACCCTGTAAGCAGGGAATCGTTTGTCTGCCATAGCTGTAAACATTGCATATGACACAGCAGACCAGCCGATCGTTACTGGTCTCACTAATTCTTACTAGCATGTAATAATATAATGGCACAGCGGATTTAAATCTAGTGACATGAGGTGCTATTTTGGTGTGGGGGAATTGTGAGAGGAACATCAGCTCTAAGAAAATAAAAACTTCTATAACCGATAATATGCATACTCTCGTGAATGGGGATGTGAATTATAAATTCAATCAACGCTTTGGCACTTTATTATATCAGGAATAAATTATGCATTAATTTGAAATCTAATGATTTATACATCCAATCCAGCATATTTAGCTGTAATTCATGAAGCAATCCATCTGCATGAGTCAAACCAATTGATTTCAAATCGGCAACAGATTTGTAAGAGCAATGAGCCAGAGTGTATTATGAATGGTGAGAGACTGATGCGTTAATATCAGACACAGAAGTTACATCGTAATACAAGCCATAACGTAGCATTACAAGGATTGCAACACCGCTGAATATTCTGAATCACGTATACTAACCGCAGATGCTTTTGATGGGGTTGCGTATGAGTTCCCGGAGGTCGGGTTGCATCTGGTCAGAATACAGACAGAGGTAGGCAAGTATACTACCACTAACCTTAACCGGACGGTGCAAGGGGATGGGGTGGGTGGAACAGGTAGAGGGGCTGCAGCATTGCTGAGCTAAGGGAGGGGAAGAGCAGTGCAAAGATGATGGTGGAGACCTGACTGAGGTGACCCAGCATATGCTGCATACAACATACTAGTTCAAAAATAAAGATATTAGTTACAATATGTTTTCCTAGATCTGTACTGATACATGAGTATGCACCAACACACCCGATCCTACTTATTTTTTAATCGTTGTTCACTTATTGGCACCTTTTTATCTTTGTTTGTTTGTTATTCACTGGATTTGTAGGGAAAAAATACTTTTCTGTTGTCTTTTTTATATGGTGACCTTGAAACCAAACATTAAATACTGATTGATTTATTTATTTTAAAGTGGATAATGGATGTTCTAGTTTGCAATGGTTTTGGGATTTATTGTGGTATGAAGACACTAAAATGGCTTTCGATGAAACCCTATCAATGGCAGGGCCTTTGGAACATTCCAACATACAGGTATGTTGAGACTGCAGCTAAATAGAAACATTACAATTCTACAGCAATGAATTATCAGGTCATAACAACATTTATTTTCTCCCGTCGCTGATGGAGTGGAAGCTGGGTTCTCTCATCATTAGGCCCTGTCCACTCGCGGCATAATGCCATGAATCACGGGTTTATTTAGAGGGCACCTGGCCTTAAAGATGGGATGCAGTCAGGAAGCCGATGGTCGAAATGCCGACCGCCGGCTTCCCGACTGTGCAGTTCCGACAGGGGACTAATGATAGGGGTCGAAACACTGACGCCTATTATCCCTACGCCGGGAGCCCAACGCCCAGCATACCGAACAAAGGTAAGCCAAGCAGCGGGGGGGGGGGGGGGGGGGTAGGTTAGTGGCTGCTGGGGTGGACTTAAGGTTGGCAACCCCAGAAGGGTTAGGCTAGGGAGAGGGGGGTTAGGGTTTACCTAGGGGAGGGTTAGGGGGGAGAGGCATATTGACCCCTGCCCTCTGCTCATGGACCTGCCATTTGCGTCATGCTCCCCATCTATCCTGTTACAATAGGAAAATGGTAGGAGGATCACCAACTCTTCTGGAAGACTGTGGGACTCCATGAAAATGTAGGGGTCTCCCATACTTGCATATGCTTTGTTCTAGAGCATGCACAGTGCGAAAATACGCAAGATATACTTTCCTAACTCCGCATCAGACATTTTATTTTAGTCTTTGGACTGAGGATTCTTAGGGGTAAATTTACTAAGATGGGAGTTCTATTAAGAATTGATGTTGCCTATAGCAACCAATCAGATTCCAGGTATTATCTTCTTGAAGGTGCTAGATAAATGAGAAGTAGAATCTGATTGCTATGGGCAATTTCACTTTTTAAATAGAACTCCCATCTTAGTAAATTTACCCCCTAGGCTAGAAAGATAATGAGTTTTAGACCAAACACTGAACTGCTGCACGTTGAGCCTATAGTTTTGTAGGCATTTGTCAGTAGAACTAAAAATCATATGTATAGCATTTTGCACTAAGTATTATTACATCAATGTAGCCATATTACTCATTTCACTATATAATGGCTTATATGGATGTCCTTTCAAGTTGGATTATACCTTCCCCACTATTAATTTGGGGATTTAAAACTATGCAATTTGAATGTTTTTTTTGTTTTTATCTGCCAATTCTGTTTTCCATTTCCAGGGGAAAAATGAAAAGAATTGCCTTCCAGTTCACACCGTACAGCTGGGTGAAGTTTGAGTGGAAGCCAGCTTCTAACCTGCGCAGATGGTTAGCAGTGTGTGGCATTATATTTGTAGTAGGTATCTGTAGATCTAAGAACTCCCATTTATTTTATAATTACAATAAATTCTTGTTTATTAATAATTTTAAATCTGAGGAACTGTGAAGGAAGCCAGCCGGCGCTGGTCCTGCTACTCAGCCTCTCATTGACTTTCCACCTCGGACGTGTGAGGAACCAATATGGATGAGGTTTTGTTACACATTCATTGGGCCCTTTTAGTGCTTTCATAAGATTGTTGTCTTCTGACCTTTATTATTTTGCTTGATGTCCCTGTCGATATTGCATTTTGCTGCTAGCTTGACTTAAATAAGCAAAATATAGATTTACACCTATAGATTCATGGTGAATTGAATGAGGAGGCTCCCATAGGGCAATAGGCCAAAACTGCAGCGTGAGGAGAGAAGGGTTGTGGGGACGAGCATGGCTGGGAAAGGGGTGCCGCAGTTTTGCCTTTGCTAATCCATTTTTCTGTAGACCCAGAGAAATTAAAATTTGTAAATTAAACGTGGGTAACTTTAAGGCCAAATGATTGTAGCGCTGTTTTGGAACTTTGCACCGATTGAGCAGCAGTAATCTATATATACATGGGTATATTTACTAAAAGTATTTTTATGTCCATTTTCATCAATTGAAATCGACTCAAAAATCGACTGTTTAAATCACTGGCTTAATCTCTCATTTACAAACATCCGATTTTGAAATTGATTTTCGAAAACTAATTTGGTGTTAGTCGGATATGGCTGGTGTAAATGCATTTTGGTTTGAACTTTCTGTTCAAAATCGAATACAAGTACAGCCAAAATATCGAATTTATACACATGTAAAAAAGAAGCAGGCATAGATCACTTTAAAAAAAAAAAAAAAAAGCCCGGCCTGGTGTCCCCCTTTAAATCCATGACAAGTCCTGTACCTGGTCACGTAAAATTTGGGGAAATCCGGTGTGGGGTTCCCCCTAAAGTGGTCAGCCCAGGGCTGGCAATCCTTGGAAAGTGGGGATATCCCCCCACACAAAAACAAAGTGTAGCATAAATGTTGTCTATTAATAAATATACTATGCAAGAAGTAACAGCTACCGTTTGTAACTGAGAAAGTTAAGTCCATTTTAAAAGTCATAAGTGCCGCCTCCTTGCAATCAGCAGATCTATTAATTTGGATTAAGGTTTGAGGACTTCTGCTGGTCTGACAGCAGTGAGGTTATAGTTTCACATTCGATGCCACCATATAATGAAAATGCTTATGACTATATCTCTCTATCATTCTTTAAACTCACTGTTGGCGTATTACGCACTGGCATTACTGGTGACTTTGTAGAGGGCTCTAATTTTGTTTCAGGGATTTAATTAAGCATTACTGCTGTTAGCTTATTAATGGGTGTTACTGCTTGTATATTACTGGGAACTAGTATTACAGTGTATTAGTGCATATTACGAATACTGCAAGTGTTACTCAGCATGTCCGTTGCTGTGGCCTTTTTATTTGCCATTACCTCTACTTTTATTCTGAGCCACTAATTCCTATAGCAGAATTAGCGTTCCTTTACACTTCAGTAGATCGCCCCTGTCTGGAAGTGAAGTAGTCTGAATATCCTATGAAAGGTAGTTGTGTAACAAAATAAATGTGCAGTACTTTAGAGGAAGAACCGTGTCGCCTACTTGTTTACATGGACCTTCTAGTGATAGCCAGTAAGCGAGACCTGATACCCCTGCTCATATTTCTGCTAAGGAATGTCCTCGTTATGTTCCCGGACCTCACTGCTGATGCAGACACACTGTGACGTGTTATGGCAGCCTCTCTGTGTCAGGGAGACTGAACTTGTGGTGCAAATAGCCACAGCATCTAAAGGTTTTCTGTCTATTGCATATGGGCACATCTTTCTTAAAACTAATCTGACTACTCTAATCTAAAGAATTCTGTTTGTACGTTTATGACATAGGGATCTATTTACTAAGCAGTGTTAGGAGACAGAGTGAAAAGTGATAAGGTGCCAGCCAATCAGCTCCCAACTGTCATTTTTCAAACAGCCTGTGAGATGGCAGTTGGGAGTTGATTGGCTGGCACCTTATCACTTTGTCTCCTAACACTGCTTAGTAAATAGACCCCTTAAACTTACCACTACATTGAGTCTGGGGGGCCTATTCATTAAACCTTAAAATTCTCTAGAGATAATTAGGTTTAGAACTCGCATTGGAGTTCTACCTAATTATAGGTGGAATTCATCATTCCACCTCTCCATAAGTATCTATTCCGAAAAGCTGTAATTTTTGCGATGACAGCTTTTCGGGAAATAGATACTTTTCCCTGCCTACACTACCTTATCGCATCTGGAAACAGTGCTGCGCATGCGCTGTTACATCTGTAAAACCAGCGCATGCGCAGCACTGCCTACAGATACATTAAGCTTGTGTACCCTCCGCTCACCTCCCCCCACCCACACCCCCTCCGCTCCCCTCCCCACACCCCCCCCCCCCCCCCGACTTACCTGTCCGGGCAGCAGCCTCCGGCTCCGTCCTGCTGGTCTATCATGTGGTTTCCCAGCAGACCACATGACAGATTAGAAAAAAAGAAAAAAACTTTTTTTTTTTTTTTGCAAAACTTTCTTGTGCTCTGCTGGGGAGCACACATGTCCGACCAGCCTCCGGAGCCTGAGGACGGAGCAGAGCGCCGCAGGGACTCGTCGGGGGACCTGCACACGCGGATACAGGTAAGTCGATTCTGCTATTCGCCACCTCACAGTGGCGAATAGTAACTGCATCAAATTCCGAAAATTCATAATTTTCGGAATTTGATGAATACCACAATTTCCACATCCCCATACTAATGTACTAATGTATGGGGAGTGTGGAAATTAACGCAGGGGAACTTAGCAAGGAGATATCTGTGATATCTCCTGTGCTAAGTCTGTTCATGAATACCAAAATAACGTTATTTAAGGAAAATGTCCTTAAAAACGTTATTTTAGTGTTGATGAATAGGCCCCTGAGTCCTCCCTGTAAAGGAAATGGCTGAATAGGACAACCTTGGGGCTCCGACTAGGGGGAGGGGCAAGTTTTGCTAAATCTTTTACTAGGTGTTAACGCACTAATACTGCCAGCAAGTTAAGGTGAATGAATCTGCCTATTAATGTTACAATAACCTATAATTATTATTATACTATATTTTTAATGGACATTACGTTTGATTAAATTAAAATAACAGTACTTTATTCTTCTCAGTTTTTACTGGCAGAACTCAACACATTTTACCTCAAATTTGTCCTGTGGATGCCTCCAGAACACTACCTGGTTTTATTGCGCTTGGTATTTTTCGTGAACGTTGGTGGTGTGGCCATGAGAGAAATCTACGATTTCATGGATGACTTGTAAGTTCAGCTTATGCTTTTGTATTTATTTATATGTTTTGTCTTTTATGTCCATTATGTCTCAATCTGTCGCTTTATCCAGTGCAGGTTTACAGAATGAGTGAATATAACAATCGCAAGTTGGAGATTTACCGGCTAACCAACACTAGATGGCAGCATAGTGTGCGCTCTGCACATTTTCCATTAAAGCTGCACCATAATCTAGGAAAATATTTTGTTAGGCTGCCTCCTCCAAAACCCTGGGGATTACACATGCAACAGTTTTTTTTTGTTTTAGTTTTTTTTTTTTTTTTTTTTTTTTTTAGAGCTTTTAATAAATGTATTTATTTGGAAGACCAATTGCACACCATAATGTCTTGGTTGCAAAAGTGTAGAGTGTTAATATGGGTTTGTTGGTACAATTACTGCCATGGATATACAGCTTACACTTACAGTAAATGACGACCCCTGGAGCTAACATAAAGGTAATGTTCTTAAGTAGGCAGGAAAACTTAGCTTTAATGCAACCTATTTATCAGGCTGTGTGTTTCCAACTACTCCCTCCTTGAAATGTACTTTTTTGTGTCTCCTAATTTGCAGAAACACTCCTAATGTATGTAAAATAGAAGACACAGATGTATCTCATATCTGAGCCGATTAAATAAAATACTAAAATGAGTTAGAATAAATACCGTAAATTATATTTTAAATCCCTCAGCAAGACTGACTTTCTAGATGTAAAATGCACTCTGTATACCTGTTTTGCACCTACAGCAAGAGTAGTCAATATGATACCCTCCAGCTGCTGTGGAACTATACATCCCAGCATGCCCTGCCACAGTTTTAACATGTCCTAATAGCTAGTCTGTTGCAGGGCACGCTAGTATGTGTAGTTGCACAGCTGCTGGACTCTGCTTGTTGAATACCCCTGACCTAGAGGATCTGACAGTCATTCTTAAATTGCTGTAAGATCATTGTACAGTCCTGCTTCAGTCTGGGCCCTGGTGTTGCATTACACACACACACACGCTAAACTTTTTCCAATTTGTACACACATAGGGGGCAATCCAAATAGGTGCGAGTCAGCTTGTGCGAGCAGTTCTCGTGGGAGAGCTCTCACTGTGAACTGCAGTTGCAATCCAATTCCAAACTTACATTTTGCAACCCCCTAAGGGTGCAAAAAGGTAGGGAAAAATCTTTATTTTAAGGTAATACTGTCAAGACACCGTGCACAACCCCTTGGACCCCCCCTCAATGACTAATTAGGTATATTGGAGATTTTCAACCAGCTTAATCGGCCTAATAATTACATGTGATTTTTGGGTGTTAAAAAATAAAATAATTGCCTCAATTGCCCCCGGAATCAATTTGTCTGGCCCTCTGAGTTTTTAATTTTTTTCTGCTAGCCTCATTTGGATTACAGGGTGCTTAGAATGGCACCCTGCAGCCAGAATCTATGCAGCAGTGCCACCTGGAGCGTCCTTAGGAAGTTTCTGATGGCCACACCGCTTCCCTTACGGCTCCCCAGAGCATCCTCAGGATGCTCCGGGCATTGCTCTAATCACTAGAGATTGTGACCCCGCCCCATGTGACATCACACTGAGGGGGCGCGGCCTGCAGCAGGCGCGCAAATAATGTTATATATATCAAAATAGCCCTCGGCAGAAAAAATGATCCCCACCCCTGCCTTAGATGGTGAAAAATATTTTGAAGTAAAACCAATTATGCAATGAGTTTCATCTTCTCCACTCTCACATGTCCGCTGTTATAATCCTGTTAAACTGCTAATAAACCATTTTATTCCCAGCAATTGTAAGAGATTTTATTTTTGTTCTTTTAGACAGTTCTACAAAAAACTGGGCCAGCAAGCATGGATGGTAGCAGCAATTACCGTGACTGAGTTCCTGATTGTTGTAAAATACGACCCTTACACCTTAACGCTCCCAATACCATTCTATGTCACGCAGTGCTGGATTCTGGGTATAGTCCTCGTCCTCTTATGGACAGCATGGCGTTTCTTTATCAGGTATGCAAACTATAATGCTAATAGTGAGACACACTCCTTATTACTCTTAACTATTGCAGGTTGAGTCTCCCATATCCAAATATTCCGAAATACGGAATATTTTTAGCATGACTGAGATAGTGAAACCTTTTGCTTTTTGATGGTTCAATGTACACAAACTTTAAGGCACAAAATTATTAAAAATAAAGTCTAAACTTACCTTCAGGCTTTGTGTTTAAGGTGTATATGAAACATAAATTAATTTCATGTGTGTACACAAACTTTGTTTGAGCCACAAAATGATTGAAAATATTGTATAAAATTTACCTTCAGGCTGTGTATATAAGGTGTATATGATTTATAAATGCATTCTGTGTTTAGATTTGGGCCCTAAGACATTTCAATATGGTATACAAATATTCCAAAATACAAAATATTCCGATATCCAAAATACTCCTGGTCCCAAGCATTTTTGATATGGGAGACTCAACCTGTATTGAGCTATAATGCAAGTTGCTTATTTTATGCTATTTAAGTTACATGGTCCCCATGCCTGTTAGAACATCTGTATTAAATGGTATAAGAAGGTTCTCTTTATGCGAGCTTCCTAAACTTTTATATTGTGACACACCAACCACGAATGCGTCCCAATGCATTGATCTGACCAAAAGACCCAGATATCACACACATCTAAATATATCTGTTGGGTGTCAATCACTGTGTGAACACAAATGTATCATCAACTTGACCACAATGTATTCTAAGTACAGATAAACTACTGAGTTATCCTATCGCTGTTCTCATGAACAGAGTCAAATAACTATCAGATAACTTTGAGATCATATCTTTTATAACGTTCTTATAATACCGTACTGTTCAACAATTAAAATGATAATCTATAGATGGAGGGAGCAAGAGATCCATGTTACTTATATTCTTGCTGTGGTGTAAAATGTTAAATTACAATCTTACACATACAATATAAAGCAGTTTAACCTAGGAAATACGAAACAGGATCAAGTTTCCATTACTCTGAATTCTGTGTCAGTGTTTATAGCAGTACTTCCTCATGCAAGAACGCAGCCCAGGTTTTATTCTAGTTCCCATGGAGTTGTAAAGATATTTTCAAATAATAATCTATGTGGGGAGCATGGAAATACGTACTTGTTCCTGGTTTATGGGAGATGGAAGCACCAGGCCTGGGCAAAGCCCAGGGGATCATCCATTATCCTCCACCTATACTTGATCACTCAAACATGTCGCTGCCTGTGTTGTGTATGTGAGTGCAGTGTACTGCAGGGCCTGATCGGGAACTGTTGTGTGAGACTAGCCCCCTGTGAAGACACATTCATGGGGAGCAGTCATGGGCAGCCCTGTTCCATTACAAGACCTCTTGGTATGTGGACTATCACCAAAAACAGCTGTTGCTAAAATAGAAGATAAAAACTGAGGAGCATGATCACTACCCAATTGTAAAATTCAAATTCTTCCAACACTGCGTATCCCAGTAATGTCATAAATACTAGGAGTGGTCTGATCGGTATGAAATACTGACAGTCTGGATCCTGTCGGTCAGAATCCCGTCAGGGTTAACATACCGACACTTGTTGGTCTGTAGGTTAACCCTCTCCCTACCCTGACCCTCCCTTTTTGCTGCCTAAACCTAACCTCCCCCTGAACCTAACCCTCGCCCCTCTCCCACCCTGCTACTTAACTTCGGCATCCGCTGGAATACCGAACGCATACCGATTGGTCAGTATATAACATGCCAGTTCCCTTTTTGGATGACTGGCACCAATGAAGCAGTAAAGGAATAAGGAATCATAGATGCCTGTATACAGATGTGTCCTTACATCTAGCGCAACTTGCCTGGTGTGAGTGAGCCGCCAGGTACCGTGAGACTCTGCTAGCACCGGGTGTCTTTTTTTTTTTTTTTTGTCGAAAATGCGTCTTATGCTGGGTATACACTAGACGATATGTCATCCGATTCGGCGGATCGGACCGACATATCTGGCACTGCGTCTAGTGTGTACCCGCTTTGTCGCTGACTCTGCACGCTCCCGCGCGTCGGCAGGGCTGACGGGGGATGCCGTTAGCGAGTGCCATGCTGCCGAATGCAGCATGGCTCCCGCCATCGCTTAACCGCTGCCCGCATCAGCAACTGTGTATTAACTTGCCAATGCCGGTTCCTCCGCCAGGTCCCGTTGCTGCTGATATCGCGCTGGGTACACAATGAGTGCACCTGAGTCTGTATATGAAGCACAACGGAACTTGGAATAAAAAAAGCTGCGGCCGCTACATTGTAGCACTTCGTATACATATTCAGAGGCTTTGCCGCACACCGATATACAAGTGTCACATATCACATTAATCAGCACAGCCTGCTGGTGCGTCCTAGTATCATCTCATTATGCATTTAGGGCCAAAAAAATGCAAAAAGACGCCCGATGCTGGCAAAGTCTCACTAAACCTGGCGCTGGCTGAGAGGGGCTTTGTACTGTGACTGCAGCAAACGTATGTAAGGACACATCTGTAGGTGCTATATTTATATTTAATTTTTTTCCCATTTGTCAGTAGTATAATCTGGTATAAGGAGATTGGTTAAATCAGAGGTTCCCAAACACTGCCGTTACAGTCCAGGTTTTAAGGCTATCCATGTTTGAATTTTGGTGGTTAAATTTATGTAGTAATTATGTCACCTGTGGTCAAGCATGGATGTCCTTTAAAACGTGGGCTGTAATGTCGAAGTTTGGAAACCTCTGGGTTAAATCATTGCCACATAATTTACCACATACTGATTTTGGATCAGTGTGGTCTGTTTGTAACAGTGGAAATTTCTTCAGGTTAAATATGGGAGAGAAGGATGGTAGCAGAGAAGGTTCTGTGCTTTTAATTATTTTTTTCTTGGCTTTATCACTTTTTATATATATTTTTTTTTTCATTAATTTGTTTGTAGCAAGGCCTAATTTACTATGACTTCTGAAAGTACTGTACGACTTTTAGTTCAGTTTCCTTTAACACTTTCACTGCATTTTATTTATTTATCATCTGCAGAGACATTACGTTGCGTTATAAAGAAATTCACCGGCGGAAACAGGAATACAGACCGGAAGAAGCGTTACAGCAGAACGGGGAAGCAAATTCTGGAAGCAAACCGAAAACTCTTTGAGATTTCCAAAACAAAGCGGTTTTTCTGCCCAACCCACCGTTACGGAACATGAATTGTACTTTTTATATTTTAATGTATTGGATACTACTGCTATTTAATAATGAAATCCATAAAGCCTTGCGCTTCACTTTTTTTTTTTTTTTTTTTTAATCCTTGTGGAAAGGAAACTGGAACTTGAAGGTCAAACCTGCTGTTTTGCACCAGGCACAATTAGAGCCCTGCGTCTTATGACTTACAGCTTTTGTATAGTAGCAAAGTATTTCAACTTGTATCTAGTGCGGTTCTGTATTTTTGTTAGATATTTCTATAAAAAAAATTTTTTTTTAGACTTTTATTAGCATTCCATTTAAATAGAGAGTGAGGTTTTAATGAGGACATAACGAACAAAAGCCAGTTTCAGCATTTGTTTAAGGATAAAAAAAATTACCTTTATTTTGTTTTGAGAGCATTTGTCACCTGCATAAAGTAGAGGCAACTATTTGATGGGTGGATTTCAGTTCTATGAGCATACAGTCTACCAATTCACCGATACAAGGCCTCATGGTTATTGATCATGTGCCTCCATAATGTAAATGGTTTTTAGTGAATGGAATAGATATTTCCTGCTAGTTTGCCCAGTATTTATGGCACTGCAGCCTACCTGTGACCTATGCTGTGTGTATGAAACAGGTGCTCTTAAATTCAATTCAGTAATGTTGATTGTACCGTTGCATTGTAACTTTATTACTGATATATGCAGATTTGTCCTTGACCGCCTGTCTGGACTAACATTTCTTCGGTTCCAGATTGTGCTGGTTTCCCTCCTGTAAATACATATAACCACACGTTGGTCCACTTCCTAGTGCCACTGTTCTCACAAGCATAGGGTATGCAGCAGACTGGTATGGCTTTGGATGGTGAGGTCTTCTCAGCAGCTTCACTAGCCAACCATAGATTAACCTTACTGCTCTGAGTGCATAGTGTGATCTTATGTTGCTCCAAAATAGAGGTGGGCAATACCACCCCTCCCACCAGCTATTGTAGAACTACAAATCCCAGGATGCCCTGCCACAGTTTTGCTATTTGGCCATGCTAAAAGTGTTGCAATGCATTCTGGGATTTGTAGTTTAACAGCAGCTGGAGGGCTGCTTATTTCCCACCCCTGCTCTAAAAACACAATCTGTCCTTCGAGCTTGAAACCAGTTCCAAGCAAAGTACTTTTTCAGGTGTACACAAAAGGTCTTTGATCTGGCAAGAAGTGTTGGTAGTTAGCGCACAGTGTTCTCTGCAACATTGTCAAAATATAAATGGTTTATCACTATAGAGGCGCAGATGTTAAGATTTTAAGTTATAGATGTGTACACATAAACCTAACCTCAAATCAAGCCAAATACTATAGCTCCATTTAGTGTGCAATGAGCTTTGCAACTAGGCCGCGCCAATACACTAATCCTAAGTGTCTAGTACACTATAAGGGAACTAAGACGCAAAACTGAGGGGAAAGCATAATGGAGACAAAAAAAAATGCAAAACTGAGAAGAAAAAAAGTACCAAAGCTAGGGTAAACGGGCAAAATACAGGTCAGATAGAACTGACCCACGCCATGCATTGTTGGCTTTATCTGTGACTTCATTCCATTTCATTTTTTTCCAAAAACACTAATCCTAAGTGTCTAGTACACTATAAGGTAAACTAAGACGCATAATGGAGGAAAAAAATAGCAAAATTGAGGTAAAAGTTCCCAATCTAGGGTAAACGGGCAAAATGCAGGTCTGATGGTATTGACCTGCACCATGCATTGTTGGCTTAATCTGTGACTTTATACCATTTAATTTGCTTCAAAAATACTAATCCGAATTACTTAGCACACTGCAAAGTAAGATGCAAATTGAGGAATAAAGTATGACGTCTGTGTAAAAAGGCAAAAGACCGGTCCTATATGAGTGACCGGCGCCATGCATTATTATGCTCTATCTGCGACTTCATAGTCTTTCCTTTTGCAACAATAAATACTAAGGGGTATATTTACTAAAGTGCAGGTTATTTAGAAGTGAAGATGTTGCCCATAGCAACCAATCAGATTCTAGCTATTATCTTCTAGAAGGTACTCGATAATAAGTAGAATCCAATCAGTTGCTATGGGCAACATCTCCATTCCTAAAAGCTCACAGTTTAGTAAATAATACCCCTAAATATCTAATCGCTATTTGCGTACTATAGTGCAAAATTGAGTAATTGTGCCATGGTGCAAAAAGTATAGGTGTATGAGAACAGTTAATAACGTGATCTTCTATTGCACTAGAAAGGTAATATTTCTCCTGCCAGATTACCGTATGTGTAGACCTGAACAATGATTTTGCCCAGCGATGGTTTCAAGGTAAACATATGGTTCCTCCAACTGCAACGTCTGTCGAAAAATATATATATAGTTTATCATTGTAGAGACATTTTAAGATTTTAATCTGTTCGACAAAAGGTGTATAGGATTTTTTAAAGCAGTTAACTAGGTCTTAATTTTACATAGAAAGACAATGTAGCTACTTTATTGTAGATAAATTAATTTGAAATAACTTAAAAAGTTAGTAAATGTTATCCACTCCCAATTTTTATTTAATAAAGGGAAATCCATTTCAAGCAGTTTTGGGGTAGTTTGCTGGTTTTCCCACCTGTATCTGAATTTTGTGTGCTGTCACTATGCACTGACACGAGAACAGCAGAGATGGGTCCTGGAGCAAGAGCAGCATTGATTAGCACAGAGCTTCCCAAACTCTGTCCTCAGGGCACCTTAGCAGTCCAGAGTTTTGTTTTTTTGTTTTTTAATCTCTATAGTAATAGTTTATATAAGATACAATGTTATCCAACACAAATTGTGTACAAATACAGGTTGAGTCTCCCATATCCAAATATTCCGAAATACGGAATAATTTTGGCATGTCTGAGTTAATGAAACCTTTTGGATTTTGATGGTTCAATGTACACAAACTTTGTCTAAGACACAGATTATTAAAAAATATAGTTTAAAATTACCTTCAGGCTGTGTATATAAGGTATATATGAAACATAAATGAATTTCATGTATGTACACAAACTTTGCTTGAGCCACAAAATTATTGAAAATATTGTATAAAATGACCTGCAGGCTGTGTGTATAAGGTGTATATAACACATAAATGTGTGTATATCTGGGGCCCTATTCCTAAGATATTTCATTATGATAACCAAATATTCCAAAATACAGAATATTCCGTTATCCAAAATACCCCTGGTCCCAAGCATTTTGGATATGGGAGGCTCAACCTGTAGTTACAAACAAGGTATTGTTTATGAAAATAGTGTGTACGTCACTGTTAACATACAACTATTAATTTTTAAATTTTATTTTTTCAAGAAAAAAAGGGTATAAAGAGGAAAGATAAGTGGTGGGGGAGGCAACTTGCGGTACGCTACACAACCTAGAGAAGACCAGCTTGAAGGGTCATTCCCGGAGCCTCGATTTGCTTCCAGTTCGAAGCAATCAGCATTTTGGCTGCATTACAAACGTGGCTTCATTTTTTTTTTGTTTTGAGGTGCAGGTTTTAAGGCTATCCATGGTTGAGCACAGATGGTTAAATCAAAAGACTGATATACTAATTAAGTCACCTGTGCCCAAGCATGTTTATCGTTAATACCTGGACCGTTAGAGTGCCTTGAGGACCGAGTTTGGGAACTTCCGGATCAGCACACTTATGCAGTTACTCGGCCATGTGTTCCCTATTTTGTTCACGGTATGGTGAAAGCAGAACAGTTCAGTTGGGCATTAGCAAAAACCTCTGTATATAGTCTTATGCAGCATTGGGTGGATTCATTACAAACTACCCAGCTATCTTTTATGTGTCTGCAGGTCTTTTTGGAGCAAATGACTAATTATGTATTATGTTTGCAGAAGTTGGTGAACTCAGCCTATTGGGATAATAAAGTAGGGAGGGCAAGAACAAATATTTATTTTGCTTTTTCACGTATGTTTGTTATCTAAATTTGTTAGGTTCCCTGATATCCAGAGTATCATTAGTCAATTATTCTTGCCCAGCACAGAATACACGCACAGGTATAACACAAAGGGAAATTATAGAACATAACTGGCTAAATGTGTGCATCTCCAAGGCATTCAATAGCACCCGAAGTATACATACAATGGATAGAGCGGTTTTCCTTCTAGAACATTATGAAATAAAAATACACAGAATTGTTTTATTGTCCCTAATACAAAGGGAAGTATGCTCAATCTAGTTTTGCTATTCTTTTGTATAGGCCAGGCCTGGCCAACCTGTGGCTCTCCAGTTGTTGGGAAACTACAAGTCCCAGCATGCTTTACCAGCAATCCTGGGACTTGTAGTTTCACAACAGCTGGAGAGCCATAGGTTGGCCAGGCCTACTATAGGCTATGAGTCTTGTGTCTGCCACCTATTTAACAGCTTGATCTTCAGGGATTATGTTTGGCACTAATCCATGCACCAAAATTATATTGCGATAAGATTAGAAGACTTGCATAAGACTGCATTTTCGAAAATACAGGGGTAAAATTACATAAGGATCCCCTGTATTTAATACAACCAAGACCAGGCTAATCCGAACCAGTCCTGGTTGCCAAAATACAGGGGACAAACAACATAGTGGTCCCCCGTATTCTGCGCAACCAGCACTGGACTAGTCAGAACCAGCCCTGTATTTTCACAACTAGGACCGTCATTTTCGCATGTTTGAATTATCCCCGAAAAGTCTTAGAAAAAAAAGGGGATAAGTTTTCACCATGTTTTAAATGGCAAAACACAGTACACAATTGGGGTTTAGGGGTGCAGGCTTAAAATAAGTAGCCTGCACCCCTGGGAATAGCCCCTATAAATTAACTGTCAAAAAAAAATTAGAGACACCCCAAAAAAATTATTCTACATTTGGGGTTAAAAAAACAAATATGGGGAACAAATTTTAAAATAACGAAATTAATTAAGGGGGGCTTCCCAAGTATGCAGCAGGTGTTTAAAAGAATGCGGGTGGTAGCGGCAGGTGCATTTTTGAAGAATGCACCCATTCTCATGTACCCCAAATTTGATGGGCATAGGATTTTTTGGGGCAAAATATAACTAAGTGCTATTCTTCATCATTTCAAAGTCGGGAAAAAACACCTGCCGCGGCTATTTAAAAACCCTAATTACCTTCAGCAGGGAAAAACAGTGATCCCCCATGTCAGGTTATCATTAGGGGGTGTTCCAGGATGAGTTCCCGTTTTTGCTGCTTTCTAATTGAATACGGGGATAGGGCGGGCACGCGCCAATACTTTATCCCCATAAAACCTCCTATGTGGAGCGAAAAGTCCAGCACGGACTTTTCGCTCCCAAATTGAATATGGCCCATAGAGAATGACAGGCTACTGAAAGGGAAGCACTTTGTGCAAACTCTGTAACAAACTCACTATGTAAAAAACCAATGTAAGCGAAGATTTATAAAATCACATTAATCTGTAGCAATTTCCTTTTGACACATAGAGGAACTGAAAAGGGACGAGGTTGGAGTGCCTTTAATGTTATGAATGACTGCCTGGGTCCAATATTTCTGATTGCATTGTGGTTTGAAGACTGAGATCCTCTACTTGGCAAATGCTTACAGATATATAAACATTCATGCAATGTCATCCATAAAACAAGGGCTGGACTTTGCAAGTTGCACAGCCATCATACGTGGAACTACCTCTGATGTATATTAAAGCATTACCAATCCTACTGACGTGTACTTGATTTCCTCCATAAGAACTATGCTAATAGATTGCTATGGGCAACTTCACTGTTTTTACTGCTTGATATATAAACCCTTATGTCTGCTACATGTGATCTATTCCTGTGTTTCTGGTGCCCCTACATCCAGATCTTCCTGCTAAATTATGCCAGGATTAAGGGGCCCATACATCTACCAACAAATTGCCTGATCCTCCAAACGGGTCTAAAACACTGATCTGCCAGTTGGAAATACCGACCGGGGGCCATCGATGTTCGCCCATCTGTCAAAGGATCTGTGAAATTCTACATATTTAAAGTCACCGATTTGAAAATCACGGTCGTATTTTTATCGTAATCGGCAAATCAGTGAAATCCAACATGTTGACACCGGCATCTGGGGATCGGCGAATTGTGACATTCAGTCACTGCTGTATGTGGACATAACCCTGTTAATAATTTCTCTCTGGCTTGCTTTGTGGGTTTTGTTTAATGACTGAACTGCTACTTAACCTGGTTATGTTTGGTTAGCACAATCTCAAAAACCAGAGCAGCCAGTTACATCTATTTTAAATGGGCTCATATAAATGACTTTATATTGGTTCTGTAGGTAGGTCTCCAGGTGTTGTATGCATAAAGTATGTTCAATACGTACTCCAGCAATACTCAGCTGAAAAGACAACAGTGGGCAGTAGGAAACCATTGCACAGTCCACGTTGTGCTTGGATTTTGTGTGTAATGAACTTGCTGGCTCCTTGAACCAAAGCCTTTACATAACAATGGTCATATTGCCACATGTTTTTGAAGTGTACTTCGATTTGAACCAGTATGTTTTGTATCAAAGACTTTTGTGTTGTGTGGTAATCAATGTTAATACTAATGACAAAGCTCTGAGTAAAGGTTATGGTGGTATTACAAATGGTTTGTCTGGTATAATTTACTCCCCCCCCAGTCCTGTGATAGGTTTGGGAAAATATGAACGCGTAAAGCTGCCTGTACTGCGAGCTGCATTCTGCCAGCCGGAGCATCTACTTTTGGAATTAGTTGGTTGATCCCTATTGAAAAAAGTTACATGGTGTCCATAGTAACTAGAGTGGATAACGATGGTCATTGTCTTTTCCTTATTACAAATGGACATGGTGGTCATATACTAGATCATTCATTGTTATGGTGTAATCTTATGGGTTACTGTATGGAACAGGCCAGATATCCTATTCCTTTTGTGATTTGAATATGTTGAAATTAATACTTGGATATATACGTCAGCAGGGGTTTTGTAAATTATTTTGTTTAATAACTGAAAGGAAATAATATTATTTGTAAAATATAAATATGGAATAGCCTATTGAATTCCTCAATTAATTTAATTTGTTTTGGGTTTTTTTTTAAACCTACTGACCGTATGTTCGCATTGTCCAAAGTTCTCTGGATATATTCCCCTCCAAAAACATTTGACCTTCAACAATGTCAGAGACCACTAAAATCTATGTAGTAGTGTTTATTTATGTTTAATACCCTAATGGACACTTATTGGGTACACCTGATTTGTCATTATAAATATATAATTGGCCAATAATATGGCAGCAACTCGATACACAGCAGCATGCAGAAATGTTTGAATGATTCAGTTGTTGATCAAACACCAGAATGGGGAAGAAAGGTGATCTAAGTGACCATCCGTGGAATGATCGTTGATGTCAGTTTGAGTATCAGAAACGACTGGTCTCTTGAAATATTTTTTTATAGCACGACTGTCTGTAGAGTTTATGGAGTATGGTGCACAAGACTAAAAGCAGCCAGGGAGCAGCAGTTCTGTGGGTGAAAATGTCTTGGTAATGAGTGTTTTTAGAGGAGAATGACCAGAGTGGGTCAAGCTCACAGTAATTCCAACAACCATGCATTACAACAGTATCGCACAGTACATCGAACCATGAAATGGTTGGGCTGCAGCAACAAACACAGGGTTCCGCTTCTGTCAAATAAGACCAGGAAACTGAGGCTACCGTGGTTACAGGCTCATCAGAACGAAATAGTTGGATATTGGGGGAAAAACCTTGCCTGGTCAGACTAATCTTGATATCTGCTTCCACGTGCGGATGAGTAGGGTTAGGTTTTAATGTAAAGAACTTAAATCCATAGATCAGTTCTACATTGTGTCTATGGTGAAGGCCGCTAATAGCGATGCAATTTTGTGGGAATGTTTTTGAGACGTTAAGCTGGATACAAGCCTAACTGATATATCTGTAGATGATTGTTGTTAGTACACACTGAGCAACCATCATCTGTCTTCTGGCCGTTCAGACATATCGCTGGTACACACTGACCGACACACACAACATATATTGGCGATCAATTGATCGGCCAATATATTTGCCAGTGTGTATGTACCCAGCATTACGCCGTAGCACTTAAACATTGCTCAATTGGCCTACCTGAGCATTGCTGCTGACCGTGTACATCCCTTTTATAGCTGCAGCCTCTCCATCCTTAAATGGCTACTTCCAGCCATGTCACAAAGCACATGTCATGTCAGTTTCCACAAACATGATGATGAGTTCAGTGTACAGTACTCCAATGGTCTCCACCATCACCAGATCTCCTGATAGGAGTATGGGGAAAGGAGGGAAGCTGGCAACAGATAATGGTAGAGATCAGAAGCGTTTTGGTGACATTTCTCACTATTGCGGTTTTACAGCCGTACAGATCATGTGACGTGCGAGTGCTTCCATGGATTGCCGTGCGTCACATTATAGTCTGAATGGAGCTGGGACAATGACAGTCAGTGTGTTTTGGAGTGGGACACCGAATCATAAAATAATTAATGGGATAGTATTTAAATCGGGAGCGTCCTCCTGCTGTGATTCCCAACTCCCTCATTTACCCCCTGTGATTGCTCTTCTGTGATGTGTCACAAGCTGGTGGAAGGTGTTTGTGCGGATGTACGGACAGACGTTACTAGCCGCTCTCTGTCTGGCACATAGAGGGGCTGATTCAGAAGTGGAAGTAACTGCGTCTGTTTCAGGAGCACGACTGCGTCTATGCTAATGCTGCAGCCAATGGGATTTGTACAGGGATGTCCACTGACTGCGAAGCTAATCTGCTGTTTCTTCTTCGGGGTCCATGGTCCACAGCCATTACGTTGGGGTATGAATCCCGGTCACCAAACAGTCAACACAAATGAGCTCTCTGCTCCCAGGATGCATCGGGTTTCCTCCTCATATACCCCACCCCCTGCCTCAGGTAGCCAGTTCTTCCTGTTTGGTGTGTTCACCACATAGATAGTGGGACTACGGGAGCAGTACTGCAGACGAGTAATCAAAAAAAAAAAGTTTTACTCTATCTCAGCGGGTGGTCTGAGCTGTCCTGGAAGCAGCCTCACGCCTGATTGGAGGCCACGCGCTGCAACTACCTCCTCCGGCGCCGCACCGCTAGCCTTGGCAGGTTCATGGCTGTGGATTCGGCAGTGGCTCTCATGCCCTGGACCGCAACTGGATAAAGGGGATGGCAGGTAAGCAGGTGGTTGCGGCGGCCGCTGACGCCGGGACCACGTGGCGGTCCAGCCTCCGGCGGTGAGACTGGCCGGAGGCGTGCTGCAGTCAGGAGGCATACGGCTTGTTCTCCTAGCCTAGACCGCCGGGATTTGATGTTCCTGACCAGCCGGGGCTTGTGGCGGCGGTCAGGTCAGTTTACCGGGCAGGTCCAAGCAGCATAGGGGAGGTACGCTTCCCCGGCGGCCCCTTCCCCAATCCACACGCTAGTTCAGTCCTCTGGCACAGTTGATTGTGGATTGCTCCTCCCAGCCTCCATATAGGGCAGCCAGCGTGTATGTCAGTTGCTCTCTGAACGCTGCTCCTACAGGACGCTGGGCAGTCTGCCTGTATACCTTGCCTGCTGCTGGTCTAGGTTTTTACAGGGCTCTATCCTACCTAAGCTTGGGCTGATTGTGGTAGTGAGAGCTTATATGCATATGGCTCGCAGAGTATTTATGCATGATGTGATTGTTTATGGATACTGTTTCTTCTGTAAAAGAACTGTAATTCCTGTATACTGTCACTGTCTCTCCCCTTCCCTTGCTACAGGTGTGTGGGTTGAGAGTAGAAAACAGCACATATACGCTCAGAGCCAGTGGCATAATTGATATGTCTAAGGAGTCTGAGGGTCGGGTGGCGGGAGCCCCGTTGCTGATATCCTGTGTAGCCTGCAAGGCAGGTTTGTCCCCACAGGACTTTTTACAACATGGGCTTTGTGGGAACTGTTTCAGACAGCCACCACACTAAGTTTGCCTGTTTCAGGCCCTGAGCCTCCTTGGGCATCATTTTCTCAGGTTATGGCTCATGTGGCGGAACGGCTGGCTGCCCCAGTACCACCAGTTTGGGGTTTGCCTCAGCAGATGCATCCTATGCCCATGATGTGGCCCCCTTGGATGGACCCTGGTGCTGGTAAGGTTATGGCATCATCCTCGGGTTTTTCAGCCTTAGGCTGTCAAGCCAAAGCAGCCTAAATCTAGGCGCCATGTACTGCCTTACATGGGTGAGTACTCCAGTGCCGCCTCCGAGGAGGAACAAGCACAGGACTCTTCGCAGGAGTCTAGCTCCGAGGGGGGTGATGATGATTTCCCAGTAGCCGATGTCCCTTTTCTGATCAGGGCTGTAAAATCGGTGTTAAATATCGAGGAAGGGTTATCTTCTGCTTAGGAAAGCCCCCCCTGTTCAAGTGCCCGAAAGTGGTTAAGGCAGAATTCCCAAAGTCTGAACATTTATCAGAACTTATGGAGGAAGCCTGGGTCTGTCCGGATAAGATTAGCCATTCGTCTAAAAGAATGGCTCTTCTATATCCTTTTCCAGCAGAGGACTGTGCCAAGTGGGAGAATCCACAATCAGTTGATGCACATGTGGCACAGCTGATTAAACGTACCACTTTGCTAATCCCAGCAGTTTCGCTGAAGGAAACCACGGATAGGAGACTGGAGACTTGTCTCAAATCTATTTTTTCGCTGGCAGGAACGGCCACCCGCCCAGCTATGGCCACTGCCTGGGTAGCAAGAGCTATTGAGGAGTGGGCCAAGACTCTAACGGAGTCTTTACCAGATGCCTCTAAGGAGTAACTGGATATGATCTCCTTTATTAGAGAAGGGGCCTCTTATTTGGGTGATGCCGCCTTGGATGCAGGGATCCTTTCCTCTAAAGTTTCAGCTGAGTCCGTAGTGGCACGTAGGATCCTCTGGTTGAAGGATTGGAGGGCAGATGCAGGGTCCAAAAAGGCCCTAGAATTCCTTCCATTCACAGGAGGTGTTCTCTTTGGTCCAGAACTGGACAAAATTGTATCCTTCATGGCAGCCTCAAAGACTGCAGGTTTGCCATCAGCAACCTCGTCCAAATTGAGGAGGGCGTCCTTTCGGGGGTTTCGGCCGCAGAGCAAGGGCAAAGGTCAGCCCTCAGCGAGATTTCCACCAAGAAAGGCAGGACCCAGGAAGCCCTGGCAGAACAAACGTCCAGGATCTAGGGTCCAGGATAAACCAGTGGCCTGATGGGATGGGCCTTCCCCTGGGGGATCCCAGGGTGGGGGGCCGACTGCTTCGCTTCAGAGCCCTGGCACCTCACAACAGAGGATGCCTGGGTTCGGGGAGTTTCCCGAGGGTACAACCTGACGTTTTGAAGACTCCTCCTCAAAGGTTATTTTGTGTAAACCCACGGGTGGGTTCAGAAAGAGCTTTGGCCCTTCAGAAGGCTATTCTTGCCTTACTAGCATCAGAAGTAGTGATTTCGGTGCCAGAGAACCAGTTCCGAGAGGGGTTTTACTCTAATCTGTTCCTGGTTCAGAAACCAAATGGGTCATACCTGCCTATTCTGTATCTGAGAGAGCTCAACAAATTCGTTCGAGCCCCTGGGTTCAGGATGGAAACATTGCGATTGATTGTGTTGGCAATGGAGCAGGGGGACTATATGGTGTCCTTAGATATACAGGATGTGCCTACCTTCACATCCCAATCACACAGGCTCATCAAAAATGTCTTCGTTTTGCGGTAGGGGAGGAACATTTTCAGTTTCAGGCCCTGCCGTTTGGCCTGTCCACAGCCCTGGGGTAGTCACCGTGATGATGGCATGCCTCAGACGCCAAGGCGTCAGGATTTTGCCTTACTTGGACGACCTACTGTTGCTGGGGCAGTCCCCACAGCAGTTACAGGATCATTTGAGGCTGACAGGATCATGTCTGTACAGTCACGGCTGAGTCATAAACTGGCAAAATGTGTCGCCCTGTCCGGTACAACAGATGTGCCATTTGGGAGCGAGATTGGACTCCGTGGTGCAGAAAATATGTCTGCCGGAGGAGAAGATCCTTGCCTTACAATCACGAATACGCAGGTTGCTTCGCCGTGTTCATTCCAGGAATCCTGAATTGGGAAGCCGATTTTCTCAGTCTGCAAGAGATAAATGCAGGGGAATGGGGCCCTACATCCACAGGTGTTTTGGAACCTTGTGGACAGGTGGGGTCTACCAGAAATAGATCTGATGGCATCAAGAAGAAACAACAAGGTTCCCAGGTATGGATCCTAGACAAGAGATCCGAGAGCCGAGTTTGTAGACGCACTGACAGTAAAGTGGCGTTACAAGCTGGTATATCTGTTTCCCCCGTTTGTTCTTCTGCCCAGAGTTGTCAGAAAGATCAAACAAGAGGGTAGCACCGTCATATTAATAGCTCCGGCATGGCTGAGATGGCACTGGTTCACAGATCTACGGTCTCTTTCCATAGACACTCCATGGCCTCTCCCATTGAGACCGGATCTGTTGCTACAGGGTCCCTGCTGGTACCCGGATCTTCATAGGCTATCTTTGACGGCATGGCTCTTGAGGCCTCCGTCTTGAGAAAAAAGGGTTTTTCCGAGTCTGTTATACGGACGATGCTGAAGGCACGGAAGCCATCCTCAGCCCGTATATATAATAGGGTTTGGCATACTTTCTTTCAGTGGTGTGAACTGAAAGGGTATGATCCACGTAAATTCCTGATTTCCAGAGTGCTTGATTTTCTTCAAAGCGGTCTGGAAAAAGGGCTCCGCCTGGCCTCTTTAAGGGTACAGGTGTCAGCTCTTTCAGTCTGATTCCAACATAAAATTGCTCTGAGACCGGATATAAAGACCTTTTTTAGGGGGTGTTGAGGATTCAACCTCCCTTCGTTTCCCCGGTTGTTCCGTGAGACCTGACTCTCTAGTTATGAAGGTTTTACATGCTCCTCCGTTCGAGCCTTTAAATTCAATAGACATCAAGTGGCTAACAGCAAAGACGGTATTCCTCCTTGCTATGGCATCTGCACGTAGATTGTCGGATTTGGCTGCGCTTTCCTACCGGGAGCCGTTCTTGATATTTCATCAAGATAGAGCAGTACTACGTACTAGGGAGGGTTATCTTCCGAAAGTGGTGTCTAAATTTCATATTAATGAAGAAATAGTAGTTCCAGCTTTTCAGGGCACAAGTCTCTCACAAGGTGAGGCTTCCCTGGATGTGGTCCGTGCGTTGGGAATTTATGTTAAACGCACGAGCAAATGGAGGAAGTTCGATTCACTTTTTGTGCTTTATGGTTGTCATAAGCGTGGCTGGCCAGCCAATAAACAGACACTGGCCAGGTGGATTCGCATGGCAATTTCATTGGCTTATACACAGGCTGGTATGCGTGTGCCGGATTCAGTGACAGCACATTCTATTAGGGTGGTAGGTCCATCATGGGCGGCCTGCCGGGGTGCTTCTGCTGAGCAATTATGTAAAGCAGCCACATGGTCTTCCATCCATACCTTTTGTCAAATTTTATGCCTTTGACACTTTTGCCTCTCAGGATGCCTCCTTCAGGCGTAAGATTCTCCTCTCTTCCGAGAGTCAGGAGCATCCCCGCCCGTAGGGTTATTTATTTGGGATATCCCCAACGTAATGGCTATGGACCCCGAAGAAGAAAATAAGTTATGGTATAACATACCTTTGTTAACTCTTTTTTTTTTTTCTTCGAGGTCCATGGGGTCCACAGGACACCCACCCAGACGCACCGGTAGTTCTGGGGGAGGTTTTCCGTAGTTTCTTCTCTTGAGAGTCTGGACTCGTAAGTATGGGTCTTTTCTTTCTTACCCTTTGTTTGTCTCTGCCTGCTTGAGCTTGGTAACGAACTGGCTACCTGAGGCAGGGAGTGGGGTATATGAGGAGGAAACCCGGTGCATCGTGGGAGCAGAGAGCTCGTTTGTGTTAACTGTTTGGTGACCGGGATTCATACCCCAACGTAATGGCTGTGGACCCCATGGACCTCGAAGAAAGAGTTAACAAAGGTATGTTATACCATAACTCTTATTTTTGAGTTCAAGTTGCATCATTGGACATTGCACCAGTCCCATCTGAACATGACAACTGAAATAAGTGCAACTTCGGCAATTTGTCTGGCTAGCTAGTCACCCCCCTGTTACCACTCAGGAACGCCCACGGACATTACCTTTCGTTGTGTCTTAAGTTCATTCTGCGGCTTTTGGCTTCAACCATGGGCAGACTGAAAACATTGCATGCGGCATCAACTTAGCGTGCGCCTCTGAATCAGACCCAGAATGCATTCCCAGGAAACATTACCCAGTGTAATATGTGTGGAGGTGAAAGGAAGGGCATGTAATTTTTAATACTTTTCTAGGTTAACACCATACCAGTAATGTAAAGGTAATCCAGAAGTGTTAGGTATATTACTTAGTCTAAATTTAGACATTAAAACTTAGGGGGCATATTCAATTTGGAGTAAAAAGTCAGTTGCCGGACTTTTCGCCGCCATTTGAGGTTTTGGCAGCGATAAAGTATTGTGCTCGTCCCCGCTATTCCCCGTATCCAAATGCAAATTGGTGAAAACGGGACCTGGCGAAAAGGAAATCGGCAAAGTCCTGTCATTTTTGGGGTAATCAGCCTGACCCCCCCCCCCCAAAAGATGCTCTGATATGGGGGTTCACTATGGGTACCCCAAATAGCCCTGCTAAAGGTATGTGGGGTCTTTAAACGGTCTCAATAGGTGCTGTTTAGCGTCTTTGGTAAAGTGGTGTAGAAAAACATTTGGCAACTTTTTTTTTTTGAAAAATAAGTAGTCCCATCAAATTTGGGGTACTTGCAAATGGGCACTAGCATATTTTAAAGTGGCTAATGTTTTTTGTTTTTTTTTTAAATCCTGGAAAATCCACCTGCCGCAACCACCCGCAATTAATAAAAACACCTTAGGAATACTTGGGGACTTTGCCCTGAGTCTTTCGCTAGTTTAGAAGTTTGTCCCCCATTTTGTTTTGCCCCCAAAATGAAAGTACCTTTTTTGGGGTGTTCTGTGGTATTTTTATTTCTTTTTTTTTTTTTTGGCAGAGAACACCTTTTGGGGACTGTCCAAGGGGTGTAGGGTGTTTTATGCATTGACTTTTTTCGCTCCGGCGAAAAGTCGACCAAATTGAATACAGGGATAACTGAAATCGGCGAAAATTATGTAATCGGCGAAAAAGTTTAGCTGAGAATGGCTTTTCGCTCCAAATTGAATATGGCCCTTAGACTCTATAATGACAACGGGCACAATCTTTTTAGACAACCAATATTTAGACATGGACCCAGGGCCGGATTAAGGTGTGTGGGGCCCCTATTAAATGTGACGAACTGGGGGTATACACAATGGGGACCCCAGTAGTGGTAGTGCCCTGTATGCAAAGCCCACAGTAGTGGTGCCCTTTATGCAGTGCACCCAGTAGTAGTGCCCCTTATGCAATGCTACCATTAGTAGTGCCCCCAATAGTAATGCCCCGTGTATAAATACCCTCAGTAATACCCCTGTAGATGTTGCCCCCAGTAGTCATGCCCCCTGTGGTAGTGGCCCCAGTAGTAATGCCCCCTGTAGTAGTACCCTCTGCATAAATGCCCCCAGTAGTAATACCCCCCCAAAAAAAGCGATGCCCTCAGTAGAAAAGCCGCTTGCGCTAAAAAGAAAAAAAAGTCATACTTCCCTTAAGCCTCGCTTCCGCTGCCTTATGTTCCGCTCGGCTGCTCATTTGCACTATGGGAGAGCAGTCATGACTGGTTCAGTCTCCCCCGGTTCATTTTAACCCCGATGGCTGGGTGTGGGGGCCCAAGATCGATCGCCCCTGTCGCCCCCCCTTTAATCCGGGCCCTGCATGGACCGAAGAGGATCCCTCCTAAGTACATGTAGGCATCAATAGGTTTTCATAAAATTATCAAACCGTAAACATGAGCCGCACAGACAGCACTGTACACTGTGTACAGTGCTACAGGATATGACAGGTCACTCCTGGTCACTGTCATAGCAGTAAATGGGGAAACGCTGAGAGCGATGCTCTCAGCTAATCGGCGCTTTCCCGTTCAATCCTACTAGTGTCCTGACTCAGTGAGTGTCCATGGGGCTTGGGTTTTCAGTTTATTTTATGAAGACCTATGGGTTGGTCAGCCCAGAGTTGGTTATTGGAAAATTGCAAGATCTTCTCAACCTGTTGTCTATCTCTCTTCTCCCCCCCACTACTGAAATGAGAGCTCTGGGGTGGGTTTTGTATTTGGAGGGGTATCCCACACATATATTTTTTTTTAAATAAATGTAACGATTTCACCTCTCCTAGCAGAGTTTAAACTGGCAGCTGTCTCAGATGCCGTTTTTTAACTGTTGTTTTAGAATGATTACTTTAGACATTGCCTATCAACCTTTTGCTTTTGTCTATAGTTTAATTGTTGACATTTTGACTATACGTTTTAACTGTCTAAACTTTGACTGTCGATTTACTTTTTCAATGTTGACATTTTCACTGTGTCTACATTGTAACTGTCGACTTTTCAACCCTGTTGACCTTTGGGATGTCTAACATTTGATCATGTCTACATTATGAAAGTAGACATTTTGGTGTCTAACTTTTTACTGTCTAAGATTTGACTACACCCTTTCCAGAATTCCTGCAGGTCTACTGTGTATAAACCATCTACTCTTCAGTTTCTCCTTTACTTACTAATGTAGCTGTCTCCTTTCTGACACTTAGGGCAGATGTAATACTTAGGCATATTCTCTACTTGTCAAGAAATATTGCAGCATCTTTCTACACCTGCTCATTATGACAGTACAGATATTGGATGTTATCTGCTCCGTCAGTGTTAACAAGCACCATCAATATATATCATAATATATCTTTATATTACACTAACACAAGTAATGTCCAAATAAAAACTCTTGAACTTAGCTGTATAAAAACTCCATTCTCTGGTCCTCACTTTAGAGTTCATGCAAAAAACTTGCTAGAAGTTGCCTCATATTTCTGTTCTCTATAATAAGATTTTCCTGTCTGCAGCCTTGTAGTTAAACAGATTATGGTCATATAACACCGTCCTGATAAACTTACATTTCAGGTTATAAATTAAGGCTATTATAAATAGGGGAATCCGCGCTCATTTAGAGAGTTGGTAATGACGAGCTGCAATAATAGTCGAGTCGATCCTGACTCGTGGATCATATACAAATACGTAAATAATTAATGTGCTCAGTCTACGTTAGGTACTATGTATGTAGAAGGAAACTTAAAAGCCATTGGTGTATATAATCAAAATTCAACTTTTACTTGTATTCTAAACATGCATTATAAATTCCTATAAAATCACACAATATGTTGATAAACTCCTAATGCAGATAAAGCACAATGATTAGAAGCTGCAAATAACCAGAAGCTGCCTGTCAGTAAGTGTCCTGACGTCTATCAGTTAATTATAATCCAATGTAGATGCTACATTCGCGTTCAGTTGCGGGGTAGTTGTGTTCCAAATAGCCCCTTAATTAGTGTCAGTTAATGAGCTGCTTTTAGTGGCGTCCCGCTCTTAAATAGCCAATGGTTTTGATCCCGGGGATGGAGTACGGCAGTGGCCGCTGACTAGCAGGGATATCGCAGAGGCTGCACATCTAGCCCCTGGGTGCAGATGCCGGCGGGGCGCCCGTGTGACTGGCGCCGTGCCCGCCTGGGGAGAGGTTGTTACAGTGTAAGCTCTTAAGTGGAACTGATGACCGTGCAACCCCTCCTGCTGTGAGACTTCCCTCCCTTGCCGGTGTCAGGATGCCGCTCCTTCCCCTCGCTGACTCGTCCATCCTCGTGGATCGTCCTCTTCTTCCGAATGTTGTGATCAGTTCTCCTTGTTTCTTCTGGTAGGTTGCGGCTTCTTAGTGCTGGGTCTGCAGTATTGTTGTTGCTAGTAGTGGATGGTGCTCTCCGACGCGTAGCGGCTGTAAGCCTTCTTCAGGGGTAATGTGCACCCAATCTCACTTCCCTCTTTTATTCCTTGGAACCTCTTACGTCATGAGGTGGGAGGGAGGATATGGTTGCCATGGTTACATGATGCCTAAATGAATGTGCAGTTCTTGATTTCTAAAGCAGCAGGTTTTTCATTACTATATTGTTTCTCATGATAAATTCCATAATCCACTGACTACTGTATATTCTTCACACACAACCAATGTATTATGTACTGTATGTAAATGTAATATAGAATTACATCGCAGTTATATAGGTATTTGTTGTGAAACTGGTAAATACTCCCTAGTATAATGAAATTCATTTCTAGAATACTAGGTGGTAAATTCCCATATTCTTGATGTATACAGGCTATTAACTTAATGGTATAGTGATTTAATGATTCAGTTCATAGTAATTGACCTGACCTCGTTATCCTTATTTAGGCCAAAAGGGGTTATGGTTTTCAGGGTGTACAGTATATCCATTTTAATTCCTCTTTATTGATGGCATGCTCATGATCACCACCTCTCCAGTTTGTTACTACCTGTTTAATGCCCATTATTTTAAGGCCTCTAGAGTCACTGCCGTGTGACTCTTTAAAATGTTGTGACAAACTATGTGTCTCAAGGCCCTTTCTAATATTGCGAATGTGTTCTGCAATACATGTTTTCAAGTTCCGAGTGGTACGACCTACGTACTGCAACCCACATGGGCATTCTGCTAGATAGATTACATTCTGACTATTGTATGTAATATGTTCCTTGACATGAAAGGTTTTCTTAGTTTATTTGATTGGAAGGTGGATTTGGCTTTGGTTGAAACATTAGTCATTTTGCACCTGATGCATGCATTACAGTGAAAGAACCCCCCTTTTCTTTGTTCATTCAACAGTCATCTGTATTGGTTTTGATTTAAGAAAATGATTTTTGACAATTTTACTCTTGATGTCTGGTGCCTTCTTAAAGATAAATTGTGGTTTTTCTGGTATTGGATCCATTAGTATTTCATCTTGGCGTAAAATATGCCAATGTTTTTATTATTTTACGAGGTTGGTCTGCATCATTACTGTATTGTTATAAAACTACAACTGTAATGTTCCTTAGTTGTCTCTTATGTTTGTACTCTAGTAATTCATCTCTCACGAGTGTCTCTGCTTTGTTGTAAGCCTCATCTACTAGATTTGTATCGTACTACTTCTGTGAGAATTGATTTTTAAGAGCCTTGCCCTGTTTCTCACTCCTCCTCTTTCTTTGTGCAATTGCGTCTAATTCTACGGAACTGCCTGAATGGAATATTACCCAGACAATTCCTGTGATGACCGATACAAGAGTAGATGTAGCTGTTTATGTCAATGGGCTTCTGTATGAATCTTGCCTTCCTCAGTGTATATATTAAGGTCCAGAAAGTTTACTGAGAATTTACTTTATTCTGTATTGAATATTAGATGTCTGTCATTGGAGTTGATGTACTATAAAAATATATTTTCCAGAGGACTAGGTTTACCCCAAATTCATTGTTAGACCAGATGTTAAAGTTCTCCCAATGTCCCATAAAGATGTTAGCATAGCTTGGGGCAAGCCTAGTCCCCATCACTGTGCCTGTGATTTGTCTATAAAATTGTCCCTCAAACCAGACAAAATTGTGTTCCAAAATGAATCGTATACCTTGTAGTATAAAATCTGCTTGCTCTTTTGTCATCTGTGTCCATGCTTAATGTATGTCGGATTGCATCTAATCCCTGATCGTGATTTATAACCATGTAGAGGGAGGTAATGTCGCTTGTGCAGAGCCAATAGTCATCCTCCCAAATGGTATCCTCTAGTATCTTAAGAACAGCAGTGGTGTCTTTTAAGTGAAAACTTTTGTTTTTGTACATATATTTCTAACATGTGATCAATGTACTGGGATAGGTTTGATGTTCTGGTTATTTGCAGCTTCTGATCATTGTGCTTTATCTGCATTAGGAGTTTATCAACGTATTGTGTGATTTTATAGGAATTTATAATACATGTTTAGAATACAAGTAAAAGTTGAATTTTGATTATATACACCAATGGCTTTTACGTTTCCCTCTACATACATGGTACCTAATGTAGACTGAGCGCATTATTTATTTATGTATTTGAAATGTCCTGTAAATTTGTTACAATGTCAGTTTTGTTTGCAAAATGTAAACTTCCAACATGTAATCCAAAGCTTAGAACAAAAGCTTGCTTTACCTTTCATAAACAATAAAGAAAATTAGAGAAACCACAAGCCAAACTTCTGGGATCGGTATGAAATACCTCCGGACCTATGTTCAAATCCCGACGCCAAAAGACCGGCAGCAGTGAAGATCCCGACAGCTAAAAAAGTAAGTATAACTAACCCTAACCCTCCTTTATGGGTGCCTAACCCGAACCTTCCCAACTAGTGCCTAAACCTAACCGTCCCATGTCCCCTAGCCTATCCTGAACACTCCCGGGGAGGGTTGCCTAACCCTAAGCCCTCCCCCCCAGGAGCACCTAAGCTAACCCTGACCCCCCCTCCCCCGTACCCGCGACCCAGCTTACCTTCATTCGGTATGTCGGGCTCCTGGCGTAGGTATAATGACAGGCTTCGGGATTTCGACGCGTCTCACTAGTACTCTGCTGGGATTTTGACCGTCTGCTTCCTGACTGCATCCCAACCTTTGTCCCTTTCTATCAAGTGGGCATTTAGTGTAATTTTATAATTGAACAATCCACAGTCAGTGTGCTGCTGAAGTTCCCTCATTAGTCAATTACTGTGGTATGCCATGGACCTTGCAATTTACCTGCGCCCGCAACTTTTTCTTGAAATATGCATCTTTGGGCAGTATCCAATTAGCCCTGAACATTGTTTGGGCGCTAATTGATCCCCACGATCAGCGAAAAATGGGGGGGGGGGGGGGGTTTGCCGATTTTTCGTTTTTCGTCAATGTTTTTTTTTTTTCACCCTTTTCTATTATTTGGAAAGAAATAATAAGCGATGTGGTAAGAACTTACCCTTATCTCTATTTCTACAAAGTCCATAGGGTTCCACAGGATACTTTGGGGTATAGGCCATGGCGGCAGACATCCGGGCACCACAGAGTTGGGTTTTCAGCCTCCCAGGATGCACTGGGGTCCCTCTCCTCCTATACCCCGCACCCGAGCCTCAGGCACTCAGTTATGTCACAAGCCATAGGCCAGAGGAGGAGAAAAGAGAAGAAAATCTGGAACACGCAACAAATCACATTCTCACCAGAAGGAGACTGAAAAACCGGTGACCAGAGCAAAGCCCACCTGCAGTACAGGTGCGACAGGTCGGGAGTCCTGTGGAACCCTATGGACTTCGTAGAAATAGAGATAACTAGGGTAAGTTCTTACCATATTTTCTACTTCAGGGTCCATAGGGTATCCATAGGATACCTTGGGGATGTCCCAAAGCAGTATCCTTTAAGGGTGGGGACGCTCCTGTGCTGAAAAAAGAATCCACCGCCCGAAGGAAGCATCCTGAGAGGCGTAGGTATGAAATGCATAATACCGTACGAACGTATGGACAGATGACCACGTGGCTGGCTTGCAGTGCTGAACCGCTGAGGCGCCACATCGAGCTGCCCTCGAAGGACCCGCAGACCTAGTGGAATGAGCCCTAACAGAAGATGGAACAGGATGGCCTTCATGAACATAAGCTTCAGAAATAGCCAAGCGAACCCATCCTGCCAACGTTTGCTTAGTGGCAGGCCAACCCTTCTTCCAGAAGCCATAAAGGACAAACAAAGAGTCAGACTTCCTAAAAGAATAAGTGCGGTCGGCATAAAGTTTTAAAGCCCGCACCACATCCAAGGTGGCCTCACCAGCCGAAAGGTCCAGTGAATTAAAGGGCGGTACAATATATTCCTCGTTGATATGGAATCTAGATACCACCTTTGGGAGAAAACCAGGACGAGTGCGAAGCACAACCCTGTTCCTATGAGAAATGGAGGCCGACATGAGAGAGCCCCCAATCCTGAGACCCTTCTAGCCGAAGCAATGGCCAGAAGGAATACAGTCTTAATCATCAGCCATTTCAAATCCACTGAGCCCAGTGGTTCAAATGGTGGTCCTTGAAGAGGCCTTAGGACCACAGCCAGATCCCAGGGCGCCACAGGTGGAACAAAGGGAGGCTGAATGCGTAGCACACCCTGCATAAAGGTGCAGACATCAGGAAGCATAGCAATCCTACGATGGAACCACACTGACAGGTTAGACACCTGCACCTTCAGAGAGGCAAGGCGAAGACCCTAATCTAAGCCTGCCTGTAGTAAAGCCAGCACCCTGGATAACCGGAACACCCGAGGAGCATAACCTCTAGGGCGACACCACTGAAAGAAAGCATGCCATACTCGATGGTAGATGCTGGCAGATGAAGGCTTCCTAGCTCGCAGAGATCTATCTGTGAAGGTCTGGGTTTGTTGTGGCCCCGGGGTGGTGACAGGAGCAGACACAGAAGCAGATTTAAATAAAAAGGTGGAGTTTTTAATAAGTGATTTAGCAGACATGGGAATGGCAAAAGAAAAAGTCCTCTTATGGGTGGCCTCAGGACACTCACCAGGTTTCTCTGGATGAGCAGCTCCACGCCTTTTAATGAGTGCAGGGAGCATGGATATCACGGGCATCAGTCCAACAACACTCCTCTGGACTGTAACCCCTCCAATCCAAGAGTTACTGCAGATGTCCTCTGCGGATACGAGAGGCCAAGACTTGGGAAACCTCAAACTCTACGCCTCTTTCAGTCTGGACACGGGGAGAAGCAGGCAGGACACTGTGGAACTTTTTTAACACTAGGGGTTTAAGCAGGGAGATATGAAAGGAGTTGGGAATTTTCAGGTAAGGGGGCAACTGAAGGCGATAAGCCATGGGGTTAATAATTTCTATAATGGAGAAGGGCCCGATGAAGCGTGGAGCAAATTTCATAGATGGTACTCTGAGCCGTAGGTTCCGGGTGGACAACCAGACTTGGTCTCCGACTTGCATACGTGGTACTATCCTACGCTTCTTGTCAGCTTGAAATTTGTAACGGGAGGACGCCTTCTCCAGGTCAGCACGAACTTGAGTCCAAATTGATGCAAATCTCTTTACAGTGTCTTCCACAGCTGGTACATCAAAGACGGGCAGGCTTTGAAATTGAGGAACCGAGGATGAAGACCGCAGACCACTTGGAAGGGGGTTTGGTTCGTGGAAGAGTGATAGGAGGCATTATGCGCAAATTCAGTCCATGGCACCAATACAGACCAATTGTCTTGGGAAGATGTCATGAAAATCTTCAGGAAGGTCTCAAGGTCTTGATTAACCCTCTCGGTTGAACCATTGCTTTGTGGGTGATAAGCCGTAGAAAAATTTAGCTTTACTTACAATACTGAACATAAGGCTCTGCAAAATTTTGCTGTAAACTGAACACCACGGTCAGAGACTATCTCGGCAGGAAGACCATGGAGACGGAATATATGTTGTACAAACAAATGAGCTAGGTCAGGAGCAGAAGGTAATTTCTTTAGTGGTATGTAATGGACCATTTTTGAAAATCGGTCTACTATGACCCAGATGGTAGTGAACCCTTGACAATTCGGCAGATCCATGATGAAGTCCATGGACGTGATGGAATAGGTAGCGGCAACAACTCACCAGCCGGAGCCTGACGTGAAGACTTATGCTGAGCACACAAGGAGCATGAAGAAATAAACTCTGACACATCTGCTTTCATGGATGGCCACCAATAGCCTCTCTTCAGAAATTCCAGGGTCTTCCGGGTACCTGAGTGACCTGCAAAGCGAGAGGAATAAGCCCAGGCGAGGAGCTGCTTCCTTAACTCCAGGGCCACAAAGGACTTCCCAGTGGGAGGCTGTACTTGTAGGGTGCAAATACTCTTGACTCCAAGACAGTGGTATTTTGTTGATTCTCTGCTTTATCACAGAGGAGAGATCTGGACAGAGCATCTGCCTTTTGATTAAGGGCTCCAGACCGGAAAGGCCAGGGTGAACTGGAACCGAGCAAAAAATATTGCTCATCGGGCCAAACGAGGACTCACACACTGGAGATTCTTGAGTAATAGGAGGTTTCTATGATCTGTGAAAACAGTAAAGGGGATCTTAGCCCCTTCCAGCAGGTATTTCCATTCTTGTAATGCCAATTTCACTGCCAGGAGTTTCTTAGACAGGATTATACTTCCTTCACATGTTCATGATGTTTCTCTATAGAAGACGAAAAAATCAGTATATCGTCCAGGTAAACTACAACCGAAACATACAAGTCCCAGAAATTTTCATTAACAAAGCCCTGAAACACGGCAGGGGCATTGCACAACCCAAAGGGCATCACGAGGTATTCGAAGTGTTCATATCTGGTATTAAAGGCAGTCTTCCATTCATCACCCGTGCGAATATTGATGAGATTATAAGCCCCTCTCAGATCCAACTTTGAGAATTTTAACTCTGTCGAAAAACTCTGATCAGGGAAGAGGATATTGGTTCTTAATCGTTATATAATTAAGGCCCGGTAATCTATACCACTGTCTTAGGGCACCATCATGGCTTGAGTCTCGGGCACGGATAGAGGATAGGTGCGACCACGGGGTGGCATCTTGTCAGGCAGCAGCTTGATAGGACAGTCCCATTCTCTGTGGGGAGGTAAGACATTCGCCTGTTCAGAAAAAACATCAGAGAACATCTGGTACTCCTTGGGAATAGCTGGAGATGTTAATGAAGCTGTCCTTCTTACAGGTCCTATCTTGGGAAGACAGGATTTCTGACAGTCAGTTCCCCATGAAAGAATCTGCATTGAATACCAGTCTATCCTGGGATTATGCTGGCGTAACCAGGGTAGCCCTAAAATGGTTTCTTGAGAAGCCTCTGGTATCACTTTAAAGACTCAGAGTGGAGTGCCCCAACATGAACTAATACTGTGACCACTCCTTTAGCTAGAGGACGTCCATCTACAGAAGTCAGGGAAATTGCGTGCTTGAGAGATTAACAAGGAATCTGTAGTTTATCAACTAGGCTTGAAGTCATGAAGTTTCCAGCTGCTCCAAAGTCTAATAGAGCAGAGACGAAGACATGGTTGGGCTTGAGATCCAAAGCTAAGGAAATCTTGAAATCTTTAGTGTTTGGGGATGGACTCATAACTCCTAACTTGATGTCCCCAAGGTCAGTTAGGAACGGGCGTTTCCCGATTTGTGGGAGCAGGAGGCCACCAGGTGACCAGACTCTCCACAGTACAGACAGATTTTTTTTTTAGCATCCTTCTCTGACGTTCCTCTTTGGAGAGATGGGTTTGGTTCCCCTGCATAGGCTCCTCATCTATAGGAGGATGGGGTGGACGAGTAGGTAAGGGAGGCATAAATGACCTTTGCCGGTCAGTTCTGTGCTTTTTAGCCTGACGTTCTCTGAAGCGTAGGTTAATTTTGTTGCAGAGTGAGATCATATCATTTAAATTTGTGGGAAGCTCACGGGTGATCAGATCATCTTTTAATCGGTCAGAAAGGCCATGCCAAAAGGCTGAGGTGAGGGCCTCCTCATTCCACTCAAGCTCTGATGCCAAGATTTGAAACTACAGCATATTGGCTGACAGGACGGGTTCTTTGTCTCAGGGCCATGATGCTGGATGATGCTGACACTGTGCGTCCAGGTTCATCGAAAATCCTCCTGAATGAAGATACAAAGTCTGTATAGTTATCCAGCAGCGAGTCTGAATGCTCAGAGTGGGGAATCCCAATCCAAAGCCGAGCCAGTCAACAAAGACACGATGTATGCCACTTTAGTTCTAGCAGTGGGAAAGTTATCAGGCTGTAAGGTAAAAAAGTGTATGTCAAACTGATTTAAGAAACCACGACAGAGTTTAGGATTGCCATCAAATTTGCTTGGAATAGGTAGGTGTAAACGAGGGGATACCCTGGTCCCTGTATTACCAGGCACAGGAGGAGGTGTAGTTGCTGATACCCCTGGGGTGGTTAACGAGGTTTGCAGATTATCTTGTTGCTTGGATATCTCTTGTAAAAACTGAGCCATTTGATGCTGAATAGTTTCCAGGTTTCCTAAACGACCAGCAATACTGCAAAATAAATCCACTCCAGACTCCTGTTTCATTGCCAGATCCATGGGGCCAGTGCAAACTGTGAAGGTCTGGGTTTGTTGTGGACCCGGGGTGGTGACAGGAGCAGACACAGAAGCAGATTTAAATAAAAAGGTGGAGTTTTTAATAAGTCCAGGTTTAGCACTAAAGTGCACTTGATATAACTGTGGTGAAGCAATGGGAGAATGTCCAGATAGTGACAGGCGGGAAATGTCCAGTATGCAGATTTGGTGAGCTGTAACGAAGTGCAGGCAGAGGTTATGAAGTCCAGCTGGGAGTGAAATGAGGCAAGGTGCAGGGAAACAGCAGGTTCAGGTACTCAGGCAGGGGAAAGGTATATGGAGGGTGCAGGGTGAGTCCAGCAGGTTTGGAGCAGGCAAGGTAACAGGATAGTAACACTTCCAGGCAGACAGGTAAGGCACAGGTACTCTCTCTCAGCCGCAGCTGAGAAACACGTTGCGCTGGCAATGAATGAAGGCTCTGGACCTTCCTAAATACCAGGTGCCGCGCTGTGACTGGCTGGAAAGAGCACATGACCCACCAGGATTGGACAGCTTGAATCACATGACCTGAGGCAAGATGGCAGCACCCATGCCAAATGGAATGGAAACACCACCAGGCCTCAGTGACAATGTGCCCGCACAGAACCATGCACAGCCAATGCCCCTCGCCAAACACTAGCACCGCTGCCAGAGACCCCTCGCCACAGTGACCTCACAGGTAATACCCGGTGACCACCATGCTGAGAAACCCTGGCCATGACACTATCTCTGGTAGGCCCCACTTGTTCACTAGTAGCTGAAACACCTCCTGGTGAAGAGACCACTCTTTTGAATGCACGTCTTGACGGATGAGAGTCTGCTTCCCAGTTGAGGACTCCTGGTATGAACACTGCCGATATTGCAGTGAGATGCCTTTCCGCCCAGGCTAGAATGTGGGACACCTGTCAGTGCCGCCTGACTGCGGGTCCCTCCTTGACAATTTATATAAGCCACCGTGGTGGCGTTGTCTGACTGTACCTGCACCGATCTTCTGTGCAGGACCTGTCTTGCCTGCTGGAGAGTCTTGAACACTGCTCGAAGCTAGAATATGTTTATTGGGAGGGCTGCTTCTGCTGGTGTCCACCTTCCCTGGGAGAAGAGAGGACCCATCACCACCCCCCAGCCTCGTAGACTGGCATCCGTCATCAGAAGGACCCAGTCTGCAATCCAAAAGGGGCGCCCTCTGTTCAGGTGAGTAGTCTGCAGCCAACAGGCCAGAGACAGACATACCTCCGGGGAAAGCACTGTCTGTGTCTTTATCCGCTGGGGCAAACCATTCCATCTGGAGAGGATTAGCTTCTGCAGAGGTCTGGAGTGGAACACCATGGGACCCAGTAACCTCATCGCCGAGTGAATAGACACTCGGCGACTCCACAGGCAAATGCAAACTTTTGCTTGTAATGCAGAGATCTTTTCCTCTGTCACAAAGATTCTCTGATGTTGGGAGTCCAACAGAGCTCCTAGATGGAGCATCCTCTGTGATGGTACCAGGGAGGACTTCTTCCAATTTATCAGCCAGCCGTGAGTCTGCAGTAGAGACTAAGTTGCAGATGGTGCTGCAGTGTCTCCGGAGACTCCGCCAACAACAGGAGGTCATCCAGATAGGGCAACAAGCGAACCCCCTGCATCAGCAGATGAGCTGCCATAACTGCCATAATTTTGGTGAACACTCGAGGTACTGTGGCCAGACCAAAAGGCAGTGCCTGAAATTGGAAATGGTCATTTACCACTGCAAACCTGAGGAAATGCTGGTGCGCTTAAACAATAGGGATATGCAGGTAAGCATCCTGAATATCCTCCATCGCTAGGATGATGGTACACAGGGTCTCCATCCTGAACCGAGGAACCCTCAAAAATTTGTTGAGGGATTTGGTTGAGTATTGGCCGGTAGGACCCATTGGCTTTCTGTGCCAGAAAAACATTGGAGTAATACAAAACAAGACAAAAGAACCGGCACTATGACCCCATCCTGGACCATAGAGCGCAATACCTTCATGAACTCCAGGGTCTTGTCCTGATTGGACTGAAGACTTGTGGTGAAAAACCGGCTGGGAGGCCTCCGCCAGAAGGACAGGGCGTACTCCTGAGAAACTACTTCTCTTACCCACGTGTCTGAAGTGGTCAGGCACCAGCTGTGGGCGAATTGAAGTCGGCCTCCCCCTTTGGGGTTCCCCCAAAGAGAGGCCCATCCTGTCAGGCCGAAGGCTTGTCATCGGACTTGGGAGCAGGACGTCTGGTACTCAAAGCCTGCTTCTTTGGCTTTGTAGGTTTCTTGGCAGCAGTCCGCCTTGGAAAGGGCTGTACCCTGGACTTACTTTGGGTTCTATAAGGCTGAAAGGACGAAGAGCCCGACCCTGATGGGCCGATGGCAGGCATGCAGACTTAGCAGCCGCCAGAGTAGCCACAATTTTGTCCAGATCAGGGCCAAAAAGGACTTCTCCATTAAAGGGTAAACCCTTCATGGAATCAGCATCCGCCTTCCTGTACAGGTGCAGAGACAGTCAAAGGGAGTGAGAGGAGAAAACACGCCCTACATAACCCCTCAGAGTGCCCGTCACTCTCCACCAACTGTACATGAGGTACGGTACATTTTGGATGCAGGGGAAAATCATGTTCACTGTCAGACATGATGAGTGACACTTAGAACTGTATGTGACACATCTCACAGACAACAGTAGTAGTGAGGTATAAAAACCACGCTGCCACACCGCACCGCAAGGGCTTTAGCAGAGAAGAACAGGGATAGGTAAAATGGCTGAAATAAAGTACAGGCAGCAGCGCTAGCTTGCAGTCACAGAGGAGGAGGCGGAGTCCGGGGGAGGAGCGGCTGCACTGGCTCAGACCGCTGTGGAGAGGTCGCGTGCAGCGGGGGAGGCGCCGGCTGCTATGCAGGGAAGGCACACTCCCCTGGCCTGCATTTAACCCCACTGTCGCGGCCTGCTGTCCCGGGGGGATAGTGGAAGCGCAGGTGCAGTACCTGGCTCCACGCTGCGGCCAGTCCCCAAGGAGCCCCCTGCCTAGGGACTTAGGACTGTGCTATCCGGTGGGGACCTGCCACCGGACCCCGCCGCTTACCTGTGTCCCTCGTAAATCCGGCCACAGTCTAGGTAACCGGGGTCACCGCTAGCTGTGACCCCCAGTTTCCTACCAGGATCCCCGGATCAGTACCAGTGTTTTGGTACCAGCGGGGTGTAGGAGTGACGGCATGGACGTCAGCACTGACTGTCCATGCCATACACCCTAGGTGTGCAGCCACAGCTGCCTTGAAAAAAGACTTCAGGGGCCCCCCTCTCTAAAGGTGCTCCGACTGAGTGCCTGAGGCTCGGGGGCGGGGTACACAGTCAGGTCCATAAATATTGGGACATTGACAGAATTTTCATATTTTGGCCTCTATTCACCACCACAATGGCTTTGAAATGAAACAAACAAGATGTGATTTAACTGCAGACTTTCAGATTTAATTTGAGGGTAATTACATCCAAATCAGGTGAACGGTGTAGGAATTACAACGGGTTCTATATGTGCCTCCCACTTTTTAAGGGGCCAAAAGTAATGGGACAAACAAAACAATCCTAAATCTAACTTTCACTTTTTAATACTTTGTAGCAAATCCTTTGCAGGCAATTAGAGCCTGAAGTCTGGAACGCATAGACATCACCAGACGCTGGGTTTCATCCCTGGTGATGCTCTGCCAGGCCTCTACTGCAAATGTCTTCAGTTCCTGCTTGTTCTTGGGGCATTTTCCCTTCAGTTTTGACTTCATCAAGTGAAATGCATGCTCAATCGGATTCAGGTCAGGGAATTGACTTGGCCATTGCATAACATTCCACTTTTTAGCCTTAAAAAACTCTTTGGTTGGTTTTGCAGTATGCTTCGGGGTCATTGTCCATCTGCACTGTGAAGCGCTGTCCAATGAGTTCTGAAGCATTTGACTGAATATGAGCATATAATATTGCCCGAAACACTTCAGAATTCATTCTGCTGCTTTTGTCAGCAGTCACATCATCAAAAAATACAAGGGAACCAGTTCCATTGGCAGCCATAGATGCCTACGCCATGACACAACCACCACTATGCTTCACTGATGAGGTGGTATGTTTTGGATCATGAGCAGTTCCTTTCCTTCTCTTCTCTTCCCATCACTCTGGTACAAGTTGATCTTTGTCTCATCTGTTAATAGGATGTTGTTCCAGAACTGTAATGGCTTTTTTTAGATGTTTGGCAAACTCTAATCTGGTCTTCCTGTTTTTGTGGCTCACCAATGATATTTGCATCTTGTGGTGAACCCTCTATATTCACTCTTGTGAAGTTTTCTCTTGATTGTTGACTTTGACACATATACATCTACCTCCTGGAGAGTGTTCTTGATTTGGCCAACTGTTGTGAAGGAGTTTTTCTTCACCAGGGAAATAATTCTTTTGTCATCCACCACAGTTGTTTTCCGTGGTCTTCCGGGTCTTTTGGTGTTGCTGAGCTCTCCGGTGCATTCTTTCTTTTTAAGAATGTTCCAAACAGTTGATTTGGCCACACCTAATGTTTTTGCTATCTCTCTAATGGGTTTGTTTTGATTTTTCAGCCTAATGATGGTTTGCTTCACTGATAGTGACAGCTCTTTGGATCTCATATTGAGAGTTGACAGCACCTGATTCCAAATGCAAATGTCACACCTAGAATCAACTCCAGACCTTTTACCTGCTTAATTGATAATAAAATAACGAGGGAATAGCCCACACCTGTCCATGAAATAGCTTTTGAGTTGATAGTCCCATTACGTTTGGCCCCTTAAAAAGTGGGAGACACATATTGAAACTGTTGTAATTCCTACACCGTTCACCCGATTTGGATGTAATTACCCTCAAATTAAATCTGAAAGTCTGCAGTTAAAGCACATCTTGTTTGTTTCATTTCAAAGCCATTGTGGTGGTGAATAGAGGCCACAATCTGAAAATTCTGTCAATGTCCCAATATTTATGGACCTGACTGTAGGAGAGTGATCCCAGTGCATCCTGGGAGGCTAAAAACTTAACTCTGTGGTGCCTGGATGTCTGCCGCCATCGCCTATAGCCCAAGCTATCCTGTGGATACCCTATGCACACTGGAGTAGAAAATAGGATATATCTTACGAAAACACAAGATCTGCAAGCTTACGTGTTTTCGCCCTTTTTTGGGGTGAAAAAATTGCACTTATCGTGGATTCTTTTTCAGGACACATCAGGTCCCGAAAAATATGCACAATAAGTTCCTGCATCGGGCAGCACTTCGTGGCTAATAGGATAGCTCCGCCGCAATCAATTAGCAGTGCTTCTTTAGCGCTGCTATTTGGATACCGCCCTTAATCTGCAACTTTATATCAATTACTTTGTGACAAAAATACTAATTCTAGGTACCAAATACACTATGGGGTCAATCCAAGTAGGTGCGAGTAAGTGTGGCTGTATGATACACTTATGTTACCTCTGGGGTGAGATCGGACAGTGAGGCGGGTAAAAGGCCGTGTCATTGCTTACTCTTCTATGCCGTTCCAATGGCAATTTGTGCCTTTCGTAACAAATTGGATTTATACCCTATAAACCAATATGTATGTGGCGAAGACACACAGAAAATTTGTGAAAAAGTATTCAAGTTTGGGAATCTGTACATGTTGCGGAGTGTCTAATGCTGGCCGTACACTAGCGTGAATCGCGTCATCGGGCTCCCCGCTGCAGGGGGTTTCTAGTTGTAGCCGGGGGGGGCAGGCAGGCGTCAGACGGGAGGCTTGCCTGCCCACCTTTCGGGGGGGTCGGGAGCGGCTCCCGATATTCGGGAGACTCCTGACCAAATCGGGAGGGTAGGCAAGCCTGCCTCAAACTCAAAATAGAAAGTAATTCTGGCTACACACCAATGACACATCCACAAAATGGTAATCTTGCATGCGTTCGCATTGTTGTGGCCAAGTTACCACCCAGAAGCGCCCACACAGTGGTCATGCCTATAACTCTGGGCCTTATGCAGAGATGTACGCAGTGCATTTCTACTCAGTGTGAATGTCAGGGAACGTTTGGGAGAGGTAATGGGGGAGCGGCATCAAAAACGCAGACGAGACGTGACCAGTTTTCAGGGTCTGTCGCAGCCTGGTATCTACAATCCAGTAAGCAGTTTACAAGGCTCCAGCATTGCAATACACGTGCCCATTCTGTGCGACCGTAGGGCTACTCAAAAGGGCGATGAGATGATCAAAGTATCTGCGATCGCTGCTTCGTACGCAGTTGCTTGGATTTTGCGATGCTACAGATGGGCGTCCCTATACATATCCCAGTGGTTGTGACGTGCATATTTCCGTACACCGGCAAGGACATTAGCATCAGTCTCTGAATCAGGACCTATGAGCAGAAGTTTACCATGCGTCTTGGGACGCACACAAAAAACTGTTGGATGTGGCTGCCTTCAGAATTACTTGCAAGTCCGTTTCCGGTTCCATGTTTTAATTTCACGTAACTCATCCCTAGTTAGTAGTGACTGCATTTGGTCCTGCACACTTTTACTTTTGTTTGAAGTTTAATTATGCAATTCCAGATTTCAAAACACCATCTTCTTGTTTTTCTTTCATTGTTGCCTGCAAGGAAGATGTTATTATCTGATCATGTATAAATTGATATCTGAGTAGTTTACAGTATATGTACTTCTCCAGAACTCTGACTTCTGCTATCCTAAAATGAATAAGAGAAGTGAATGTACTGTTCTAATGAATTTATTACTCAACAGTAAGATTGGGCCAGCTTCAGAGTTCTTTGCTTTCTGATTAAAGAATAGAGCAGAGGTCCCCAAACTCTGCCATTACAGTCCATGTTTTAAGGATATCCATGCTTGAGCACAGGTGACTTCATTAGTAATGGGGGAGTTTGGGGACCACTGAAATTGAGGATACCTACCCTGGGAAGTAGAACAATCACTAACAGTAGTAGGCCCATTATCTATGAATGCAGTGATCTGTATTAAAGGAGGAAAGAAACCCTTGGTAAGAATTAGTAGATCCACCAACAGAATAGGAAGAAGATTGCTGTTGTGAATCCGGCCCAGGTTTGGACAGAAGACGAGGAGAAGCCATGAAGAACCTGGCACCAAGTCTAGTATGTAATGAAGCATACAGTATGTCAGCTCCCTTTTTTCTTTTTATGTTAGTAATTTGCCTTCTGGTCTTCAACACACAGTTCATGGAACTCTGCGAGGGTAGAAAGCTGGACGAGCAGATTATAGGAAGGGAATAATGAATAATAACAGAATAATGCAGAATAGGGGTGGCCAGCAGCACAGGGACACAACTGTCATAGACTGGTAAAACAGATAAAAAGGAAGAATAGCAATACTGCTGCAGGGTTACAGCCATAATGAGACAGTAAGGTATACCATGCTGGGCCTGTGTACAGTGCTTGTAATGATAACTTCTAGAACACAGGTTCTCAAACTCTGTCCTCAGGACCCCAACAGTGCATGTTTTCCAGGTCTAACAGAATCACAAGTGAAATAATTAGTTCCACCTGTGGAGCTGTTAAAATGTCAGTGAGTAATGAATACACCTGTGCAGTTGCTGGGTGACCTGGAAAACGTGAACTGTGTGGGGTCCTGAGGACAAAGTTTGAGAACCTCTGTTCTAGGAGAAACCTAACCATCAACACACAGCAAATGTTATGAAGCGAGTTTGTCAGCCTGGTTTGGTACCACTTATAACTAGAGCGCAGAGTCAGGCAGATCGCAGGTCCCCAGGTAAGCAACAGACATGACAGAGGAAGAGTTGGGTGATACACCAGGATGTCAGTCTGCTGTAGGTAGAACAGGGTCTAGACAGGCAAGCAGGAGAGGTTGAAGTATGGTCCAAGGTCAAGGATTGGAGAAAGTCGAATAACCCATACACAGTCCACGTTCAGGGCAGACAGAAGATAATCCAGAAATCAGGCTATAGGCAGGGAAACCTAGTTCTTTAACAGGAGTCAGACTGAGGATACTGCACAGCGTAGGTGCCAGTAGGTAATGCAGTATATGGAAATATTACCTCCTACTGCCATCTACACTAAACACATTGATGTTTGTTAATGTGGTATCTTTTTATCATAGCAAAACAGAATAAATGAATCCTGGGTTTGAGACACCACAAGACTTGAAAACAAAAAATACAACCAGTGGAATTGGGTGTCTTCTCCAAGGACTACAACTGAGAAATCATGCCCACTACCCAGTCATACATTACTAGACATCCGCCAGTGTTTGTTGTGCCCATTCTACTCCCTGTAATTACAATACAACAAAATGCATATTTTTTACAGACTGAAGCAGATAGCGCTTTGTACATCTAAAAGAAAATCCATCTACTTTTCCCATCAGATCTCCCATTTATACAACATGGGGAATGCAAGACTGCCTAAAGCCATTAGTGGGCCCTGGTAATCTTTCCAAAGCACACACAAACCTTTATACAGTTGCTGTATGACAGAAATAGAATCTATAATGTTTTCTCCAAAAATCGTTGTTAGTGGACCAATGTAGTGGGTCTTATACCCGTACTCAGGAAGAGGTGTGGCCTTGCGGCCGAACCCTGTGGTCCCATTATCACTGGGAGCCTGGAGGCAGGGTGGGGGGTGGGTACGTGCAGTGCCAGCTGGCTCCCTCACTGTCTTTTTCTGCTTGCAGCACTACAAGTCTCAGGAGGTAGCACCTCACATTGTGCTTAGGGTGTGCAATCTAGGGCCCCTCCCCCTATGTATTCTGTACGAGACTCCTTCCACCTGTTACTAGGTGTTTTTAATTAGCAAGGTGTCCTTGCACTCCAAGACACCACATCTAATTAGGCACACTGAGGATAAGACCTAATAAATATTATATATATATATATATATATATATATATATATATATATATATATATATATATATATAATATAAGCTGTGTGTCAGTTTTGGAACTGGACTGCTTCATGACATCATAATGTACACTTTTTCACTTCTTTTTAGTTTTTTTTTTTTATATATGTAGCACTTTATACACTTTTTTTTATTATAACCTACTTATGTAGGACTTAACACATAGGCTTTCTTCTTTATTATTCTTTAACCCTCACTTTAAATATCACACTAGTATGACGCCATGGGGCGGTTCTGCTGGGTGGGCCTGGGGGGGGTCCCATATCCTGAATTTGTTTCATAGGAGTGTTAAAGACCTGCCTGATAGAGGTCACCTGGATGTGGTGGGCAGGCCCAAAATTATGGCCATTATTATGCTAAGAACCTCGTGGATGCAATTTAGCAGTATTATTATAAGGTTCAGCATGGTTAGAGTGTGCACTTGCATATTTGTTTTTCTGCTTGCAGCACCACAAGTCTCAGCAGGTAGCACCTCACATTGTGCTTAGGGTGTGCAATCTAGGGTCCCTCCCCCTATGGCTCCCTCACTGTGTCAGGAGCTGGGTGCTGCACTTAATTATACAGTGCAGCACCCGGCTCCTGTCAATGAGGGGGAGTCTGCACCTTGGTGTCACCCCTCGGTGGGTAACACATGGGTGCAGCCTGCACCCCCTTGTGACGCTACTGCGTACATACCAACCGATTAATTTTGTATGCTGGGGTAGAGGGTGCGGAGGGTACGCTCGCCCTATGGGTGTAATGCTGGAGTAATAGTGTGTTGTGGTCTTTTGTGTTCGATGTTGTGTGTGGAGTGATGGGGTGTAGGGAGGGAAGGGGGTCTAATGGACTGGAGGTGGTGGGTGAGGAAATGAAGACAGAGGCAGAAATGGGGGCCAAAGGGTTTATTGGAAAAAAACAGTACTAATCCTGTTCGGTCCCAGGCACCCAGGTGGGGTGAGCGATCCACTTAGGGGTGTGTGTGGGTGGAGACTGGGGAGGTGAGTGGACCCTTTTAGGGGGCTCCTTTCCGTGCAGTTCAATAGACCGGCACGTTACCCCTGCTGGACCTTTGTCAACAGTCTTAGGATGTCTCGGGGGGAGGGGAGGGGAGTGGTGGGTTGGCAGCGGGTCTGGCGGTTGTGGATGTACACCCTGGAGGTACCCGCGCAGGGGTATAAGTGTCGGAGTCACTTACCTACCGGTAGGATTTGTTGGTGAAAAAAGCTTGGGCTGCTGGTAGCTGGTGTTAGTTTCCTTTTGCAGATGCGGTGTTGGATGGCTGCTGCGGTGTCAGCGGTTGGATGAAGCTCTGTGTGGGGTAGTGGCTTGCTGGTGCACTTTGGGTCTTGGTGCACCGCGTTGTTGGCGTTCTGTTCCCGCTGCCTGGTGGGTGCCTGCTGGTGTGGATCGCTTAGGGATTGCTGCTGGATGAACAGCTGTGAGTGGAGCTGGTGTTGGTTGCTCCCAGGGGGCGGTGCGTGGTCGCCTGGGTCTAGCAGGTGGAGTGGTGATCAAGAGGGGTGCGAAGGGCTTTGCTAAGTGTGATGCCCAGGGCGGCCCTGCGGGTGGTGGGTAGAAAGGGTTCTGGAAGCAGCAAGGCTCGACCGAGTTCTCCGCAGGAATGAAGAGCTCTGGTGTAAGCTGGCTGTGGTGTCAGAATGTAGGGGTCTCCAACGCGTTTCGGCAGGGGCTCTGCCTTCTTCAAGGAGGTAAGAAGTGTGGCTATGCATGTGTGAGGTTCAAATGTGGAACTTCCGGGTTCTGTGTTTGTCAGGTGGTGGAGATGACCAATCAGGGCTAAGAGTGGGTGTGGCCCATGTATCTGATAGGTCGTGGGTGATTGTGCGAGGCTAAGCCTGTGGTTGGGTGATAACGTCACGTGGTTTGGGCAGCCAGTGGTTTACTGTGCTGCTCTGGGTGTGTTAGCTGGGGCTCGTGTCTGGGTGCATATGTGGCTGCTTTGGGGATTGTGACCGGCTGTGAATGGTCAGCGGCGGTCATGTGGTGTCGGCAGCCAATCGTGTGCTCTGCTGGTGTGGGTGTGTATGCTGGGGCTGGTGTGCTTTAATGCATTATGCAGCTGCTATGGGGATCGAGACCAGGTGCGGTTGGTTGGAGGTGGTCACGTGGTGCTGGCAGCCAATCTTGTGCTGTGTAGGGTTTCCGTATGTTTACATGGGTTGAGGTGACAGCTGGCTCTGGCGTGCGTTGGGCGGAGGAGGTATGCGGAGTGTTTTGTGCTGTGTGGAGGATTTAATGAGCGGGCAGGGGCATGTGGCGAGTAGGGTGGGGGTCAGGGGCACCGGGGTGTGTAAGGCAATTATTGTGGAGGTGGGGATGTGAAACCGCATTGTCGTGGTAGTTTAGTCCCGTGGTGCAGGCGGCCAAACGTGTGTGTGTGGGGGTGATTATGAGGGTGATGGTTGGTGGCTCGGGTGATCGAAGAGGTCCGGGGAGGTGTGGATGGGCATCTCTCCGGGGATGGTGGCTAGGTGATCGGGCAGGGGGAGATGGAATAAGACTGGTGCATGTGGCATGTGTCAAGCTGGCAGTGCTGTAGTGGACATTCCTGTTATGTGTATAATGGTGTCTAGATGATGGCCGCGTGTGGTGGGAGGGTGGGTGTAGTGGTTAGTATCGCTAACCTGTGTGATGTGTGGAATGCCAGGGTTGTGTAAGTATATATGTGGTGTGGCCAAGTGGTTAAATCGACTGACACGGGGAAGTGTGTGTTAACGTGTGGCGAGGAGGAGTAAGGTTGGTGTGTTGACTAATAGGTTCTTAGTGTGTGGAATGTGTTTGGTGCAGTAGTGTGTAAATGGTCTTGTTGTGGAGAGGGGGGGAAGGGGTGCCGTCTTGGGGTGGTGTGGTCACTATAGAGGCAGGAATGTGTGTGGGGGCTGGGATAAAATGTAGCGTGAGGGGGGTAGGGTGCAGCTGTGTGTTCATGTTGTGGATCGGTGATGTGTGTCAGACAGGAGCCATAGCAACATAGAGAAGCGGGGGGCAGGGTGTGTCTTAAATGTGTGTGGCAGTGGGGTGTAATGGGTGCTTAATGTGCTGGGCGATGAGGTGAGGGGGACGGGGGTGGCTCGGATGAGGTCGTGACTAGTTGTATAAGTGTGAGGGCTGCTGTCTGTTGTGTTGGGGGGATTCCGTTTGGGATGTGGGTGGGGGTGTTGGAATGGGTGGTGCGGTCGATATAAGGGGTATGGGGGTGGTGGTGATCAAGGTGTCAGGGTGTGTATGTGTTAGGGCAGGGTTGGTTGGGGAAGGGGATGTCAAGGTAACGGTGATGCGGGGGGTGAATGGGGATCACTGATTCTGGGTGTCAGCATTTGAAGGTGAGTATGACTTGATGGGGGCGGTAGGGGGAGGTGGTAGATGATTTAGTGGAGGGGGGGTTTGGATGGTCAGAGGGTGGAAGGTCGGATTGTCTTGACATTTTAAGAGGTTGAGTACGCGGGGTTGCGTGGGGATCGGTGTTGTTAATGTGTCAAGTATATGGTGGCTGTGTTCATTTGGAGATGACTGATTTAATCTCGTTATCGATGTATAGTCCTTTGGGTGCTAGTGTTTTGAGGGTGAAGATACACCGGAGTTCCTCCTTGTTTAGGGTCTTGGTGTGGTCCCCTCCCCTCCAGTTTTTTTTTATGTGTTTAATGCCTGTGAATCTGATGCCTGTCATGTTGCTATGGTGGTGTTCTTGGAAGTGTATCGGTATGCTGTGGTTGTCTGTCTGTTTCGTGATGTTTCTGAGGTGTTCTTGGATCCTGGTTTTAAGTGGTCTGGTGGTTCTGCCGATGTATTGTTGGTTGCAGGGGCATTGTATAAGATATGACGTTCGTGGTGTTGCATGTTATGTGTTCCTGTATTTCGTATGTTTCTCCTGTCTGTGTTGATGTGAATGATGTGGTGGGTCTGGTGCTGAGATATTTCAAGGTGGTACAGTTGGTGCACGTACCGCAGTGGAAAAAACCTTGTGTGGGTCTAGAGTTGTCCAGGGTAGTTTGTGAATGTTGCAGGGGTGGGATGTGATTGCGTACCAGTTGGTTCTGTATGTTGGGGGCTTTCCTGTAGATGACTTTTGGTTTGCTGGGTAAGATGTCGATGAGTTGTTCGTCTTGTAGTAGTAGGTGCCAATGTTTGTTCACGATGCGTTTTATGCTGTTTGCGTGTGTGTTGTATTGCGTGATAAATGGGATGTTGTTCTGTATATCTTGTGGTTTTTGTTTGTAGTCAAGAAGTGGCTGTCTGTCTTCTTTACCTATTTGTATGAGGGTGCGTTCTAACTTGTCTGGTTTGTATGCTGTAGGCAGGGCCGGCTCCAGGGGTGTGAGCACCCTGTGCCAGGCCCAGTACATAGCGCCCTGTAATTGCAGCTGCACGACTGATATTGGGGGCGTGGCCTCATTTCCATAGGTCACGCACCGTGTGTGCTGTTATTTGGAGGCGTGTCCGCTTTGCACGCCTCCAAATAACGTCAGGCTGGGGGTAAAGCCCAACCCCACGTCACTGGCTAGGCTTCCCCCAGCCCCCTGCCGTTAGTGAATGGAAGCTGCTCGCATTATCCATTCACGCTCCGGGGGTCCGGCACAGCTGCGGCAGTGGGGGTCCCCAACCTCCCGATTTGACCACCCGCGGACCACTTCGGCCCACGGGTGGAACAGCGGGGACAGTACTGTTCCTCTGAAATCGGGATGTTGGGGAGGGGTGCGCTTTCTATGGGTGGCTCCCCTGTGCGACCGCACTAGTCGAACACGCCCTAGAGCCGGCCCTGGCTGTAGCTCATTGCCACTGAAAATAAGTGGAAAAAGCAGAAGCAGACCTTTGTCACAGTGCAAAGCAAAGCCAGGATGGCAGGTACTGTCACAAGTGTGACAAAGGAACGCTCTCCAAAAAATACCAATAGCGATTGTTTTCTGTTTACAATTTGTGTGGACACAAATAAGCCCTTAAGAGGAGTTTTTTGTTTTACTTTGATAAATGCTATGTATGAACAGTTATACCCCTTTTATGGCAAATATATCCATGCCAATAAATGACAAATGATATATCATTTTCAGATCTACAATATGAGTGACACATTTACAGCAAGTGGTTGCACATGCTGACTGATGTCTTATTACTCAGACAGAGACAACTACAAGTGCTTTTAAATAAGTTATGGCAAAAGTATAAACAAGGTGAAGTTAAACTTCTGTGTGATGCATGTTCAGCATCAGTTGCCAGCAGCGCCTCTCGTCTGGCACTTTGCTGCACTCCTCTCTCTGTGAGGTTTGTTTCTCTTTTTTCCCCCTCAGTGTCTGTTCATTTTATTCTGCAATATTATTGTGTTTGTAGCCAGGGCTGTAACTAGGGGTGTGAGAGCGGTGCCATCGTACAGGGCGCAGGGCCGCGGAGGCAGCACTGTCACTGCCCACAGCACCTGCATGTGGCTTGAAACGCCATCTTGCAGCCAGTAGCACTGCTGTAGAGTTGCTCTGAGCGTCCAAGGGGCATTATGGGCAGGCAGCCTGCAGCCTATGGTGCTGCCGGGAGCATCTTTCGCCAGTTAGTGCTCTCCTACCTAGACATAGAAACATAGAATTTGACGGCAGACGAGAACCATATAGCCGATCTAGTCTGCCCTTTTTTTGGTTAAGTTAGCGTTGAGGGTTAACGTAGGTTGTTGGTGATTAAGGGTCGTTTGGGTATTAGAGTTAAGGGCTAGTGCTAGGAAGTTAGGGTATTAGAGTTAGGGGTTTGTTAGAGTCAGGGGTTACGGTTGTTTGAGTATTAGTGGTAGGGTATTAGGGTAAAGATGGGGCAAAGGGTACATGGACCAATACGGCCAGGTCACCGAGGTCCAGCTGATGAGAGTATCCAGGAATAGCCACAATATCCAGATCTTCCCTTGTCACTATTGCAGTTGGTTCTGATATTGTTATCTCCTAAGCTCCTAGCATTTGCACACATAGCTTAAATAGTTTTGTTAGTGCATCTCGTAGTCCTAACCATGTTCAGACATTACATAAAACAATGACAAAAATGTTGTGATATTTTCTGGTCTCAGATGCTGTTCAATGGCTTGTTCAACTGTTTTCCACATCCAGCTGACCCTACTGATTCTAAAGTAATAGTAAGTCTGATTATGGCTAACTGCAGCTGAATTCAAATGATCAGTTGATCAAAGCCTATAACTTGCTCTGTGTTAAGTAAACACATGCTCAATAAACTACACTACTGTCAAGAATAACCACAGAACAACTAATACCAATTACAAGCTCATCAAGAAATCACATACATTTAAATACACAGACTGACGGGTACTGCCAAAACCATGGCACCAGTAAGAGGAATAAAATTTGCAGTGGGTGTAATAACCAACTCAGCATACAAAAAGTTATGGTACTGAATATATGAGCAACCTCAAGACACTGCAGTACCCAAACAGAAAGCAAGAGAACGTCAGACATTCCTTAAGTCCTTGAGGCATCACATCTATGCTACACCACAATTTATTTATTTTTCCTGGGTTTTTTTTGTGATAGAAATTATACACCAGAAAAAAAAAAATCACTACAGTAACTGATAATTTTTTTTTTTAATCAAGTATTTTTTTTTTATTGAGTTTCAATATTACAATACAAAAAAAAAACACTAATTACAGACAAAAAAGTATAATGAAAATTCAATCAGAAGAACACAATGGAAATGTGGTAAGTAAGCAACAGTTACAAAGGTGCAACACATGCAGACAGACATTGCATCAAAAATAAATTGTGTGCTAGTGCACCGGCAGCCCCCCCCCCCCTTAAATGACACTGCTCTGAATGATGGAAGAGCTCTACTTCTCCAACCATACTGAGGCGTGTACCATGGAGACCACATTTTATGGAATTTGGGCAAAGCACCCCTAGCCGTCTACAGATATCTCTCAGGGTTGACAGTGTCATTAACTAGTGAGACCCAATCATGAAAATCAGGTGGATAAACCAGTAACCATTCATTTTTAAAAACTTTGCATGATAACACCAGAAAAAAAAATTGTGATATAGAAAAAGCCCACGCACCTGAATTCATGTGTCCCGTGCGTCACATAGAGAATCACCCTTTAGTTACTATGGCCTGATTCAGCGATTACACATGCAGTCTCACTGCAAAGATATGATAATGATTGCAATCGCAATGCCATACACAGCCTGACATAAGGACGCCCACTTTACCTTACACACATCCGTAATACTGCAAAACCATCGGTAACATGGAGTACAATCGCAGCCTCACGCACATTTGCACAAGCTCTGACCTTACTCAGGAATTGCTAACCTCATCGCACGAAGTGAAAGCCCAAGCTGTGTATGGCATCGCAGTGGCTAATTTATGCATGCCCCTGCAACGGCGTTCAAACGCACTGGCAGTGGTCTGCATTTCGCCAACCATTTCTGTCAATCACTCTGCGATGGGTCTGCGTAGTCACTGCGATCGCAGTGGAGTGTACACACAGTGCGATGCATATGCATGCGCAGAACGCAACTATCGGCCAATTGCGTGCGTAATCGCAGTTGTGATCGGTAGGGAATCAGGCCCTATATCAATTAGGCTTCATGATTATGACTTCGTGTTTGATTTAGAATATTTATTTTTTTTAACTGATTATGTATACTATAGAAAAAGTATTGCTCCACAGGCCACACTGTTCAGTCTTTTCTCTATTATAGACTATGCTATGGCCAGTACTGAATGGTGCTTTGGGAGCTGAGGGTCTGATTCAGACCCGCTCGCGAGCGCTGAGCGCTCTCAAGCTGGTCGATGTTGGCCAAGTGTCGCTACAAAGGGGGCGTGCTGTCGATGTTGAGTGACAGCACGCCCCCTTTGGTGGGTGTGCCGGGGGCATGGCTGCGCAGACGGAGGCGTTCCCATGGGAACACCTACCGTCTGGGGTCGGCCCCACTGACATCACAAATGATGTCAGTGGGAGTGCTTTTGGTTCTGATAGGTCCTCACCATCGCGACCATCTTTTTGGCCGCTCTAAAAAAAGAGAGGGAGGGCACTGATTCAGAGCGAGCGCTCTGAAAGAGCGTCCAGCTCTGAATCAGGCCCTGAGCCTTGTGTGCAGTCTTTTTTTAACAGATGAAATTAAACCATATCAGCAACGCTGTTCTACTACAACAGAGTTTCAGCCTTTTTGCTTGGAATTGGGGCCTGATTCAATAAATGGACGGAATTGATGAGCCGCACACAAGCGACTGTGCAATTCCGTCCATTTAAAATGCTAAAATGTCTTGTTGCCTCCAAGGTTGCAGCCTGGGGTCACCATCACAATCATCAGTCGCCATGGTTGATCCTTTGGCCAGACTGCAAAAGCTGAAACATACAGCGTCCTGTTCACTTGCGTGGCCAGGAAATCTGCATCCACCAACTCAGACCCTGGCTGCGTCCCTCCCGGAAAATGGGGGTGACACACCACCGTTTCTGGGAATGGTGGCCAGCCACACACCCCAAACGCAGCTTAAGGGGGTTGCGATCGAGATCTTAGGACCCATTCTGCACATGCGCAGACCAAAAACATTGGAGATGTGCGCTAACCATCAAGTCAGGCCCTTGGACTTTGTCTGGACTGACGGGAGCAACCAGAGAATGTTCAAACAAGCTGCATAGACTGCAGGGTGCCTGTTGGTGGAGCATCTAATTGATGCACCAGCTCAGGATTTTGGCCTAAAATCAGCGGGATTTGAATCCCAGGATTGGAGCTATTTTTTTGTTAAATGCCGGGCAGCGCTGAGCACCTGCAGCAGACGGCTCAGATGCTGCCCCCGACTGTGTGGATGTGCGCAGTGTAACAGCTGCACAGAGGTCACGCTGCGCAGCCTGACGCCAGTTGCCCCTACCCACACCACAAGCCTGCCCGTCCGCACCAAAAGCCCACCCCACAAGCAGAGGAGGATCTCTGGACATGGGAATCATCAGGCAGCCAACTGCAGAGAGAGGAGCACGAGCACACAAGCGGAGGCAGGTACTCATGGGGATGGTGAAGGGGGCGGGGTGAGAGATATACGGACTGAAGGGGAAGAGATGAGGACAGAGGGAGGGGAGATGAGGACTGGGGTGGGGAGGAGGATGGAGTGCAGCTGCTGCTGTTTGCCAGTTCCACCACCAACTCAATCCCAAATCCCAGGATTGAAAAAACGTCCCCCTCCCTAGCTGCACCGTTGTTGCTGCAGGATGCCAGGCAGTGGCGTCACAAGGGGGGCGTGGGCCGCACCTGGGTGACACTAAAGTACAGATTCCCCCTCAGTAACAGGTGCCGGGTGCTGCATTGTAGGATTACGTGCAGCACTCGGCTCCTGACACAGTGAGGGAGCCGGCACTTCAGACAGGCTGGTACCTGGGTGCAGCCTGCACCTCCGGCACCCCCGGTGTTACAAATCCGGGGCTCGGACCGTGAGACCATGCCTCTCCCATAAGACCACGCCCCTTCTCCCCGGCCCAAGGCTCTGCCGCATGAACTGCCGCATAACCCAGCCATCACTACTCCCCGTATCTGGTGTCTATTGAGGTAGAGACACCACTGATGCCGGGTCGTGGGTTGGTGGCTCTGCCGCCCACAGAGTCCTGCACAGTGGCACCTATCACACAACCCTAGTTACGGCCCTGCGGATGAGTAAATCTAGGTCACCTATTTAGTAAATTCTGTTTCATCTTTTATCACCATATTTATATGAATGAGAAAAAGGGCTGTCCCGGCAAGGAGACATCTTTCACATCTGCAAAAGAAGTTTGCATCCTTGTTTATCCCACTGTGCATCCACCAGTCAGCATCGGTGACATCAGATGCTGATGGGAGAGCCAGCTGGGGCAGCGCTGAAGAGAGAGCCGGGCTGGTGTAGCAGGGAAACGTCCGCAAGAAAGGAGAAAACCTCTTATCTATATAAACACTGGGCCTGTTTCAGAGCCGGACGCTCTGAACGAGCGCCCGCTCTGAATCAGGGCGTTTTTTTTTTTGGTGCATCCTCCTGGACGCTCGCATAGCTGTGGGTTACCACCCACAGCTTATGCGAGCGTCCATGATGATGGTCGCGATGGTCAAGACCATCGCGACCATCGGGCTTGCGACGAGACCCTGCGGTAGTCTCGCTGCCGCAAGCCCTGGAGTGATTTTGGCTCTGTCAGAGCCAAAATCACTCCCACTGACATCACTAGTGATGTCAGTGGTGCCGGACCCAGACGGTAGGACGCCTCCGTCTGGGCAGCCACACCCCGGCACGCCCACCAAAGGGAGTCAGTCATCATCGACAGCACGCCCCCTTTGGTGCGAGACCCCGAGCGACGGCTTCCCTGTCGCTTGCCGGGTCTCGCGTATGCGCACGACGGAGCAGCCTCTGTCGTGCGCATGCGCATTTGGGTACCATCGACCCGCTTGCGAGCATCCTGCGCTCGCGAGCGGGTCTGAATGAGACCCACTGTTCCTGCACAGTCCCCATTAAATCCAACGGGGGCTGCAGGAGTATGAATTGAGAAATTAATTTGATATGTCTTTGTGCGACTGAGACTGTAAACAGAACTTGGCGTCGCACACAGACATAAAAGTGTCACATATCAAATTAATCAGCGCAGTCTCGTATTTTCAGCAAAAAAAGACTAAAACAAAGACACTCGGCGTTAGCTGTCTCTCACGGGACCAGGAGCACCAAAAGGGGCTGTTTGACAAGACTGCGGCAAAGGCAAGTGGGGACACATCTGTACTTCCATTTTACACAAATTTTTCTTGCATGTAAAAGGTCATGTAGAATGGATCTGTGTCTTTTGCAATCATTTTAAATTAAGTATTAGCGCACTTTTGTGCAGAGCAGGTCCATATCTGCACTTCCTGTGTGATACATTCTAGGAAAACATTTGCAAACTATGGGCCTGATTCAGACCCACTCGCGAGCGGCTGTCCGCTCGCAAGTGGGTCGATGTTATGGACTGAGCATGCGCACGACGGAGGGAGCTCCGTCGTGCGCATGCGCCAGACGCGACGAGCGAAGGAAAGTCCTTCGCTCGTTGTGTCCGATCAAAGGGGGCGTGCTGTCAATGTTGATTGACAGCACGCCCCCTTTGGTGGGCGTGCCGGGGGCGTGCCTCCCTGACGGGGGCGTTCCCACGGGAACGCCTCCCGTCAGAAGCCGGCCCACTGACATCACTAGTGATGTCAGTGGGAGTGATTTTGGCTCTGATAGAGCCCAAATCACTCCGGAGCTTGCGGTTGAAAATCTCAACCGCAGGCTCCGGCTCGCAAATTCGATGGTCGCGATGGTCTCGACCATCGCGACCATCACAATGCACGCTCTTATAGCCTGTGGGTGGTGACCCACAGCTATACGAGCGTCCAGGAGGACGCTCCATGAAAATGGAGCCCGGCCCTCATTCAGAGCGTGCGCTCTGCTCAGAGCGTACGGCTCTGAATGAGGGCCTATATTGCTTATCCTAATATGCTTTGCATCTTGGTTATTAACTTTTTATGTTTGTTTGCATCATCAATGCTCCTGTTAAATGAAGACTAGGGCCCCCATTCAGAGGCGGTCTGAATGAGGGCGGCCGCTTGATTTTGTAGTGCGGCCTCCTGGTCGCTAGCTAAGCTGTGGGTTACCACCCACAGTTTTAGCGACCGGCCAGGTTGATGGTCGCGATGGTCAAGACCATCGCGACCATCGGATCTTGCGACGAGACTCTAAGGTTGGGCCTCGGCAACCGCAAGCCCCAGGGAGCTTCCTGCTCTGATCGAGCAGGAAGCTCTCCACTGGCATCACTGCTGATGTCAGTGCGGCCGCCCACAAAATGGCAGGCCTTCCTTTAGGAACGCCTCTGTTTGTGAAACCAACCCCCGCCATGCCTACAAAATGGGGCGAGCTGTCGATCAACATCGACAGCCGCCCCTTTTGTAGTGAGCGGCCACACTACGTGTGCGCAAGAACCGGAGCGAGAGAGAAATTCTCTCGATCTGGGTCTTGCGCACGCATAGTGTGGCTGCTGCGCGTGCGCAGGGCCTAAACATGGACCCGGTTGCAAGCGCTCAGCGCTTGCGACCGTGTCTGAATGAGGGCCTAAATTATAAAGCAGAGAATATTGGATATTGGGCCTGATTCAGCTTGGATCGCTATTGCGATTACGAACGCAGTTCAACTGCGATAGTATGCTAATCCATTGTGATCGCTATGCCCTCACAGCACTGCACAGGCACGCCCACTATACATCCGTAATACTTAGCAGAATAGCAAAACCATAGGTACAATTGAGTACCATCGCAGCCTCACACACAGTTGCACAAGCTCTGACCTTACTCAGAAATTGCTAACAGCCAGGCACGCTATGAGACCTCAGGCTGCGTAGGGCATCGCAGTGGATCATTTATGCACTCCCCTGAAACAGTGTGCGACCGCATAGGCACACCTGCATCTCCTCGAACACCCCCATGACCACACACAAACGGCACGTCTTGTCAATCTATGGTGATCACAGGGCCTGATTCAGACCCGCTCGCGAGCGCTAAGCGCTCGCAAGCGGGTCGATGTTGCCAAAGTGCGCATGCGCACGACGGAGGCGGCTCTGTTGTGCTCATGCGCGAGACCCGAATAACGACGGCCAAGCCATCATTATGGGTCTCGCACCAAAGGGGGCGTGCTGTCGATGGTGATTGACAGCACACCCCCTTTGGTCGGCGTGCCGGGGGCGTGGCTGCCCAGACGGAGGCATTCCTATGGGAACGCCTACCGTCTGGGGCCGGCCCCACTGACATCACTAGTGGTGTCAGTGGGAGTGCTTTTGGCTCTGATAGAGCCAAAAGCACTCCAGGGCTTGCGGCAGCGAGACCCTACCGCAAGGGTCTCGCCGCAAGCCCGATGGTCGCGATGGTCTTTACCATCGCGACCATCATTTTGGCTGCTCGCTATAGCTGTGGGTGGTCACCCACAGCTATGAGAGCTGCCAGGGGGCCGCTCCAAAAAGTAGGAGGGACGGCCCTGATTCAGAGCGAGCGCTCTGTCAGAGAGTCCGGCTCTGAATCAGGGCCACAGTCCCGATCACAGTAGCCGTTTTGCGCACACACACTGCGATGCATGCGCTGAACGCAAAATTGCCCTATTGCGTGCATATTAGCAACTTCGATCCAAGCTGAATCAGGCCCATAGAGCCTTAAAACAGTACTACAAGCTAGGGAGGGAGCACAGCACTGCAGCCACACACCTCTCCCCGGAGTCCAATGGACACTGCAGCTTCTCATTGCTCCTCTTGCTCCCACCTCCATTCTACTGTCATTTTAAAGTCTGAACAAAAACTTTTACCACTCTAGGCATACCTCCTAACTGTCCCACATTCAGCGGGACAGTCCGATTTTATGGGGCTGTCCAACTGTCCCACCCGCGGGCCACAGTGTCCCGCGGTGGGGGGGAAGTTGGGGGAAGCATACACCGCTGCTCTGCATAGCAGAACAGCGTGTATGCAGAGCGTGAATAGATGCTGTGCGCATGCACACAGCATCTATTCACGGTACGGAGGGAAGCCTGGGGGCAGCCCAGCATATCGGAGATGCTGGGCACGCCTCTTAGTGATGAAAAAGGGGCGTGCTGATAGGCCATGCCCCTTTACGTGCAAGCCACGCACCCTTTTTGGGAGCGGATGTCCCGGGTTACAATAATCAAATGTTGTGAGGTATGCTTTAGGCAGCAGTTCAGGTTTAAAGCTTAGGACTTTTTCTGGAGATTTAGGATAGGTGGGGATATAATACAAGTACTAGTATTTGTATTACGGACCAGACAGTGGCGGGACTAGAGTGGTGGGCCCAGGTGCAAGAATATGCTTTGGGCCCCCTATGCAGTGTCCCACATAGTAGTACACCTATGCAGTGCCCCCAGTAGTAGTCCCCCCTATGTGCAGTGTCCCCAGTAGTAGTTCCCCCTAGGTGCAGTGCCCCCAGTAGTAGTTCCCCCTAGGTGCAGTGCCCCCAGTAGTAGTTCCCCCTAGGTGCAGTGCCCCCAGTAGTAGTTCGGTTCCCACTATGTGCAGTGCCCCCAGTAGTAGTTCCCCTTAGGTGCAGTGTCCCCAGTAGTAGTTCCCCCTAGGTGCAGTGCCCCCAGTAGTAGTTCCCCCTAGGTGCAGTGCCCCCAGTAGTAGTTCCCCCTAGGTGCAGTGCCCCCAGTAGTAGTTCGGTTCCCACTATGTGCAGTGCCCCCAGTAGTAGCTCCCCTTAGGTGCAGTGCCCCCAGTAGTAGTTCTCCTTAGGTGCAGTGCCCCCAGTAGTAGTTCCCACTATATGCACTGCCCCCAGTAGAAGTCCATGCTATATGCAGTGCCCACAGTAGTAGTCCCCGCTATGTGCAGTGCCCACAGTAGTAGTCCCCCCACGTGCAGTGCCCCCAGTAGTAGTCCGACTATAGAACAAACACACAAAAAAAACCCACTTACCTGAATCCCCGCTCCTGCACCCGCCACTGTCTGCTCCGTCCTACCGACCTGCTCTCGCTCTGCACTATGGGAGAGATGTCATGACATGTCTCACGTCACTCACTGCGGGAGTCGGAAGGCGGAGCTCATGAGTGAGCTCCAGTCCGGCTCACTCCGTGGACGCAGCAGCCAATGAGAGTCTGACTGACTCTCATTGGCTGCCAAAACAAACACACCTCTGCCGGGTAGGTGTTTGTTGTGTAGTGCAGACTGCACTCACTGCGGTCCGCACTACACTGTGGGGCCCGGGGGACACTGGCTGGTGCAGCGGCGCTGTTGGTAGCAGGGGGCTATGGGCCCCTGCACCAAAGCAGGCCCCGGTGCAAGCCACCGGCTGCACCGCTGCTAGTTCCGCCACTGGGACCTGAAATAGCTGAATTGCAAGCTATTGTGCCTGCTGTTGATAGGCTTCCCCACCCTTTGCACGTCCCATTCCCTACTTTATCCCTTTCTCCCCCCTACCTCTCTCTATACCCCTCCTCTTATCCCATCTCTCTCTCTCTATTTTCCTATTTTTCTTTTATCACTTTCCCCCTTTTGTCAACGATGCCAACCTGGCATCAGTTGGAGCACAAGCTGTGCTATCACGCCACTGGTTTGGGTGTCTCACATGGCTGCATGCGTATAGTGTGTACCCAGCTTTACATGTGCACTGTAAGAACGGAAATTAGAGGACACATGGTAGCACACAAAAACACTAATTCACAGTTCCACATAATAGATTTGCAGAGCCGATACATGAACAACATACACTGGGCTCTAAGAAACAGAATCACAAAATAAAGTTCTGTTCTGCCTGTAAATGTCACTTAGGGCCGAATTCAATTAAAGGCAAAAAAGTTGCGTTTGGCAAAAAACATTCGCCGATGCGAGCTTTTCGCCACATACCAACATATCATGCTATTCAATTCAGGTGCGAAAACTTTATAGGCAGAAACAGGCGAAAAGTTTTCACCACCTCAGAGGCAGGAGAAAATATGTGCCAAATTCCTATTTTGGCCTAAAAATGTGGGGACTGAATCAGGGTGGGCGCTTGGTTTTTTAGTTGTGGCCTCTTGGCCGCTCGCATAGCTGTGGGTTACCACCCACAGCTTATGCGAGCGACCATTCGCAAGTTTCGCACATATGCGTTTTCGCCTGTTTTGCAATTGTTTAGGACGAAAAGCGGGAGTGCCGCATAGTAAAAGTACGTGAAAACTTTGCTTCAAAACAGGCGAATGAGGCAAAAAATGTTTGCCTCTAATTGTATTTGGCCCTAAGTTGCAAGACAGAACTTGTTTAATTAATTCGCTGTTCTTCTGAAAGCCTTATGATGCATCACCAATAATGCTAAGTAATGATTATTTCTAATCTAACTCAGAAAAGTTTATTACACAGTTAGCAATTTCTAAGAAAAGGAGCAACCTGCACCCTGTCAAAATCCAATTGCATTGCAGGTGGAGCAGAAAGAGTTAGACGTGGAAAGTCCTAGCTTAATTTTAAATGTCAGTGTAAAAAACAAAAGTGCCCAGTATGTACAAGCACAAGCAATAGCAGTGAGTATATTTTCTGCATAGACAAAAAGAGAAATAAACTGCATTTGCTCCCCTTGTGCAAGTGCCAGGAGTCTACTGCACATGCTCCGATCTCCGGGAAAGTGGCTCCAGCTACATTTTCCTGGTGAATCCTGTAGAGCGCATGTGCAGTTCTCCAGCACATATCGCTTGCACTATGTTTACAGTGATACCTGCAGCACAAACGGAAAGGTTGTTTGAAGGGTGTGTGGTATGGGTCCCCCTGGGCCTAGGGGCCCGTGTGCACTGCATACCCTGTTACACCCATGCCTCCTGTAGCAGAGAGGCTGCCATGATCCCCACACTGCACATAGGAACCAATCTCAGGAAAGCCCAGCAGCTACACTGACCTCCTATAGCAAAGAGGCTGCCATCCTCCCCACACTGCAAATAGGAGCCAATCTCAGGAAAGCCCAGCAGCTACACCCGGACCCCTATAGCAGAGAGGCTGCCATCATTCCCACACTGCACATAGGAGCCTATCTCAGGAAAGTCCACCAGCTACACTGACATATAGCAGAGAGGCTGCCATCATCCCCACACTGCATATAGGCGCCAATCTCAGGAAAGCCCAGCAGCTACACTGACCTCCTATAGCAGAGAGGCTGCCATCATCACCACACTGCACATAGGAGCCAATCTCAGGAAAGCCCAGCAGCTACACTGACCTCCTATAGCAGAGAGGCTGCCATCATCCCCACACTGCACATAGGAGCCAATCTCAGGAAAGCCCAGCAGCTACACTGACCTCCTATAGCAGAGAGGCTGCCATCATCCCCACACTGCACATAGGAGCCAATCTCAGGAAAGCCCAGCAGCTACACTGACCTCCTATAGCAGAGAGGCTGCCATCATCCCCATACTGCACATAGGAGCCAATCTCAGGAAAGCCCAGCAGTTATACTGACCACCTATAGCAGAGAGGCTGCCATCATCCCAACACACATCACATAGGAGCCAATCTCAGGAAAGCCCAGCAGCTACACTGACCTCCTATAGCAGAGAGGCTGCCATCATCACCACACCGCACATAGGAGCCAATCTCAGGAATGCCCAGCAGTTATACTGACCTCCTATAGCAGAGAGGCTGCTATCATCCCCACACTGCACATAGGAGCCAGCTCAGGAAAGCCCAGCAGCTACACTGACCTACTATAGCAGAGAGGCTGCCATCATCCCCACACTGCAGATAGGAGCCAATCTCAGGAATGCCCAGCAGCTACACTAACCTCCTATAGCAGTAAGGCTGCCATCATCCCCACACTGCACATAGGAGCCAATCTCAGGAATGCCCAGCAGCTACACTGACCATCTATAGCAGAGAGGCTGCCATCATCCCAACACACATCGCATAGGAGCCAATCTCAGGAAAGCCCAGCAGCTACACTGACCTCCAATAGCAGAGAGGCTGCCATCATCACCACACCGCACATAGGAGCCAATCTCAGGAATGCCCAGCAGTTATACTTACCTCCTATAGCAAAGAGGCTGCCATCATCCCCACACTGCACATAGGAGCCAGCTCAGGAATGCCCAGCAGCTACACTGACCTCCTATAGCAGAGAGGCTGCAATCATCCCCACACTGCACATAGGAGCCAATCTCAGGAAAGCCCAGCAGCTACACTGACCACCTATAGCAGAGAGGCTGCCATCATCCCAACACACATCGCATAGGAGCCAATCTCAGGAAAGCCCAGCAGCTACACTGACCTCCTATAGCAGAGAGGCTGCCATCATCCCCACACTGCACATAGGAGCCAATCTCAGGAAAGCCCAGCAGCTACACTGACCTCCTATAGCAGAGAGGCTGCCATCATCCCCACACCGCACATAGGAGCCAATCTCAGGAAAGCCCACCAGCTACACTGACCTCCTATAGCAGAGAGGCTGCCATCATCCATACACAGCACATAGGAGCCAATCTCAGGAAAGCCCAGCAGCTACACTAACCTCCTATAGCAGAGAGGCTGCCATCATCCCCACACTGCACATAGGAGCCAATCTCAGGAAAGCCCAGCAGCTACACTGACCACCTATAGCAGAGAGGCTGCCATCATCCCCACACACAGCACATAAGAGCCAATCTCAGGAAAGCCCAGCAGCTACACTGACCACCTATAGCAGAGAAGCTGCCATCATCCCCACACTGCACATAGGAGCCAATCTCAGGAAAGCCCAGCAGAGCTGGATCCAATCAAAACTGCAAAAGCAAACAAAAAAAAATGACCTTTATAATCAAAATATTACCACGTATCATAAATACATTCCCGATACCTTCTCACTTTTACACAGTGAAGATATAAAAGATGCTAAATAGGTATTTAAAAAAAAATGCAGAAAAGTTTTATTTAGTATCAGCTGTAATCCTGTTGTTGTTGCACTGCTGTGCCCACATCTGCATGTCACATCTTTGTTCCAAGATCAGGCTTACTCTGAGCACGTTCTCTGAGTAATTCAGTGCCTCCTGAAAGAACAGTCTCATACATCTAAAATAATTGAGAAAGGAAAAAAAACAATTAAGAATATTAATAAAGTTTTTGTTTTCAATTTTAAAATTATGGATATCATAACTCATCTTTGTTCTGAAGTGCACCCTCTGCTTTCCTCCAGTTCTTTCAACTTTTCTTCATTATCCGCACAGTTTGCTCATAAATGACACCTCAGTGTATTATAGATGCCACGGTCCAATGTTGAGGTACCACAGGCCGAAGATAGGGTGCCGCACGTTGTTGTTGTAGAGCCACGAGCCAATGTTAGGGAGCCCACAGGCAGATGTTAGAGAGGCCACTGGCAGGTGTTAAAATTTGGCTCTCGCTGGGGGTCGATATGGGGAAGGCAGTGGCCGGTTTGGGGGCCTGTGTGGGGGATTATATGGAGAAAGTATAGGCTTACCTGTGGGCAGCTTAGGTCTAGCTGGAGGCTGCCGCACAGGTTGAGGTGGAGGAAATACGGGCCGAGCCTTGGAAAATAGGGGATACCCTAGGTCGATGTGGGGCCTCGGCCTCGTATGGGGACGGCAATGGTGGGCATGCCACAGGCTGAGCTGCAAATGTTACATGCCGAGTTGGTTTCGGCACCTGCCGAGGGGGCTGCTGATGGTGGGGCTGCATCTGCCTAGCTGAAAGCATCATTGGCCGTGGTGAGTGTGACACAATCTGAGCTGTTGGTGTCACAGGCCGAGTTGGTGGTGGCAGTGACTGAGGTACAACCAGCGCAGACCAAGGTGGGGGCCGGTGGTGGAGCGGCATCTTCTCAGCTACAATTGGTGCAGGCTGAGGTGCGATGCGCATTGGCTGAGTTGGAGGAGGCCCAGACCATGGTGAAGAAGGGACAAGCCAAAGTGGGGGCACCACAAAATCAAATCAGGGCACCACAGGCCGATATGGCGGAGGTACAGAGGCTGAAGAGGATTTTCCGGAACGCTATAAAGCTGAAAATATGGCAGTAAACTGGCTGGAAGTAAGTTTATACAGGAGAGGCTAGCAATGGCGTTGTTACATCACAATACAGTAGGTAGAGATGAATGGCAGGGGAGGAGGTCAGAGGTCACCATGTGACACGTAATCTCGCGTATGGACATAGACTGAGCTTAGGGCATGAGATAGATCCCCTTCCATTTGTGTACGATGACGTCATCAACCAGTGTCCAACGTCATTCCCTACCATCCAAGTGGGCATAGAGGGACGAGCAAAGCGAGCCTGCAAGGGGCCGAATTTCTTATTTTCCTGGAAAGTATGGGAAAAAACATCTACTTCCGCCCTCATTCACATCACTTCCAGGTACAGCTACTGAAGGGGTTTTATACTTTTCCCTGAGCTTAATGACACTCTGACTAGTGGCATCTGCAGGGGGAGGGTTTCTGAGTGTGTGTGTGTGGGGGGTGTACTCTTAAAAATGTTTAGTGGATCTTGTTGGCTACTCGAGACTCTCCGGTGATTCCTTTCCAAGATATGCAGTTACAAATCTTCCAGGACCTGGCTCCCTCTACTATTCAGAAACGGCGGGATCTTCAGCCAGTCACTAAGATTCTACGGCAGCATCAAATCCGATATCGCTGGGGATTCCCCTTTATGCTTCAGGTTTCAGCAAACAACACTGTACATAGTGTCAAGACTCTCACTCAAGGTCAAGATTTATTAGCCAAGCTTAATCTTCTTCCGACACCGACTTCTGATCCGGTGACTGATGCAGCCTCTCCCAAACCTCAACGCTCCCATCCTCCTTCACCGGACTGGACCAGGGTTTCCCGTCACCATGCTAAGGACTGTGACCCCACTTGAACTGTTCGGTCACTCCCTGGTGTATACTCTCTTTATAATAGGGTTTAAGCTCCCTACAATGTTCTTTTTGAATTTTGCTAGGAGGAACAGTCCTCCCCTCGTGGTTCTCTGCGACATAAATAGTTATTATTTGTATGAATATCCCGATGTTTAGATAATTTTTCTCTTTTCCCCTTGTCTTTCCCATTTTCCTTCTCCCTCCCTCTTTTTTTTTTTGTTTCTATATACTGACACAGGTTTATGATCCCTGTTTTACAGGGATTTTTGTTTGATTTGGTTTTAGCCGATCTTATATTTAAGGGTCCAGGCAGTCCTGATTCTATTGGACGGTTCTTTCACTACCCCCCATGCTCCCTTTGATATTTTTGATTAATGTTATGTTGATTGATATTATTGCGGTCCTTGATTGGGACCCAATTTACCAGGGTTGTTACCCGAATGGGTTCTCTGTTTCTTTCCTTTTTTTGTGTGCCTTTCTTTCTCTGTGGCTCTCTTCTGTTTCTTTTTCCACTTTTTTTTTTTTTCTTTCTGTCCCTAAGGGTGGCTCTACTTGGGCCAAATTTTTGACTTATTATATCTGTGTGTTATGTCAGTAGCACCTCTTTATATATTTTTCCATGTCTCTTAAATTGCTATCAGTTAATGTAAACGGTCTTAATTCTCCTAAGAAACGTACTGTTCTCTTGGGGGCTTGTAGGAGGGAGAAAGCCGATGTTGCATTTCTACAAGAGACGCATCTTATGGGCCCGCATTCTCAGCTCCGAGGTAGGTGGTTTGCCCAGACCTTCTTTGCTTCAGCGAATTGTAAAAAACGTGGGGTAGCCCTTTTAATTAGGCGTAATATCCCTTTTGTCCACATTAAAACTGTGACAGACCCAGAGGGTCGATTTCTTATAGTGATCGGTACTCTCCGTACTGAGATTTTCACTCTGGTGTCAGTGTACGCTCCTAATCAAGACCAGCCCCAATTCTTTGATTCTTTGTTCAGGCGTATTAGCAGAGTTGCGCAGGGCCATATTATTTTATGTGGGGATTTTAATACCATTATTGACCCCCTGTTAGACAGATCGAAACCGCCTTCAAACTCCTCGGGGATGTCTCTTCCTAGAGCTTCTCGTACTCTCCTGGCCTCCCTTAAACATTATGGCCTTAGTGATACCTGGCGTCTTAAACATCCTCACAGCAAAGACTATACTCATTTTTCAGCCCCACACCAACATTATTCCAGGATAGATATGATCCACATTTCCTCCACTATTACCTCTCTGGTTACGGAAGCCGGTATTTCCCCCTTTACATGGACAGACCATGCAGGTGTCTATATTCTTTTAGATGTACATCGCTCTCCTCGTAGGAAGCGTAACTGGCGTCTTGATGACTCCCTTTTACAACATCCCCCCGCTCTGCTAGAAATAAAATTGGCGATGACCCGCTATTTTGAGGAGAATACCTCCCCTGATATTTCCTCTAGTATCCTCTGGGAAGCCCATAAGGCTACTATACGGGGTTTTCTTATTTCTAAAACCTCAGCGGTTAGGAAAGCGGCTGCACAAGAAATTACTTCCCTTGAGTCACAAATTTCAGTACTATTGATTCAGCATAAAACATCCCCTAGCGCCTCCGTGCTAACCCAAATTGAGAAACTACGAGGTCAGCTTAATGCCCTTCTGTCTCGTCGCGCTGCGCTTATCTTGCAAAAACTTCGTCAACGCTTTTATGATAAATCTGACAAAATTGATTCTTTGTTAGCCAATAAACTGCGTCGCAGACAAGCATTAGGTGCGATAGACAAACTACACTCTCCGTCTTCTGGTTCTCTAACTTATGATCCTGAGGTTATGGCTGAGGAGTTTCGAACCTTTTATAGTTCCCTTTATAACTTATCAGATTCTTCTTATCCCACTTCTGCTGGAGCCGAGGGGGTGCACTCATATTTGTCCTCTACTTTCCTTCCGAGGCTCTCAGAATCCCAATTATCTACTCTCAATGACCGTATTTCAGATGAAGAGACAATAGCTGCTATTAGATCAATGCGTTCCTCTGCCGCCCCAGGCCCTGATGGATTTACAGCCCAATATTATAAACTGTTTGCAAAGGAACTTGCCCCACATCTTACATCTCTATTTAATGATATTTTGGAGGGCGCTTCTTTTGCTCCTGATACAACTCGGGCCGACATTGTAGTGATCCCTAAACCTGATCGTGATCCTACTCATTGTATTAACTATAGACCGATTTCATTATTAAACGTCGACCTGAAAATTTATGCTAAAATCCTAGCGACTCGGTTAGCTCCTTTGCTTTCTTATTTGATACATCCGGATCAGGTCGGGTTTATACCTGGACGTCAGGCATCGGACAACACCAGACGGGCCATTGATCTGATACATTCTATTCATAAAAGGAAACTTCCTTCTCTGATTTTAGCTCTTGACGCGGAGAAGGCCTTCGATCGCATCTCCTGGCCCTTCATATTCGCTGTCTTAGACAAAATGGGATTTTCAGGCAAATTTTTAGATGGCGTTGCAGCACTTTACCGTTCCCCCTCAGCACGAGTTTCGGTTAATGGTGTCTATTCCTCTAGTTTTGGAATAACTAACGGTACTCGGCAGGGTTGTCCCCTCTCTCCCTTAATATTTGCTCTTATTATGGAACCCCTAGCGGCAAAGATCCGTTGTAATAGAGCTATCTCGGGAGTATCCACTGGCCCTTCGGAATATAAAATTGCATTATATGCCGACGATATTTTAGTCTCTCTCACTGACCCAGCTCGATCCCTAAATTCACTTCTAGAGGAAATAAATTCATATTCCCAACACTCGGGTTATAAAATTAATGTCACCAAGACTGAAGTTCTTGATTTCTATATCCCTGCTACCCTAAAGCAAACACTGGAGGCCATGCTCCCTTGTACCTGGCATAAAAAAAAGATTAAATATCTTGGTGTTTTCCTAACTCATCATCTTCATCAGCTGTTTCAGGCTAACTTTCCCCGCCTTCTAGACTGTATTAAGTCTGATTTGTGTGACTGGTCCAATTATTTTATTTCTTGGATAGGTAGAATACATTCAGTTAAGATGAGCGTTCTCCCTCGGCTCTTGTATCTATTTCAGACCCTTCCGATCTACATCCCTCCATACGTGTTCAAATTCCTTCAGTACCAAACCTCATATTTCATATGGAACCGGAAACGCCCGCGGATCAGACTAAAGTTGCTTCAGCGGCCTTCCAGGGGTGGGGGTTTGGGAATTCCTGATTTTAAAAAATATTATTATGCTGCGCAGCTCTCTCATTGTGCTCAGTGGTGTAACTTCGGTGCGGGGAAGGTCTGGGTTGCTATCGAGGCCGAGGAGCTGGGACTGGCTACTGTATCCCCCCTCTTGTGGATCCCTAAGATTCATTGTCCCCGGACAGTTTCTTCTCATCCTGTAATTTCCCGTTCTTTAGCAATTTGGGATTTAACCAATAGATGTTTTAAGTTAGCTCCGGCCCCGTCCCCTTTGATACCTCTACTTCATAATCCATCTTTTCCTCCTGGTTTATGTAAGTCATCTTTTACTGCCTGGTCATCGAGCAATATCTATTATGTAAATGATATTACTATAGATACTAATTTCCCACAATTTTCTGACTTCCGGGATAGAGCAGCGGTTCCATCCAAAGATTTTTTTCGGTTCCTACAAATTAGACATTTCCACTCCAAAATTAGCTCGATTCTGATTAGCAGACCTTTGACTTCTTTTGAGTCCTTATGTTGGAGAAGACCCTCCACTAGGGGTCTTATTTCTACTATTTATTCCTTACTAGGGGAAGAAGTAAGCTCTAATCGAGACCCTCATGAGTTAGCGTGGGAACGAGATTTGGGACACCCTATAGATGCTGAGGATTGGACGGAGATATGGGACAATGCTGCCACCAGCTCTATTTGCGTCAAAATTAAAGAAAATGTTTATAAATTGCTATACCGATGGTATTATGTACCATCGCGGCTACAAGCAATGTTTCCCGATGCTTCGGATAGATGTTGGAGGGGTTGCGGTGGAGAGGGCAGTTTTTTGCATATCTGGTGGACTTGTCCCAAACTATCTAGAATATGGCAGGAGGTTCTTGCTCTCCTCTCGCACCTCTTTGATATTACGATTCCCTCTGATCCTCGGCATTTTCTACTTCCCTTGGGTCTGCCTTCTCTGTCCCGGTGTCAGAATAGGTTATTCCGACATATAGTGTCTGCTGTGACCTGCAAAATTGCAGCGGATTGGAAAAACCCTCATCCCTCTCCGATGCAGGCAATATTATCACGCATCTGGTATATATACAAGATGGAATATATGACAGCTTTATTACGTAATACATCCAAAACCTTTGATAAAATATGGTCTCCTTGGCTGACATACCAAAATGTTTCCTCTCCATTTAACAATTAATTTTTTCCCTTTATATATTTTCTCTAACATGTTTAATCTGAAAGAAAGTGATCCTATATGGAGTCCGCCCACCCTCTTCTCCTCTTATTCTCCTTTGTCTTTCCTAAAGTCTTTCTTTTCCTTTTTCCTCTTTATTTTTTTTTTTCTCTCTATTTCTTAAACGGATTGCCACACCGTTGCTGCAAGATTTTTCTCTTGCTTCTGTATTCCTTCTCTTTTTTATAATGAGAAAATTTTCTACTATATCATATTATTATTCTGAAATAGTACAGTTCCCATTATAAAAGTATGTTATGTGTTAATCCTTATTTTTGAATATTGGAATGTACTGTTTTTTCTGTGATTTGCTCAATAAAAAGAGTTTACAAAAAAAAATGTTTAGTGGACAGGTCATGTCAGGTAGGTAAAGGACCCTCATATAGGTCAGGGTAGGGAAGTGAGACTACTCTAACCCTCCAGTGAGTGAGAAGCAGTGTACATATATACTTCACATTTATATATGCAATCTTCCTCCGTTTGGTATGGTTACTGATTAGTCAGGGAGGGCACAGAATACCCCGGACTGCTGAGGAGGTGCACTCATACTGTACACAAACTACCTGAGGTAATTATACCATCTTTCTTCACATAGAAAATTATCATTGATCTGGACTAATAGAGCCATTCTTATTTCCCCCACATAGGGAGCTTTCTCAGAAACATTTGGACAGCTTCTCCTATTAACCACCATCTATATTAGCTGAAGTCTGATGCACCTTGGTTATATGCCAGTGGTGTATCTATAATGTGTGCAGGGCACACAGGTCCCCGGGTCCAGGGGGGCCTTGCACCCATATTATTTTAAACTCACCTGTCCATGGTCCCGTGTTGGGTGTTAGCGCTGCTCAGAACACCGCGGCCATTTTTCCGGTGTTCTGCGCATGCGCAGTAAACTCCGTACACACTCTAGTGCCCGGAGTCTACTAATGCTCCGGTGGCTGGCCAGCCGCGTCAGTCGGCTGCTGGCCACTGGGGAGAGAGGAGGGGGCCCCGCACAGGGAGTGCACACAGGCCCCCTCCTCTCTTAATTTAAACATTTAAATACCATTACCTTTGGTACACATGGTAATTATTTAGCTAATGGAAAGTCATCTGGCCAGTGCTGCTTCTTGTTTATTTGTTATCTCCAAGGTTTATATATTTCAGGAGTGTCACAATCTCCTTTAGCAGCTGCAGGTAATGACTCATTTATATCAGTATATTCACACTATACTCTGCGCATTTGCACCAAAGGGATGGATCTTATCTCTATTTTATAATTTATAATGATCCCAGTTATGCCGGCCCTACACGGTGCAATATAGTAGCCGATCCGACGGATTGGCCCGATATATAGCTGCTATATCGTACCATGTATGGGCATGATATCGACCCGTGCGCGCTCTTGTGGGGTTGCACATCGCATTCCCAGATCTTACGGACCGCATGTTGCGCTATGCGGGTGAGGGAGGGAGGTGCCGGCATATCGGGCGGTCGGCCACAACTTTGCACCGTGTGTGGGGACCGCCCAATATGTCGGGCATCGGATAGGCCGTCGTCATACATGGTGCATATCGCACCGTGCATGGGCCGCTTAAGGGTTTCCCGAAGTCCAGAGGCAAGTTACCAAGATCATGTTACACTGACCTCCTGTCAGGGGCGGAGCAAGAGAGGGGATGGTCCATATGCCCCCTCTGTTCATGCCCCGCCCCCTCTTACTGGCTTTTTTCACAGTGGACACTAGGGGTTACAGGGGCATATGTATCAAAGCTTGGTGTGAGATAAAATTGTGAAATATATATCACATACCTCTCCTGGACTTCCCTGGTAATTTATGATTGATGTAGGCTCCAGAGGTGTGGCTGCAGCACAGTCCAAAATTCAAATAGGGGAGTCACACCAACTGCCAGTGAGTCCCAGCCAGTGATGTTTGGCAGCGTGTGAAATTACAGTTGGTATGACTCCTCTATTTGACTTTTGAACTGCGCTGCAGCCCCACCTATTACCAGGGAAGTCCAGGACCAGAGCATTGTGTCCCTCCTGGAGAGGGGTCATGTTGGGAGGTATGCATCACCAACCAATCAGCTCCAAACTATAATTTCTTAAACACAGCCTGCAAAATGTAAGTTTGGAGCTGATTGGGTAGTGATGTATATCTCACAATTTTATCTCACATCAAGCTTTGATACATATGCCCCATATTTACTAAAGTGACAGTTTTTAGAAGTGGAGATGTTGCCCATAGCAACCAATCAGATTCTAGCTATTATCTTCTAGAAGGTGCTAGTTACATGTTAAGTGGAATCTGATTGGTTGCTATGAGCAACATCTCCACGGGCTGATCCACACAACGGCAGCGCAGCCAGCACAGATTCATGTCTGGTGTTTAGCATCACGGATATCACTGCAGTTTGCAGTCACCCCATGCATCTACTAACACTGCACATCAAACAGCCTTAGGATACACTAAGGAGACACCATACGGAGTCACCAGGATGTCCATACAGTCCTGACCGCTGCCGTTCCCACCCGTGGCTTACCGAGAATAAGTGTGGATATCTCTGCTTTCGGAAGCCGCCAGTTACAGCGCCATATAACTGTCAGTTCACATTGCGCACCGGATAACGACAGACTTAGGGTCTGATTCACTACGGATCGCAATATTGCGTACGCACGCAGTTCAACTGCGATAGCAAGCCAATCCACTGCGATCGCACTGCAAACTCAGCACTACATAAGGACTTTACCATATGCACATCCGTAATACTTAGCAGAATAGCGAAACCATCGGTACAATCGAGTACCATCGCAGCCTCGCGCACATTTGCACAAGCCCTGACCTTACTCAGAAATTGTTAACGGCTGCACACGCTATGAAATCTCACACTGCGTATGGCTTCGCAGTGGATTATTTATGCATGCCCCTGAAACGGCATGTAAACGCACTGGCACACCAGCATTCGGCCGACCACCCCGTCACCACCCACAAATGGCACTTCCTGTCAATCACTCTGTGAGGGGCCTGCGTAGCCTCTGCAATTGCAGTTCCGATCGCATGCGCAGAACGCAACAATCGGCCGATTGCATGCGTATTAGCAACTGTGACCCAAGCTGATCATACCCCCTCTAACCACACAGAGAGAGAGACTACAGCAGTAAGTACTTTTTCAGAAGCTGCAATACTATCATTCATTTAACATTGTGACTATATACAAAATTCTGACATTGCAGACAGCTGTGCAGAACACAGATTCAATTCTATAGAACGCATATCAGCAAACCCTGGTCAATTAAGGGTTAAACCCCAATGTGCAGACATTTCTAAAGGTTTATTATAAACCGCAAGATTATAACTGGCTATCTTGTCTTTTATGCAGTATGATATTTGTGAATACAGGGCCTGATTCAGAGCTGGACGCTCTGAACGAGCGTCTGCTCTGAATCAGGGCTTTTTTTTTTTTTTTTTCGGAGCGTCCTCCTGGACGCTCGCATAGCTGTGGGTTTCCACCCACAGCTTATGCGTGCGTCCATGATGATGGTCGCGATGGTCAAGACCATCGCGAACATAGGGCTTGCGACGAGACCCGGGTCTCGTTGACCGCAAGCCCTGGAGTGATTTTGGCTCTATCAGAGCCAAAATCACTCCCACTGACATCACTAGTGATGTCAGTGGGGCCGGACCCAGACGGTAGGCGTTCCCATGGGAACGCCTCTGTCTGGCAGCCACGCCCCCAGCACGCCCACCAAAGGGGGCATGCTGTCACTCAACATCGACAGCACGCCCCCTTTGGTGCGAGACCCGGAGCGACAGCTTGGCTGTCGCTATCTGGGTCTCGCGCATGCGCACGACGGAGCTCCCTCTGTCGTGCGCATGCGCACTAGGGCACCATCGACCCGCTTGCGAGCGGGTCTGAATCAGGCCAACAGTTTTTATATATCTGTGACATTGAAATCTTATATATGTTTTTATATATTTAGAATGAAATTGGTTGTCTTAAGGGGCATACACACTAGACAATGTGCTGAAAGATATTGCTGAAAGATATTTGGTGTACATATTGAACGATATCTTTAACGACCATTGAAAGACCATTAAACCTAATGTTGGGATCCCGGCACCAGGATTGTAAGGTCAACATACTTTCTGTACACATAGTGAGTGTTGACCTCCCGTACCCAACCCAAAACTCTCCGATACAGTAGAAACAATTAGAGAACAGTAGACAGCACCTGTCACTGGCAAATTCACTTTTAACTACTAGTTGCTAGTGTTGACAACCATAATCACTAATCCTGCAGCTGCCCAGAGCCGTAACTAGACTTTTTGGTGCCCTGTGCCAGAGAGAGCATTGGCGCCCCCCCCCCCCATTTTTTAAATAGGGACATAGGATAGTGTACCTGAAAAATGGCCATGGCCTCATGGGGAAGGGCCATAGAGGAGATAGGGGAGGCCAGGAGATTCTAGGGGTAAAATTTGAGGAAGCTACAAGTGAGAATGATAGTAAACAGGTAACTTGACAGGCCCAAACAGCGCCCCCTGCCCTGCTGTGCCCTGTGCCATGGCACTGGTCGCACCACCCTAGTTACGGCCCTGCACCTGCCTCCCAGTTTGCATGTGTGCCTACTGTACTTGTACGAATATGCAGTTACTGCACGTGGCCTATGTTTGAGATGACTTTCCCTCTACCATCCAGCTTCCCAAGATGCAGGCAGGCATAAAGGGCAGAAATGCGCAAGTCTGCATAGATGCATATGCTTTTATGTACACCCCATATTTCATTACAAAGCTGCTGAACAGAGGGCTTACTGGTAGGGACGGCCCTGACCTAGGGCAACCTAGCTCCAGACGGGGTGACCAGGGTTGGGCTGGGAAGAGGCCGCTACACTATCAGGTTAGCTATTAGGTTAGCGATACTTACCTTAGGGACGATCTGGATTTTCACCCTTGCTGAGCTGCCGCTGTCAGGATTTGAACTGCCGGCCATGCGTCCGGCGGTAATACCTACTACACCCCTTGCAATAGAGTTAGTAGCCAGCAAAGTCAAGCCAGAACCGAGAGGCAAGACAGGATCCAGTCTTTAGCAAGCTGAGGAGCGGCGCTGACCCCTGCGGGTGAGGGCCGGCATAGAGGACACCACTCTGTACCCGCCAAGGTCAGCAGAGCAGGAAAGGTCCCAGTGGGACAACCTGTTCTCCTATTACCTACATAGGCCACTAGGGTATCGGGCCCTGGGCCCATGGACCATAATCAGACATAGGTCAGCGGTAGGCCCATGCTCCCATGATAGGATGGGTGCTAAGAAGGGTGGAGGCATTGGCTAATACTTTGCCTAAGGCACCTAACTGGTCAGAGCCAGCCCTGCTTACAGGGAAATGGTGGCAGGACATGTGCATTTCTTGTTGACAGCTCAGTGCATTGTGAGGAACAATTAAAGCTTTCCTGCTAATTGTGTAATTGAAGACTGTGACAAGCCTTGTCCATGGGCACACATCTGTAATGTCATATGCTGCTAGCATGCCTGACTGTGTCCTTGATACATAAGACCAGCCTGAGCAGTAGAGTGACATAGGTGCTGTGGAATGCATGTTAAGTGCACTAGAGCATGCCTAATTACGGGATAGTGAATACTGGCAGGTGTCACACTAAGGGCATCATCGCACAAAGAGGCTGGATAGAAGACATCATATACCACAAAAGGGAAATGTTAGAAGCATTGGAACGCAGTGTACAGAACTTGGGATTCATATACGTTCTCCTCCTACACCGACACCGAAAACTCAACCTACTCCTAAGAATCTTATTCAATTTGACTAAATAAGTTACTCCTTCTGCTTAGAAATAAAGCTCATAGCATAACATACTGTACATATCTCTAGTCCTGGTTCTTACACTGATCCCATTTCCCAATAATGTCCCAGCCTTAGTGCCCTAAATTATTATAATTGTTCAGAAGCGAGTTCTGCGATTACTTTCAACATTTACAGGATCGGCAACTCATGTAGCTGTTAGTTATGACAATGGGCGATGACCCCTGGAAGCACTCACGTCACGCACTTGTGGGTGACAATGCTGGCACACATAAGACTTAGGACCTCATTCAGAGCCAATCGCAAAAAGCGAGCGCTTGCTCTGAATGAGGGCAGCCGCTTTTCTTTTGAAAGGCGGCCTCCTGGCCGCTTGCTAAGCTGTGGCCACCCACAGCTTTAGCAAGTGACTAGTTGATGGTCGCGATGGTCGAGACCATCGCGACCATCGGGGATTCCGACGAGACCCTTGCAGTAGGGTCTCGTCTACCACAAGCCCCAGGTAGCTTCCTGCTCTAACAGAGCAGGAAGCTCCCTACTGACATCACTGGTGATTTCAGTAGGGCCGCCTACAAACGGCAGGCGTTCCTTCAGGAACGCCTCCGTTTGTCTGGCCACCCCCCACCCTGCCGACAAAACGGGGAGAGCTGTCGATCAACATCAACACCCAGCCCTTTTGTAGCGAGCCCCGGAGCGAGCGCATTTGTGTGCATGCGCAGGCCCTCACCATCGACCCGCTTGCGAGCGGGTTTGAATGAGGTCCTTAATACCCTTAAGCCAATTTACTTTACTACCAAATTTTGCACATCAGACATTGGGCATGATTCAGAGACTTGTGCTAATGCATGCACCGTCTGAAAATGTATTGAGTAGCCCACCGGCAGATTCTCAGATCCAAATAAGAGCGTACGGACACTCAGCATTGGTCGCAGATCCTTCAAAAATTGAGCATCTGATTAACCCTATGTTCGAGCAGAATGGCCGTAGGAACTGAGGGCCTGATTCACCACCGTACGCAACTGCGTATGCAGTAGTGGTTACACATTCAGTTCAACTGCGATAGTATGCTATTCCATTGTGATCTCTATTCCCTTGCAGCACTACACAAGGATGCCCACTTTACTTAGCACACATCCGTAATGTTTAGGAAGACTGCAAAACCATTGGAACAATCGAGTACTATCGCAGCCTCACACACACTTGCACAAGCCCTGACCTTACTCAGGAATTGCTAACAACCACGCAGGATATCAGGCCTCAGGCTCAATAGGCCATCGCAGTGGCTAATTTATGAATGCCCCTGCAACGGCGTTGAAACACATTGGCACGCACCTCCCCGTCACCACCCACAAACCGCACTTCCTGTCAATCACTCTGCGATGTTCTGCGTAGTCATTGCGATCGCCTTCCCGTTCGCAATGGCTAGTTCGCACACACGCAATGCATACGCATGCGCAGAACACAATTGGCCAGTTGTGTGCGTAATCGCAGTTGCGTACGGTAGTGAATCAGGCCCTGAGACACTGGTGCCAAGTTTTTTTGCATAGGGGATCACAGTAGTATGCTGAAATACACCCCAAAAGTGACACAACATGCCTTAATTTCTTGCCGCCACTTCCAAATGGTCCCTGAATGTCAATCACTTTGCAAAGATAACCTCACTGCAAGCAGCATCACTAAGGTGTCTTGGCGCATGAGCTGTGCAGCCGCAACGCATGAGTAGTCGGACGATAATCACTCAACTGAGTAAACAACGGCACTGAGGCTCTGATTCAGAGACGGACGCTCTGAATCTGGACGTTTTTTTTTTTGTGTGGCCTCCTGGCCGCTCGCATAGCTGTGGGTGACCACCCACAGCTATTGCGAGCGGCCAGGATGATGGTCAAGACCATCGCGACCATCGGGCTTGCGATGAGACCCTTGTGGTAGGGTCTCGTGGCCGCAAGCCCCAGAGAGCTTCTGGCTCTAATAGAGCCGGAAGCTCTCTCACTGACATCACTGGTGATGTCAGTGGGGCCGCCCACAAAAGCCAGGCGGTTTGCACACGTGCAGTGCGGCCGCTGCACGTGCGCAGAGCACATCATCGACCCACTCGCAAGCGCTCAAGCACTTGTGAGTGGGTCTGAATCAGGCCCTGAGTCCACATTTGACTCAGGCCGATTGTCAGGCAAGCCAGTTAATAAACTATCATCAATGCTTAATAATAATAATAAATAATAAAGAAACGCTTCTGAATACCTTGATGGAGAAAGACCGATATAGTAAAATCATAATTAACTTATATATTATATACCCTATTACAACAGAAAAATATAATGAGAAAAAGAAATACAGATATGCCAAAAAGAATATAATGTACAAAATATGGGACATCATCACACCCCTGTCCTCTCAGTGTTACTGATGTGGATGGGGTTAATAAATCAAATTATATATTCTCAGGACATCGGGCCCCCCTCCAGACGAGTACACGCCTTTGCTGAAAAAAATGCATAATTTCTCATGAATACGGGAGGTCTTCCTGAAATTCATGGTGAGCAGGCAATAATGCTGTTAATATATATTTCCCTTTAAAACGGGGATGTTTTAATGCTTGAGGGGGCTTGTGCGCAGCTGGCCTCCTCCTCTGAGCAGCACCCTTCCCGTATGCATGCACACAAGATAGCAAAACCTTTGGCACAACGCAGAGCCTTTGCTGTCACTGTGCAGTGTCATCTTTCCAAATTTGTCACTAGGAAGGTGGTGTCGCAGAGTGGGGGGGGACCGGAATGCAGCATACTTACCGACTTTCTGGCTACCCGCTCCAGGTTGGCTGCCTCAACACAGCAAGGGGCGTGGCATTGCTCGATCGCATCATAGTGGCCCCGCCCCTTACTATAGAGTGCCGACATTACAGGGCACTGCAAAGCAGGGGGCGGGAATACGATGATGCAAATCAAGGCAAATTGCATCACCCCACCCCTGAGGGCTGCCCACTCTTGCTCATTAAGTTGATGTCAACAGGTGGACGGTTTGCGGACATCTACGGAGGTGGGGGAAGATGCCGACGGCTTGCCTACTCTTCCAGGTGGTCAGGGGAGCCACCAAACTTTAGGCAAGTGTGGCTTGGTATACTCTACAGGGTGTGCAGTGCGGTGCCCCCAGCACACATTGTCTATACTACATATGCCTATACTTTAAAGTGTATTAAGACAGTGGAGGCCTATCAGTTTGCTGTGAATTATACCCCTTTTACACTAATGTCCAGGTCTAACATGATATTTCGAATAAGGTTCCAAACCAGGTTAGACCAGAGACATACCCCCTTCTGACCGCAGCGGCGAACCGGCTTATTCCTGTGTCGGTGCCATTCACATTGCACACGTGCAGTGGAACTGGCCTGAAGGCGCTTGGAGATTACATAATCTATTTACACCAGTGGTGTATCTATAATGGGTGCAGTGCAGGCCCGGATTTCCCACAAGGCAACGTAGGCGCTCGCCTAGGGCCCCGCGAGTCCCAAGGGGCCCGTGGATGGCCCCTTTTGACTCGGGGGGCCCTAGACGGGCCCCTTTTTCCCAAGAAATCTGGCCAGTCAAAGTCCCACTGTGGCGCCGCTGTCTGCATTGTCACAGAGTGACTGTGCATAAGAGGGTCGAGGAGGGTCACCGGGTTCTCCGACCAGCCCCATCCAGCTCCCGCCCACCCCCAGCACAGCAGCCTCTGCCACTGACTGCCAGGCTTGCAGCATGCATCGGTGGCACCCAGAAAGGAGCAGCGGGACAGGCCAAGGCAGAGTCTGGCTGAGTGAGACAGTGACCGAGGATCCAGATCTCAGGGAATCACAGCAGCCAGGCAGGTAGGGTCATGTACTGTGCTATTCTCAACTACTCTAATATAGAGTGAATTATGTAGGATTTATTTTTTATGGTAGATGGAGTCTGGGAAGTGGACAGGACTGCCTTATATTACAAGCATATAGCAATATACATTATGATGATCATGATATTATTAGTACATCAATCCAGGATGATGGTATTTTCATGTTAGGTACTTGTCATATACTATACTATAATGCAGTCCTGTCCACTCCCCACCTACCATTAAAAAAATAAATAAATACTATAGTGTACTTTAAAAAAGGGCAGGGGGGGGGGTGTAATGGTGATGACTCGTCCCCATCATTGTACTCAGCTGAGCACAGTCACACACAATACTGGGGGCATGGCCACACCACAACCCCCACTGCAGATGCCACCTCGCAGCTACCTTCTATTCCTTAGCACTCCTCAGGCTTATGTGATGTATTTAATGGATAATGAGGAGTAAAACCTTGGGGTATTAGGTTAAGTTTGGGTTATGGCATTAGGGATAAGGTATTAGGGTTGGTGTATCAGTTTGGGTTAGGGTATTAGGGTCAGGTTAGGTGTTTGAGTTGGGATATTAGGGATGGTGTAGGGTTTAGCGGTTAGGGTTAGAGGTTATGGTTAGGGTCAGGTTTGAGCTTAGGGTTGAGTTAGGGTCAGGATTAGGGTAGGGATGCTTTGCATGAATCAGGAACGCAAATAAAGTGCTATGGATTGTTTGAGGGAGGGGGGCCCCAAACTGGTATCTTGTCTAGGGCCCCATGAAGTGTAAATCCGGCTCTGGTGCAGTGTGTGCGGGGCACTCGGGTCCAGGGGGGCGCCGCATCGCACCCATATTGGTTTAAACTTACCAGTCAGTGGTCCTGTGTCAGGTGTCAGCGCTTCTCAGAACACCGGAAAAATGGCCGCCGCAGCCCTTTTTCCGGTGTAGTGCACATACACACTCTAGTGCCCGGAGTCTACTAATGCTCCGATGGCTGGCCATCCGTGTCAGTTAGCTGCCGGCCACCGGGGAGAGATGAGGGGGCCCCGCACGGGGAGTGCACACGGGCCCCCTCCTCTCTTAAGACGCCCCTGGTTTACACTGCAGGATTACATAGGCCATTCCCGTGTTAAACCTTGCAAGTCATTCAACCCAGGAATCCAACCAGTGGCGTAACTAGGGCAGGGCGAGCGGGGTTCGTGACCTGGGCGCCGTTGGACCGGCGGCGCGGGGGGGCGCCGCCGGCCACGGTACCGGCCCGCCCGCCCTAGTTAGCCAGTGTAGCGCCGACCGCAATGAGTGCGGTCAGCGCTACACATTTGCACAGGACCGGCGCTAGGCTTCCAGCGCCGGTCCTGTGCTGCACGCCTGAGCCCGTTCCCTCCCCCTGAGCGCTTGCCCAATAGCGCTAGGAGGTGGGCTCAGGCTGTGCATAATACACGCATCGCCGCCAGGGCTGGCGGCGATGCGTGTGTTAAACAGCAGCCAATGAGAGTCAGATAGACTCTCATTGACTGCTGCAGCACCCACTGCAAGAGCCGGACGTCCTGCAGTGGGTAATGGGACTGACGTCATGACATCTGTCCCATAATGCTGAGCGCGCCAGCCCAGGCGGACTGGCGGGCGGGAGCAGCATCGCGGACAGGAGCAGGAGCAGCGTGGAATCCGGTAAGTATATTTATATATATATTTATTTATTTTTTAACCTATCTGCACAACGGGGGAGGGGGGTGACTACTACTGGGGGGATCTCTACTGGGGGCGCCATTGGGAGCACCTCTACTGTGGGGGGGCTACTCTACTGGGGACTACTACTTGGGGGGTGAACTACCACTGGGGGCATTCTAAAAGGGGCCTATTACTAGAGGCACTGCACTCGGGGGACCACTACTGGGGGCAATAATAGGAAGGGCCACTACAGGGACCACTGGATTGGGGGGGTCACTACTGGGAGCCTGCATCAGGGGGACCACTACTGGGGGCACTGCATGGGAGGGGGGGACTACTGCTGGGGGCACTATATAAGGGGCTTACTGCTAGGGGCACTGCGGGGACCACTACAGGGGGCACTAGATAGGGGGGATCACTACAGGGTGCCTGCATAAGGGGACTACTGCTGGGGGCACTATATAAAAGGGCACTGCATAGGGGGGGGACTACTACTGGGGGCACCATATAAAGGGCACTGCATAAGGGGATACCGCTACTGGGCACACTGCATTGTGGGGACTGCTACTGGGGGCACTGCATAAGGGGGAACACTACGTGGGGCACTGCATTTGGGGGGCCACTACTGGGGGTACTGAGTAAGGGGAACTAATTGGGGGCTGTATAAGAGGGACCACTACTGGGGATACTGTATAAGGGGCACTACTATGGGCCTGCATGAGAGGGACCACAACTGCATACTGGGGGTACTGTATAAGGGGTACTACTGGGGTTAAGGTGCATATGGATAGGAATGCTCAGTTTGAAAATAAAGGGGTGTGTCATGTTGACACGCCCCTTTTTTAAGTGACCACGCCCATCGGGGAGGGGGGCTCCCTTTTCAAATTTGCCCTTGGCTCCAAATACCCTAGTTACACCACTGAATCCAACCCTTGCCCCTCTCACACCTCACAGCAACCCGAATTAAACCTGCAATAACCTGGGATTTTGCTGCTAGTCTGAAAGGGGTATGAGTGACATCATTGGGGCTGCTCACAACACAAATACACTCTGAATAATTGTCATGGTGGATGTCCGGGGATCGGGGAATTGTCCCAATCCAGGATCCCATACATTCCCCCCACACATCAGAGATGTATGGGGGCCTTAGCTCCCACCTGCAATCTCAAAAAAACACTTGTCCCATCCATACAGCACCCCCATATGCTTGTCCCACATTTTTTAACCCCCAAAATGACTTGTAATTATTGGACTGAGTAATCTATTGATGAATCATAAGGGGGTCCTGACATTTTGTAACTGAATATAGACATGTTCCCAAAGTTTCACAAAAGAGACAGATGCACTTTAATCCCCAGATTAATATTGATGTCTTATTTCAGCATAGTCAAAGTGAAAAATTGTAATTTCCAAATAATGGTATGTACTTAACTCCAGAAATTCGAAACAAAAACAAAACAAAACAATAACTTGTCAATAAAGCTCAGAGAGGATTGGAATGAATACAACATAATAAGTAGTGTAATGCATGAGCCTGTAAGCCTGACGTGTTCTCGCACGGTGGTGCATGCCCAGTTCTTCGGCTGAAGCTTAGGGATTCAAGGGTTAACAAAGCAGAGAAGTGAAGGAGTCAGGGAGGTGTTTTTGTTTTTTTTTTAAACAAGAAGTCTCAGGTTACAATAACTTTAATGGCTGCCAGCAGCACGATGAGCTCCCTTTGTGTTAATGGACATGTTTCCTGTATCAGTGCTCACACACATCTTGTGCGATCAGCATTAGCCTGAAATTCCTTTTACAGGAAGATCAACTTTTTTTTGTTAAAGATGCGGCAGCAGCAGCCTGAGAGCAACTAGGAAGTGAGAGCAACTGAGCCTGAGCGACTTGTGTAGGACAGTGTACATGCTGCAGGCGTGCGATCCAGGAGGAAACCTTAGCACTTCCTAGATCTCTTTCCTCTAAAGGCTGCTCTGGGATCTTCAAGCGAGCTGTGTGGAGTAATGCTGGGGAAGTAGGTATGGTTCTTCTGATACTTCCTGACACAGGTTACAGGCAGATTTCTTAGCACATCTTCATGTAGAAAGTTTCGTAATAGTTGGGCGTAGCAACTCTTTGGGGACAAATCAGGGGTTTTAGTAAAACCAGATAATACAGTATATGTGGAGAGAGAGATGTGTGTATGTATAGAGAGATATATAGATATGTGTATATGAGTACAGTAATGACTAGCAGAACGGAGATGGTGACTGGTTTGTACTGAGTAGTCCTATATTAAATGTGTATATATGCAATGCATTGTATCATTATAATAAGTGGGTACCCTGCTGGATCAGCTAAGTCTAACAACAGTGATCGTTAGATAACAGATGCAACATGTAACAGTGATGATAGAATGTGTTTACATAACATTCCTACATCCTGACTCCCCATCACTACAATGTAACACTTGTCTGTACATGTGGCTGTGGACTGGAAGCTGGCCCACAATGTGTATTTTTACACCGTTCTTTATCCATATTCTTTTTATCAGGTTTTGTACTATTCCTGTGCTTTGTGTTTGCTTAAATGTGTTGTTCTGGTGTCATTGTACTGCTTATATCTGGGCTTTCTGATGTCACAGTACTGCTTATATTTGGACCTCTGGTATTATTGTATTGCTTGTATGTGGGCTTCTGCTGTCATTACTGTACTGCCTGTATGTGGGCTTCTGCTGTCATTGTACTGTACTGCCTGTATGTGGGCTTCTGCTGTCATTACTGTACTGCCTGTATGTGGGCTTCTGCTGTCATTGTACTGTACTGCCTGTATGTGGGCTTCTGCTGTCATTGTACTGTACTGCCTGTATGTGGGCTTCTGCTGTCATTGTACTGTACTGCCTGTATGTGGGCTTCTGCTGTCATTGTACTGTACTGCCTGTATGTGGGCTTCTGCTGTCATTGTACTGTACTGCCTGTATGTGGGTTTCTGGTGTCATTGTACTGTACTGCCTGTATGTGGGCTTCTGCTGTCATTGTACTGTACTGCCTGTATGTGGGCTTCTGCTGTCATTGTACTGTACTGCCTGTATGTGGGCTTCTGCTGTCATTGTACTGTACTGCCTGTATGTGGGCTTCTGCTGTCATTGTACTGTACTGCCTGTATGTGGGCTTCTGCTGTCATTGTACTGTACTGCCTGTATGTGGGCTTCTGGTGTCATTGTACTGTATTGCCTGTATGTGGGCTTCTGGTGTCATTGTACTGTATTGCCTGTATGTGGGCTTCTGGTGTCATTGTACTGTATTGCCTGTATGTGGGCTTCTGCTGTCATTACTGTACTGCCTGTATGTGGGCTTCTGCTGTCATTGTACTGTATTGCCTGTATGTGGGCTTCTGGTGTCATTGTACTGTATTCCCTGTATGTGGGCTTCTGCTGTCATTACTGTACTGCCTGTATGTGGGCTTCTGCTGTCATTGTACTGTACTGCCTGTATGTGGGCTTCTGCTGTCATTGTACTGTACTGCCTGTATGTGGGCTTCTGCTGTCATTGTACTGTATTGCCTGTATGTGGGCTTCTGCTGTCATTGTACTGTACTGCCTGTATGTGGGCTTCTGCTGTCATTGTACTGTACTGCCTGTATGTGGGCTTCTGCTGTCATTGTACTGTACTGCCTGTATGTGGGCATCTGCTGTCATTGTACTGTACTGCCTGTATGTGGGCTTCTGCTGTCATTTTTCTGTACTGCCTGTATGTGGGTTTCTGGTGTCATTGTACTGTACTGCCTGTATGTGGGCTTCTGGTGTCATTGTACTGTATTGCCTGTATGTGGGCTTCTGGTGTCTTTGTACTGTATTGCCTGTATGTGGGCTTCTGTTGTCATTACTGTACTGCCTGTATGTGGGCTTCTGCTGTCATTGTACTGTACTGCCTGTATGTGGGCTTCTGCTGTCATTGTACTGTATTGCCTGTACGTGGGCTTCTGCTGTCATTGTACTGTACTGCCTGTATATGGGCTTCTGCTGTCATTGTACTGTATTGCCTGTATGTGGGCTTCTGCTGTCATTGTACTGTACTGCCTGTATGTGGGCTTCTGCTGTCATTGTACTGTACTGCCTGTATGTGGGCTTCTGTTTTCATTACTGTACTGCCTGTATGTGGGCTTTTGATGTCATTGTACTGCTTATATCTGGGAGTGTTGGGTATGAGATCCCGGCGCTGATAAAGGGCCTGATTCAGGCCCGCTCGTAGGCGGCCGCTCATTCGTTCCGAGTGATGTTTGCACAACTGCGCATGCGTACGGATCGTAATACGCATGCGCGAACCAGTCAGTGCGGCCGAAAATCATTTGTTCGCTAAATAGCGAATGCCTGCTATTTTGAGTGACAGGAGGAGGCGTATGTGGGTGGTAACAGGGGAAGGTGCTTGAAAACTGGGAGTGGAGATCAGAACGCAGGCATGCTTAAAGGTCAAAACGGGCGTTTTAAGGGTGTGCATAATTAATACAGCAGCGTCATTGACCACGTCACTGGGTTATTTTATAGTCAGAACTGCTCGCAAGGTTGCGGTAGGAAAAACCAACCACAAGAATAGCGAGCAGTTCATACGCTGGTCGATGTACTCGATTAATCTAATAAATAGCGGATATGACGTAGGATGCGAGCGGCCAGGGGGCGTAGTTTTCCAAAAAACGACCGCATGTTTTGTACGCTCGTTCAGACCTAGAGGCGTGAACAGACCGCAAAGAGCGAACGGTTCATTTGAATAGCCACCCCTTTTTTCTGAACGAGCGAGCGCAAATAGCGTCCGGCTCTGAATCAGGCCCAATGTCCGAATCCCGGCACATAAGTGGTGATGCTGGTAATCCCGGAACATAAGTGGTAAGTATTGTAACCATACCCTTAACCCACCTTTCTGCAACCTAATCCTAACACTCCCCTCCAACAGCCTAACCCTAACCTTAATACTCACCATTGGGATTACAGCTGCCATGATTCTGTGTCTGGGATTCTGGTGTCCTTGTACTGCTTATATCTGGAATTCTGGTGTTACTCTGCTGCATATATCTGGGATGCTGGTGTCACTGTGCTGCATATATCTGGGATGCTGGTGTCACTGTGCTGCATATATCTGGGATGCTGGTGTCACTGTGCTGCATATATCTGGGATGCTGGTGTCACTGTGCTGCATATATGTGCGGATACTGGTGTCACTGTGCTGCATATATGTGTGGATGTTGGTGTCACTATGCTGCATATATCGGGGATGCTGGTGTCACTGTGCTGCATATATGTGCGGATGCTGGTGTCACTGCTGCATATATGTGCGGATGCTGTTGTCACTGTGCTGCATATATGTGCGGATGCTGTTGTCACTGTGCTGCATATATGTGCGGATGCTGTTGTCACTGTGCTGCATATATGTGCGGATGCTGGTGTCACTGTGCTGCATATATGTGTGGATGCTGGTGTCACTGTGCTGCATATATCTGGGATGCTGGTGTCACTGTGCTGCATATATCTGGGATGCTGGTGTCACTGTGCTGCATATATGTTCGGATGCTGGTGTCACTGTGCTCTATAAATCTGTGATGCTGGTGTCACTGTGCTGCATATATCTGGGATGCTGGTGTCACTGTGCTGCATATATGTGCGGATGCTGGTGTCATTGTGCTTTATATATGTGCGGATGCTGGTGTCACTGTGTTGCATATATATGGGATGCTGGTGTCACTGTGCTGCATATGTGTGCGGCTTTGGTGTCATTTTTCTGCATATACGTGGTCATAGTATAGCCAACATCCCCCCCTCTGCCCCCAACAACACGCACGTGTAGTGCTTTAGAGTGAAACTTAGTATGGTTACCCTATAGCAGGATGGGCAATTACATATTTCACCTGGGAGTCACTTACCAAGTTTAACTAACTGCACTGCAGATATTTTGTATATTCATTACCTATTAATACAATTGTCCTGGCTTTTATTGTATTTTCCACACAAATGTCCAACACTACCGGCAAGTCAAAACCCTTCCCAGCACTCTGTCACTTGGCACTCTTGTGCCTCTCCCTGTATCAGTAGCACTTATCTGCTCTTTTCTTTGTCAATGCTCTATTAGCAAACTGGGGAGATGACTTCTCTTTAGATTTCCTGTGCCTTCCCCTACACTTTGCTACTTCATTCGCACTCTCCAGCACTGATCCTCCTCCTCCTCCTTCTCCTCCACAGTTCTCCCCTTACATATCCCCTGCTCTCTCTCCTCTCTGATTCCCATTTTATACTCGCATCATCCATCACCGCTGCTTGGTGATACTAATAGAGGGAGTCGTTTCCTCGGATGGTGTAGCCTGGTGCTGTCTGCAGCCTTCGCACCCCCCAAAGTAACTGCACTACCGAAAGCTTCAGGAGACTCATAAAATTTTAGGTAGTCTACCCCCGGTAGAGTGGATGGCTCTCCCACATCCCCCCCACTTCTTAGTGAAGTGCACAGGATGGGGCGATAATTACCAGGAAGATTCGTATGTAGGTGGCGGAGCTTAAATAACATGACACACATAATTTTAACCCCGCCCCTTCTCCACATACCATGAATCGATGAATTTTGTCGGTGTGGGGGCGGGGCCTAATGATGTCAGAGCGGTCAGCTGCATCTCTTCTCCGGACTTCTCCCGGACAGGAGCACTACAAGCCGGCAAAAATGCATTCACAACAGCATGATCAGCCCTTAATAGCCTGTATGTGTCTGTCAAAGTCCTGAAATATCATGGGCACTTCAACCTGGATGGCTGCCCAGGTAAAGGATGGCACTCTATAAATATGGTATGAAGATGTTTGAAGCCCTGGAGGGATAACCTCATTACATCCGAAACCCTTCACTGGAGGAGGGGAGTGTGTATACTGTTCATTTAATTTGCTAATGTTTAAGTTGTATTAGCTGTGTTTTCTGAGAGTATGCCAAGCTGCGTACACGTGTCCAGCTGCTTATCAAACATGCGTCAGCTTTCAAAAATCTTAAAGCGTCAATGCTATGTGGAACATATTTGACTAACATGCTCTTCTTCAGGGTCCATAAGGGATCCACAGGGATACCATGGGGTGTGTGTGGTTGGAATGATCAGGACACCAAACAGTTAAAGCTTTAGCTCCCAAGATGCTCCGGGCCTCCTCCACATATACCCTGGCCCCAGCCACAGGCAGGCAGTTTTTCGTTTGGTGCTGGACAAGATCAGTTGCACCTTTTTATAACAGGGAGACTGCTTTAGCAGTCCCAAGCTTTTAATTTTATTAGCTATTTTATTTTTTTGTTTATCTGAGCAAGCAGCAAGGCGCCCTGATGGATGCTTCTGCCGCTGCTCCAATTACCTCCACCGGCACCGCAACACCTGTAAGTGGTCTGGTGATTTCAACAGGCGCTGGCGGGGTTTTGCTAGCCGCTCCACTGGGGAACCAGTGCTGCAGCTGGGCAAATGGAGAAGAACAGGTAAGGTGATTCCCCGCTTGCGGAGAATCGCGTGCTGTGCAGTCCTTCTGGCAGTGGAGATCCGCCGAAATACGCTGTAGTGGGGTGACTGGTTCATAAGCTCCCCCTCTAGACCACCGGGGAGGTTAAAAACCGGCGTCTGTGACCAGGTAGAGGCCAGCGGCACCCGGCGGTTGATGCGGCAGTGGGGAGGTAGGCTTTCCCCTGGCAGTCCCTCCCCCAGCCAAGAAAGCGATCCTGTTTTGTGGGCTTGCCCTCTCAGAATTTCATACAAGATGGTCTATGTACTAATTGTTATAAATCTGCTCACCAGTCCACCTTACCAGCCCCTGTATAGGAGCCACCTTATCCCAGGTTATGACGCAGCTAGTGGATCATTTATCAACTCCCATGCTGCCTCCTACCATGGGGTACCCACAGCTATTACAGCCTACTATGTCGGTACCCCCTATGCATCCTCCTTGGATGAATGTTTATGCCCACTCAGTTCAGAATATGGCTCAACCGTCTGCCGCCTCTCAGAAAAGGTTACAGGGGGACAGACCATTACCCACCAAAGCACATAGGTGGACTGTACCATCCTCTCAGTCCACCCAGCTTTCGGATTCTGGGCCTGATTCAGAGCTGCTCGCAAGCGGCCGCTCGTTCGCTCCAAGCGATGTTCGCACATCTGCGCATGCGTATGGGTCGTAATGCGCATGCGCCAACCAGTCAGTGCGGTCGGAAATCGTGTGTTCGCAAAATAGCGAGTGCCTGCTAATTTCAGTGACAGGATGAGGCGTTTGTGGGTGGTAACAGGGGAAGGTGCTTGAAAACGGGGAGTGGAGATCCGAACGCAGGCGTGCCAAACGGTGAAAACGGGCGTTTTAAGGGTGTGCATAATTAACAAAGCAGCGTCATCGGCCACGTCACTTGGTTGTCTCTTAGCCTGAACTGTTCGCATGATTGCGGTAGGAAAATCCAACCACAAGCACTGTGAGCAGTTCAGACGCCTTTCGATGTACTCGATTAATCTAATAAATAGCGGAGATGACGTATGATGCGAACGGCAAAGGGGTGTCTTTACAAAATAGCGAGCGCATGTTTCAATTTAAATAGCCGGCCCCTTTTTCTGAACGAGCAAGCGCAAATAGCGTCCGGCTCTGAATCAGGCCCTCTGATGCATCATCTAATGAGGCATATGATGCACACGGTTCTCTCTTTGAGTCACACTCGAGTGAGGAGCAATGTCAATCAACAGTGGATGTTCCTGCTTTAGTGAAGGTGGTTAAATCAATCCTGAATATAGAGGCTGTTGAACCGGCCCCTAAACCTAAAACCCAGATGTTTAAACATTAGAAGCTGGTTAAGGCTGAATTCTCTCAATCAGAACAGCTCACTGAGCTCATGGGAGAGGCTAGGGGTACTCCTGGCAAGCGGTTCCTTGTCCCAAAAAGACTAGTATCTTTTTAACCTCTCCCTACTAAGGAGAGTGCTAAGTGGGAAACTCCTACCACTGTTGATTCTCATGTGGCTTGGTTAGTCAGAAGCTCAACGCTGCCTTTACCGTCTGCATCCTCCCTTGAGGCCACGGATAGAAAGCTAGAAACTTGTCTCAAGCCAGTCTACTCTCTTTCTGGCACTATCACTAGGCCAGCTATGGCTGCGGCCTGGGTGGCTAAGGCTATCGAAGGATGGGCAGGGGCACTGAAAAAGAGCCTGCCATCAGACGCTACCAGGGAACAACTGGCCTACATCTCCCATATTCAGGAAGTGGCCTCTTATTAGGGAGAAGCTGCGTTTGATACTGGACTCCTTGCCTCTAAGGCATCTGCGAACTCGGTAGTCGCACGCCAGGTCCTTTGGCTACGGTCTTGGAAAGCGGAAATGGGATCCAAGAAGGCATTCGAAATTTTACCCTTCTTTGCAGACAATCTGTTCGGTGCAGAATTGGACAAGATTGTGGCTACTGTGGCAGCCTCAAAATCTGCCTTTTTGCCATCAGCAGCTGCCCCTAAGCCTAGGCTGTCCTCTTCTCAGTCCTTTCGCAAGATTACCATTCTTTCCCAGGCAGTCTGGTTCGCACAAGACCACTAAGCCGCGAGCCAAGCAGTCTTGGGCTGCCAGGCATCCGGCTTCCAAGTCGGACAACAAACCCTCCATCTGATGGGGCGGGCCTCCTCCTGGGTGATCCCAGGATGGGAGGCTGACTTCTTAAATTTTCTGCCTCTTGGCGTCAAACAACAACAGACACCTGAGTTTGAGAAGTGATCTCTCAGGGGTACGCACTCACTTTCCTGAGGCGTCCTCTCCAGCAATTTTTTGTACCAGTCCCCCATCACCCTTATTAAGGCCTTGGCCCTCCAGGAGACCATTCACTCCCTGCTGAGTTCAGGTGTGGTAATACCAGTTCCTTCAGCTCAGAGAGGAACTGGTCTTTATTCCATTCTCTTTTTGATTCAGAAGTCGAATGGGTCTCATCGGCCTATTCTGAATCTCAAACCCCTCAAAAAAGTGCCCAAGTTCCACATTTTGTCCTGGCATTGCAGCCTGGGCATTTCATGGCTTCTCTGGACATTCAGGATGCATACCTGCATGTACCTATTATTCCAATCCACCAGCAGTTTCTACAGTTTGCTGTTCTGCAGCAACATTACCAGTTTCGGGCGCTGTCCTTTGGTCTGTCAACGGCCCCTCGGGTCTTTACCAAAATAATGGCGGTGATGGCAGCACACCTCAGACGCTAGGGAGTCAGAATCCTGCCATACCTAGATGACCAATTAATCTTGGCACATTCACCGGTTGTGATACAATGCCATTTCCAGCTGACCATGGACTGTCTGCAAATACGCAGCTGGATCATCAATTGGAAAAAGTCCTCCCCATCTCCAACACAGCGGATGATACATCTGGGGGCACTCCTAGATTCCCGCATACAGAGGATCTTTCTGCCAGCAGACAAGATTTTGGCACTACACTAGCGTGTGAACAGCTTGCTCCACAATCGGATGGCATCCAATCACTCTGCAATGCATGTCCTGGGGTCCATGGTGTCACCTTCTATATGGTGGAATAAGCCCAGTTCCACTCCAGGCCCCTTCAACAACTGATTCTCTCCTGGTGGAATGGACAGTATCATCTGATCCGGTCCCAGATGATCCTCCTCTCTCCGGAGGTTCGCCTTTCCCTCTCATGGTGGCTACAGACGTCCCATCTGGACAAAGGTCGCCCCTTCTGGACGCCAGACTGGGAACTTCTCACGACAGATGCCAGCCTTCTCGGATGGGGCGCGGTAATTGGTCATCATACTTTACCTTTCAGGGAAGGTGGACAACTCAGGAAAGTCATCTGCCCATATACATTCTGGAGCTTCAAGCAGTGTACAGAGGACTCTCTCAGGCGCAAGACCTTCTCCGGGGCATGCCGGTCCAGATCCAGTCCGACAACGCATCTGCGGTAGCATACCTCAACCATCAGAGAGGCACGCGAAGTCGGGCAGCCATGCGAGAAGTGGTAAGCATTCTGGTCTGGGCCGAATGTCATCTCCTGGTAATCTCGGCAGTGTTCGTTCCTCAAGTCCTCAACTGGGAAGCGGACTTCCTAAGCCATCAGGACATACACGCCGAAGAGTGGGCTCTGCACCCGGATGTCTTTCAACTTTTGGTGGACAAATGGGGCCTGCCAGATGTAGACCTCCATGGCCTCCTGTCACAACCACAAGGTTCCCAGGTCCAGGACCAGAAACCCTTCAGCTGCCTTCATGGACGCTCTGGCAGTGAGATGGGACTTCAATCTCGCATACCTCTTTCCTCTGATCTCCCTTTTCCTGAGGGTACTTCGAAATTTCAAGCAAGAAGGTGGTACAGTGATACGAATAGCCCCAGCCTGGCCCAGGCGACATTGGTTCACCGACCTACGGAGTCTCTCCATGGACACTCCCTTTCCACTTTCTCTATGGCAGGACCTATTGACGCAGGGCCCTTGCCTGCACCCGGACCAACCTCATCTGTCTTTGACGGCGTGGCTCTTGAGTCTTCCCTCTTAAGAGCTTTTAGGGTCTCCCGGGTGCTTGCCTGTTTCCAGGCTGAATTAGGCCTTGGTCTTCACCTGGCCTCACTTAAGAGTTCAGGTTTCTGCTCTGTCAATCTGGTTCCAGCGAAGGATTGCTCCCCTGCCTGATGTTAGAACATTTTTGCAGGGTATTCTCTGCATTCAACTCCTTTTGTCCCTCCGGTGGCTCCGTGGGATTTGTCCTTGGTTCTCTGGGCTCTACAGGCTCCTCCATTTGAACCTCTGGACTCAGTAGACCCCAAGTGGCTGACAGCGAAGACTCTTTTTCCTCGCTATCTCCTCTGCCTGCAGGGTATCTGATTCAGCAGTGCTCTCCTGTCACTCCCCATTTTTGATCTTTCATCTGGACAGAGCTGTCCTCCGTACCAGAGCTGGGTACCTCCCTAAAGTGGTATCCTGGTTCTATTTGACTGAAGAGATTGTAGTTCCAGCTTTCCAGTCCTCAGATCTTTCTGCAGGTGAAGCGTTTTTGGATGTGATTTGTGCTCTTTGGATCTACGTGGATCATACAAATTCCTTGAGGAAATCAAATTATCTTTTTGTGTTGTATGGCTTTCACAATCGAGGCTGGCCAGCTAACAAACAGACTCTGGCTCGATGGCTCTGCATGACAATCTCTCAAGCTTACATGCAAGTTGATCTTCCTGTTCCAAACAGGGTTACAGCTCATTCTACTCGGTCTGTGGGACCCTTGTGGGCGGTTCGACATGGCACTTCTGCTGAACAATTGTGCAAGGCGACCATGTGGTCTTCCGTCCACACCTTTCTCAGGTTCTACTCCTTTGATACCTTTTGCCTCTCAGATGCTTCCTTTGGGAGTCAGATTCTCCTTTCTGCTCAGGAGCATCCCAAACCTTAGGGAAACTGTATGGGACACCCCCCATGGTATCCCTGTGGATCCACTATGGACCCTGAATAAGAAATTAAGAGTTATGGTATACTTACCTTTTGTTAGCTCTATTTTTCCGAAGTCCATAGGATTCACAGGGCGCCCACCCTGATGCACCTGGCCTCATTGGGTATTTTCTCTCTTGATCACTGATTTCTTCATCTTCTGTGAGAGTGTTTTTTGAGAGTAATGTTCTTCCTTCTACTCTTTCCTGCTCTTGCCTTGGGCTTCTTTACAAAACTGTCTGCCTGTTCCTGGAGGCTGGGTATATGTGAAGGATGACCTGGGCATTCTGGGAGCTAAAGCTCAACTTTTGGTGCTCTGATCACTCCAACCACCCACACACCCCATGGTATCCCTGTGGGTCTTAAGTCCTTCAAAGAAATCGAGTTAACAAAGGTAAGTCTACCATAACTCATAATTTTCAGAGCCCCTGTTGCTGTTACAATCCCTTGCACACTGCAAACCCAGGATTTTGTAAACTTGTGAGACCTCTTTTAGACTGGCAGCCCAAGCCGGCTTATATCCGAGTTGATGACGTCACCACCATCATGTGCCGAGCCGGCGCTTGGAGGTGAGATCATCTCCAAGCGCCAGTTCTTCCTATGCTGTGAACGGGACCCGGGTTAACCGTTCACACTGCACCATGAGCCAGGTTGAACCTGTGTTCAACCCTGCTCATTACCCGGGTTGAAATGCCGGTTTGCATGACCCGGGTTATTTCAACTGGGCCTTTTCACACTGCACAATAACCCAGGTTATTGCTGGCAGTGTGAAAGGGGTACATGCAGCCGGTTCTGTATAATAAATGAGTACATATCAAAGTCTTTACATCAATGATTGCTGTTGGAAGGTGAACCGGAGGACCTATTCCCAGTGTAAACTTTGTTCATGGTAAAGTTGTATTGTGAAACGGGTACACACACAGACTGAGGAAAACCCTTATAAGATGTCAAAATAGTAAAGGTAGTGAGGTTGTTGTCAGGCATATCGTATTGTATGGGTTAGTGGACTTGATTAATATGGCCAATTTCAGTGGCGTTCTTCAGGAGAGTGGTGGCAGAGGATAATAGACTTGGGGGTTAGATATGGGGGACGGTCCAGAGAGGCAAGGAGGATTAAATATACAGCCAGGAAATTTGTCCTCTGTTATGCAAGTAGCAGATTATTTTTTCAATGTGAGCAAAGGAAGGACATCAGAGCAGAGGCCTGGAGTGTCTCGGCATGTTTACAAAATTTGGCAATTAGGCAGCGAACTGCGGACAGTATGCTGAAGGCTAGCTTTACAGAGTTAGGATCCAACCAGTTGTTATTGAATGGTTAATGAATGGACAAGTGTGGGATTGGGAATCTTTACAATATGATCAGATATATTGTGTCATCTGAAAATGTCTGATTAATCAGACACAAGTGTGTGCAGTGCAGAGACGGGCAATTCTAATTGGCTAATCCCAGTACTATGGAACGTATATAAATCAATCTGTGTGGAACAAACACATGTCACAGATATATATAGTTTTATAAAGAGATACAGTACAGAGCCTCTGGCATTCATTCTCCGGGAGGGATGTAGTTTAAATCACGGCTGTCGGGATTAGAATAGCAAGAGGCAAATCAGATGATAAATCACTGGTCACATCACCAGTCACAATCACAATTCGTAACATTCACAGATGATTTCCCCTAGGGGTTGCGTACAGAATCCCGACAGCCAGTATCCCGGGGAAGGGCAGGCAAAGGGGGTAGTGCCACCGTGTTCCGGTACTGTTTGACATTGATACATTCAACGCATGATGTCTTATTATTTATATGTTTATTTTATGTTCAGACTATTTTACATTTAATTTCACATACTCAATTTATGAGACATATAACAAAACAAAGAACTATAGGTTTGGATTTAGCCATGCTAATATGAGGTACACACTTGAATCACGGACAAACCGATGTAACGATTTCGGAAGGTTATGCCTAAATGATATTGTGCATAGTTTGTCTGGCTAGAAGAACCAGTTGTGATGTAATTTTTACTGGTTCCAGTGAGTCAGTCAGTCGTATGTACACACTAGCAGATGTGGACGTTGTCCATAGATATATTGTGTGTACACACTGCCATATGGTCGGGACGATATAGAATTTGTCATCTGTATGAACGCTCTTTTGTCCAGTGTGTACCCAGCATAAGGCATGGTGTAGGCAGACAAATTATAATTCCTGCATGTGCTATGTACTTATCTCACATAGATACAATACTACTGCTATGAGGCTATCATTTGCAAAGGATTTGACTAATTACTTATTGTTTGTCAAATCTTTAATCCTTTTAAATTGTTCAGTTTATCAATGCTGCATAATGCACTGTCCTCCCATATCCTGACATATTAACCAGCTTCCTATATGGATTTTTTTTTTCTCTTTTCAATTAAATACTGAGCAAAAATCATTGACCTTAAAAAGCAAGGTAAGGAGTGATAATGATGGATAAGCAGCATATAATAGTTTACCTATTGCTCACAGCATTACTAGTAGCATTGATCCCTGTGTTGGGATTTGCAGCTTAGTTGTGCCTAGTATAGTGGTATGTGTAGGCTGGATACACCTTTAGGGGTTGTATCTCCTTACCTCTGCATACTTTGCCATAAAAGCTTTGTTCCTTTGGGCCCTTGTCCCATCCAACTCCGCAATAACCTCTTACCACAATACCAGGTTATGTCACATATTTTCTTACTACTAAACCATGCCCCAAGCTACTGTCTTGTAGGAGGATTATCACCTCTTGATGAGGAAGTGGGGGACTTCACGCCCATTGCTTGCCTGGTGGGTAGTGTTAGGTGCCTTGCTCACAAGCACTTACCTCTGTCTGAAATACTGCACCTGGTTCTAGCTCAGACAGCACAATTCTTGCTTACTTAGCTCAAAACAAAAAAAAGAAAATGCAATAGAAATTTGGTAATTGGGTCTGTGGAGAAGTTGCTCATAGTAACCAATCAGCTTTGAGGTGGAATGGGTATGGAGTCCCAGCAGCCGAATAGGCGCTGGTTCATATCCTGATGCCGGCAACCCGAAGGGAGAAGATCCCGGTGGCAGGTAAGTATCCTATCCCTACCCCTAACCCTCCATTAGTGGTGCCTAACCCTAACCTCCCCCTAGTGCCTTACCCTAACCTCCCTCCGGGGGTGCCTAACCCTAACCCCCCCCCTTACCGCTCCCTTAACCTAACCCTCACCCAACCCCGCGGCTAATGCTAAGGGCACCCCATTCTCACCTTGTTTAGGCAGCGGTCCTTCGGCGTTATGGTGTAGGGATCATGATAGTTGTCTGCATTTCGATGCCTATCTTAAGTCCCATATCGGGATTCCGATGTCGGTACTGAGACGGCCGTCGGTCTCATAACTACATCTCTGTGAGGTAGCATTTTATAAAGTAATAGGTAGAAGCTAATTGTTTGCAATGGGCAATGTCTCCACTGCTTAATACATCTCTCCCCATGGTTGTGATCACAGCAGCTTTATCCTTCTACTGTGTATATCCTCCTTCATTCGGGAAGCCAGTAAAAAATCCTGACAGTCGGGAAACCGCGCGCTTAAAATGCTGGTGCAGGAATCCCGACACCTGTCAGAATCCCGACCGCCGGCATCCCGATGGTAAATACTGGGGTTTTTAAAAGTGGAGATGTTGCCCATAGCAACCAATCAGATTCTAGCTATTTTCTTCTAGTTATAATGTTAAGTAGAATCTGATTGGTTACTAAACTTGGTTACTGATTGGTTACAACATCTCCACTTCTAGAAACCTGCACTTTAGTAAATATACCCCTAAGGGAGGAGAGTTAGGTTTAGGGTGTGGGGTGGGGGTTTTAGGTTTAGGCACTAGGGGGGTGGTTAGGTTTAGGCACTAGGGAGGAGGTTAGGTTTAGGTACCAGGGAGGGAGGGTTAGTGTTGGGGGTATGGGAGAGGGGGGGGGGGTTAGGATAATGACCGACAAGTGTCGGTATCCTAACCATGTCGGGATGCCGGAACCAGGATTCTGACCATCAGGAACCAGAGCGCCGGCATCCCGTACCCAACCTGCTATGGATCAGGGCATGTACAGTATATAAATTAGTTGTCCCGGAACTTCTGATTGGAGCTGGTCAGATGCTCAGAGCTTTGCACTTCTACATTTTGAACAAACTTTATTGTGATATTTTCTTTTATTTGTTTACATTACAAAAATATGGCCCAACTAATTTTAAACAGGGAACCAATATATCAAGCATGTTTTCATGCAGAGGAATATCCTGATCTGTTTTATAGCAGCATTCCCATGAAGCAATAGATGTGTTGTTTTTTTTTACTTAAGACACTATGGCAAGCTATAATAAGATCTTGATATTTACCTTTACTCCTTGTTTTTTCTTCAGACTGCTAATAATAATCATTCAGATTAATCAGTGTTATGTGACTACCACATACTTGCATACTCTCCTGGAAGGTGCGGGAGATTCCCGAATTTCCAGCCAGACTCCTGGAAGCATAGGCGGCCCTCCCGCTTCCTACCCACTTTCTAGCAAAGTGGGCACTGTGGGGAGGATAATTCCACAAAACGCGGGTAAACATGGAATGGCAAGGCCAATATGAGGTGTCTCTATAAAAACACATATTGGCCCCGCCCTCTCTTGGTCGACCTGCTATTTCTCGCAAAGGGTTGGGCCTATAGAAATGTGGTGCCCCCAACTCCATTCAGCTGCAATGCTCCTCTGTGCCTGAGGAGAGAGTGCAAAGGTAGGCAAGTATGGACTTCCATGGCAACCACAATCACATGGCACATAAGGTTTTCAACTCCCTTCTGTTTGCACTGTGATAGTCCCCCTCCTATGCGATCACATGATATGCTGAGAGCTGTGACACTGTGGCAGCCATATTTTGTTGCCTTTCCGAGAGGTATTAAAAAATAGTTAATGTGTTTTTCTTTACATGTTGGTTTCCTATTATCAGACTGCTCCATACTTGCCTACTCTCCAGGGACTGTTGGGAGCCTCCCGAAAATCGTGTGCCACTCCCGACACCCCACAAGAGGAGGCAAGTCCCCCGCATTGTCCGCCGACCCCCGTGACCCCCCTGCGACCGCACGTGAAAGTGGGCGGTTCGGAGGGGCAATGACTCGATTTGTGCTGAATCGCGTCATTGTAGCCCTGCCCCCTGCTTTGTAATGCCGGTTATATTGGCATTATAAAGCAGGGGCGGGGCCGCGATGATGCGGACATGCCCCCGATCCGCCCACGTCAGCTGCCCCCACCCTCCCTGCTGCAGCGACCTGACAACCCCTCCCGGCAGGAGTGATAAAACTCGTTGCATATGATAATGGTGCTCCAGCCAATCATCTCCCAACTGTCATCCGTTTGAAAAATGACAGTTGGGAGCTGATCGGCTGGAGCACCATTTATGTGAATGATAAAACTCGTTGATAAATAAGGCCCAGTGTTTGTCAATATAATGCTGGTAGTACCTGGTATTAACAGTGCTTTGCACTCTGGTGCTTGTATTCTTGGCTTTTCCAATAAACATGTTTAAAAAAAAATTGTAGGAGGTTAGTTACGAAAAATGAGAGATGCAGGCATAAGGACTATTTCACTTATTTTATCCTTTTAAATAGCAATTTATGTAGGATTGTTTTAATTCTCTAGATAAATTGAGAACATATTACAACCTATATAACAGGAATATTCACAAAACTAAAGGTTGTTATAAAATTCCATTATAGACTTAGGGACATATTTACTAAAGTGCGGGTTTATAGACATGTAGTTGTTGCCCACAGCAACCAATCAGATTCTACTTATTATGTATCTAGCACTTTCTAGAATATAATAGCTAGAATCTGCAGGGGGGGAGGGTTAGGATATTTACCGATAGATGTTTGTATCCAAACCCTGTTGGGATACTGGCGTCGAGATTCTGACCGTCGGCATCCCGTACCCAACCCGTCATTTTAATAGTATATTTTAGTCAGTCTGGTTACTATGCGGTACAGAAATGTTTCCCAAACTCTGTACTCAAAGTCCATTACAGTTAAACCTTTACGTATATCTATGCAAAAGGATACTAATTTTAAGTCACCTGTGCTCAGGCATGGATAAACCAGAACTGTTAGGGGGTTTGAGGGCCGAAACACTGCGCTACAGCATACTTGTGGCACAGTTACAAATGCTGCTGTTTAGATGGTCTTTAAACATGTCTTCCCATTTTTTAAACCTGTACATGATTGCTTATTTTACCACAAGATGGCAATACTACCTGCCATACCTAGGAAATATCATGAATGCATCAGTAAAGTAAGTCCTAATTTTAGGTGCTAGAATATATTGTTCCTTGGGAAGTTCTTTGCTCAATAGTAGCACATTTTTGGAACAAACCAACAGAAAATGTAAGTCTTTGGTAAAAACAAAAGTAAATTTAATATAACCATGTCTGAGAAAAAAAACACATCTCTGCCCTGAAAGTAAACCACTACTAAATAGAATCACAGACTATGGAGTCACTTATCTATTTTATGTTTCTATAATAATACATTTTTAAGTGGGATAGTATGAATGTGCTAAATCCAGAGTTCACTGGTGGCATCAATAAAGAGTCCCTATAGGGTATAGCAGCATATTGAGTTCTATTAGGACGAGCATGGCCAGCCGGAACAGAATTGTGACTCCCTTCTAATGTGAGTGCACATCTCACGGCTATCTCTTCCACCCCCTAGCATTATAATTCAGATATATAGGTCTATCTTTATATGCAAACTAAGGTTTGGATTTTGTTAAGGTATCCTGGCCTGGCCAAATCCCACACACCCAGTCATGTCCACTTTACAAGAAAACTACACCAGAAAAATCAGGACACCAGTGCTTGTGTTTGATTAAGGTGTGGTTGTCAGTAGTGGACAGCTGCTTTCATTCCTCTAGCTCTAAGTGCCATTGGCTCCATGCTGTACCCACAGGCGGAATGAAAACTTAAAGCGGCCATGGAAAAAAATTATGAATGTGGGCTTGTTTAGGTGGAACAATATCAACTGTAATATTAAGTCCGTTATCCATAGCACTGTAAAAGAAAGAAAGAAAGAAAATTGCTTCTGCGGATGCAAAACTTGGAGCATTCTAGAGACATGAAATACAGATGTCATCCTATTTACAAAAAAAAGGGCATCCTAGTGACAACCATAGAATACAAAGAGTTGCTAATAATGTAAAACACACACTGTATCCTAGTGGCAACCATACAATACAAAAAACATCCTGCTGACTGACATACAGTTAATGCCATACAATAGAGGGAGCACCCTGGCAAGCACCAGTACAATACAGGGAGCTCCCCGGCGAGCGCCAGTGCAATACAGGGCAAAGCCTGAGCACTTGTACAATACAGGGAGCACCCCGGCGAGCGACTGTACAGTACAGGGAGCACGCGAGTCAGCGACTATACGGTACAGGGAGCACGTGAGTCAGCACCTATGCAGTACAGGAAGCACGCGAGTCAGCGCCTATACAATACAGGGAGCACGCAAGTGAATGCAATATAATATGCTCTCATCATTATCCTCTTCTCAAAATATTTAATTCATTCAGCCTCATCATAACCCTTTCATAAATATTAACTCATTGATCCCCATTAATTCCCACATATTCAATTCATTATATTCAAATGCATTAACACACTCATTACAGTCTTTTGATTAGTTTGAGGGAGGTAATGTGTGCCATGTGTGCCTGTCCCTGTCAGGGTTGCTGAGAGCAGCCACAGGCCTGGATACTTTGGAGGTGTTGCCAAATCCTGGGGCGGCAGGGCCTCGCCCCCTAAGGCCAAAAATTTCAAGTGACGCCGGCGACTGCACTGCACAGTGTCCCCCTTAGCTGCTGATCCAGGCCCCTGCAACAAGCTCAGGCCTGGGTAATATGTACCCGCCCCCCTCTTGGCATCCCTGGTCCCTGTAAATGTGTGGCGAGTGTGTTTATCCCTCACTTAAATGAAGGCGTTGAGGTAAAAACAGCGTTTCATACTTATCGACATTCCTGGGCACATTTCCGTCATTAGTTCCCGTCCCCTTTGCAGAAAACACCCGCAATTCGCAGGTCTGTGTGGAGGTGGCAGGGCTAAATGACACGATTTGCGCCTTTTAGCCCCCTCCCTTTCCCTATGGACCCGAAAAGTCCATGTAAAATCTCCCCATCCTGCCCACTTACGCCTTTTAGCCCCCTCCCCTTCCCTATGGACCCGAAAAGTCCATGTAAAATCTCCCCATCCTGCCCACTTCCTACCCTTCTGGGAGTGCGGGGGGTTACCCAAAAAATCGGGGGCCTCCCGCGACTCCTGGGAGAGTAAGCATGTACGCAGTGTTTTATTGGTGAGACCATCCTTACTCGTACTTGCCGATTATCTGGCTGCCGGGAGGGAGCTGCCAGATCGGCATGACTGGGGGGCGTGGCCAGCAAATGGGGCGGGGCTGGCCAGACGAGTGTTTGCAGGCAGGGGGCAGAGCCACACAATCACGGAATTTTGGCCACGCCCCACACTGCTGTTATTACATGCAGTGTGAAGCAGGGGGCAGGGCCAAAATGACTCGATTCCACGTGAATCGCGTCACCGCCACCCACTGCTGCTGGGGCTTTGCATGTAATTGCGGGGGATAGGAGGAGTCGCCGGCAGCCGGGAGGCTTGCCTGCCTTCCCGGGAGGTAGGGAGCGGCACCCGATTTTCGGGAGGCTCCCTACCAAATCGGGAAGGTAGGCAAGTATGTCCTTACTCTTTGTGCTTCATTACAGCAACAGGGACTTAGCAATAGTTTGCACAACCCCTAATATGAAAACATGAGGCAATTGCGGGATTAAAATAAATAGATATAAATCACTAAGAGGAGCATGTCACACACAGATTAAACTGAGCAATCACACGTTTTCTAAGCAAGAAAGTGACTGTACATTTATAAGCACCAGCAGTTTTTCCTGAAAAACCAGCCTGCATGGAAATTCTTAGTGTGCAATATTCATAAGAAATGTCATAATTTCAAAATCGGTAAAGAGAAGCCGATAACGTAGGTTACAAAACACTTTCATATTTAAAACCTGTTAAATCTACTACGGGTAAGTATGAGTAGCAAATTTAATCCTGGAAAAATGCAATTATTATTATTTATTTATATGGTGCCACAAGTGTTCCGCAGCGCCTTACAATGTATGTAAAACAAATAGGTGACCAGTGACAAGGACATGGATAATATACATTGCCACATTAGCGACCATAACGCAGGGTTGCCTACCCTCCCGATTTGGGCGGTAGCCTCCCGATAATCGGGTGCAGCTCCCGCCCGCCCGGAAAGGCAGGCAAGCCTCCCGGCGGCCGGCGATCCCCCGACATCCCCCCACAATTTACACCTAACCCCCCGCTGCTAGGGCAGCCAGTGACGCGATTCGCGTCATTTTGGCCCCGCCCCCTGCCTCACAATGCCTGTATTATCGGCATTGTGTAGCGGGGGCGGGGCCAAAATGACGCGATCGCGTGACCCCGCCCCCGTGACGCCTACAAATGCCAGGCACCCGTCCGGACACGCCCCCTTTTTGGCCACGCCCCCCGCTGCCCTGCCGATCTGGCTGCTCCCTCCCGGAAGGAGCAGCCAGAAAGTCGGCAACTATGCCATAACACACATAAGCAGCAGAGCTTAAGCAACCAAGTGTTAGGCGCCCTAGTGGGGAGTAAGGAGTAGATGAAAGTAAAGTAAGGAGAAGCACAAGAGTGTAGAGGGCCCTGCTCATAAGAACTTACATTCTAAAAGGGTAGGGCAGACAAACAGGTGTGACACAGATGGGGTAGATGGGGAAGATATGCTCACGGTCAGGTCACCAGCTAATGAGAGTATCCAGGATATGACTCCGTAATCTGCACAGTATCCAGATCATCCATTGTTACTATTGCAGTTCATTCTGAAATCAGCACAGCTCCTAGCATTTGCATACATCACTCTAATGCTGGGTACACACCAGTGGCGGGCTGGGCCGGGGGCAGGGTGCCATGTGCCCCCCGGGCCGCAGCGTCATGTGGGCCGCGGGCCGGTGCAGTCTGTGTCATTGTGACACAGACTTCACCGCATGTGTAGCACTGACCGGACGGAGTCCGGTCAGCGCTACACAGCACAAACACACAGCCGCCGGAGCCGGCAGCTGTGTGTTTGCTGTAATCAGTAGCCGCTGAGAGTCTGTCAGACTCTCATCGGCTGCTGCTGCTCCCACTGCGGGAGCCATCTTCCGGCTCCCGCAGTGGGTAATGGGAGAGCCGTCATCATGACGACGTCTCTCCCATAATGCAAAGTGGCCAGAGGAGCCGGTGGAAGCGTCGGGACCAGGAGCGGGAGTTTCAGGTAAGTGGGCTTTTTTTTATTTTTTTTATTAAGTCTCTCTCTACTGGGGGCACTACCAAGGGGGGGGGATTACTATGGGGGCACTACCAGGGGGGGGGGATTACTATGGGGGCACTACCAGGGGGGGATTTCTATGGTGGCACTACCAGGGGGGGGATTACTACTGGGGGCACTACCAGGGGGGTGGATTACTACTGGGGGCACTACAAGGGGGGGACTACTACTACTGGGGGAACTACAAGGGGGGACTACTACTACTACTGGGGGGCTACTACTGGGGGCACTACAAGGGGAGGGGACTACCACTGGGGGCACTGCGAGGGACCACTGCTGGGGGCTCTATATAAAGGGCAATACTGGGGGTACTGCATAGGGGGGAGACTACAACTGGGGCCACTATTTAAGGGACATTGCATAAGGGTTACTACTATTGGGGGCACTGCATGGGGAGGTGGACTGCTACTGGGGGCACTGCATAGGGGGTACCACTATTGGGGGCACTATATAAGGGGCTTACTACTGGGGGCACAAGGGGCACTGAACAGGGGGGACCACTACTGGGGGCACAAGGGGCACTGCATAGAGGGGATCACTACTGGGGGCACTACTGGAGGCCTGCATAAGGGTGTTATCTCCTGTGGCACACGGGGGCACTGCATATGGGCACTACGACAGGGGGCTGCCCCTAATCTTTATTTTTACCTTACATTAATCCCATATGGACCCGCCTCCTCCCTGAAACACTTGAGGGGGGGGGGTGCCGTAACACGCACGTTCTTCGGGCACCCTGGCTACATGCTACTCCTCTGCCAGGGCCGCCTGCATGCATTTGCCCCCCAGGCTAAAAGTTGCCAGCCAGCCAGCCCCTGGTACACACTGACAGATATATTGGCCGATATACAGTATCTGCTGCCCGTCGGCCAGTGTGTACCCGCAATTGTCGGTGAACGTCGTCGTCATCTGCAGACCGTCCGTACACACACAGCGGCTGCCGCGGGGACGGGTCCCACCGGGACACCCCCACCCGACACCCCCTGGCCGCCGGGACCCGCAGCCAGACACAGATGATGGCCGTGCAGTGTGTATGAGGGAGATCATCTGCAGATATATCTGTATAGTGTGTACCCACCTTAAGAGTTTTGTTAGTGCATCTCGTAGTCCAAACCATGTTCAGCAAACACATAAAACAATGACAAATTTAGTTGATCTAATCTGGTCTCAGAGGCGTCACTAGTGTTGGTGTCACCCGGTGCTATAACTCATGGTGACACCCCCCCCCCACCAAAAAAAATAAATAAAATTGATGCGCAGCTCCGCAAACTCTCCCCAAATACCAGTCCAGCAGACACATTTACACAATGCCCCCAGTATTGGTGTCCCGTATGTAGTGCCCACAGTAGTGGTGCCCCTTATGCAGTGCCCCTATGCAATGTCCCCAGTGGTAATGACCCCTAATAGTGCCCCCAGCGGTAGTGGTAATGCCCCTTATAGTAGTGCCATCTATAGTATTAGTGCCCCCTATAGTAGTGACCCCAGTATTAATGCCCTTAGTAGAAATGCCCCTAGTAGTAATGCCCCCATTAGTAGTGTCCCTAGTAGTAATGCCTTCAGTAGTAATGCCCCCTGTAGTAGTGCCATCAAAAGTAATGCTCCCTGTAGTAGTGCCCCCATTAGTAATGCCCCCTAATAGTGCCCACAATGGCAGTGGTAATGCCCTCTATAATATTACCCCCAGAAGTAATGACCCCTATTGTATTGCATAGAGTGTAACAGTGACTGCCAGATAATGCAGAGAGCGTCATGGTAACCGCCAGATAATGCAGAGAGCGTCATGGTAACCGCCAGATAATGCAGAGAGCGTCATGGTAACCGCCGGATAATGCAGAGAGCATCGTAGTAACCGCCAAATACAGAGAGCATCGTAGTAACCGCCAGATAATACAGAGGGCATCGTAGTAACCGCCAGATAATGCAGAGGGCATCGTAGTAACCGCCAGATAATATAGAGAGCATTGTAGTAACCGCCAAATAATTCAGAGAGCATTGTAGTAACCGCCAGATAATACAGAGAGCATCGTAGTAACCGCCAAATAATTCAGAGAGCATCGTAGTAACCGCCAGATAATACAGAGAGCATCGTAGTAACCGCCAGATAATACAGAGAGCATCGTAGTAACCGCCAGATAATACAGAGAGCATCGTAGTAACCGCCAGATAATACAGAGAGCATCGTAGTAACCGCCAGATAATACAGAGAGCATCGTAGTAACCGCCAGATAATACAGAGAGCATCGTAGTAACCGCCAGAAAATACAGAGAGCATCGTAGTAACCGCCAGAAAATACAGAGAGCATCGTAGTAACCGCCAGATAATACAGAGAGCATCGCAGTAACCGCCAGATAATACAGAGAGCATCGCAGTAACCGCCAGATAATACAGAGAGCATCGCAGTAACCGCCAGATAATACAGAGGGCATCGTAGTAACCGCCAGATAATGCAGAGGGCATCGTAGTAACCGCTAGATAATGCAGAGAGCGTCATGGTAACCGCCAGATAATACAGAGAGCATTGTAGTAACCGCCAAATAATTCAGAGAGCACTGTAGTAACCGCCAGATAATACAGAGAGCATCGTAGTAACCGCCAAATAATTCAGAGAGCATCGTAGTAACCGCCAAATAATTCAGAGAGCATCGTAGTAACCGCCAGATAATACAGAGAGCATCGTAGTAACCGCCAGATAATACAGAGAGCATCGTAGTAACCGCCAGATAATACAGAGAGCATCGCAGTAACCGCCAGATAATACAGAGAGCATCGCAGTAACCGCCAGATAATACAGAGAGCATCGTAGTAACCGCCAGATAATACAGAGGGCATCGTAGTAACCGCCAGATAATGCAGAGGGCATCGTAGTAACCGCCAGATAATGCAGAGAGCGTCATGGTAACCGCCAGATAATACAGAGAGCATTGTAGTAACCGCCAGATAATACAGAGAGCATCGTAGTAACCGCCAGATAATACAGAGAGCATCGTAGTAACCGCCAGATAATATAGAGAGCATCGTAGGAACCGCCAGAAAATACACAGCACATCGTAGTAACCGCCAGATAATACAGAGAGCATCGTAGTAACCGCCAGATAATACAGAGAGCATCGCAGTAACCGCCAGATAATACAGAGAGCATCGTAGTAACCGCCAGATAATACAGAGGGCATCGTAGTAACCGCCAGATAATACAGAGAGCATCGTAGTAACCGCCAAATAATGCAGAGACCATCATTGACCCACATATAACCCATAACATGAATACACCCCTTATACACACAGAAACACAATGAGTATACCCATGCACATACATTAATACACCATCCCCAGCATAGACACTCTCTCCTCACTGAATTAGTTACTTCCCATTACACATACTGTATACATTAGACCATAGTCACTGTGCTGGCTGCATGCTGTCTCCCAGCTCCTTCTCATCCTCTCTGAGTGGGAGGTCAGAGGGTCACGCTGGGAAGAAGCAGGGACAGTGTACAAACTACTTGTCAGTATTCAAGTGTAATCAACAGTATTTTAATACACTTGTAAACTGGCAAATGTTTTGTAGACTGTCCCTGCCTGCTCCCAGCGTGAGGATCTGTAAGGCAGGGAGCTGATTCACTGAAGAGAGGAGGAGCAGGAGCTCAGCTGCCATCCACCCCAGCGGCTTCAGTCAGGCTGATGGTCTTTACACTGACAGCAGGTAATCAGCCCCCTGCCTCTAGCACTCCCCCCCCACATGTAGGGGACTGTATGAAGAGCACAGCCGCACTTACTGTATAGTAGCTGCCGCTGGCTGTCTCAGTGTGACAGGCACAGCGGCAGCCGGCAGAAGTAAAAGCTGTCTCAGCAGCTGCTGCAGGGAGAGCGCCTCTCCAGCCTGGCGTCTCCCTGCAGTGCAGGCTCTGCTGAGCGGGGGGCGGGGATGAGTCAGATTTTGGTGTCACCCCCTTGGAGGGTGACACTCGGTGCGGCCCGCACCCACCGCACCCCCCTTGTGACGCCACTGTCTGGTCTCAAATGTTTTTCAAAGTTTGTTAAACTGTTTGATTAACTGTTCTGTACTTCCCACACTTTATACCACTTTTGCGAAAGGAGGACTCTGATTATGATCATTTGGAAATTTTGAACTATCCAGATGTGATTATCAGGCTGCCCTTTATTAATATTTTAGAAATCAATATGAAAAAATGCAAAAATAAAATTGTGTATTGATTTATATTTGGTAAGGAGGAGGTAATAACCCAACTCTAAATAGCGTGTAGAATAATGGCAGCAATTGATGGTTTTAAAACATCATCAGAACACCATAGACATGGGGTGGGCAATAAGCCCTCCCCCCAGCTGTTGTAAAACTACACATCCCAGTATGCCCTGCAACAGGTTTGCTATTTGGCCATGCTAAAACTGTTGCAAGGCATGCTGGGATTTGTAGTTCAACAACACTTGGAGGGCCGCTTATTGCCCACCCTTTTAAGACTGTGTGGCGTGCCATCGATGGCGAAAACACTTGCCATTAGCTGTAGACTGATGATGATCCCTATTGTAGAAATAAGGTGGCTCAGTGTTTTGTGTGCTAAATGGTGCTACGTTCTCTGCACAGCAAAAAATGCATTTGCAACCCCTTGCATCACAACTTGCTCTGATCCTGTTTAAATTTAAACTTAGAGATTAGCTCCTAACGCTAAGGCCATGCATCTTCCACAGGATGGAGGGAAAGTTACTTAAGATAATGAATGGGACATTTTCAAACATACAGTTTTCAGAGGACAGTGTTAGGGATCACACCTCTAGTACCAACAACAGTAATAGGCATTTGAGAGAGCTGTGAGGAAGGAATCTTACTTAAACCACTCCCTTTCAGGAGTCATCAGGAGAAAGCTGAAGTGGGCAGGACTTCCCAACTCGTGTGTGTTACTAACTAGATTTTGTTTCTTATTGCTTTCCAACCAGATTAAAGACTCCGGTGGAAAAGGAGAACTCAGGATTTTCAATGTAGCTTGTGGTTTCTTTCTTTTGCTGTTTTTTTTTTTTAAACTGTTGGCAAAGGAAAGTTTTTGTGAATTTTTGTTTTTGTTTTACATCCTCCAATGTCCTCATTTCCTAAATCACAACAAAAAAACTGGAAAGTTGGAATCTTAACATCCAAAAAAAATCTCCAAAACAAACAAAGTACCCTGGAGATGAATGAAAACCTGAACACGCATTACGAACACATCCACTTGCCACAAGGGTTAAACAGCAATGGACAGCAAGGTCAGGAGCGTGCTAGCAGCACTTTTGAACTGAAACGTGATGTGCTGATTAACACGGAGTCCCCACGGCCAGTTATCAATCTGGACCCCAGAGTTTCCATTTACAGCGCGAGGCGACCGCTGCTCACGAGAACCAACATACAAGGCAGAGTTTATAACTTCTTAGAAAGACCGACGGGATGGAAGTGTTTTGTGTATCACTTTACAGTGTGAGTATCCGTTATTTATGTTCTGTCATGTTATGTTGATTTTATTTTTAAATGTGAATTCATTCTAGTAACTGTCATTATTGTACAGTACATAGCAGTTTGTGTTGTTTCAGTGCATCTTTATAAGGGAAATAGTACATTACTGAAATCATGGTATGGTATTATATTTTATTTTTAATTTATAAAAATTATGGTTACATATACGATATGTAAAATACTGTTAAAACACCTGTAAAACTTCTCTGTGCATAGTCAGAGTATCTAAAGAGTTTTGCTGTTTCATGCTATATGCAAAACTTAATCAGCGCAAAAAAAAAAAATTGTAGTTATCTTATGGTGCATACACACGATCAGATTTTTCCTTCAGATATGAACGATAACGATTTAAAAATCGTTCAGTCGTTCATATCTGAAGGAAAATCTGACATATCTGACATGCCTGAACGATGGACGATCTACAGTGCGCGTTCCCGTTTGTCAGATAACGATATCTGACATCTGATGGGTTTGCAGTCAGACTTGGACGATTCCATTCATTTTAATGTAGTCAAAAATCGTTCAAATCGTTCAAATCGTTCATCTGACAAATCTGATAAGTCTGACAAATCTGACCGTGTGTATGCTCCATAAAACTAATACGGCTGAAATCAGTTCAGTTTTGTTGGTAAATAAGCAATGACTGAGACATTTGGAACAAGCGTATGGCTTGAGAAAATTTAATTGCAATTGATTTATGGAAATATTTACTAGCAGTCATTTATGGTGATGTAACATTGCTTAGACAATGTCCTGACTTATTACCTTTGTTCTTTAATAATGTATGATGATGTAATTTTCAATCCTATATATAATTGGAGTTTTGTTCTTGCATTATTTCTGAGTTTGCATCACTCAGCAGGCTTATTCTTTAATGCCAGTACTTAAGAATGGCACGTATTGTTGTTGTGAAACCTTTTTGCAGGGTACTAGCAGCAGGTATCACAGTGGCACGCTGCTGCCTGCAAACCCCTGACTAAAGGCCCCCATACATCAGAGATTGATTGCAGCAATCGTGCAATTTGCAATCGATTGAGTATAAAAATCTTTCCCTTTTTCAATCGATTGCAGAATTGCCACAATCGATTGAAAAAGGGAAATAGTTTTATACACAATCGATTGCAAATTGCACGATTGCCGCAATCAATCTCTGATGTATGGGGGCCTTTACTTAAATTTTTTTTCCAGGCACAGACTTGGCTGATGCGTGCACCCTGCACTGTACTGATTCTGAGATGGGCACAATGCAAATGGTTATGCGGTTTGAGCGATTATCAGTGATCTGTGTCGCAGTGCGCATGCGTCAAGTTTAATTTTCGTTGTCGCTCGCAGTGAGGATCTATTGCAAAGTGATAGGCAGAGACCGTTTGTGGGTGGCAACGGGGGGTGGCAACCCAAACGCAGACGTCTTGCAAACGTTTAACGGGCCTGTTTCAGCCTGCGTCTGCAATCCCATGCGCAGTAAAAATGGCTCCAGTGTCACGGCTCCCACGCCCATTCTGAGCAACCATAGGTTTATCTAGAAGTCTGAAAATCGACTGATCTGCGACCGATGCTAAGTGGTCTATTTACTAAGGTTTGGAGATAAAGTGAACGGTGGCAAGGTACCAGCCATTCAGCTCCTAACTGACATTTTTCAAACACAGCCTGTGACTTGGCAGTCAGGAGCTGATTGGCTGGTTCCTTATCTCCGTTCACTTTATCTCCTAGAAAAGCTTAGTAAACAGACCCCTAAGTCTCTGTATACAGTCACTTGGATTTGTAAAGCTGCCAGTAGGCGTTTCAGTACAAATCCCGGTGGCTGCGACAGTTGCATATTTTTGTGCGGCAGTGTTGGCGTATATCTCTGAATCGGGCCCCAAGTGCTTTTTTTTTTTTCTCGGCCTAAATCAAACTTTATTTTTTGAGCCTGTCAGTTCTGATTACATGAGATGGTTGCAAATGTTACATCGCACTTCTGTTTTGGTGAATAAGTGACTATTAATCTGCCTTATTACTGAACTTCAATACCGTGACTAGTACCTCTTTTTCTTAATTCAGACATTATATCTATAGTATAAATTTTATGTATGACCTCTTTAGTAGCATTGGAAAGTCTACACCGAATACGTGAAATTTTCCATCATTTGAAAGATCTTGAGCTATGACATTTGGATTTACATTAGCACGACAGATGAGTGCAAGTCCGTGTTCTGTTGTTTGCTATTGTTGTTTAAAAGGCCAGCTGCACGCCTTTAGTGGCACTATAGACAGGAAGATTGCTGTGTGCAGTAAAATATTTCCCCTTGTGATCAGAACTAAAATCATCAAATGCTCGCTATGTATTTGTGAATGCTATTCCTTCCTGTTTCACATAGCTTTGTAATTTAGGTTTACTGTCCTTAAAGTCCATTCTCCGGTCTTAAACCAAGCAAAGGTTTCCCTGTGTGGCTTTGCTACAATCCACGGGTACTGCACCATTTGTATTGCAAAATAAAATATTGCTAGCAATGTTCTCAGGTCATTCATTTCAGGTGATAAGGTGGCCATACATCAGACACTGGATTTTGCGATCCGGCAATGCGATGGGAAGTGCCGGCGTTTCCGTGTAGAAACGCCGACCTCCCACCATCGTTGTTCTGCGATCAGTCGCTGGATCGCAGACATTTTCCATGTTAAATGTCGGCGATTTGACGATCGCGATCATTTGCTGGATTTCTGCGATGCCGGGTTGCAGCATCGCGGGATTGCGGTAATCCATCGCAGATGGATGGGGCCCATTACTGGGTTTTGTACTGAATTTGGGACAGAGGTCTCACAGTGTATGTTCCGAGTTTGGACTGTGTTGTCACTTTTAGTGAATTTAGCTTCACATGACCATCAAATAAACTTGTAAGTTTGATCTGGAAGTCAAAAGTGATGAAATGCCAATCGATTCAGTCCCATGTCCAATCTATTAGCTCAGCTTTAGTATTAATGCTCTAATGTTTTACATCCTATTTATTCCTATTTATCAGTTCATCGTTTGTGCCTTAGGGGGACCTATGTATTAATAATTGAAGAACTGCCATGATTATTAAGTATCTGTATTGCGGCTGATATATTAATTTTGAATGAAAAATTCCCCGCTATGTATAAAGTAGAACTCGCAGGGCCAGAGGTTGCGATACCTGCTGTCCCTGAGAGTCATTTGTCTGCCATTTTGTTGAGGTCTTGCACATTTGTGAAAGACTTCTCTGGTGAAAACGTGGCAGCGTCTGCTGCCAGCTGGAGGCTACAGGAGAGAGATTGGATCTCTCTCCTGCTTGTAAATCTCCATAGGCTTAAAGCAATTTACACCATCCAAAGATGGTGTGAACTGATGTGCCCAAACTCTGAAAAGCTTTGCAGAGTTTGGTACATAGGGGTCAGACCGTAGTTCCCATTGATAATAATGTGGACAGCAATATGCAGTGCTAATTAGCATTCTGCCAGAGATTTCTGTGGAATCGTCTGCATTGTGCTATTAGTACAGAACAACAATTCATTTTATGAAAAAAAAAAAAAAAAACTTGATACAAAGGCCCCTTATGCGTAGATCATTTTCTATAGTGAAAAAACTCTTCCAGTAGCTCCCAAAAGCATCAACAATTACTGCATCTAGCCCAGAGGTTCCCATACACAGTCCTCAAGGCTCCCTAACAGTTCAGGTTTTATGGTGTGTACAAACGGTACGACTTTCATGAGCGATATTAACAATATCGTTCATATCGTTATCGTTCACTTTTTTGCAGTCTCCAACCTGACAACGACCATCGATGCTCGTTCCCGCATGGATGTTAACGATGTCTATGGTCGACCGTACATACAGGCCAGCTTGGACGTTTTTGTAAAGATTTGCCTGTAAAAAGATAGCTTCACTGAAATATCTATTATAGATATCTCTATAAAAGCGATATCTATGATAGTGTGTACAACTAAAATCATTTGCCCTCCACTACAGAAAGTTGGAGTGAAATCTATCAGCGATATCTATGGTTGTTCAAGTCGTACCGTGTGTACGCACCATAAGAGATATTCATGGTTGACCACAGCTGACTTAATTAGTACCTCAATCAATTTTATTTAACCACCTGTGCTCAACCATGGATAGCTCTAAAACCTGAACTGTTGGGGAGCCTTGAGGACCGCGTTTGAGAACATCTGATCTAATCCATACACTAGTCAAGTGGTTCTCAAACTCTGTCCTCAGGACCCCAAACAGTTCACCTTTTCCAGATCACCTAGCAGAAGCACGGGTGTATTAATTACTCACTGACACAATTTTAAAAGATCCACAGGTGGAGCTAATTATTTCACTTGTGATTATGTGAGGAGACCTGGAAAACATGCACTGTTTGGGGTCCTGATGACTGAGTTTTAGAACCTGTGTACTAGTCTGTTTATTAGTGCCCTGTCTATACAAATTGCATTTAATCCTCTGAAAATATAATTTTTTGGAGGATAACATTAGTTATCGCTTTACTGTTTTCTCTTAGCTAGAATATGCTCTTCTCAAACCTAGTGTCCCTGCATGAGACCGATCATAAATAACCCCAAAAACTTTCCATATCAATGCGATATGGGAGATAAGCAATTCTAGTCTATCGGGGTAGCCCTGCAAAATGTAGTAAACAGACTATTTAAAATGCTGCTTTAATTTTATCATTGTATTTATTCTAAATTATTGGTTAGTAAATGTTTCAGATCAAAATTTAAGTGCATAGCTATGAAATGCTGCAAAAGGCTATATCTGTATAAACAGGGTTTTAAAACACCATAGAAAACCATATTGTGTGTAGACCTATCCTAGTGTCCTTCTTATGGACAGGGTTTATTTATTTTTACTTAACGGAGCCATAGGAATTACTCATTAAAACAGCGCTCACCGGGATTACAGCATTGCTGTACTGTATAACACAGGGGTGGGCAACAAGTGGCTTTCCAGCTGCTGTTGAACTACACATCCCAGCATGCTCTGCTACAGTTTTTGCATGGCCAAATAGCTAAACTATGGCAGGGCATTCTGGGATATGTAGTTCTACAACAGCTGGGCGGCCCACACCTGGTATAATAGCACCTGCAAATCTGTTTCTGCGTCTGCCTCCTATAGGGTTGTTACTGTACTGACTATAAATAATATATTTGTTATTTATAGTTTGCAGTGCAGTTTTTAGACTATATTATTGCATATATACTGGTATGTTGTTATTTGACACTTACATGCTGTGGTGCCCTAGGCAGAAATTATAAGAAATTTCTGTGAAATTGTAAAATGTATGCATGAAAATTCTCAGAACACTATATATTTCTGTTTGGGCACATAATGTACATACAACTTATATTCAATGTTCCTTTAATAACAATAATCCTTGGTCCACTTTTTTTTTTTCCTTGGGCAAAATAGCTGCATAATACTATTTACCTTCATCTTCTCTGTAAGATAATGGTACAAATCAATTTGATACTAAGGAGTATATTTACTAAAGTGCAACTTTATAGAAGTCGCGTTGTTGCCCATAGCAACGAATCAGATTCTAGCTATTATCTTCTAGAAGGTGCTAGATAAATGTTAACTAGAATCTGATTGGTTGCTATGGGTAACATCTCTAAAAATCCGCACTTTAGTAAATATACCCCTAAATGTTGTCTGAGTTCTGGATAAATGGAGGTCATGTTGTCAATGAATTATCTTCCCAATTAAAGGACCTCTAATGCTATAAATTGACTTCCTTTGTCTTCTTGTCTTAATTTTCTTGTTCTAGGAATTTACCTGGTTTCGGTGGTGGTAGATATAAACGCCCCATCGCCAGGCAATGTCCCGTCATTTTGACCGGCTGCTGCTCCCCACCTGTATGGGGGGAAATCAGGTGTGTTGCTTGCCGGCAGACACAAGAGAGTGCCTGACGGAGCAATTCAATTGCTGCTCTGTTCAGGCGCAGACAGCTGCCGGCGCGGACTTTTCTTCTCGCAGCCCCCCTCGCTGGTGAGCAGAAATGATCGAAAAAGTGTCCCATTTGAGCGCTCAAATGGGACTTTTCACGGGCACAACAATCGTCATTTTGACGGGCTGCTAAACTAGTTCTAAACTTCTAATATAAATAAAAATTGAATATGCCATGTGGGATATTCTGATCATTATTCAGAACTACTTTGCGTCAAATCCGAGTAGCATTAAAGATGGTTAAAGGGAGGTAGAAAACCTACAAACATAAACAGAGCATATTATTTACATAAAGCGCAGTATGCATGTTAAAATGGTATATATTTTATTTTATCAGTCGTTAACATAACGTTGGCCAGTGAATACTAATTGCTTGTGACAGACGCATTTTTACATAATAGATATTTTTTGTTGTGCAATATATGTTGGGTTAGAAAATTGAGCTTTTCTGCATACACCAAATAACATACGTCACCAGTAATTACTTTCAGCACTGGCTGCTTTCATGCGAAGGGATGGAAATAATTAATGACTCAATTATAAATAACTGGAGGGGCTTGGTTGTAACTTCCCAGTTCCCTGTTACATTTCTATTATTTTAGTATAATTTATATTTTCTAACCAGTCTCATCACCTTCCTTACAGCGTTTCCTGTATGTCTAATGTGAGAGTCAACAGTATTATTCTAATGAAGGGAGGGGACAGGTTCCATTGATAGATTTCTACACTTTGGGAGAGTACAGGGAAATTAATTACAACTGTTCTTTATTTGGTTTTCGTTATAGATGATTAATATAATTGGGGAAAACGGAAGATGACAGGTGACAGCAGCACACACTGCAAAGGCAAATGAAAGCTTGAAATGGAATAAAATGGGGAGAAATGTACATGATGGAGACATAGCGATACTTTAGTTAAAGTCACTATAGATGACTGCTGGGATATGGGGTACAATTTGGGCACCTCAGTTCTTAAGCTGGGTACGCACTGAGCAATGTGTACCCGACAGGCCGATATATCGGATCCTGGGTACACATCAGAACGAGGTAATGAATGACTGAACGATACCTCGTTCCATGCTTCATTACATGCAACGGGGACTCTTTCGATATCGTCCGGTTGGACGTGCAGCTTGGCCGACCGGATGATGTCACAAGTGGCCGTTGCAACGCGTATATTGGCCGTACGCACTGAGCGATGCGGCCGATATGTTGCTCCGATTCGCCTGGAAACTACATATTATGCCGACATCATTTCAGTGTGTACCCAGCTTAAGAAGAACATGTCATAGGAAAAGTACATAGGGTTCAGAGGTGGGTAACTGTTCTAATATGGGGCATGGAAAGGTATAAAGACAGGTTAGAAAAACTCGGTGTATTAGGTTACACTGGCACAAAAAGATAAGGTAACCTATTTAATATTTATAAATATATTTTGGGACAACTGAAATGCTTGGCAGCACAGTTGGCAAAGTTGTCAGCATTACTACCTCACAGCACTAATGTCTTGGGTTCATTTCCCATTGAGGCATTATATGTGTGGAGTTTGTATGTTCTACCAGTGTTTGCTTGGGTTCCTCAAGGCACTTTGGTTTTCTCCCACAAAACAAAGGCATAATGATAGAATGATTGACTTCTGATAAAACGGAATTAACCTTATTGTGTGTGTGCTCCCTTAGGCTATGCTGGAGCAGAACGACTGCGTGAGTGGTGCATTGTAGCTAATAAACACTTGCTAATAAGCGCATACATGTACCACACTCCCAGGTACTTGGAACCCAGTCCGGTTCTCATGGATTCTGCCACTGAGAAAAGCAACAACGTTTTTATATTTTTTCAGAGCAGCTGTTTAGTAGAAAATGATCAATGCTGGGTACACACTGAACGATGTGCACCCAACCGGCATGACGGGCTGACGTATCGGCTCCTTGGTACACATCAGAATGGTGTATTGACTTACGGAACGATCGCTATTTCTGTCCTTAATTAAACTGCATGGCGCTGAATGCGCATCAAACCTGACGACGTCGCATGGGAGCGCCCATATCGTGCATGCACACTGCACAGTTTGTCGTTCCGATTGGGCCAAAGTGGAACAACATCGTTCCACTCTGTACCCAGCTTTAGGTTAAGTTTTTGGAAAATTGTTGTCGATATAGTGAGACTTCTACCAGTACCCTAAAAAAAAAAAGAAAAGAATATTAGTGTTCCTTGACCGGTCCAGTATGTAGTGTTATGTGGTACTGAAACAAAGAGATATCAAGGCGCTTGAATGACACTTGTAAATCTGTAGCTGCAGCAGTTTAAAATAAAGGGGAAATTGCAACCCCACACAACACCATATACAAAATAGGAAAAACTGCGCTAATATACAGACAAAAATGAATTAATTTATTAATAAAAATTAACAAAACAAATTAAATAGTTGTCAACAATTATACATATATGCAGATGAGTAGTGAATGGAATTAGTGAACCACTAGAATTACCACAAAAGTATCTGACAATTGTGATAATATCAACAATATTTTGGTATAAATTACATATAAAGAATAACATATATTGACAATAAAAAGCACATAGTACACAATATGTGTATCTATAATAAATAGATTCACTAATATATATAGATGATGCAAATATTGCTATATAGAAAATTATTAAGCAACAACCATTGTGTAACAAGAGTTCAGTAACATCAATAAAAAGTGTTTAGCCACTTGATTGTTGATAGCTTGTTAATAATTTGTTGCAACACTGTAACCGCAAGCCTGCAGTAAAGATATCCTTTTTTAAGTGTCCACAATAGTATGTTGTCTGTGGTTTATATTTGTAGAGAGGTGGTTGGTAAATAGCAAAAGTTAGAGTTTCACCCCGTCGGGCGCATAATGTAGAAATAAGCTTTAGAACACTAACCAACCTCAAAGTCACAGACGGCAGTTGATGTGAGCCGCGCGGCTCTCTGTCCGGCTGTACGGTGGAGACTGTTAGCCGGAGAGGAAGGCAGCCTCCGTGTCTCGCGGCTGTACGGGTCGGATAGTAAAGCTCTCTGTCCGGCTGCAGGTGAAATGGTAAGTGCTGATGATCAGGCCCAGAGAGGATACAGGAAGTGTTGGATGGATGGATAAGCGCGGCCGCGTCTTATCAAAACCTCTCTATGCCGATGCCTTGTCTGATCTCTCCACATCAAAAATAAAGGCTGCGGACACTGGCACATGCAGGAGCTGGTTACAGGGCAAAACAATAGTAGTGGATACGGGCAACTACGCGTTTCATCCCGTCTCGGGACTTTTTCAAGCATCGTTCCACTCTGTACCCAGCTTTAGGTTAAGTTTTTGGAAAATTGTTGTCGATATAGTGAGACTTCTACCAGTACCCTAAAAAAGAAAAGAAAAGAATATTAGTGTTCCTTGACCGGTCCAGTATGTAGTGTTATGTGGTACTGATGGCAAGGTCTCTTAAGAGGGAGATTGTGGTGCAAATGTATTAAATCTTCTGAAGTGTGGGCAAGTGGAGAAGTTGCCGATGGCAACCGATCAGCTCCTAGCTAGCATTCATCAAGTACAATGATAGGCAGAAGCTAATTGGTTGCTATGGTCAACTTCTCCACTTGTTCACTTCTCCACTCTTTATGATAAATCTCCCCATCAATTCTTGGCGTTGTGTCGATGCAACAATGTTTAGCTGGGCACATCACTGTATATTATGGTCGTCAAACATCTCTAATCCTCCTCTGTGGGATGTGAGGGATTATTTGTATGGTAGTACGAATGGGAAATTGCAACATGGTACCTAAAGGTGCGTACACGCTAGACGTTTCGCTCTATGTGTCCCTGGCAGGGGTGTGCTCAATATCGTTAACGACATTGAGCACACACACTGAACGATATTATGAACGATATCGTTCAGCGCCGGGCACCTTCCCTCATCCCCGAACAGGCAACAACCTGACAATATCGTTAGGTTGGCCTGCATGTTCAGGCGATGAACAACTAATTGTTGGTCGTTATCGTTCATCGTTTTAGCGTACACACTGACCGATAGAGTGAACGACTGAACGATAACTATAAATATCGGCAAGTGGGTACGCACCTTAAGAATAGTGACTGATAAACGTTTAATGCTGCACAAAGCTTGCTTGTGTATGTATATAAGGATTTTTTTTTTTCATATTGCAACATTATGACACATCATTTGTTATACAACATACAAACGGCCTATGCCTACATAGAAATCTGTGGCTGGACGAGACAGCTGTGATGAGCAACGCAGAATCGTTGAATAATGTTTTCTTCTGATTGCTAATGTACTGTATGGGCCCTGTTACATGGCTGTATTACTGCTATATGTATAGTCTAATGCAGTAGTTCTAATACTTGGTCCACAGGTCACTTTGTACAGTATACCCAGCAGGTGCACAGGTGTAGTCATTACTCACTGGCACATTTTAAAAGATCCACAGGTGCAGCTAATTATTTCATTGTGATTCTGGGAGGAGACCTGGAAAAAATGCACGGTTTGGGGTCCTGAGGACCGAGTTCGAGAACCTGTGGTCTAATGCTTATATGTGTAAAACATACTAATTTAATAGATCGACAAGATAGACAGTCAATAGGTCAACACCAGATAGCCGACAGGTAATAGATCGACAGGGACAAAAGGTCTACTGACAAATGGGCGACATTGTTAAAAGGACGACAGGAAAAGTCAACAAAAATGATCAACAAAAAAAATTGGTTGACACACAAAAATGGTCGGCACAAAAACTGACATGTGATAAAAACCGGTTGAACACCGCCCCATCTATTTAGACAGGGATAAGGCGCTATTGGGCACGCCAAAACAATTGAATCGCTCCCTTTGACTACAAACAGTTTGCTGGAAGGGATTATGTGACTGTGTGATGCTGGAACTTAGACAAGTTGGGAAATAACTTTCAGCAACGCCTCTAAAATACAACTAGTTCCAGTTGGAACAGGTATTTCTAAGCTTCAAAGACGACATTTATGTATAAATTGACATAATTTTAGATGTTTCAAACTGTCATGTCTTTGCTTAGCCAAGTGCAGCAAGTTAAACTGTAGTTTCCAGTTTTAGGGCCTATTTATCAAATGCCCATTTTCACAATATTTTTTATATTTATATTTATATATATATATATATATATATATATATATATATGCACACATATATACAGTGGTCGGAGTGGGAATTTTGAAGTGGGGGTATGGAATATTTAGAAGGGGCCAGAATGAAAACGAGTATGCGCCGAAGGCGCGTCAAAAAAATGGGCCTCACAAGGGGCGTGGTCGCTCTAAATGGGAGTGTCAACATGACACGCCACCCATTTCTTGTAGTTCTGGGAGCTTTCCTTTCCTCCCTAAGTACAAAACATGCAAGTCATGGAATAAGGAAGCCGGTTGGGAGTGCGGGGACTTGTGGTTCCTGCTCTGCTACAGAATCACAGCTCACTGACACCTGCTCTATAAAGGGAATTGGCATGAAATACCGCCGGCCGCATGGCCGGCGGTTCGATTCCCGTCAGCGGCAGCCCGACAGGAGCAGAGTGCGACGCAGCGGAAGCCCGACAGTGCTGGAAATCCCGATCGTGGATAGGTAAGTATCCACTAACCTAACCTAACCACCCTAACCCTCCTTAGGGGTCCTTAACCCTAACTTCCCCCCCCAAGTGCCTAACCCTAATCCCCCCTCTAAGTGCCTAACCCTAACCACCCCCTTACCCGCTGCCTAAACCTAAGTCCCCCGGGGGGGGCCTAACCCTAACCCTCCCGGGGGGTGCCTAACCCTAAGTCCCCCCCGGGAGCCCTAAACTTAACCCTCCCCCCCCCCCCGCGGCTGTCCGCTCGCGGCGCCCGGCATCACTACGATCGTGATGCCGGTCTCCCGGCGTCGGGTGAAATGCAGGCGTCTACATCTAGACGCCCGGCATTTCACCCTTGCCGGGATAAGACAGTCGGGAAGCCGGCTTCCGGTATTTAGGCAGTCGGCTTCCCGATTGCCTCCCCTATAAAGAGGTCACATTTACATTGTGTTTCAGGACAGGTGCAGCTGAGCAGGGGATTAATCAGGGTAGTCTCCCACAGGGGTAATGATCCCAGTTTATGAGAACTATTGAACATCTTGCTGCGTGTCTTATATCTAAAGGCCGTCCCTCTCCCCCCATTCACTCACACATTACAGTACACATAGCAGCCTCACCTGAGCTGTACTATCAGGGCTGGAGTTAGGGTGTTTGGCGCCCTCCTGCAAACTATTACATTTGCGCCCTTCCTTACAGTTTTCTACAAAGGGACAGTGCGTGCCGCAGGCGTTCGGGGCACAAAGGGGCGTGGTCTCACAAAAAGGGGGTGTGGCGACACAATAGTATCCCCAATTCAAATTAAACCACACAGTAGCACAATCTTATTCACATTACATCGCACATAGTTTATGTGCCCCTTACTCAGTGTCCACAGTATTAGTGCCCTTTACGCAGTGCCACTTCAGAGAAGGAGCTGCTGGGCGCCCGCTGCTAACAAAATCTCAGCGGGCACCCAGGAAATGGAGTAGGCAACAGCGGTGCCTCTCCAGGCTGCCGCCTCCCTGAGGCACAGGGCCGGCTGATTACGTTGCGCCGGCCATGCCCCTAACCCTCCCTCCCCGCAGCCTACACCTAACCCCCCTAGTGCCTACCCCTAACTTTCCCCCCAACCCCAGTACTTACCTCCGGTATGCTGATAAGTGTCGGGATTTCAGCGACGGCATTCTGACCGCCGGAATCCCCACAGTCAGGAATATGAGCGCATCAATAATAAATACTATATTTAATATTTTGAATTAAATATACACTGTGTATATTTCATTTAAAATATTAAATATATTATTTATTAAATGAATACACATATAACCTTATTAAATATATATATTATAAACATGTTAAATAAAACACTAACCTTTTTTCTGCAACTACTTGCTTCCTCTGTTTTCTCCATTCCTTTTCAAATTCTCTTCTTCGGCTGGACGCCATCGGCACTGGAGACAGCCTTTATTCATATAGCTGGGTTAGGTGGAGAGGGAGAAGAGCCAGGTCAGGTGGGGAGGGGGGTAGAGCCAGGTCAGGTGGGGAGGAGAGCCAGGTTGAAGTGGGTAGGGGAGGAGAGCCAGGTCAGATGGGGAGGGGAGGAGAGCCAGGTCAGGTGGGGGGGGGAGGAGGGGGGGAGCCATGTTGAAGTGGGGGGGGGGAGGAGAACCAGGTCAGGTGGGGAGGTGAAAAGGAAGGAGGGGACTCAGGGGGAGGGCCAGATCACTGTCCCAATTCATGGCTGTTTGAAAAGGGGACGGAGCCAAATGTCAGGAGGAGCGCGCCTTAACTGCAGGCAGCTCCGGTTCAAGAAAAGCAATTTGGCTCATCAGACAGAGGGTTGTGGCCGGGGGCAGTGCTACTGATGAAGACGCTGGGAGATGGGAGCGAGGAGGCAGAGTATGTAATGTGTGGCTCTTTGCTGAAACTGCTGAACACATGGCATAACGTCTGGCAGATGCCAGTCTCTCAGTACCCTGACAATGTGAAGTACTGTACTGTACTGTACTTCACATCGTCAGCGTTCAGCCAGAGTCTGCTTGCAGTCTCCTGCTTGGCTGTCATTCATCCCAGAGCATGTAATACAGCTGCAGCATCGCTCTGCCCCTCGGTTCCTCCTGCTCATCTCAGCCTCCCCCTCTGTACTAGAGCTTCTTGCCGCATGTCGGGTGGCCAATCAGCAGCCTCCCCCTCCGGCCGCCGATTGGCCGCCTGAGAAGCCAGTGCTACAGTGGCTCCTCCGCCTGCCCTGACACAATAAAAAAATTCAGTGCTTGAAGGAAGTGTCGGTATGTTATACCGCTGCATACCGGCACACTTCGAGAGAGATATATATATCATTTTTTTATAAGTGTTACGTTTAGAAACCTACAAATAAAACAATAGGATGGCTATCAATTTACACATTTTATGAAAATGAGAAATAACATGAAATGTCTTTAAATACAAAGGATTATGTGAAATACAGCATTAAAATTTATAGTTGCAAGAGAAATTGATCCGCTCACCTTCACCAAAGGCAGTGCAGCAGGTCCGCTTGAGCCACACCAACGATCGTGAGTCCCTATAGTTAACAGGCTAACCTGGTCGATATCGACCAAGTTGGCCTGCATGCATGGGCGATGGTCGATATCGCTATCGACCATTCGTGCCCGCACATCGACCATCGTTTGGTTGTTTGTGGAGGCCATAAACTTGACGATTCTAACGATATAATCGTTATCATTTAAATCGTCAAGTTTATCTGACCGTGTGTATGCACCATAAGGGCGCTTTGTGATTTAGAAGATTTTTTTTTTTACAGACTAGAGAAATGGCTCCTCTACTGAAAAGCTGTTGCTGGACCAACTTGCCAAGTGAATTGTCCCAGTCGTTTGGAGAAAAACCATCTAATAACTAAACTGATATAATGTTAGGCTAAAAGGAATGCCACTGGGTGTCCAACTACCGGTAACACCAGAAGCCGACAGAGTTCCACATTATCAAGGGAGTCGATGTTAATCACTCCGCCTACTCTCCACATAGTAAAGAGATATCTGGCTTGTCCTTCCTGAAAATCGGGATTGGAGATAAAGGGAATATATAAAGTTTTGTGAGCATTTAAATTTTGTCTATGGCGCAGTACGTGCCACAGTTTCCTAACAGACCAGAGAAGTGGGTGTTCCCGAATATGAAGTGAGATTTCTTGGTCATGTAAATGTAGAAAAGACACCAGGTCTCCTCCCTAGAGGAATTCTCTTTCAAGAGAGGTGTTTGTGTAATTGTCCTGACAATGCAACCAATCCTTAAAATACCTCATATGAGCAGCCTGATATTATAGCTGATTGTTAGGGACTGGTTGTTGTAGTTTCTTTTTTATTTATTTTGTTAAGTTTTGGATGTATTTATTACACAAGTCTTCTGTTAGCTGGCCTTCACAGCAACCATCCCCATAGCTGTCTATAAGGACTGCACAACAACCTTGTATATTAATCTGGAAGTCAACTTTTTATTGTGTACTTTCCTTTTGGGAAAGAGTTGAGCGTAGAAATTGGTAATTTACACTTTTTAATGTGATATTTGACCTGTGGGGCTACTGATGTCCATGGGAGACAACATTTTTAAATGATTAGGGGTGGGATGTACTAAGCATCGCATCAGCGGTATGTACTCAGAAATGCGATGAAAATGGCAAAGGACAGCTCTCCTGATAACAACTGTCCTTTGTGATTTCCTAGGATAGAGGGACTTCCGGATTTAACACCCAGAAATCCCTCTGGCATGCCTCAGGGGGAGATGGGAGGGATCCGATTGGATCTCTCTCAGGGGAGGCGTCCCGATAAGAAGCTTATAGACTTCTGTTGGGTAACGCCACCTGAAGATGGCGTTACTCAACGGGACGTGCTTAGTACATATGGAAAATGCAATAAAACCCTGAAAACAGCTTTTTTTTTTTTTTTCTTCTGGGTTTACAGCATTTTTTCACTTAATACATCCCGCCCTAGGGGTGCTCCCATTAAATCCACCATATGTCTGGGCAGGGGCGTAACTAGGTATTTAAAGGCCCCATAGCAAAAGTTTGTAAGGGCCCCTATGTACCACCCAATGGTGTAAGATGCATGTAACTATGACAAAGAAGATGGGCCTCCTTCAGCTCTGGACCCCATAGCAGCTGCACCTGTTGCACCTATGGTAGTTACACCTATGAGTCTGGGAAATGATAGATATGACTGTGGGCAGCACAAATATTGAGGGTGCTCATTACCCCAGAGCTGGCTCCTATGCGGAGGTCTTTAAAGCAGCCCCGTTCAGCTGTACGTTTAATGTTCTGCTCTAGCTGCTGATAGACTGTCGGCATTGGCTTGGTCAGATCTTTGTAGTGGCTGTTGCTAAGTCTTTATAAATGAACCAGTCTTTCACGTGTTTACAGAGTTTTTTCTTAATCTAATCCTTTTATAAACGTTTCCGTAGCAGTTTATTTGTAGGACTCTGAGAGACCATGCCGCTATGGCAATACACGGCTGTTTGTTTTTATCGCTGTGTGAGAAAATACAATGATTCAGTGCAGCTAATAAAGTGGCTATTTTATTAGGCTATTATTGGACAACATGCCTAGTTAGCTACCCGTTCACTCTTTTTGCTCTCAAATAGAAATATAATTCAAATGTTTATTCTAAGCCATACTTGCCTACGAGATTGTGAAAGCAACACCTATAAGCGTGAGTTAAAGTAGACGTGTACTGCTACATCTGGGAGGCGTGCAATAAACTTGATTTACATCCAAATGTAAATGAGCCCCAAAGCGGTTAGTAAGATCTACATGTTAATAAACACACTGATACTTTTCGGCAGGGTTGCATAAAATTGGATTTTTTAATTTTTTTTTTAAATCAAAAACTGATTTATTTGATTTAAATAGTATTTTCTTTTTTTTTTTTTTAATTTTAAATAAACGTTTAAAAACGTAAAACATTTACTTAAAAAAAATATTATTACAAAATCCTATTTAAATCAAATAAATCCGTTTTTTATTTTTTTGTTAAAAATCCAATTTTATGCAACCATGCTTTTCGGGAAAATCCATGTAGCCATAGGGATCATTGTGCCTTATAACCAATGGAGGGAAATGATCCCATTTGAATGTATATATCTCTAGTGTTTCTTTTTATATAACAGCTTCATAATGGGGGTAAGGTGCAATCAGGGAGATTGCTGTACTCTTCAGGAGACAGGGAGATTACTACTATACAATCAGGGAGAGTTGGCAAGTATGATCTAAGTATGTATTATAGAATAAAATCATATACCTGAAATCATACCCCAGACTAGTCCATGTATCCTGTGAGCTATAGAGGTTTATTCTGGGGTGGATCCATTTTTGTTATATTACAGTTTCTTTTTAACCTGTTTATGGTAGTAAACCAAAATATATAGCTCATGGTTAATAGTCAGACCCAGTTGCACCCGTCCTTACATCTTTTGCTGCAATCGTGTCCTTGACTTTATGCCATAGTTGCCGATCTTTTCGATGACTCTTCCGGGAGGAGACAACCAGGTCAGTACTGCGGGGTGCGGGGCTCAGCGGAGTTGGGTGGGTCTGGGTCATACATACCAACTTTGCTGCCCCCTTATCTAGTGGGAAGACAGAGGGTGTGGTGGCCGTGAAAGTGGGCGGTGCAGGGGACATGGCAGCATGATTGTCATTGTGGCCCCGCCCCCTCTATACAGTGCCGAGAAAACGACCATTGTATAGCAGGGGGAGGGGCTACGATGATGTGATTCTCTGCATATCGCATCATTGCCCCCTCCCCCTGGACCACCTACTTGTGCTTTATAAGAGGACAGTCGCGGGGGAGGTGTGAGCGGGTGGAGGAGGGCTGTGGGGGTTCCGGGTGGTGGAGGAGGGTGTGGTACACTTGCCAACTTTTCCGGTTGGCCGAGAGTGCCACACAATTTTCGGGAGCCTCCCAGCCATTCCGGGAGAGTAGGCAAGTATGGTCTGGGCGATGGCATGCTGGTCTGGGGGTGTGACAATGCAATTGTGTCATTGTAGCCCCAGTATGTAATGCCAAAACTACCGGCATTGTGGAGCGGTGGGCAAAGCCACAATGACACTATTCAATGCAAATTGCGTCATCGACAGCCCGTGTCGCCCCTGGGAGACTTGTCCACCTTTCCGGTTGTGTTCATATGTATTTAAATCTGCCCAGCTTATTAGGAAGGTAATACTTAATGCATTTGCATGATTTACCCATACAGCTCACCAACTACACTTTTCACACTGAAATAAATGACTTGGGGGTAAATTTACTAAGATGGGAGTTCTATTTAAGAAGTGATGTTGCCCATAGCAACCAATCAGATTCTACTTCTCATTTATCTAGCACCTTCTAGAAGATAATACCTGGAATCTGATTGGTTGCTATGGGCAACATCACTTCTTAATAGAACTTCCATCTTAGTAAATTTACTTGGGATTAATGGTGGCATGATATGGTAGTTACACCATGATGCATTTGGGAGAATGCAATTAAGTCGGCTCCATATGTGTCATTGTCTTTCTTTTGCTGTTAGTTACCATTTTTAAAATGCTGTTTAGGGGGATAGATTTGTAACATCCATCACTCTGGGGCAGCACATAAGTCTTATCCTGAGTACCAGTTGTACAATATCTTAGCACAAATAAAAGTTGTACGAGTATCCCTTTTTTGTCCTTTTACCGTTACAATTTAGCCATTTTCTTGTTAGCTGTGTATTCTGCTCTCATGTTAATGGTGTTGCCATGCGCAGCACTCAGTCATTGATGGCTAAACCATTGATAGTTTTCTGCCAATGGTTTAACTTAGAGATTTGCGGGTTCGGTTCTTTAATGTGTTAAATGACATTGGATAGAATCTCATCCATCCTAAAATAGCTGAAAGGACTTGCACTGGTACAAAACCTAGGGGTAGTTAAACTAGAGATGTGCGGGTTCAATTTTGCTCGGTTCTTCTTGCCACATTAACGCAAGTTTGGATTAGTTCGGATCGATCCTTTTGGCTATCCGGCTCTCACGTGTTTTGGATAGCCAATAAAATAAATCTAAACTAATCCAAACTTGCGCTAATGTGGTGAAAAGAACCGAGTAAAACAGAACCCGCACATCTCTAGTTTAACTCCCCTTAGGTTTTGTGCCAGTGCAAATCCTTTCAGCACAAGCAGGGTGAAAAATCCCAGATGTGGCTGCTTTGCATGCGAATAAATCAGGCCCAGAGCCTCCAGACTCCACTAATCAAAGACAAAATAAAAATTGGGGTTTATGCTGGGTACACGCTAGACGATATGTTGTCCGATCCATTCGCATACGACGACATATGGGGCACATCATCTAGTGTGTACCCTATGTCGCTGACGATGTGCACTCCCGTGCATCGTAAGCAACATCGCCCTTGGACCTGCATGCAGATCCAACGGGCACCATCGTTAGTGAGGGCCATACTGCCAAATGCAGCATGGCCCCCACCGTCGCTGCCGGCATCGGCAAGTGTGTACGCAGATATACAAGTCGCACATATTAAGTGAATCCAGGGGCGTATCTATAATGGGTGCAAGGTGTGCGGGGCACATGGGCCCCTGGGTCCAGGGGGGCCGCACACCCTGCACCCATAGTATTACTTACCTCTCCGGAGTCCCATGTCGGTGCGGGGGTCCGGCGCTGTAAAAAAAACAACTGGAAAATGACCGCCGTGGCCATTTCCCCGTCGTATTCGCAATACAGGGAAAATGGCCTCCGCGGCCATTTTCCCGGTGACTTGCGCATACTCTATAGACTCTGGGCACACTCTAGTGCCCAGAGTCTATAACTCCAGAGCTGGCCAGCACAGCTCAGTGCGCTTTCAGCTGCTGGACGGAGAGGAGGGGACCCGTGTCGGAGACTGCACACGGGCCCCCTCCTCTCTAGAAACGCCCCTGAGTGAATCAGTGTAATTTTGTGAAGCGGTTTTGATGCTACACCGCTCGGTGCAGCTCACTCGCGCCAGGCGTATCGAGTATAGGTGTATGAGGATACATCTGTACATAAAATCTATAATAAAATGGCAACAATATGGCAAGTATTTGCAAAAAAATACATGACAAACTGAGAGAACCATCAACTGGAGGCAATATCAATGATGTTCTTTATGGCTTGGATTAAACAAGGTGCTGGAAACATTCTTAATAAATTTGTTTTGATATTAAAGTGTCACGCAAAGAGGCTGCACCTTTTCCATCACTTCCTAACGATTCTCTTTTGTATTGAGATCTGGAGACTGTGGAGGCCATAGGAGAAAACTACACTCATTGTACTGTTCATGGAAACAGCTTGGCATAACGTTTGCTTTATGTCAGGGCGGGTATGTTGCTAGAAGTAGCCATTAGTCTATGAGTAGATGATAGCCATAAAGGGATGCATATGGTCAGCAACAATATGTGGGCTTTTAAACAATGTTCACTTGGGCCCAACGTGTGCTAATAAAACATTCCCTAAACCATTGCACCACCACAATCAGAAATTGAGATTCATCAGACCATACAGCATGTTCCTCTGACCAGTTTTGGTGGGTCTGTGCCCACTGTAGCCTCCGTTTCCTTTTCTTAACTGACATTTGAGTGGTACCCAATTTGGTCTGCTGCTGTTGTAACTACTTAGAGCATGTGCCTAGCCTTCAGAGATGCTCTTCTGCAAACCACTATTATAACATTTGGTTATTTGAGTTAAGGGCCCCAACATATGTGCCAATCTGCATCCAAAACCAGGCATCGATGATCAGTGGCCTGCCTGGCAATTATGCATGTTAAAAATCCCAGATTTGCCGATCCCGATCATTTTGTGATCAAGATCGGCAAATCAGGAAAGTCCAACATGAATTTCCCTGATGCCCTGACCCCGGCATCTGGGAAACGGGTAATTACGTCAATGTGTCACTGATGTATGGGGCCATTACTGTCACCTTCATGTTTGCTTGAATCATCCTGGTCATTCTCTTCAAACCTTTACATCAACAAGGTGTTTTTGTCCACAGAACTACAACTCACTGAATGTTTTTTTTTTTTTATTATTATTATTATTATTATTATTACTTTTCGCACCATTATCTGCAAACTTTGACTGTTTTGCATAAAAATCTCAGGAGATTAGCAGTTTCTGAGATTCTCAAACCATCATGTCTGACACCAGCAATCACCCTACTGTCAAAGGCCCTCATTCAGAGCCGCTTGCTATTTGCGGTCGTTCGTTCTAAAACAAGGGGTGGCTATTCAAATGAACCGTTCGCTAATTGCGGTCTGTTCACGCCTCTAAGTCTGAACGAGCGAGCAAAACTTGCTGTTGTAATTTTGAAAAATACGCCCCCTTGCCGCTCGCACCATACGTCATGTCCGCTATTTATTAGATTAATCGAGTACATCGTACAGCGTATGAACTGCTCGCTATTCTTGTGGCTGGTTTTTTCATCCGCTATTTTGCGAGCAGTTCTGAGTAAAAAAAAACCAAGTGACGTGGTCAATGACGCTGCTGTATTAATTATGCACTCCCTTAATACGCCCATTTTGACCTTTAAGCACACCTGCGTTCGAATTCCACACCCCTGTTTTCAAGCACCTTCCCCTGTTACCACCCACATACGCCTCCTTCTGTCACTCAAAATAGCAGGCATTCGCTATATAGCGAACAAACGATTTTCGGCCGCACTGACTGGTTCGCGCATGCGTATTACAATCCGTATGCATGCGCAGATGTGCGAACATCGGTCAGAACGAACGAGCGGCCGCTTACGAGCGGCTCTGAATCAGGCCCAAAGTCCCTTAGATCTCGTTTCTTCTCCAACTGGGATGTAAAACAACTGAACCTCTTGACAATGACTGCATGCTTTTAAGCTTTGAGTTGCTTCCATGTGATTGTCTAGTTATATTTGTACATTGATGAGCTGGTGTACCAAACAAAGTGGCCACTGAGTGTACTGTATATACACTATGCACACTCAGCAACATGGTCACAGAACAGACCAGCATTGGCTTTATAAGTACATATGCTGACTTGTATATGTATTTAAAAATTGAAGGTGGATATGTATTTTTCCCACAAACAATCCAACCTTTTAAATAAGACTGTCATTCGAGTCTGGGCTGTTTATAAATCACATACAATAACAGAATGGGTAGCGTGATAACTGCTGAAGGAAACTAATAATTACTTGTACTATGTGTTTTGTAAAAGTGCACAGGAGAGAAATCTAAACTGCTGGCAACTAAACAAGATTGCAGTATGTATTTTGTTATATCCCTTCTCACATACCGAAATATATCACAAAGCAAATGCTTAGTAAATTTGATATCTGTGTATAGAATGGGACAATTTTTTTTTCCTTTTTATTTAGAAATAATTTGAATAACTTTTGTAAGCCATACCTTACCTGCACAGTAACTGGTACGCCTGCTTATGGGAACTTACTGGGGATGGGGGAGGTTATGTTGGCTTTTGAAGGATGGAATATATATGTCACAGTGGGTATGGGTTTGTGAATACAGTGGATTTGGTCTTCATATTCCAATTCTAGGGCCAGGTAATATTTTTTTATCTATGTTTCTAAAGAGTCTATTTGTTTATCATAAGTCAACGGGATGTTTTTGCAGGATTTAGGGCTTCTGTCCCTCATTGTGCTGATGTCTAGGATGTAGTCAGGATGCCAGCGGTTACAATACCGACAGCGACATCCTTACGGTCCCAATTGTGACAGATTCTGCCGGTAAAGTATTCGGATTAGGTTTGGGGTTAGGCACTAGTGGGAGTGGTAAGGGTAGGCTGCAGGAGGGGTGGATTAGGGTTAGGCTGCAGGAGGGGTGGGTAAGGGTTAGGATTTGGGTTAAAATACTTACAAAAATCCATCGGGGTGCCGCTGATGGTATTCTGACTGTCTGCATCTCGTATCCAACCCAGCTGTCATGTGGGAACCAGTAAGCTGGTCACACATGTACTGAGTCAGTGCCACTGATACTGTCCTTGCAAACCTTAAGACTGCTGTTACTGCAGTCGGCCAGTGTCACCGGGAGAAAAACACACCGTTCTGTTAAAAGCCAGTCTATCTTTAAAGGTTCTAGTCAGTGAAAGAGAGAGTCCAACTTTGTTAGCAGAGAATGCGACGCTGAGGAATTGCATAGGTTACTAGTGTTCATGTTAGCACCCTGCACCTTTCGCAACTCGTGCAGTTCCTGTTTCCTGCCTAGGGTGTCGCTTTCTGCACTGGTGCTTCTAGCACACACTGGTCTATAGCTCAGCAGTTTGTTGCATCAGCTCAGTATGCTAGAAGCTCCTGAGCAGAGAGCGACACCCCAGGCAGGAAAGAGGAACTGCACGAGTGGTGACAGGTGCAGTGTGCTAGAATGAACACTAGGTTAGGCGGACCTGATCTAAATCCTCAGGAAAGAGGTATTTTCAGACATATCCCACACGTACCAGCACCACATAGGGTGAATCTTGGCTAAATTCAGTGTTTGCCACACAAAGGGCATGAAAGTTTATTTTTTTTTTTTTGAGGCACCATTTCTTCTGTCTTCAAGTTACTGAGGTGAATCTTCTTATTCAACATGCTTGGTTACTCAGAGGATAGAGACATTCTAATGAGTCTGTACAGAAGTTATTTTATTCTCATAAATAAGGATTAGAGGGAAACATGAAAGTGGAACAGTAATTTTGTGTATGGGAGAGCTACATTACAACTTTATCTAGTGCTGTTAGAGCTCAACTCCACGGCTCATTGTCCAATACTGTCTGGTATATGTCATGTATGGCAGAGGGCGACCCACTCATTGGGCTCTATTTACTAAAATCCGCATTAGTAATGCTGATTGTAGTGTGATATTACCGAGTGAATTCGCATTGCGAATTCAGGCAATATCACAGGGATTTACTACAAATCCCTTGCAGGGACAGAGCTTGCGATAAAGCTCTGTCCCTGCTAATCCCCTTCGGAGCCTTATCACGGTATTTTCGCAAAAAATTCCGTGATTAAGTGTCCGCGCATGTGCCGACCGTTCGCCGCAGCTACCCCCCCTCCGGCGCTAAGCCCCGCCCCACGGCACTAAGCAACTGTGTTTGATAAAGATTTAGTTGTAAAATACGACCATATTGTGTAACAATTTCAATTACCTTATATGGATATGTCAAATGCTGATTCCGTTGTCAGGTTTTCAATTGATATTTGCATATGTGAAAGAATTAGTGTTTGTATTTTTGTTATGGTCTTCAATAAAAAATATAATGCAAAAAAAAAAAAATATGGGATTAACTATTTTGTGGGAGGAGTTTGTATAATAAATGATTGATCATTATAGTTTAGGTTAAGATATAACATTGGGTTGGACCCTTGTTACCACCGTGGGAGAGTATTTACCGTACAACCTATATTTTGTCGAAATACCTAGACTACACAGATATACGGTTGAAATTGCTGTATAGGCTATATCTTACCGCTAGAAAACTGCATATTGGCACATATTTTACAATTTTTTTAGGACTTTCAAGACATTTCCACATTAGGGCAGGAATTATTTATATTTATATTTTCAGATCTCAGTGTGGACTCTAACTTAGGCTGGTGCATTTTGGGTCAGATTTTGGTGGCTGCAAGAGTGGCCATTGCTCAAAATTGGAAGTTCCCTCCCCTCCTCTCTAAGGTTCATTATCATTTTGTAATGGAATCTTTGGTCCACTCCCCTCCCCCCAGCCAACTTGCCTATTGACTTGAATGTACTGTATTCCCTGTTGTTTAACTGATCACTCAGATACTTAGGGGCATATCCAAATGTGGGCAGAATATTTGAAAAACCCCACGGTGCAGTGTTTTTCCCACAGCCGCAGGGTTCTGACATTCAATAGGGTGCCTGAAAATGGGACGCGGTGATCTCTATAGAAATCACTGCCTCTTTTTTCTCGCACCTCCAGAGCAAGTCTAATTTTCCCTAAAATCGTTGATTTTAGGAAAAATTAGCGGGACTTGCTCTGGGACCCCGGGCGACACCCCCCCTGAGGACTAATTAAGCAATTGGAAATTTCCAATTAGCTTAATCGGTCCTTAATTACTCCCCTTCCGAAGCGGCGTCTTCTGCATCCAACATCGGGACCCGGCCTCCTTTAGCAGGGAGACTCCCGGTGTGTGTGAATCCGCCCCCCCGTGATGGGTGCTGGGAGAACTACATTTCCCAGCAGCACTTGCTCCTCCCATCAGCCCCTGGAGCCTCCCAGCAGCCATGGAGACCCCCGGGCAGGTAAGTGTAATTTTTTATTTTTTCGCGGCTCGAGGATTTCAGCTTTGAAAACTCTGCAACCACTTTTTTTATTAGCTAATGTGGGTATCGGGAGCGCGCATTCCCACGGTAATCCAAAATTGTGCGCAAGGTTTTTTACCTCGCTAAACCTCGTGCCCAATTGGATATGCCCTTTAGGGGGAGATTTATTAAATCTTGGAGAGAGATAAAGTTGCCGCCACCAACCAATCAGCTTCTAAAGGCCCCCACACACAGGGCCTAAGTCTGACCCGCTCGCGAGAGCTGAGCGCTCGCAAGCGGGTCGATGTTGGCCAAGTGGCGGCTCCGTCGTGTGCATGCGCGAGACCCAGATAGCGACGGGCAAGCCGTCGCTCCGGGTCTCGATACAAAAGGGGCGTGCTGTCGATGGTGATTGACAGCACACTCCCTTTGGCGAGGTGTTCCCATGGGAACGCCTACGTCTGGGGCCGGCCCCACTGACATCACAAGTGATGTCAGTGGGAGTGCTTTCAACACTGATAGAGCCAAAAGCACTCCAGGGCTTGCGGCAACGAGACCCTACCACAAGGGTCTCGTCGGAAGCCCGATGGTCGCGATGGTCTTGACCATCGCGACCATCTTTTTGGCCGCTTGCTGTAGCTGTGGGTGGTAACCCACAGCTACGCAAGCGGCCAGGAGGCCGCTCTAAAATTTCAGCAGGACGGCCCTGATTCAGAGCGAGCGCTCTGTCAGAGCGTCCGGCTCTGGATCAGGGCCACAGTACGATATTTTTAAACAATTTGGCCATTTTCAAACTATTTAAACGAGAAATCGTTTAAACAGTGCCGTGTGTAGGCATGATAATGATGCGATGCACGCTCCCGCAGGTCGTTCGTCGTGGACGCTGACCTCCTCAACATGCAGAAAGATCACTGATCTGTTGTTCACGATTTGCATGATATTGTTCCGTGTGTATGCACGCTGAACGATGTCATATACGACACATTCACGGAAGAATCAGTGAGATCCGTCTGTGCCTCTGTGTTTCTAAAAAATTAAAACCTGTGTAAAAATAGAAAAAAAACGCGCCCCCCTCACCCCCAAAAAAAGAACAACCAGGATCGGGCTTTGGAGACCCATTGCTGGTTGTGCTAAATACAGGGATCAAACGACATAGAGGTCCACTGTATTTAGCGCAACCAGCGCTGGGCACTGATCTGGGCCTGGTTCTGGAAATACAGGGGAAAAAATGCATGGGATTCCCCTGTAAATTACAGAATCAGCACCAGACTTTTTCTAGCGAAAGGGTAATGCCACAGCCAGGGGAACCCTTTTCACCGGGTCCCCCAGCCAAAACATTACCCTTGACCACTAGTCAGCCCAGGCCTGGGATCCCTGGGGACCCCCCCCAATAAAGGGATCCCCCTCTCCAGGGGACCCCAGGCCTAGGCTGATAGCCGAGGCTATCCCCGGCACCCCTGGTGGTGCAATTTAAAGAGTTAAAAATATTGTCTTTTGCTGTGGAACTACAGATCCCAGCAAATCTCCTCCGCATGCTGGTAATTAGAGATCCACAAGTACCTGCATGCGGGGCATTACAGGCCCGCTGGTACCTGTAGGTCCACAGCAAAATAAATATTAAAAAACCACAGAACACACACACCGTTGAAAGTAATAGTTTATTAAAACATACATGCAGATATACATGCAAGGTCACACTCACTATCTCACATACTCGCCTATGTATCCCGGAAGCCAATCAATTCCTCTTCTCCAAGTAGCATCCATGAGTACCTGTAAAAAAAAAAAATATCATACTCTCCATCTCGCCGCTTAGCTGTCATTACTAATGTCCGCTGGTCCGCGTATTTTCGGTTTGTTGTTTTGCAGGGGACCCTTACGTCTTTTGTCCAGGGCCGGATTAAAGGGGGGGCGACAGGGGCGATCGTCCCTGGGCCCCCACACCTGAAGGGCCCCCACACCCAGCCATCGGGGTTAAAGTGAACCGGCGGAGACGGAACCAGTTCCGCCTCCTCCGGATACCTAACCCCGGTGCCGCACGGAGACACCAGGCGCCCGCTGAGATTGTAGCCAGCGGGTGCCCGGCTCCCTCCCCGCAGTGGCAGCCAGAGCCGGAGACTAGAGCTCACTTGTGAGCTTCGGCTTCCGGCTCAGGCAGTGAACTATGGGAGAGACGTCATGCATCTCTCCCATAGTGCAGAGGAGCAGCACCAGCCGAGCAGATCAGAAGGCAGCGGGAGCGGGGCTTACGGTAAGTATGATTATTTTTTTTCTCTTTAGCGCAAGCGGCTTTTCCACTGCTGGGGGGGCCATTACTACTGGGGGCATTACTACAGGGGGCATTACTCGGGGGGAAAAATTACTACTGGGGATACTACTCGAGGGGGACATTACTACAGGGACATTACTAGGGGGGGGGGACATTACTCGGGGGGGGGCATTACTACTGGTGCCACTACCACAGGGGACACAACTACAGGGGTATTACTACTGAGGGCATTACTATTGGGCACACACAGGGGGCATGACTACAGGGGGCACAACTACAGGGGTATTACTACTGGGGGTATTTATACAGGGGGCATTACTATTGGGAACACTACTACTGGAGGTATAACTACAGGGGGCATTGCATAGGGGGCACCACATAACGGGCAACACTCCTGGGGGCACTACTACTGGGTGCACTGCATAAAGGGCACATAATACATGTTTGTTGCTCAGGGGCCCCCACAGACCTTAATCCGGCCCTGCTTTCGTCCCATGTATTTTGGTCAACCAGGTCTGGTTCTGAATGCCTGGTGCTAGTTGTCCTTAATACAGGGGTCCACTACGTCGTTTGTGGGGGGGCGTTTTTTTTTTTTTTTTTAACACAGCAGCACAGCCTGATCTCGCTGATCCTGTCCATGCATCTGTTTATTTTTTTTACAATCAGATGCATGCATCATGGAACTCCCTGATCCGTGCATGCATCTCTCTGCTATCGCACGCGATCTAACGAATGTCCAAATCATTAGATCGTGCACGATAGATCTGGTGCATACTTGCCTACTCTCCCGGGACTGTCGGGAGCCTCCCGAAAATCGGGTGCCGCTCCCGACACCCCGCAAGACTAGGCAAGTCCCCCGGAAAGCCCCGCTAACCCCCGCGCCAGCTGCAAAATTGGGCGGTGCGGGGGTGTGATGACGCAATTCGCGCTGAATCGCGTCATCATAGCCCCACCCCCTGCCTTATAATGCCAGTAATATTGGCATTATAAGGCGGGGGCGGGGCCACTATGACGCGATCGCGTCGGCACGCCCCCGCTCCGCCTATTTGACTCGCCTCCATCCTCCCTGCTGGACGGACCTGCCAACCCCCTCCCGGATTCCCCTGCCGAAATGTCGGCAAGTATGATCTGGTGTACATCGTGCAGCTTTTGCTGCATATCGTTCACTGGAGAGTTCAAGGGAGATCGCTAACGAGATTGGATCTTTTGCCAAATTGTACCGCAGAAAAATGACAGTTATGCTTGATACACACTGGGTGATATATTGGCCGTTTAATCGAGAGGCCGATATATTGCGGGCGCGTCAGCAGCTGTGTACCCACGATATGTCTCTGAAGTATGTAGTTCACAGACATATCGTGTTGACTGTGCAGCACAGCAGATGGCCGATATATCTGCGCATCAGTTGGTACACATGCTGCAGGGACTGACATCATAGCTGGTGGGCAACTTCAGATGTCTGCACAGCTGTGACGGCAGGACAACGGGTGTATACTTACCTGAATCAGCCGTCATGTTGACCTAGTGTGTACCTAACTTTAGGGTCCGATTGGTTTGGTTTGCGTGACTTCTCCATTTTGATAAATCTCCCCCTTGTGATATGTTTAGCCCTCATTGTGAACCTATTTAAGTTTGATTTAATTTGTTATTCCATTATCTTATTGCAGCTTTTTAGATGCTGTTTTAGTTTGGTCTTTTAACACTGCATCTGTATACCCCTCCCCTTTCCTTTTTCCTTTTCTATCCCCTAAAGCCTGCCTATTTTTCTTTTGTTTGTATAACACTCAATAAATATTAGTGCTAAAAGATAATTGTAGAGTTGGGACATTTTAGTCAAGGGGCTAAAGTGAAGAACATTCTTCTGTGAAATTGTCAAGTTATATATTATAATCCAATTACATAGTTAAGTATGGGATATTGTTATTAACTTGATGATTACCGAGTGTCCGTATTACCTAACGGAAGTTTACTTTGGTGATTATGCTCGGTAAATCTGAAGAGAAGTGCATTATAAGTGCTAGGACTATTTGAAGTATTGGTATTATTATTTTTTTTTTACTACCATTACAAAGAAAACCACTGAAGGAATTTTTTTTTTATAAATGTTTGTACTTGTTTATTTTACTATCGGGTGAGGGAGGGAACAATTTATCACACCTACACTATCTGTCTGAGGGGTGTCCCTGAGCAGACACCGGGTGTACCCCCCTTGTCCTCGGAAGACAGTACAAGTGGAAGCACCGCTAGGAAGCAGAATCTTCCCTCACCATTAATAGTTTATAAAGTTGTAAACCTATCGCACGTCCAATGAAAGACGACACCAGGTGAACAGGTGTTACAACACAAAAGAGAAACCATGTTCCAATGCAGATGGTTATCCTGAGATCTTTACAGTCTGGTGATCACACAACTTGCTTAAGACCTCAGAACAGCTATGGCTGAGAATTTGGGACAGAGAAGGCGCTGAGGTGGCAGAAAAAAGAGAGTGGGCCTTTTATGTTGGTTGAGATCAGTAATCGTTTATGCGGGTTGGGCATGAGATCCCGGAGGTTGGGATGCCACTGGTCAGAATACAGACAGAATCCCGACACCCATAAGGAAAGAAGGTAAGACTAACCCTTACCCCTAACCCACCCTCCCCGGTGCCTAACCCTAACCTCCCCCCCCCAGTGCCTAAACCTAACACTCCCCCCCCCCCCCCCCCCAGTGCCTTAACCTAACCTCCCCGCACCCTGACCCTCCCCCTGACGCCTGATACTTACCTTCAGGATGCCGGTGGTTGGGATTCTGGTGCCGGGATCCTGATGCTGTCGGGATGTCAGAGCCGGTATTTCTCCCGTCGGCATGCTGACTATATCCGTGTATGCTGTATCCACAACAATGGTACCTCGTCTTGAATTTATTTTTTTATTACAAAATACCATTAGTTTGCATATTCCTCTTGACACAACAAATAAAATGTATCCAAAATGGGCAGAAAACATGTTTTGTTGGGGGGGAAGGGGGGGTTACTGTTAGTGAACGAACAGCAAGTGTGTATGTGTCCCTAGTGAGTAACCGTCCCGTCCCGCAGCCTAACACTAATGTCGACATTCTGACAATATCAGAATTCACATGTCGTCATTCTGAGAATGTTGACATGTTGCCTGTTGACATTTTAACAATATCGACATCGCAACTGTTTACATTGTTATTGTCAACCGAATGACTACATCCCTGATTTCTGCCCTTTAGAGTATGTGTTGTAATTTCACTGCTTTACTCTTTAACTGCCTCAATACACACCTCCCAACTATGGAGCATCGGTAACTGGGGCAGGAGGTGTGTCCGTGTCAGGCTGGAGGCATGCTTCGTTCCTTGGGTTGTGCCTGTCATTTTTGTAGTTTACAGCTGTCTAATCCCCTCCAAACACCCATTCATTGGAGTATGTGTGTGTGTAGGGGGGATATAGGGACTGTCCCGCTTAAATTGGGACAGTTGGGATTTATGTCAGTATTATCTTAAGTATGTTGCCTGACAATTAGCTTGTTTTCTCACTTTAGTATAGATAGTGGCTGCTGAATTTGTAAGTATTCTTATAGGTTTGTAAGGTGCCACAGTGACATTTGTTCATGCTCAGGGGCCCATTCATTATTTTAATTATTGGGGGCTGGGCAGCCCTCGATAATTGCGTATCAAACACACTGCGAGTAGCAGCGTTGGATATAAATTCACCGGTACAATTCAACATTACTTCGGTACGGAGACAGCTAATAATATGAATAATCATCTGTCTCTGCAATCCCTTCACTGCTACTTCCGTAGCAGTGAGAGTTGGCACTGCCGAGTCTGATTTCGCAATGCTAGTGCTCCTGCCGAGTCAGATTCTGGATTCATGCTAGCGCACAAAGAGTCGGCGCCTGGCGGAGGGAGGCGGACAGGCTGGAGGGGTCCAAAAGGATCCTTCGCAACCCGTTACTCCTTCCCATAGGAAAGAAGCAGGGGTGTGGGAGCAGACACCATATGAAGATGGCGAATGCTCCCGCAGTCAAGCTCTGAAAATAAAGGCCCCCATTTATCAATGACGCATAACCCCTTTAGCACTCGCTAAAGGGGTAATGCTACCCTTTTTGGATTTAACAAACAGCAGTAATCTGAGATTACCACTGTTTGTCAAGCATCACCCTCGCCATCTCTTGGATGGCAAGAGCGATGCAGTCCCCATTGCCGGCAATTAAGACCCGTCGGCGCCTTTCCGGCTTCAGCGAAGCCTTCCAGGCACTGCCGGGTCCCCATGTCGTGCACATGCGCAGATGGACTGTCGCGCAGCCGCATAACACAGGAGCTTCGCAGAGGAGGGCGGCTTTGCTGGACTTTGTGGGACCTCACCGGAGGAGGAAGTATTGGTAAATGCCAATACACTTTTTGTTTGTATCAGTGATACTAAAAAATGGTGTTTACCATCGTTGATAGATGGGGGCCATAATCTTTTCGGAGCTTGATGAATTTTGATACTAGTATATGGGGACAGCGGGACAGATCAGGGTGGGAAGGTAAGCAGGTGATATCAGTGAATGGCCCCCATTCTACATTTCTATAAAAGTAAAAATGTTACTTCTCACCTGCTTTTGTAGGAAGCAAGTGATGATGAATGGACCTCTAGGTGATTATGAATGGACTGAACTACATTATTTGTAATTGTTATTCTTTTAAATGTATTTAAAATTCTCCATTGTGATTTTAGAGATGCATTTTATTTAGCAGTCTTTGGAGCAGCGGCAGATGAGTAGTGTCGTTATATGGTGTGTCTCATGCTTTAGCTGCCACAGGGCTGATTGGGAAAGCTGAGGTCAGGTACTCACAGTACACCCTGCATCACCACTGTGTTCCTTTTATCTTGGTCAAGATTTCCTCCTGTCTAAATATAGGCTGGGAGCACATATTTTTCTCTGCTGCTTCTATATATTCTCTTTCACGGCCAAGAGAGGCATCTGCTCCCATTCCAGGGGAGATAGACGTTTATCACACTTCCTCCAAGTATACACCCCCGACATTTTACAGCGTCATACATCTTGTTTTGGAACTTTTATCCGGAAAATCCTTCCATCCTTCACCATTAACAATCCTTGATGTTTTAAAGGTCTCTCACATATCCTACTCTCTCTACTTCCAGGGTGTGCACAACAGAGCCATCCTCTTTCCTATTGCAGCATTTAGGCTTTATTCTTTGAAATCGTCCTCTTCAGATTTGGGGGTCTATTTACTAAGCAGTGTTAGGAGACAGAGTGAAAAGTGATAAGAAAGTGATAAGGTGCCAGCCAATCAGCTCCCAACTGTCATTTTTCAAACACAGCCTGTGAGATGACAGTTGGGAGCTGATTGGCTGGCACCTTATCACTTTCTTATCAATCAGCTCCCAACTGTCATCTCACAGGCTGTGTTTGAAAAATGACAGTTGGGAGCTGATTGGCTGGCACCTTATCACTTTCTTATCACTTTTCACTCTGTCTCCTAACACTGCTTAGTAACTAGACAACTTGGAGAGAAATTCAGCCCTCTTTTCTGCTGCTGGACTGGATGCAAAGATGTCAGTTTAGAATGAAGATAAATCCTTTTCTCATACTTACCTACTCTCCCGGAAGCAGGCTTGCCTACCCTCCCGATTTGGCCGGGAGCCTCCCGATTTTCGGGTTCCGCTCCCGGCCCCCCGGAAAGGCAGGCAAGCCTCCCGGAAGTGTCCGACCCTCCCCAGCTCCCCCCCTGAAAAACACAGAAATCCCCGCAGCGGGGGGCCCAGTGACGCGATTCGCGCAGAATCGCGTCATCGTGGCCCCGCCCCCTGCTTTACAATGCCGAAAATCACGGCATTGTGAAGAGGGGGCGGAGTCACGATTCGCGATCGTGCCCCCAGTATGACACAAAATGGCCGCCCCGCCCCCTGCTCCACCCCCAATGGCCGGCCCCGCCCCCCGCTAATAGCCGACAATCAGCTCCCTCCCGGAAGGCTGGAGCTGATTGTCGGCAAGTATGCCCGGAAGATGTGGGAGACTCACGATTTTTTGGGTAGCCCCCCGCACAGCCGGAATAGTGGGTGGATTTCCCGCATCCTGCCCACTTCCTAGTGAAGTGGGCAAGATGGGTAGATAATACTGGGAATTGCGGGTCCATGTGGAGAAGGTGGGGCTAAAATAGTGATTTGCATCATTTTAGCCCCACCCCTTCCCCATGGAGTCACAATTTACACCATTTTGTCACAATGTGGGTGGGGCCTAATGATGTGAAGAGCCAGGCCCCGCCCCCAATATGGTCAGCTGCATTTCCTCGCTCGGCTTCTCCCAGAGAAGAGCAACTAAAAGTCGGCAAATATGTCTCTTCTATCAATTTGGGCAACTAGTATCATTCATAAATATATTATATATACTAATTTCATCATACCTCCCAACCATTCCCCACCATCATGATTTGCAGGGTTCAAAGGGACAGTGGACTTTATCATTACGGATCGCAACTGCAAGAGCGTAAGCAAGTCGGCTGATGGTGCGCACTGCATGCTTATACACCACAATGCGCGTGCGTGAGTTGGCATTGCGTTTGCACTGCGATCACCTACGCAGTTACAAAGCCATCGCAGATGCATTCTATATTAGTGGTCCCATCTGCATTTCTGATTGCTTTCAAACCTCATGCAAACGCACTTCCAGAAGTCCTCCTACACATGTGGGGAGGCAATTTTTCCCATTTATATCAGGTGCTTTCCTGGAAAACGAGCTTATTTCCACACAACTGTATATACAAATATATGCTAAAATATGAAAACCGCACTGGACTTTCTAATGTGGAGAAGCTTAGTAACCAATCAAATTCAAGCTATAATTACTCTGGTACAGTACATTCTATATAATGATAGGTAGAAGCTGATTGGTTGGTATGAGTAACTTCGCCACGTGTGCTTTTAAGAAGGTTTGATACATCTCCCCCTAAGTATTGTATCTTCCGCTCTCATTCTGGTAGCAGCTTCATAGAATCATATTACTCAAAGAGAAGCACTGATTGATTGTGGTCCTGATTCAGAGGTTTATACAATCCCGATGATTTGCGTACAGCTACGCTGTTTGGTGATCGGGAGATGCGCAGCGGAGGTCACACCGGTCCCTAAGCAGCAGCATAATTAGCATGCTGCAGCGAGCCACGTGCTGGCCCCGTTTTCTGGGAGTGTCTGCTGAGGCAGATTTACTGGCCTCGCATGCCAGCAGGAGGTGGCCATTCTGAGTAAGCTTAGGCCACAAACCGATGGCCAAGATGTTGATCGGATCCTGTGTCTTTGGATGCAAGCATCGTTTCTGAGATGCTGCCTGGAGGCGTCTTTTTCCTACATACTCCTCCTGCAGCATTATCATGGGTCCAAAGACGCAGCTACTGTGTGCATATTAGCATACTCTGGGCCGTATTCAATTAGTTTCGCACCCGCGATACTTTTTCGCATGCCGCACTTTTCGACGACTTTGCGTGTTTTAGCCACGGAAACGTTTCGTGCGCACCCCCGCTATTTGCCGTATTCAATTCCAAAGGGAATTCAGCCTGACACCCCCCAAAAGATGCGCTAACATTGGGGATCAATGTAGATGTCCCCCATTAGCCCTACTGAAGCTATTAGGGGTACTTAAGTGCTGTCAATTGCTCCAAAATAGCGGCTTTGCACAAGTGGTGAAGAATAGCATTAAGCAGGGTTTTTTTTTTTGTTGTTGAAAATAAGTTATCCTGTCAAATTTGGGGTACACGAAAATGGGTGCAACCATAGTTAAAAATCGCTAATGTGAAGTGTTAAAAAGCACTAAAAATGCACCTTCAGCAAACACCTGCAAATATAAAAAACACCTCCCCCTCAAAATCAGACCCCCCCAAAAGTCTATTTCGCTAGTTTTTGCGTTTGTACCCCGACTTTGTACTTTTTTGTCCCCATTTTCAAAGTGCTATTTTGGGGTGTTCTTCTTTTTTTATTTTTTTATTTGACGGTTATCCTTTGGGGGGGCTGTCCAAATGTTTGCAGAGTGGTTTCCGCACCTTTGCACCTCAAAACCACAATTCTGCACTTTTTTCCGCCGGGTATTCAATTTTCTCCTATTACATTGCATTGACTTTCTGTGTACGTGAAAAGTCTTTGCAATTGAATACGGCAATACTTTTCCGCCCGGCGAAATGACGTCTTTTTCGCGGATTTGGACTTTTCGCCGGCAATTGAATTCATTCCTCTGTGTCAGCCCCTATGTTTTTTATTTAATGCTGGTGTCTTTAAAAGGAGTATGGTTGTTTTCTGTGTGGGTGGAGGCGGGGGCGTCTTTAGAGAGGAGGGGGCCGTGTGCATCCCCCCGACACTGGCCCCCTCCTCACACCCTGACGGCCGGCAGCCAACTGACGCGGCTGGCCAGCCACCGCAGAATCAGTAGACTCTGGGCACTAGTGTGTGCCCAGAGTCTACTGCGCATGCGCAGATTGCTGGGGAAATGGTGCTGCCGCCATTTTCCTGGCCAATTCCTCACAGCGCATGTGCAAAATGCCGGAAAAATTGCAGTGTAAGTTATTTTCCGGCAATTTGAGCTGCGCTGAGAGACCTGATGCGGGACCTCGTAGAGGTAAGTATTAGATTATATGGGTGCAGGGCCCTCTGGACCTGGGGGCCCGTGTGCACCCCACACCGTGCACCCATTATAGATACGCCCCTGGGTGGAGGGGTTGGTTGATATAACCACCCCAGAACAAGGAGTACTTTTTATAGAGCTTGATAGCTTCCGCAGTGGCAGTTGAGTGATAAGTATTTTTTAAAATAACCCTTTTTCCTATGGTGAATGATAAATCGGCCGCAGTATATATCAATATGCTTGAAGAAAATTGGCATGCTCAGTGCTTCTGAAAGTACTGGCCTGACCCTTTCCCCTGACTTGAAACCCCTTCAATGCTACGTGCTTCTACAGCTGGTACGTGCGATTTCTGAAGGTGGACCTCTGATAACTGTCCTTTAATCGGGATGAAAATCGGCATCCGCGGGACAGACACACAGCCCTCCCAGGTTGGGACAGTTTGAGAGTATGAACTTGTTTGTAGTCGAGGTGCAACTGAGTTTCGACACTGACGCCAAAATCAAACCTCCCTGTCTTGCTGTTAATGGAGTTATTTGAACTTGATGGAAAATTGATTCTTTAAAACTATTTAAACCCAGTGAAAAGTTAAGTTCAGCTGGAATAAATAAGGTTTAAATGCTTTGCCCCCAAAATTATCTACACTTGTTTTGTTTTTTTTAAAATATATTTTGTTCTATAAGTCAGTCTGGATAATATAGATGTCAGAATTAATTTAATGGCCAATAAGGATCCAGTATCAACCAGCAGTGAATACACACAACACTCAATTGAGATTCTTGAGAACATGAAAGCCGATGTTTATAGAATGGCTTTCCTGCGCGTTGATCATCAACACCTCTGATATAATTGCAGGATATCCTTTGCCAATCAAGCAGCGAGGAGCAGAATTTTCTTGTTGTGCTTGTAAACTTTGCTATATAGGAGTTTAACGTACTCCTATATATTTACTTTTTCTTTTTCTGGCTGCCTTTGATATCTAGCAATCTGCTAATTGGTTCCATCTGTGTCTGTGCTGGTACAGTATTTCTCATCCATCTCAGAAGTATTCTGTTTTGGTTTCTATTTTATTTTTCTTAATAGAGGCTCGTTGCGTGCCAGTATGAAAACTGACAAACATGAGTAACTAAGAACATGCAGAGCAAGTGCTAAATTAACTTAAAGAAAAATATATTCTTGAGTGAGCTGCTATTTGGACTTAAATAGGTAATAATAATATATATAGCGTAGTTTGTGTACAGAGCTTTGCATTTTCCGTGTACATAATTGTTGAGTGGGAAGTATGCTTGTAAGGGAGTAAACATAAATGTATGTATGTATGACTAGCCTGGCTGTGAGTTCTGTTTACTGCCACTTCATAATACCTGTACTGTTCTGCTATCAAAAACTGGGATTGCATTGATGGTGTGTGGTGATTGGTCTGAGTATCACAGTCCTCTTTTTAGCAAAGAACAGTAATTTTCAATAGAGAGAGCCTTGTTTTTGTATCACCCTATTCATCAGAGAGATTACGAACGGTAATGACCATGCCAGTGGTTAATGCCGTTAGCAAATGCCCCCCCGGCCTGTACATTGAGTAGCCTATTGACTGGCAGTGTCATGCTACAAGTAGTACTTGTGCTGCTGCAATGCTGATTTGGTAATGCCGTCTAAAGCTGCATACACACACAACGATGTTGTTACCAACAATTTTATGAAAGATTTTCTGTCAGATTTTTTAAAGTGTAATGAACGATTTTCTTGAACTACAAACGATTTTTGCATATTCCCTTACTGAAAATCGTTGAGTTGACAAGTCTGACTGAACTGCAAACTACAAACGTGAACGCGCATGAACGATAATCGTTCATCATTTCACTCAGAAAGTGAACGATTTTTTCAAACGATTATCGCTAAACGATATTGTTTAACGATAATCATTCAAAAAATCTTTGTGTGTGTATGCAGCTTTAGGGGTCTATTTACTAAAGTGAAGGTTTTTAGAAGTGGAGATGTTCTATATAGATATATATAATCTAAACATAATTTGTGTGTTTTTAATACTTTGTTTTAACTTTTTTTTTAATTTATTTTGAAACAATGGAGCTGACAGCATAAGGGCCGGATTCAGTTAGCTTCGTTAATTTACCTTAGCAGGGAAAAGGGTAATAGCCTGGAATTTTTATGCCAGAGGCTATTAAATTAAAAGCCCTTTTATTTTATTGTGATAAATCTGCCGCTAATGCACGCGAGCCCATAGATTCTGGGATAAGTACCTGGAGCTATGGGATAATGCATTCGTGGCAGCCGCAATACGGGCAGAAAGCTCTATTTAACACAGAATTCTGTTTGAGCCTCCAGAGTAGGTGAACAAAGAGCCCCGTTCAGTTTCTCCCACGGGCTATAATTGAAAAGCCCCCGGCACTGCATCGCGGTTTATTAGCTCTCCGGGCTAATTGAATTTGGCTCTAAGTTTTGACTTTCAGTTTTGTTGCGCTAGACACTAATAAAAATGCTGTACGTTAACTATTACACTCCAGGCTAGTACTATGGGACATCTGGGTGATGCCCAGCTGCCTCAGCGATTTTTGGGTGATGCCCAACTACCTCAGCGATTTTTGTTTATAAATGAAAATAACTCATTTTAATTCAATACAAATTATAAATAGGGCTCCACATTATGTTTTCTCAAATATTTTATTTTAAACTTATGATTTTAAGCAGCTTCTTGTTCATCTACGTCAGAGGTGGGGAACCTTTTTTTTGCCGAGGGCCATTTTGATATATATAAAATTATTAGCGGGCCCGGTGCAGACCACGCCCCCTCCATGTGACGTCACATTGGGTGGGGTCACAATCGCCAGTGATTACAGCAAATGCCCGGAGCACCCTGAGGATGCTACGGGGAGCTGTAAGGGCAGCAGTGTGACCATCTGAAGAGTCCTAAGGACGCTCCAGACGGCACTGCTGCATAGATTCTGGCTGCTGGCTGCAATTCTAGGCACCGTGCTAGCCAGATGAGGTTAGCAGAAAAAAGCTCAGAGGGCCAGACCAAATGATTCCGGGGGCCTTATACAGCCCCCCGGGCCTGAGGTTCCTCATCCCTGATCTACGTCAATCACCAGATCCTGTGTCAGTCCAAATCCAAGCCAGGAGAAGGGGACAGGGTCCCCAATGTGATTGCTGGGACCTCGATATTCCTTTAAGCTCACTAAAGAGGTTCAGTTGCTATATTTAGGTGTTATCCAGGTATTCCTTCTCACAGCTCTGCAGGGAATACTCTGGAAACACATACCCATGATTGAAGATACTCACTATAAAGCTGAGTACACAGACGATTTCTCGGACGATATATGGGGCGGTTGGGCACCGGATCGTGTAATGTGTATGGGCCGCCTGATATGTCAGCCCTTCGGTTGTGGGGGGGCGGGGGGGGGGGGGTTTGGGGTGGGTCACCAGACGCATCGCTGGGTGCACATATCGTTTAGTATGTACCCAGGTTAAGATTTTCCGTTGGACACTGATCTTCAGTTTATTCTTGATAATCTTCACTCTTCTGGAAGAAACAGTAAAAAGTAACAAATTGTAAAGGAAACCGTATAACAGAACAACAATGCACAGGGGACGGAACAGCTTACTTTTCAATCGTAACCTGACTGAGGGGCCTATTCATCAATACTAAAATAAAGGACATTTTCCTTAATTACCGTTATTTTAGTATTCATGAACACTTTTAATAGAGGAGATATCACTGATATCGCCTGGTTAAGTCCGCATGCGTTAATTTCTACACTCCCCATACATTAATATGGGCATATGGAAATTATGGCATTCATCAAATTCCAAAAATTTATGTATTTTCGGAATTTGATGGTGTTACTATCTGCCACTCTCAGGTGCCATATAGCGGGTTACACTTACCTGCTTTCAGCGTGAGCAGGTCCTCCTCGGCTCCGTCACTCCCTCGTCCCTCCTCAGCCTGCTGCTCCGTGTGTTCTCCCTGCAGAACACAGTAAAGTTTTAAAAAAAATAAACAAAATTTTATATATATATATATATATATATATATATATATATATATATATATATATATATATATATTTTTTTTACTTTACTGTTTTCTCCTCTTCAGACAGGAGGTTGGGGTCCGCGGCTGCAGCGGCCAGGTAGGTGGGGGACAGGGAGATGAGGGGAGGAGGGGACACACACAGATTTACCACAGCTGTAGGCAGTGCTGCGCATGCTTCGCTTTTGTGAATGTAACAGCGCATGCACAGCACTGATTACAGCTGCGGTAAGTTAGAGCAGGCAGGGAAAGTATCTATTTTCCAAAGAGCTGTCATCTCAAAAATGACAGCTTTTGGAATACTTATGGAGAGGAGGAATGATGAATTCCTCCTGTAATTAGCTAGAACTCCATACGAGTTCTAAACCTAATTACCTCCATCGTTATTTTAGTTATGATGAATAGGCCCCATAACCACCTACTTTAGCACAGCCCCACTGCAGCAGATTGTATTGCCAGTAAGTTGACTGATGCCAGGGCACGAATAAAGTGCTGATATACCTGGGCAGTGATATCTGGGCTCATTCTGTTACCTATTGGAATTGTTGAAGCCTGACCTCTAGAGTCCTGTATCCAGGGGTGTAGTAAGGCCTTGTCTGGGGCATGGTAAGGCCTATTGGGGCAGATGTATGAAGCTCTGGAAAGTGATGAACGACCAGCCAATCAGCTCCCAACTGTAATTATTCAAACACAGCCTGTAACATGACAGTTGGGAGTAACATGACAGTTGGGAGCTGATTAGTTGGTCGTTTATCACTCAGCACTTTATCACTTTCCAGAGCTTCATACATCTGCCCCAGTGTCTGAATTACAGCCTGCGATTGATTGTTGGCAATGTCCAAGTTTGAGGGCCTAGTAAGGCTTGGCAGTTAACTAGGGCTTGGAGCTTAGTAGGAGCTGGATTACATCCTGAACACTAGAGAAATACCTTGTTACCATTTGGGACCTATGGGCTTATGTCTGGCCTGACTACTGGTAACTGGTGGCGACAGGCTGAACTCAAAATACAAGGGACTGGGAAGTATAACCAGGGTACAGACATACATAAAGGCCTTACCTAGTCCCACCACTATGTTGAAGGCAGGAAAGAGCACGGTGGTGGCTCATTTGATTCCCTCTCCTGCTCCTAAAATGTTGCCATGAGCATCTGTGCCTACTCCTCCCATTGAGGACCATGGTCAAAAATGCGGTTTATCCACAGCATCTTCAGACTTCTCCAGTCTGCCTGTTGACAATGATGGAATGGGTATGTAATGCCAACATACCGACAGTGGGATCCCGATGGTTGGTCTCCTGACGGTTAATTATCCTACCCCTCCCTTCTTATATCCTAACCCTCCCCATTAGTGCCTAAACCTAGCCCCCCCCCTTAATGCCTAACCCCCCCTCCAGTGGTACCTAACTCTAAACTTTCGACCTAGGGGTGCCTAAACCTGTTCTATCCCTCCCAAAACCTAACCTTAACCCCACTGCGCTGCCTAAACCTAACACCCCACCCCCACCCCCCGCGGCTAACAGCTAAGGCGCCCCAGACTTAACTCGTTCAGGAAGGTGTCCTTCTGGATTCCGGCATTGGGATTAAGGTAGGCGTCGGTATCTCAACGCCTATCTTAAGTCCCGTGTCGGGCTTTCCTCATTGGGATTTAGACCCCAGCCGCCGGTCTGCTAGCTACATCCTGACAGGGATATATAAATCTCAGGGCTTCGAAGTTACACACCCCTGTCTTCCTGTCTGCAATCACACTGAAGGCTTTAGCAGCCAGGTTCTCTAAACCTCGTTTTGCTGATAACTTACTTGGCTACTTTAGGAACTTGTGCATGTACATTGTGGGCAGTCCAGGCCCACCTGGAAGTAGGTTGATAACCTTATAATGATAATGTACTTGTTAGCCTGTTATTTATCTGAGACGTGTCTCAATCCAGAGGCTCCTACTTTATGAGTTCGTTTTGGAAGACATGAGGATGAAATAAAGTTGGCTAAAGCTGAGCAGCCCTTGTAACCACACTACTTCCTTGACAGACAATGATAAACTCAGGCAAATGTATTCTTTCATACAAAGTCACATCATAAGCACAATGAGTCCTCAGTATGAAAAGTATTAATGTTATGCGTCCCAGCGCAGTTTTGAACTGAGGCCAGTCATGTGCACTCTTATCAAGGTTATCTGTCATGCAAATAAATCCTGTAATGAAAATCAGTAATTGAACGTAACCTAGAACACTTGTCAAGGAGATTTAAGTTAACCCAGTCTGTACCGGAATCGGTATGAATTACAGCCGGACGCAAATCCCGACAGCAGCTGCCCGACATGGGTGAAAATCCCGATCGTCCCCAGGTAAGTATTTACTAACCTAACCCCCCCTCCTAACCCTGTGTGTGTGTGTTTTTCAGGCTTAGGGCGGTTAGCGGGGTTAGCGTTAGGTTTGGGGGGGAGGTTTAGGGTCAGGCACCACTGGGGGGGGTTAGGTTTAGGCACGAAGGAGGGGGACTTAAGTTCAGGAGGGTTACGGTGCAGGGTGGGGAGAGAGTTAGGGTTAGGCTACAAGAATGGAGTGTTAGGATTAGTAGGGGGGGTGTAACTATGCTTACCAACCATCGGGATGAGGCTGTTGGTATTGTCACAGGAGGCATCCCGATAGCCGGCATTGCATACCGATTCCTAATAATAGTGGTAATATATAAATAAAGGATAAAAATAGTGTAAAAGTAAAACACTTATAACCTAAATAGCAAACAACTTCTAAAGCAGTAATAATGTCACAGTAATCTAGGAAGAGTCCAAAGTCAATCGGATCAGGAACAATCACAAGAAAATTAATATTTTCTTATATTCTTGACATTTTTGTTTCATGTTTAAAGGACTTTATTTAGTGTTTCAGTAGCACATCTTAATAGTGGGGAAATGTATAAAAGTAATATAAAGTTTATAAAACACAATCATTCACTCTGGAAAACTTCTGAGTGCCGTCTCATCATGGGTAAGAAAGTGATCAACACAATTAAAGAAACCTATAAAATAACTATCTATGGGGCATATTCAGTTGCCGGTGTGAAAATTAAAAAACCCTGTGGCGCACGTTGTTTCCCCGCAGCCACTGGGTTTTGCTATTCAATAAGGTGACTGATAATGGGAGCAAGTCTGATTTTTCCTAAACTCGTTAATTTTGGGTGAAATCAGCAGGACTTGCTCTGGGACCCCAGCGGTGGCACCCCCTGGGGACTAATTGAAAGTTCATAATTAGCTTAGTCTATAATTACTCACCTTCCGAAGCTGTGTCTTCTTCCTCCAGTGTCGGGAGCCGGGTCTCCTGCAGCAGGGTGAGTATGTCAGTGTGTGCGTGTTTGTAGGTGTGTATGAGGTGAGTGTGTGTTTATGTATGAGTGGTGTGTGTGTGACTGACCCCTGGTTTGTAAGACCCCCCCCTTCGTGTAAGTGTATAGTATATTCCCCCTTAATGGGCGCTGGGAGAACTACATCTCCCAGCAGCCCCGGGGACTCCCACCAGCCCCCTCCCCATTGATACCTATCCGGGGGTCTCCCCTCCAGCTTAAGTGTACTTTTTTTAAATTTCTACACGGCGCTGGGTTTTCAGCTCTGAAAACCCCGTGAGCACTTTTTTTATTGGATACCGCGGGTAACGGGAGCGTGCATACCCATGGTAATCTGAAATTGGGTGCAAGGTTTAGCGAGGTAAAAAACCTTGCACCCAATTTCGGATTAATTGGATATGCCCTGGGTGCTGCCAGATACGCACCCTGCAGTGCGCAGATCTGCCTGATACGTCTGGGACAGCTCTCTACTTTCTCCTGCTAGAGCCTCCCCCCCCCCCCCCCCCCTCTGGCATAATATCACATGTTTGAGGGCAACATAGGATGGCAGTGACCCATGCTCTGGCACTGGTAAATTGTACTTCACTGTCATCCTCCGTTTCGTTATGGAGTAGTGGGCAGGGTTGTGCTTGTTTGTCCATATATTTTATGATAGGCAAAATCAGTGCTTGTGCCAATCACATTGACCATAAATAATGATTTGGTCCTGTACCACCAACCCGTGTACTGTTCACTCTAGGAATTTTTTGGGCAGGCTGCTAATCACTGAGATGGAGGCACATTTTCATCTTGAGGGACAAAATTTTGGATGGGTCACTAAAGCCGTTGTATAGTGTTATCAGTATACATTAATATAATCAATGGTACATTATGGGGGGAATTTGGTTAGGCACGGACTTTACCCATACATACTTACCCTCCCGGTTTTCGCGGGATGCTCCCGATTTTTCGGGTAACCCCCCGCACCCCCGGAAGGGTAGGCATTTCTCCCGCATTCTGCCCACGTTCTAGTGAAGTGGGCAGAATTAGGAGAATTTCCACGGCGATCGCGGGTGTCCGTGCAGGGTACGGGGCTTAATGACTTGATTTGCGTTATTTGGCTCCGCCCCTATTTAAATATAAGCCAATCGCGGACAGGTTACAGTGAGGGGGTGGGGCTTAATGTTGCAAATAATCAGGCCCCGCCCCATCACCACCCACCTGCCTCTGCTCCCAGGGCCTCTCCTGGAGAAGAGACAGCAAAGGTAGGCAACTATGGGTTTACCCCACAGCTAATTGAATGTGCTGCCTGATTCAGTTAGCTGTGGGAACTCTGCGCGCTAATCCACAGAGGGTGAATTTTCCTCGCAGCCTGAGTAGCAGACTGTTGCATATAACACACAGGGAAACCCGTCGATTGCAGCGCTTTGCGTGGAATCTATGTGTTAGTGAGTGTTTACCACATGGGGGAAATGCTTATGAATAACCTCAGCGGGCTATGTGCAGGCTCATCTCTTCTTTCTTTGTGGCCTATGTATCAAAGTTTGAAGAGAGATAAAATTGTGTGATATAAATCACCAACCAATCAGCTTCTAACTTACATTTTATAGGATGTGTTTGAAATATGACAGACAGGACCTGATTGGTTAATACTTTTCTCTCACAATTTTATCTCTCATCAAGCTTTGATACATAGGCCTCTATGTGACTTCCAGCTTGTATGGGGTGGAGGGCTGCCGGCAACACTGAGCATGAATCCTGGGGTCCTTCCTCTTGTTCTTTAAATGGTGTGAGTCTCCAGGTGGCTGGGTTGAGATCGGGCAACTGACCCTTCGCCCCACCTTTTTTTGGGAATCACTGCTGTATACACATGGGTAACCAGCATGTAGATTCTGTACGATTACTATTGCTAGAGAGGACTGTTGTATGTTACCATGGCCCAGAGACAGGACATTGAGGGCTGGGATTTTGTCATGTGGTTGCCTGCAGGGTCCACTTATGCTGTGGTTAGGCAGTCTGCCACACAAGGTATTCTCTTATTAGGGTAACGATAGCAAGGGAAAACCAACTGGGGAAGAAAAAAAAAAACAGATTGCTTTAAATCATTTATCCCTTTTTTGTCAAATTTTTGCTTGTCGTTTTTATTGATTTTCCAAAAGTTAAACTGGAAACTGAAATGTGGGCTTTGCTGTGCTCGCTCCCGCTGACAGTATATTGTTGGTGGATAATGCACCTCCTACTGCCCAAATTTTGAAAAGACTGTGGGCCTGATTCAGAGCCGCTCGTAAGCAGCCGCTCGTTCGCTCCGAGCGATGTTCGCACAGCTGCGCATGCGTATGGGTCGTAATGCGCATGCGCCAACCAGTCAGTGCGGTCGGAAATCGTGTGTTTGCAAAATTGCGAGTGGCTGCTAATTTGAGTGACAGAGGCGTTTGTGGGTGGTAACAGGGGAAGGTGCTTGAAAACGGGGAGTGGAGATCCGAACGCAGGCGTGCCAAACGGTCAAAGTGGGCGTTTTAAGGGTGTGCATAATTAACAAAGCAGCGTCATTGACCACGTCACTTGGTTGTTTCTTAGCCTGAACTGTTCGCATGATTGCTGTAGGAAAATCCAACCACAAGCACTGCGAGTAGTTCAGATGCCTTTCAATGTACTCGATTAATCTAATAAATAGCGGAGATGACGTATGATGCGAGCGGCCAGGGGGCGTCTTTACAAAATAGCGAGCGCATGTTTCGTTCGCTCGCTCAGACATAGAGGCGTCAACAGACAACAAAGAGCGAGCGCTCAATTTAAATAGCCGGCCCCTTTTTCTGAACGAGCGAGCGCAAATAGCGCCCGGCTCTGAATCGGGCCCAGTGTACTTTCCAAACCTTGTGACCTGGGGCAAAATAATACATTGCCGTGCTCCATAGCAAATTGTGGAGAAAGCTCAGTGATCTCCTCTTGTCTCCTGCTCTGGTCCTCTGCTGCTCCTGGGACAAGTGGCAGGTGGGGAGGCTGACTGGGGCTTTACGCCTGCCAAACTGTAATGGAGGTCTCTTGAGGCGAGATCAGGGAGGACCGAAACCTCCCGCAGAGCAGAATGGCTATCGTGGAGCATACTTGCCAACCCTCCCTCATTGTCAGGGAGACTCCCTGAAATAGTAGTAATCTCCCTGTCTCCCTGAAGAGTCTACCAATCTCCCTCATTTCACCTTACCCCCATTATGACACTTATATAAAAGAAAAACAGAGATATATACATTCAAATGGGATCATTAGTATAATTTCGCTGCATTGGTTATAAGGCACAATGATCCCTATGGTTACATGTATTTTCTGAGAAGTATCAGTGTGTTTTCATCAATAAGTAGATCTTACTAACTGCTTTGGGGCTCATTTACATGTGGATGTAAGTCAATTTTAGGACACGCCTCTCAGATGTAGCAGGACACGCCCACTTTACCGCCCCGTTCATAGGTGCTGCTTTCACAATCTCCCTGAAATGCTTTTGCAAAAGTAGGCAAGTATGTCGTGGAGCCTTGTGTTGGCTTCACTTCACTTGTTCTGAGATGGGAGTGGGTATTCATAATTAGACCACAGGTAAGTAGATTTTTGGGATGGTTTGTACATTCTAATACATGTTAAATCTGTTTTAGAAATAATTTTTAAATCTTTAACATATCATGTAAAATAATGCTGCATTTAAATACTTTCATAACCTCCCGCAAATTTCAAGTGAATTCCTTATAATATTTAGCTTAATGTGGGATTAATATTCTCCACGCAGCTTGTCCCACTCAGCTGTCAGTATATAGAATATACCACTGAACGGTTTAGATGGGGCAGCGGCTGTGTTTCAAACTCTGCTGTAGAGCGACTGTCATTAGAAGTGTTGGAATGTCTCTGGCTCGCATTATCCTTGGAGTTTTCATTGGGTGCCGTAACTGAATTATTTCCCTGTCAACAATCTGCTCCCTGCGTAAATGGCAAATGAGAATACAGAAGCACTTATCAGCTCTAGACTGAGTTCAGGAAAAACAATGGCATAAACATGTTTTCTGATTTCATGCTGCAGTTTTGCAGATGTACTGAGCTCTCCTTTCATGTTAAACTGTTACATCTGTGATACAGCTTTCACCCCAGGATTCACTTAAGGTGGGTACACACCTGACCAATAAATCTGCAGATCGAGTGATCTACAGATATATCTGCAGACTGTGCAGAACATATGTTCTGCATACAGACTGCCCGATACGTTGTGACTGACGTCACAACTGGGCGGGCATTTACATGCGCCCACCCAGTTGAGCTTTCAATCACCGCCGGCGTGTGCAGCTGACCACCTGTACACACAGCACTGTGTACCCAGCATTACATTGCGTTTACGAGCATACCATTTCTGTGCGTATAATACTTATTGTAATTTTTTTTTACAGAACCACAATGGTTGTTGTACAGATGACATGAAAGATATCCTTATAACATATACTTTATACATGATTACTAATACCCCTTGTGACCAGAAGGCTTAAGCTGGGTACACACCTATACAATCCTCGGGCCAATATCAAGATGATCGGGCCGACGATTATATAGGTGTGTATGCAGGAGCGTTAGCCAACAAACGGCTTATGATAGAGGTTCCCATTTTCCAGGTCACCCAGATATAGATATATATATATATATATATATATATATATATATATATGTCAGAAATCCACTGCACTCGCCACTCCCAGATTTGGGGTGCAGACCTGCACTCGCCATTCCCAGGAATGGGGTGCAAGTGGCTTGGGACTACATTGCTTAAATAAAAAAAACAGAAAACTCAGCACTCGCCATGTTTAAACACGCACGATAATGTATAAATAAATAATGGGGTTTTGGTTCATGGATTGATCAATGCATTTAAGCCTGCAGCCCACATCACGGGACCCCTCTTCTCTGCAGGACCTACACTATCTGTCATACTTACGGAAACCTGGTAGCTGCTATCACAGAGTTTAAACTGAAAAAATGTTGAACCAAAACCCCATTATTTATACATTATTATGAGTGATTTAACAATGGTGAGTGCTGAGTTTTCTGTTATTATTTATTTAAGCAATGCGGTCACAAGCCACTTGCACCCCATGCCTGGTAATGGCGAGTGCAGGTCTGCTCCCCAAATCTGGGAGTGCAGTGGATTTCTGGCTGTTCATTTGGTTCATTTTTAATTCATCTTTTGTGATCACAGCTTTCTCATGCACCCATGTGCAAGCTCATTTATAATAACCTGTGCCAGCTGTCTTTTTGGTAGTATGATAGAAGCTATGTTTGGTGACTGCCTTGCCTTTAAAGCCATTAGCTGGCAGGTGAGCTTTATACCAGGTAACATTTTTTCAGTTTAAACTCTGTGATAGCGCTACCAGGTTTCCATAAGTATGACAGATAGTATAGGACCTGCAGAGAAAATGGGGTCCCGTGATGTGGGCTGCAGGCTTACACACATTGATCAATCCATGAACCAAAACCCCATTACTTATTTATATATTATTGTGAGTGATTTAACAATGGCGTGTATGTATGTATGTATGTGTATATATATATATATGTGTGTGTGTGTGTGTGTATGTAATATATATTTGTATATATAAAATTCTAGATTTTTTTTAAATGTAGATACTGATAGCTATTTAGAATCTGTTATATATATATATATATATTAATATATTTCTGTTTTTCATTTAACTAATGGAATATGTTAACATATAATAAAAACACAATTAAATTGCCCTTTGCATGCGGGCGGTCGCCTCTGCAATAATTTGGACAGCTGTCCCAATAACGTTCAGCTCCCTCCGGAGCACATCCCGCCATGTCTCCTGTTGTTCCACTGAAATGTAAACAATAATAAAAAGGTTTTAATTTTAATTGTTTGTTAGTCAATCGTAACAGTTTAAAACATCACCCACCCACCATAGCCATGGATGCTTTTGGTGTATCCCTTCGCCGGCTAATAATGCACAGTGTAGCACATAGACTACTGTGGTTAATGCTGCTTTCAGATGCCATTAGCTGCAAGTGCCAAAATTTGGAATAGATTGCATTCTGGCTATTGGGGTATTTGGCATCAACACTTACACCATAGAAACATATGGGTGATTCTGCTGACAGCGCTAATTGAGGGATCAGAGCAAGTATTGTAGTTGAAATAGTGTATAGCATATGTGTGTCAATGTAACTTCAGCCACAGGTTCTCCCTCAACTGGGCCCTGTCCCTCTTGGGACGATGCGGCCCAATTAGAACTCCTAGAGGAGTAGAGTGAGGAGGAGGGTTCAGGGAAGTGTGGGAAGGTTTGGTGGGAGGATGTGGGTTCAGGGAAGTGTGGGGAGGTTTGGTGGGAGGAGGCGGGTTCAGGGAAGTGTGGGGAGGTTTGGTGGGAGGAGGCGGGTTCAGTGGAGTGTGGGGAGGAGTGGAGGGAGGAGGCAGGTTCAGGGGAGTGTGGGGAGGAGTGGAGGGAGGAGACTGGTTCATGGGCGTGTGGGGAGGAGTGGAGGGAGGAGATTGGTTCATGGGAGTGTGGGGAGGTTTGGTGGGAGGAAGCGGGTTCTGGGAAGTGTGGGGAGGATTGGAGAGAGGAGGCGGGTTCACTGGAGTGTGGGGAGGAGTGGAGGGAGGAGGCATGTTCAGGGGACTGTGGGATGGAGTGGAGGGAGGAGACGGGTACAGGGGAGTGTGGGGAGGAGTGGAAGGAGGAGGCGGGTTCAGGGGAGTCTGGTGAGGAATGGTGGGGTGATTTTTCAGGGGAGGGTCGGGTTTTTTAAATGATACATTTAAAAATAAAAAAAAATTGGTAGTTACAGAAGTTCACATTAATAACTTTGCATACATGAATGGTGTGTGAATATATATGTCTATCAGTGTTTTTTTTTTCTTTCTCGCTATCTATATCCTGCGTCAGGGTATACAGAATTCTACATGAATGAAAAAAATAATATCCTGATCTCCTAGGCTTAGCAGAGCAAAGGCATGTGCAATGTCCAGATCTTATATTAGAAATTTGAAGGCTGTTGATTACATACAGACACGTGTGTCATCCTTGTTTAATAAATGCAGAGACACTGGGGAAACTGAAGCCTGACATTGAAATAGTGTGCCAGCTTCTAGGCACAGGGGTGACTATTGCTCGGGGTCCTGGACCTGCGAGTCCACTGAATAAATATTGTTGTATTGGTTGACTTTGTGCGTAATTTCTTCTTGGAAACAGCCATATCCTGTGTACTTGCCTGCGGTGAGCAAGCAAACCTTGACCCTGTCAAGGTGTTTCTTGTCAAAACTTTTATATATATATATATATATATATATATATATATATATATAAAATATATATACACAGTCGGGTGCATAAATATTGGGACATTGACAGAATTTTCATATTTTGGCCTCTATTCACCACCACAATGGCTTTGAAATGAAACAAACAAGATGTGCTTTAACTGCAGACTTTCAGATTTAATTTGTGGGTAATTACATCCAAATCAGGTGAACGGTGTAGGAATTACAACGGTTTCTATTTGTGCCTCCCACTTTTTAAGGGAGGGACGGTGTCCGCCTCCGGAGATCCGACCACCGCCTCTCCAGCTGCATGACTGTGTGGCGGCAGCCTATGAGGCGAAGCCTCCTCCGCGTAGGCATGCATCTGGATGCGGTTGGGAAGATGCGGGACCACGGGCCCCAGGTGCCGGTCCATGACCTCTGCCAGGATGCGGAGCTCCCTCCTACTAAAGCTCACGGATCTCATGATGGCAATGACAAATATTTAATTTTGCATACTTTATATAAAACTATGTTGCGATCTGATTGGCTGTCACCACAAAAATGGCGCCTGAACACAGGACAGTGGTTGTTATATTCTAGCTTGCACTACTTCATTCAACAGGAACCTTACCTAGTGGCCCAGCTGGCGTTTGCCTGTGCGGTATAGCGTACACTCCCACCACCTAGCTGTTCCTCTGGAAAGGGGCTGTGACCTGGAAGGGTGTTTTTTTTTTTAGGCGTGCTTTAGTTGTGATTGTGCACATGTGTATTGCGTGGGTAGGTCGCACATTGATACCTGTGAACGCATATGCCTATAAATAGCAGCACCTGCGTTTGAGAATTTGGCAGTCATGGAGGAGGATATGTCCTGTAATTTAGATACTTGCTACCAAGATTAACTTGATGACACACTTGCAGATGTGGATGGTGAGAGTGGGCCTGTGCCAATACCATATGTTCCTCCTCCACCTCCTACAAACACATCACCTCCAAATGTGTCTACACCAGGAGGAGATGAGGAGTCTTCACCTTTTAGATGGCAAGATACAAGGTCAAAGTATTTCTTGTACGGCAACGGATACTCTCTGCCAAGAGGCACTAACCAGATTTTTCAGTGGCGAAGAAGTTATATATCAAGACCGTGGAAAGATCTGGGTGGAAATAACCAAGAAGATCAATCTTTGGCACTCCACTCATTATGCGCTTGCTACTATGAGGAAAAAGGTATTTTTTGTTTTAAAGTTGCAATTTCTTTAAAAATTAAATCTTAAAATTTGGAGTATTTAAATAAAAAAAGCATATTTTTGGATCCCACTGTGTGTGTGTGTGTGTGTGTGTGTGTGTGTATATATATATATATATATATATATATATATATACACATATTGTAACATAGCAAGGTGTTTTAAATACTAATTTGTCATATTCACAATATTAGATGAAGTGACATTTGCAGCCGACTACGGTCAAAAGTCAATTCCCAGGGCCGACACCTAAATGGGCCAGGGGGTCCCCTCCCTGACATCTTGGCTTTAACCAATAGAGAAATCCAGCTCTTGGTGACCTTAGAATTTGGTTATTGGCCAATGCCAATTTAATACATCTGGTGGCTGGCCAAGCTACCCCACATGCTGTGTCTGGTAAATATTTGCATACACCTATCTCTGTATCTGTCTCTTTATGTGTAAAGTCCAAAAATTAATGTGTCATTTCCTTTTTTAAAGGACATGTCGAGGATCAAAGGCTGCAGTGGGATGTGGGGAGGGCACTACCTCCATCAACTGTGCCTTCCCTATCCACCACTGCCACCCTTGCTGAAGTCATCAATGGCTTAAGGTGGCAGTGGAATGGCAAGCTGCAGCCATTGAGACAGTCCAGGCCAGCATTGTGGAGCAAACCTCCATTCTAAGGTCAATTGGCCAAGATGTCAGGGAGATGAAAGACCGACTTCCTGGTCCAAGCGAAGGTGTGAGTGAGGTGGACCAGTGCCCTGCTCTGGATGGAACGAGCTCCGAATAGGGTACACGACGGTCCATCCGGATCCGGAAATTGACATCTCCGGAGTCGGCTGCAAAGCGTCAGAGAAACGATTGATCTTCTTGGCAAATTTCCACCAAGATCTTTCCACAAACTTTTATGTAACTTTTGGCCCAAGATGAGATCTGGTTAGTGCCTCTGGAAAGCCTACAAGGAATACTTTGACCTTGTATCTTGCCATCATATGTGGCAGACATATTTGGTGGGGAATTATGGTTTGTAGGAGGTGAAGGATGGACATTTGGTGATGGCACAGGTCACATTCCACATCTGCAAGTTTGTACCCATTCCAAATTAGTCCAGAAAATCATGTATATTTTTTTTATTTTGTGTGTGTGTGTGTGTGCCCAGAATTGACCGTCAAATTGGTTAATAAAATAAAATAAAAAATTACACTTGTAAAAAAAAATAAAAAAATCTGAGAGTTTTCTTTTAAATATGCATTTAAAATTAAGTTATAACAAAATAACATGTCCTCTATGGCTGCTGTGGAACTACACATCCAAGCATGGGCTGCCACAGTTTTGCTTTTAAGCCATGTAATTACTCTGAAATGGCATGCTGGGATGTGCAGTTCCACAGCATCATGAAAGGAGCACCATTTAAAAAAAAAAAAAGTGTTCAATGTGACATTTGAATTTCACAATTAGGAATGTCTTTTAATTGTAAATAAACATGAAGCAAATTGTTAGCACACTAAAATGTATTAGGAACTGTAAACACACACAAAAAGAAAGTATAAAAGTAGTTGCAATTAAACTCATTTGGCTTGGGCGAAAATACACATTTAAACAGCAATCCGACTGCAATGAGCAGTACCTGCTACTCTCTTCTGTGTGTATGTAACCATCGGTAACTGGGTACCATCTAGTGCAATCAGTGTTTGTGGTAGACCCTATGCTACCTCAAGCATTGTGATCCCCACTGTCTATCAGTTCTGTGACGTGTATGCTGACGCTGACCTGAAATTATGCACGCCCTTAAATTTGTGTAAAAACTCCCTGCCACGCTGTGCTAGTGCAAGCACACCCCATTTACACCCATCTGGCCTTGCAAACACCCACACACGCCTCCATCCTGTCACTCAAACTTGCGCTCTGGAGGTTTGTAGAGAGCGAGCGCTTATGTGCGGACGGCAAACAATCGCTCATAGCGAGCGGGTCGGAATCAGGCCCTGAGATTGAGAATCACTGGCTTATAACACTCCTTCAACTGCCGGGATAAGGAGGTCGCAGCTTATGTGCTGATTAATATTTATCAGCTCGACGTCCCAAACCCATAGAAGCTGATACACACTGAGATATTTCTAGCACAGTCTGTACATGGTTTGCAGGGGGTCAAGCTGGGTGCACACTGCTCGGCTAATCGGGAACGTTTAACCTGATCACCCGGGGATCGCAAAGGTGTGTACCCAGCATTACTCTGCCTGTGTCGTATACAGTGATGTACAGTGTAAAGGCATACTTACCGGCCTTTTTCGATTTTCTTCTTCGGGAGTTGCCTGGAGATGAAACGCAGGTAGGCGGCGATGGTGGTGGGGCCAGACTATCTGCGTCATAAATTCCCACCCCCTCACAGTAAAGTGCTAAGAAACCTGCATATTTTGACTAGGGGCGGAGCCAAATGACGCTGTTCTCATTAGGCCCTGCTCCCTAATCAGGGACCCGCCAATCCCCGATAAAATATTCCCCCTTCTGCACACTACACAAGTGGGTAGAATGCGAGAGAAGTGCCTACTCTTGCGGGGGTGCGGGAAGTAACCTGAAAAATCGGGAGTGTAGGAAAGTAAGGGTATAGGGTTTCATCTTGCTGTTACTAACTCCCACTAGGTTGTAAGAGATTTAAGGGGAGACGTAAGTAACCTTCCAGACTGATAATAGTGGAGAAGTTTCCCATAGAACTAATCGGATACTAGCTATCATGTAATATATCACAATCTACTAAATAACAGTTAGAAATGTTTAAACAAAAAAAAAAAAGCTTGTGTATATATATATATATATATATATAGTGATAGGATCACTGGTAAGGTGGTCTGTGGCAGGTACATTTGTCCCAGATTCCTGTCTTTTGTGTTTTAAACCCCCAGGAGAAAGTCTGCAGTGTAGCAGGCTTGAGTTTCGGCTTTTTGAAAAGCCGGTTCGGGACCTGGGGGTTGTGGGTGAGAGGAGAGGGAGGGCTCCACCCACGGCCACTCCAGGTTTTGGTTCTCGCAGCCTGGTAACAGGCTTGTTAGTTTTCCACCTGAGAGTGGCCAATATAAGCCTAGTGTGTTTAGGGCTAAGTGTCTCACCTGGGAGAGCAGACAGGGAGTTTGCTCAGAGACACTGGAAAACCTATCTGTGAGTGTTGTGCTGTGCCTTTGTTGCTGGCGAGGGCATTAGGCCCTGCCAGGTTCTTGTAGTGAGGGAACCACCTGTAAAGTGAGAGCCCAGCCAGGGCTAGGATTTATGTTTATGGTTTCTTTATGTTGTTTCTGTTTTTCACAATAAAGACTGGCGCCGACTAGCTTGTACTCGAACCCAGACTGGCGTACTGTTTCCCAGCTGCTGTGTGTGTAAGGAAGGAGTCCTCTACCCAGGAGAGGGACCCCTAATCTGACTGTGTCACAATATGGTGGAGAATGCGGGCACCCACACACACTGAAGTTGCAGCGAGAGGAAAACTTTCCGTTTAAAAATTAAAGGGACAGACACCCAATTTGTGAGTGTGGAAAAACCGCTGTGTCCTTGGAGTCCCATAGAGGAGGCGTCAGCCAATGCTCAGAGAGGCAAGGTTCAGCTTCCAACCTACACCCCAGGACAAAATGGAGGACATTATTAAGGCCTTGCTCCAAGCTACAGCAGCTCAGCAGGAGACGAACAAACTTCAGCGGGAATCTACCAGGGCTCAGCAGGAATCCACCAGGGTGCAACTGTTGGCCTTGGAGACAGCCCAGAGGCAACAACAGGTCGCCATCGAGGAAACCCGCCCGGCCTTAGCGGAAAACAGCCAGGCCATAAAAGAGGTGGTACAGCACCTGGTCGCCCGGCCCAGAGATGTTAATACTGGTCCTCCCACCACCACCACTCACTCCGTACGAGCCAGTCACTTCCTCCAAAAGATGACTTCGGGCGATGATGTGGAGGCCTATCTCACCGCATTTGAAAGAACGGCCGAAAGGGAGAGTTGGCCCAAGGAGCAGTGGGCAAGTCTGGTGGCACATTTTCTGTCTGGGGAGCCACAAAAGGCCTATTACGACTTATGCCTGGCTGATGCCAAGGACTATAAAAAACTAAAACAGGAGATCCTAACTCGCTTGGGAGTCACCACCTTTGTTCGTGCCCAACGGGTCCACCGCTGGGAGTTCCATATGGACAAGCCTCCACGTTCACAGATGCATGACCTCGTCCATCTGTCCTCAAAATGGCTACAGCCCGAGACGCTGACGGGACCACAGATCGTGGAAAGGGTCGTGATGGACCGATACCTGCGATCGTTACCTGCGACTCTGCGCAAGTGGATGAGCCATACAGACCCTAAGTCCGCGGACCAGTTGATCGAGCTGGTGGAGAGGTATGTGGCGGCTGAGGAGCTGATGAGTATGCCCCACCGAGCCCTGATGGCGCACCGGCGAACTCCCACAGACATTGGTAAGACGATTCCAGGGGAGAAGGGTGCTGGGCGGTGGAATGTACCTAAGACTGAGGGTGTAGAACCTGGAGACAGGCCTGCCAGGCCGGGAAGGTTCTTGCCCCGTAAACGACTAGACATTAATATGACTCAGTGTTTCCGGTGTGGTGGCTTCGGCCATATTGCCGCTAATTGTTCACTTACAACTGAACCTATGCAATGTGATACTGCTCATGTCTACCGCAGGGGGTCTTTCTTTGCACAGACAGCCTGTACGGCTGACCGGCAGGCTGAGACTGATAAGCACATGTGTGTACTCACTGTAGATGGCAACCGAGTAGAGGCACTGTTAGACTCTGGTAGTTTGGTGACACTTATGAAAGCTGAGCTGGTGAACCCCTTGAGGCGTAAGGGGAAAACTGTTGGTGTGACCTGCATACATGGGGATACTCGATTATATGTTACTGCCGAGGTGAACATCGAGACACCATGTGGTTCTGCTATAGTTTCTGTGGGTTTGGTGCATGGTCTGATGTACGATGCAATATTGGGGAGAGACTTTGCTCACTTCTGGAAGTTGTGGGAAAGCCGTTTTGTTCTGGAAGTGAACAACCCCGATCCATTTGAGAAGGTTATCTATGTAGTGGAGGAGGGAGTTTCTTCTGAGGCAGAGTTATTCCCTTTTTCTACTATGATTGGCGAAGTAGAGAATGCGGAGCGTGAGGGTGGCTCGCCAACTGATGTGCCTCCCACTGAGGTGGGAAGTGTTGTTGGGCCAATTTATTGTCTGCCTGATTTAGAGGTCAGAAGAGAGGTCTTTGCCGTGGAGCAGTTGAATGACCCTACTTTGGTAAAAGCCAGGGAGAATGTAAAAGTAGTTGATGGTAAACCCGTAGACCCTGATAGTCCTTTCTCCTATCCCCACATGGCAATGTGTCAGGATTTGTTATATCAGGTGACTAAGAAGGGGGAAGATATTGTGGAACAACTAATAGTTCCCAAAGCCTACAGAAGAACAGTGTTGGATCTGGCCCATGGTCATATAACGGCAGGCCATCTAGGGGTAGAGAAAACCACTGAGCGAATAATGCAGAGGTTTTTCTGGCCCGGGCTCCATAAAGAGGTATCTGACTTTTGCGCATCCTGCCCTGAGTGTCAGTATCATGCTCCCAGACCACATTTTAAGGGTCCACTAGTTCCATTGCCTATTATAGAGGTGCCATTTGAAAGAATAGCGATGGATTTGGTTGGACCCTTAATGAAGTCTGCCAGGGGACACAAGTATATTCTGGTCATAATGGATTACGCTACCAGGTACCCGGAAGCGATCCCGTTGCGCAATACATCAACCAAGACCATTGCCAGAGAGCTAGTTCATGTCTTTAGCAGGCTGGGTATACCTAAGGAGATACTAACTGACCAGGGTACACCGTTTATGTCAAAAGTCATGAAAGAGTTATGCCGCCTGTTCAAAATTGAACAGTTAAGAACTTCGGTTTATCACCCCCAAACCGATGGGCTGGTCGAGAGGTTTAACAAGACGTTAAAACACATGCTTAGGAAAGTGGTCGACAAGGATGGTAGGGATTGGGATTACTTATTGCCGTATTTATTGTTGGCCATAAGGGAGGTTCCCCAGTCCTCCTCCGGGTTTTCACCCTTCGACTTGTTGTATGGGAGACACCCAAGGGGGTTACTAGACATTGCCAAAGAGACATGGGAGGGGCAGTCTAGTCCTTACAAAACGGTGATTGAGCATGTTTCTCAAATGCAGGAGAGAATTGCTGCAGTAGTGCCGATAGTGAGAGAGCACCTGGAACAGGCTCAACAGGCACAGCAGAGGGTATACAACTGCAATGCTCGGTTACGCAGCTTTGCTCCTGGGGACAGAGTGTTAGTATTGGTTCCCACTGTGGAAAATAAACTTTTGGCTAAATGGCAAGGGCCCTTTGAAATCTTAGAAAGAGTGGGACAGGTCAATTACAAAGTTTACCAGCCGGGGAAAAGAAAGCCGGAACAGATATACCATATAAATCTGTTAAAGCCCTGGAAAGATAGAACGGTACTGTCGGCCGTCCGAGCCCCTCCAGTAAATCCAGGGCCCTTAGTTCCCGTAGTGACAGTGGCAAAAACCCTGTCGGCAATTCAACAATGAGAGGTCAAGGAGTTTCTGATCAGAAATAGGGTGCTGTTCTCTGACGTACCTGGGAAAACCTCGGTCATTAAACATGACATAATCACTGACCCAGTGGTTAAAGTTAATCTAAAGCCCTATAGGTTACCAGAAGCACAAAGAGAATCGGTGTCGAAAGAAATTAAAAATATGCTAGAGTTAGGGGTTATTGAAGAATCACATAGCGAATGGTCAAGGCCCATTGTGTTGATTCCAAAGCCCGACGGGAGTGTGCGTTTCTGCAATGACTTCCGAAAGTTGAACAGTGTTTCAAAATTCGATGCCTACCTGATGCCAAGAGTGGATGAACTGATTGAGAGACTAGGGACGGCAAGGTATTTAACCACTCTTGACCTAACCAAAGGGTATTGGCAAGTACCGTTAACTGAGAGCGCCAAACAAAAGACAGCTTTTTCAGCGCCAGAAGGCTTGTTTCAGTACAAGATGTTGCCCTTCGGGCTACATGGGGCACCTGCTACCTTCCAAAGAATGATGGAAGGCCCCATAGACGGTATGCGGCTGCTTATCTGGATGATGTGGTCATTCATAGTCCTGATTGACAGTCTCACTTACCCAGGGTACAAGCAGTGTTGGACTCCATCTATAAGGCAGGTTTGACAGCCAACCCAAAAAAAGTGTTGTCTAGGCATGGAGGAAGTAAAATATCTGGGATACACCATTGGCAGAGGCCTGATAAAGCCTCAGCTCAATAAGGTTGATGCCATACAAAACTGGCCACGGCCTCTGAGTAAGAAGCAGGTGAGAGCCTTCTTGGGAATTACGGGGTACTACCGGAGGTTTATACCCAACTTTGCCACCATGGCAGTCCCACTGACTGACCTGACCAAAGGCAAACAAAAAGTCATGGTGGAATGGAGTCCTGAGGCAGAAAAAGCTTTTCAGGAGTTGAAAGTAGCATTGTGTTCCCAACCAGTCCTGATGACTCCTAATTTTGACAGGGAATTCATAGTACAAACCGATGCATCAGAAGTAGGTATAGGAGCGGTCCTGTCCCAGAACAAGGAGGGTGAGGAACACCCTATTTTCTATCTAAGCAGAAAGTTGAATGTACATGAGAGAAACTATGCCACAGTGGAGAAGGAGGCGTTGGCCATAAAGTGGGCGTTAGAGGCTCTCGAGTACTACTTGGTCGGAAGAAAGTTCAAATTGATCACTGACCATGCCCCTCTGAAGTGGATGTCCGAAAATAAGGACAGCAATGCGAGAATTACGAGATGGTTCTTGGCGTTACAAACTTTTACATTTTCAGTGGAACACAGGCCAGGAAGCCAGCTGGCCAATGCAGACGCGTTGTCACGCGGTCATTGTTTGGGGGCTTCAGTTGTTCCGCCCCACAGGTCGAAACAAAGGGGGGGGATATGTGATAGGATCACTGGTAAAGTGGTCTGTGGCAGGTACATTTGTCCCAGATTCCTGTCTTATGTGTTTTAAACCCCCAGGAGAAAGTCTGCAGTGTAGCAGGCTTGAGTCTCGGCTTTTTGAAAAGCCGGTTTGGGACCTGGGGGTTGTGGGTTAGAGGAGAGGGAGGGCTCCACCCACGGCCACTCCAGGTTTTGGGTCTTGCAGCCTGGTAACAGGCTTGTTAGGGTTTCCACCTGAGAGTGGCCACTTAGTTTGTTTAAGGCTAAGTGTCTTACCTGGGAGAGCAGGCAGGGAGTTTGCTCAGAGACACTTGAAAAACCTATCTGTAAGTGCTGTGCTGTGCCTTTGTTGCTGGCGAGGGCATTAGGCCCTGCCAGGTTCTTGTAGTGAGGGAACCACCTGTAAAGTGAGAGCCCAGCCAGGGTTAGGATTTATGTTTATGGTTTCTTTATGTTGTTTCTGTTTTTCACAATAAAGACTGGCGCCCACCAGCTTGTACTCGAACCCAGACTGGCGTACTGTTTCCCAGCTGCTGTGTGTGTAAGGAAGGAGTCCTCTACCCAGGAGAGGGACCCCTAATCTGACTGTGTCACAATATATACATAAACATTGAAACGTTGGCAATATTTGTCTCCTGTGATATGTTTGCATTGAGTGCCGCCTGATCTACATGCTGTACAACATATCCCAACGTGTTTGGTTTATGCGAGGAAGGCACCTGCGTTGTTTTCAACAAGCATCAGTGAGGAGTGCTGCTAGAGTGTATTATTTATATATATATATATATATATATATATATTATTCCACATTCTTGTTGCTTGTTGTCTTCATTTTTAGTGAGCTGAATCAATACAGTAAATTTACACTCAAAACAGAGAAATAGGGAGGGTGAACCAGATCAGAGATGTACTAAATCTTCCTAGCATCAGCTAAGACAAACTCCTCCCCTAACAATATTATAGGACAGGATAAAACCACGAACATTCTCAAGCTTAAAAGGTAAAGAACTCCCAACACCTCATGGTGTAATCTCCTTCATGTTTATTTCACCTTCAGTCCTACTGAGATGAGTGGACAGAAGAAAGACTTAGGACCGTATCCAATTAGACGTGAAAACGTTAAATTTTCACATGTGTGAACTTTTTGCACCCTTCGCTCGAATGTGTCACTTTTCGCCGCGATCGCGTATGCGGCTTTTTCAGGCATCCCTATTACATAAGACGATGCGGCATTCGTCTGAAACAAATATGGTGAAAACAGCGCCTGAAAATGGGGAAATGTGCCTGTACCCCCCCCAAAAAAGGTAAACTAACATAGGGGGTCATTCAGACCCACTCGCGAGCGGCAGTACGCTCGCAAGTGGGTCGATGTTCCCCACTGCGCATGCGCACGACGGAGGGAGCTCCGTCGTACGCTTGCGCGAGACCCGACGAGCGAAGGACTTTCCTTCGCTCAGAGTGTCTCATCAAAGGGGGCGTGCTGTCGATGGTGACTGACAGCACGCCCCCTTTGAAGGGCATGCCGGGGGCGTGCCTGCCAGACGGAGGCGTTCCCAAGGGAACGCCTACCGTCTGAAGCCGGCCCCACTGACATCACTAGTGATGTCAGTGGGAGTGATTTTGGCTCTGATAGAGCCAAAATCACTCCTGGCCTTGCGGTTGAGAAACCCAACCGCAGGCTTTTACTCGCAGTTCCGATGGTCGCGATGGTCAAGACCATCGCGACCATCATTTTGCACGCTCGTATATGCTGTGGGTGGTGACCCATAGCTATATGAGCGTCCAGGAGGACGCTCCATATTAATGTAGGTGGGCCCTGATTCAGAGCGAGCGCTCTGGTCAGAGCGTCCGGCTCTGAATCAGGGCCATAGTTTAGAAGTGTATTATTGGGCAAATTCAAATCAAAGGATTTAGTAGTTTTAAATTGTGTCAAATGGCTGTTATATGCATTTTTCTTTGACAAGTGTAAAAAAAATTAAATAAATGTTTTGGGGGGCAAAATACATGCTGCCGTTAAATTAAGGGTACATAAAAATGGGTACAAGTATATTTTTGTGTCATTTTCGGGTACTTTTAAAATAAGTTAAAAATACACCTGCTGCAGCCACCTGCAATACCAAAAATACTTGTCCCATCCATACAGCTCCCCAAATTACCTGCCACACTACCTAAAACCCATTTTCCAACACTTTTACATTTTAACCCCAAAAATGACATTTGATTATTAGGGGGAATTAAGTAAATTAAAAAAATTGTTTTGGCTAATTAGTCATTAGAAGGCTTGTCCAAGTCCCTATATTCTTAGCCCAAAATAGGGGGTCTGTATACTTTTTCACCTGCTCTGAGTTGGTGAAAACTATTTGCTGCTTTTAGCTGCGCAGAATTCGCATGTGCGAAAAGAAGTGGCTGATAGGATAGCACGATACGCATTTTGGGCAAAAAGTTTGCACAAGTGTAAACTTTTCGTCAAACTGCAGCTTTTCGCAGTTAATTGTATATGGCACTTAGGGCCTGATTCAGACCCTCTCACTAGATGCGGCCGCTCGCTCCCAGCATATGGAAATTCAGCTAAGTGACGTCAAGTTAGGCGATCGCAAGGCATAAGCCCGCACATGTCAAAGCCGGATAATCAGCTGCGACATAATCTGTTTACTATCGGAATCTGCGCGACGCCATCTCACGAATGGCGACAAGACTCCATCTTAGAAATAGACCACACAACGCCATTTTGTCAAAACCACAGGGTAACAATCTTCCCCAAAAAAACATACCGACAGTGTTTAACATACATAAAAAATGACTTATTAGCATTAGAACACTTTTTAGTAAACAACTAACAATACACCAGAATACTGTGAGTGTTTTACATATAAATTGGGAATCCCTGTATATAGACAAGAATGGGTGTGGCAATTGTAATATGGCCCAGACACTAGCATTAAATATGCTCTTTTTCAGACAGGCTGGCACCAACATGGTTTGGGGTCTCCACCCTGTTTTGAGAGTGAAGCTCACTGCCCATAACACATTTGCATTGCAGTTTGAAAATGTCAGTAATATATATATATTAAATCCATCATAAATAGAATCTCATGCATAAACACCGAACATTACGCACAGTTGCGCTGCTAACATGACGCACATTAGCGAATGCACGATATCCTGCATGCGAACGCTGTTTATTAGCTGCATAATGCACACTCACATAAAAGGTTCCATAGCTTTAAAGTATAAGATCCAAGTTTTATACATTTATTACAAATGCTGTGAAATAAAGACTATTTTGGTATCTAAGGTTTAATACGTGATAAGTAAGCCGTGTTTGGTATTGTACTGATCTGCATTTCCTCAACAGCTTTCCAGTACCATCGGTGAGAAGATCGCAACATGCATTCGCAACTTATGGACCGTAGAGACTTAAAGCACCAGAATGTACATTGTAAAACCAACATCTTAGATTTGCATGCAGGGGAAATAGAGGAGGCAACAAGCTGTTAGAGGCTGTTCTGTGTCCATTTGAACCAACCTGTTAAATGCCCTGTAACAGATGCACCCGCACTGGGAACCAATGGGATTAGCAACAAACCCCTCTTTTGTGTTGTCTGTTTCTGTGAGGGTATAAATGTGTGTGTTGTGACCCCAGTCTGGAGTCTTCTTGCTGATTGCTGATTGACGGAGGTTTCTTGCTGATGCCGGTATCTGGTCCAGAGCGCGTGCGTAATGTATAACTGTATCTTGGGTCTGTATAATTCTTTGCGCTAAATTGTACTTAGATCACAGCGTGTAACTGACTGTACTTTACTTGAATAATACTTTGTGCTTTGGAAACACATGTTCAAGGTCTAAAGTCTTTATTTTACTGTATGACTGCGTACGCAAATAGCGTCAATTTTAGAGGTTTATAGGCAGGGTTTAGAAGGTATAGGTAGGTGCGTATAGAGGTTGAAATCCAGTATCCTTACACACTATGGGGCCTATTCATTAAAATTCTCTGGAGATAATTAGCTTTATAACTCTCATGGAGTTCTACCTAATTATAGGTGGAATTCATCATTCCACCTCTCAATAAGTATCTATTCCGAAAAGCTGTCATTTTTGCGATGACAGCTTTTCTACCTTATCGCATCTGGAAACAGTGCTGCGCATGCGCTGTTACATCTGTAAAACCAGCGCATGCGCAGCACTGCCTACAGATGCGTTAAGTTTCGTATCCCCCCCCCCTCCCCCCCTCCGCTCACCTTCCCCCCCCCCCCCCCCCCCCCGACTTACCTGTCTGCGCAGCAGCCTCCGGCTCCGTCCTGCTGGTCTGTCATGTGGTTTCCCAGCAGACCACATGACAGATTAGAAAAAAAAAATTATTTTTTTACTTTTTCTAAACTTTCTTGTGCTCTGCTGGGGAGCACACATGACAGACCAGCCTCCGGAGCCTGAGGACGGAGCAGAGCGGCGGAGGGACTCGTCGGGGGACCTGCACACGCTGATACAGGTAAGTGGATTCTGCTATTCGCCACCTCACAGTGGCGAATAGTAACTGCATCAAATTCCGAAAATTGATAATTTTCGGAATTTGATGAATACCACAATTTCCACATCCCCATACTAATGTATGGGGAGTGTGGAAATTAACGCAGGGGAACTTAGCAAGGAGATATCTGTGATATCTCCTGTGTTAAGTCTGTTCATGAATACCAAAATAAGGTTATTTAAGGAAAATGCCCCTATATCTTGGTGAGCGATCACTTTGTGTTTATAGATGGCGCCCAGCCTGTCTTTAGCCCACTAGCGATCGTCATCTCCAGGAAGTATACACAACCATCGATACATCGGATTCCATCGGATCTGACTGCAGCGGTTGAATGTACCCTACCGCAAGCACAGCGAGCACTTCAGTGTATAATCCAGCCAGGTGACGTGTACGATGACGCCTCCTCTGAAATGGCGTTGAAACACTCTGGCATGCCTGCGTTCGCATCTTCACTCCCCCGTTACTACTGGCCTGCCCCTGATTACCACCCACAAACGGCCTCTCCTGTCACTCATTCCACTGGGCTGTCTTTGCTGGGCGAGCGAGCGCTTCCCGATCGCTCAGACTAGTTTGCGCACTGCAATGCTTACGCATGCGCAATTGCATAACATCGGTCGCATACGAGCTAGTGGCCACTTGCGAGAGGGTCTGAATCAGGCCCTTAGTTTGTCTCTCTTTTGATGAGATAATAAAATCCTAATAATTTTGGATTGTTAATGTCAGAAAGCACTATAACATGATTGATCAAGGTTTCTAATACATAGCAATGTTTCACAGTATAAGTATAATAATCTGGATTACATTTTTTCTCTTTTTTCATAAAAAAAAAAACGTAAAAAAAAAAAGTTGATAAAAAATTATATATATATATATATATATATATATATATATATATATATATATATATATATATATATATATTTTTTTTATTTATTTATATATTTTGAACCTATATTTTTTTTTTCAACCCTGAATATAAATAATTGCAATGTGAAGTGGGAAATCTCTAATATCACAGAATATTTCTGTAATTTAGGTCTTTGTTTTTATGCTTCTGCTTTTTTATTTACCGTCTAGCATTATATATAAGATGAAAACTATAGAAGTGTTATGCTTATATTTATCATCTTTTAGCTTTTGTTGTGGCATTGCAGTGTATTTACCACCGTGCACCAGCGGTAGTTGGTTAATCATTCTGTAGCTGGACACGTGTGACATTTAAGAGAGTGACTGTAGTGTGCAGTACTCCCAGAATAGCTTCCTGCCTCTTCATAATTACACTACTCTCTGCCAAGCAGGTTACAGAGGTTGTCTGTCTGGGCTTAGGAAAACAGACGATGACTTGTGGAAGAACATGTAAACCAGAGGCTGGAACTGTGGAATGTCACAGGACTATACACTTCGGGAGAGAATTCAGCACGAGCATATGTGAAATATTTGTTGTTTGCTTAGTCTGAACGGTATTAAATATTTTAAGTACTTGAAAAACTTTTAAAATGTGGATTAATCGCTGTGCACCAGATACCGTTTAATGAAGATCGCTTGGGGGAAAATGTGCTATTTTAAAAATGAGATGTTTCTATATTTAGGGCTCTATTTATTAACATTATTTTTACTAAAATAAAGTGAAAAAGGGTGTTTTCACACCCTTTTCACATTATTTTAGTTTCACCTGTAGTTATTACAGGGCAATTGGAGTAGAATTAGTAAAATTCTACTCCAACCCCCAGTATCACTTATTTTTAGTAAAGCAGATCGCATTTCCAATAATTGTAATGGGAAATGTGATCTGTGTGCAAGTTACTAAAAATAAATTGTAAAAAAATACCGGGGGAAGCCCTGTGATGATAATGCCACCTGGAGGTGGCGTTATCCAGGGTCTCCCCTGGTTACCGGGCTCCCACTCTGCTCTAACGGAGAGAGCAGAGGCGGGAGCCGGTACCAGTAATCAGCTATGTGGTCTAAGTAGACCGCAAGCTGATTACTGTAAAAAAAAAAAGAAAAAAAAATTAAACATTTTTATTTTTCCTTACCTGAATCCAGGGACTGGTGATCGGGCCTCCGGTGATGGCTCCTCTCCGGTCAGCTGGTCTCCCACAGTGCACTGGGGCCCGGTCATCAGGTGATCGGGTCCCAGTGCAGTATGGGAGATCACCTGATCGGGAAGCCCGGAGAAGATCACCGGAGGCCAGGAGGATGCAGGTAAGTGTAATGAAGGGAGGGGGGGTCGCAGGGGTCCGCGATCGCGGGGGGCGGGGCTTAGCGCCGGGGGCGGGGCTTAGCGTCGGTGGGGGGGTAGTAGCGGTGGTCGGTCGGCGCATGCGCGGGCTCTTAGTCGCGGTATTTTTTCCGAAAATACTGCAACTAGAGTGCGGATGGGATCCGCAGGGACAGAGCTTTATCGCAAGCTCTGTCCCTGCAAGGGATTTATAGTAAATCCCTGTGATATTGCCTGAATTCGCAATGCGAATTCACTCGGTAATATCACACTACAATCCGCATTCAATATGCGGATTGTAGTAAATAGAGCCCTTAGTGAGTTCATTTATTCCGCACTAACAGCCCGGGCTCCGCTGTTCTCCTGCCGTGGCCCTGTAGTTCACTTCTATCTACTTATGTGTACATAGGGCATACTTCGCTACTCTCCCAGAACGTTCGGGAGACGCACACATTTGTGTGTAGTACCCCGGACCCTCAGAAGACCCACTGTGTAGCCAATTGGCCAGGACAATGCTGGGATTCGCTGGTCCGTGGGGAGGGGGTGGGGCCAATCTGAGATGATTACAGGAGAAACACATCATTTTGGCTCTGCCCACTCTCGATCAACAGCATTACATTGTAATTGGGCGGAGCCTAATGAAGCAAAGCGCCCAGCCGCAACCGCAAGTTAGCTGCATCACTCTTTTGGGCATCTCCTGGTGGAGAGAATGCAGAAGTAGGCAGGTATGACGTAGGAAAGATGTATCAAGCCTTGGAGAGAGAGAATATTGGGCTTGTGAAGGACGCTGCAGTGCCCAGGTTTGACGGAGGTCACTTGAATTAACTATGTCTATTGCATTTATATTTCTTTTTATTAACATACTTAGATAATGCAGTGCTTTAACATTTGCAAGGCTTTGCCATGCATAGTACATCCTAAACTGATGGGTATAAACATTAATATAATAATGAAACCCCAAAAGTATGTGGACACCCTTTCTAAATAGTTTATTTGGCCATTTCAAACCCATTCGGTGCATAACATCAAGCTTACTGCCATGCAATCTCTACAGTCAAACATTAGTGAAAATAAGTAAGTAAAGTTACGTGCAACGACAGGTCAGCTGTGATGTTTTAGGTTACATAAGCTTGCCAAATGGGAACAATGCGTGTCGAAGCGCATAGCATGTAAAAATTTTCTGAGCTCATTTGCAACACTTAGCTGCAGCCCGTCCCAGTAAAATCCGCCAACCCGCAGGTACTGCCTATTGCCTGGAAGTGACATCTCAGTGGCAGTGCACCCTGCTAATCACAGTTGAACAGGCAGTCCCAGGGGCAGGTTTTTCCTCCCCTGGGATTGCTAATCCGAACTGTGACAGCAGAGAGCGCTTCCACTGGGATGTCACTCTCCTGCCATGATGGCCGCCTTACCAGCTTCTAGAGGGTGCAGCTGATGCAGTCCCTAGAAGCCGGCCAGTTTGCTAATTTGTGCGCTTTCACGGGGCTGTGATTCTACGTATGCAAACAATTACAGACCCCCTCCTCCCAGCCACCACTGCTTACTATCATGTTCCAAACGGCCTATGGAAGCAATGTAGGCACAAAAACTGTTTGTCAAGGGCTTCATGGATTGGGTTTCCATGGCCAATCACCCGCACACAAGCCTCGGACCACCAAGAACAAATCCAAATATAAGCTGAATTGTCATAAAGCACACCACCCTTCAAAACTGGAGCTGTGAAAGCTAGTTATCTGGTAGTTTGATTGGCAAATCTGGGTTTGGTGGATGCCAGGAGAACGCTCCCTGACAAAATGCATATTAACAATTGTAAAATTTGATGGAAGCGGAATAATGTCTTGGACTATTGTTCATGGTTTGACTTGTGCCCCTTAGTACCCGTAAAGCGGTATCTTAACGCTACAGAATACAATAACATTCTAGTGAATTGAGGCCCTGATTCAGAGCCGGACGCAAGTGGCTGCTCGTTCGCTCCGAGCGATGTTTGCCTAACTGCGCATGCGTACGGATCATAATACGCATGCGCAAACCACTCAGTGCGGCCGAAATTCATGTGCTCGCAAAATAGCGAATGCCTGATAATTTGAGTGACCGAAAGAGGCGTATGTGGGTGGTAACAGGGGAAGGTGTTTGAAAACGGGGAGTGGAGATCCGATCGCAGGCGTGCTTAAAGGTCAAAACGGGCGTTTTATGGGTGTGCATATTTAAAACAGCAGCGTCATTGACCACGTCACTGGGTTCTTTTACAGCCAGAACTGCTTGCAAAATAGCGGTTGAAAAAACCAACCACAAGAATAGCGAGCAGTTCATACCCTGGTCGATGTACTCGATTAATCTAATAAATAGCGGACATGACGTATGGTGCGAGCGGCCAGGGGGCGTTTTTATCAAATAAACGAGCGTATGTTTTGCTCGCTCGTTCAGACTTAGAGGTGTGAACAGACTGCAATGTGCGAACGGATCATTTGCATAGCCACCCCTTGTTTTTGAACGAACGCAAATAGCGAACGGCTCTGAATGAGGGCCTGAGTGCTTTCAACTTTGTGACTTTTGTTTTCGAACCTTCTTTCTAGTTTCAGTGAGGCAATTCTGGTCCATCAAAAAATGGTTTGCCAAGGCTGGTGTGGAAGGTTTTGACTGATATCACAGAGTCCAGACTTCAACTCCATAGAGTATCTTTGGGATGAATTGGAAAGTCCACTGAAAGCCTAGTATTAATGCTCAACCTCACCAATGCTCTTCAGGCTGTGTATGCAGATCCCCCACAGCCATATTTCAAAATGTAGTGGAATGTTTTCCCCGAAGAGTGGATGCGGTTATAGTAGCTAAGATTGGGCAGATTCCATATTTATGTCCATGGTTTTGGAATAAGATGTTTAACAAACACCTGTGGGTGTGATGTTTGGGATTCCACATACGTTTGGCCATGTGATGTAGCTTATCTGCATAGCGATAATGGTCCATATAGTAAGTATTGCTGTATTACTTGATGGCTGTATGTTATAAATTGTGAAATGTCTTTTGCTCTGAATATATTAATTTGGGAAGTAGTGAAGATGCTGACTGTTAATATCCCGGCATAACTTGAGATGCTGAGGCTGGAACCCCGACAGCCAGCATCCCAAACATAAGTATAGCGGGTGCGTTAAGTCTTCCTACCTTTGAACCTGATTTTCATTTTATTTATCTGCTTAATATGCAGTGAGACGTAATGATGTGTACATTGATATATGGATGTGACTGTAGGATTTTGTTTTAACCAGCTCCTGGGTTTTTGTATAATATTGCACCAACCTCTCTTCCTAATATTGCATTTACATGTGCAAGGTCCTTAAAGCAATCTACAGTATTTGCAACAAGGGTCAGTGGAGCTTCTATAGCCACAAGCTAGTCATACTGCTCTTTTTCCAGAATGTGACTGCTCTCTTTTATTTAAGCTCAAGTGGGTGGAATGTCTCTTTATACACAGTTATGCTACTGTCTCAACAAAGTAATTTTTGTCAGGAATGAAAGCTAAATAAAAACATATATACAACACATCATTCAAACCTTTCATCAAGTATAGGGGTAAACTGTATTTATTCAGCTTTTAAAAGGAAAAAATGCTGAAAATACATCAATCTCATGTATTTTGTTTGGATGTTAGCTGAAGAGAAGGGGCAATTTGTTGCAACCACCTAAACATTAGTTGAGGGAACATTCTGAAGTAAATAGAACCTGCCAACTGTTCTAGATAGGCTAGAAAAGCCGATCTCAGATCTCGGTGGGCTTTAGGACAAGTTGGGCCCAGTATATCATCATGCATGCTTGCTTTCAATAAATTAAATCAGGGAGATTGTGCAAATAACACAAAGGTGCTGCTGCAAGTCAAATTGGGCTTGTTCTGCTCCGCCAAAAGGGCTTTCTAGCTTCAACTTTCCGTACATTTCCCGCACCTTCTGTTGCTGCTATCACCCCCTCCTCACCTGTTTCTCTGTCCTCTGGACCCCTTGCCTGTCTGTTTCTATTTCTCGCCCCCATAATTGGACGCATATACTTATTGATATTAGACATTTTTGAAAAATAAATAAACCGACCTAAAGATAAACAAGGACAGAGGGTATAGGGAATAGAACTGTGGAGAGGACCACATATGCATCCAGGTTAGACAGTCTCAAGGGTTCAAGAAAGTAATGAGAGATCAGGAGGTAGCATCACCGTGTCTGGTGAAGGAGGCCGACTTCTTGATCAACGTAAGATACCTAAACCAAGTAGCAGTGATTTTTTTTTTTAGATGCTGCAAAAGGGACTTTTTCTACGAAGATCAGAGATTTGATAGTGTTAAGAATCCAGAATCTGCCGTGACTCGTTTCCCCAGCAATTCTTTGCAATGACCTGCATGTAAACCCAGAAATCTTTATTCAAAGAGAGCTTTCTGCTTAAAAGGCAGAAAATAGTTGAATAAACATTATTTGCGGGCCGGGTGCAGACCATGCCCCCTCCATGGGATGTCACACAGGGACGGGGTCACAATTGCAGGTGATTAACGCAATGCCCGGAACATCCTCAGGATGCTCTGGGGAACTGTAAGAACCACGGTGTGACCGTCTGAAGCGTCCTAAGAATGCTCCGGGCGGCACTACTGCATAGATTCTGGCTGCAGGGTGCCATTCTAGTCACCCTGCTAGCTAGATGAGGCTAACAGAAAAAAGCTCAGAGGGCCAGACCAAATTATTCCGGGGACCTTATACAGCTCCTGGGCCTGAGGTTTCCCATCCCTGCTCTAAACAAACTACAACCGTAAAGCCGCGTATCCGCTTGCCACTTAAAATGAGCGATTGAATGATAATGAAATCGTTCATTAATTGTGCATGAATCGGGCATGAAAATGTTGAAAACTATCAGTGATGCACGCTCCTGCTGGTCGTTTTTGACATCCATCATCGCCTGCACATGCTGGTCAATCTGCCGATAACGACAGATAGACCATGGTCAGGGATGAGGGAGGGTGCTTACACTGAACAACATATCGTTCAGTGTAGGCACTCAGGGGAAGAGGAACTACTGTACGATTACAATGTTGTAGTCGTACTGTCGTTCCAATATCTGCTAGTGGATACGCACCTTAAGACTTGTTTGGCACATACATACAGTATACCTCTGAGGTTTGTAGACTGTAATTCATCCATAAGTTTTCTCTAATAAACTCTATGAGCAAGTAACAAAAACAAAACAAAAAAATAAATAAAAAGAAAACAACAAAAAAAAATCTCCAAAACATTTATAAGTTAAATTGTATCCTTAAAGGTACTGGCTTAACTTTCACCCCATTGCTTTTCTGAAAAGTATGATCCCTTACTTAATTTATTACATTAACTTGTTCAGAAACGCTGATATGTCAGTCGGCGGACTGGATGTCTAATCTTATTTTTCAAGATAGTGAAAAAATGTGTTTCAGATGCCACATACAGCGAGTTGCAGATTAAAGTTACAAACCAAAAAATGTTCTAGATGTGACCTTGCAACAAAAACATCATGTTAATATTTTTCAAAATGTAATGCATTTTTTTTTTTAAATTTAGTATAGTCCTGCATTTTAATCAAAGGTGACGTGAAAGAGTTTAGAATTATATACATTGTCTTACAGTACTTCATTTCATTTCAGTATTACATATTTTTAATTAAAGCCCTGAATAAACAAAATGTAGTCCAAATGTTCTCACGCCCTTCCCAAATGGACAATACAGGGTATATAAATATGCTTCAGTAAATCTAAACATTTTTATGTGTGTAGAATGATGTATTGTATGTAAATATAGATTGTATTTTTTGTTGCACACAATAAGGTCAAAACTAAATAAGGGAGTGTCGCTGTAATGTGACTCAGTGAGCTGCTAGTAATATGGTTACCCAACACCAAAATGGTACAATATTAGTCATTACAGCGCTCAAACGTAAGAATTGGTGGTGAATGAAGTTAAAATAGCAAAGAAACAGGGAGAGGGGATGAGTCATAAACTTTTACTAAAGTAATGTCAAAGTACGTACAGCATGCATAAGGTACATAAATACAGGTACAAGATGAACTCTGATGCGACCTCAAAAACATGTAATGGGACCCATACATCGGCAATCAATTAGCCGTTTTGAATATGATAGTGTAGAAATATCTGGAATGTATGGGGTTTGCCGATTCTGACCAAAAAGTGATCAGAATCGGTAAATCAGGTTGTCCAACATGTTGGATTTCACCGATCAATCGCGGCTGTAGATTGCCAGTGTATGGTAACAATGGGCCGATTTGCGTACCGTTGGCAAAGGTTTTTACCTCCTCAGCCAGCACCGCTAAAGAGGACGCAGCTTCCTCCATCAGACATAACTAAAGACTGATCCCGGCATTGACATTCTATCTCTGGCACGTTAGACAGCTCCACGCAGCGAAGGAATGGGTCTGGGCCCTCCAAACACACCTGACCCTTCTTTACCTTTTTCTCATACAAACTACATTGATATATAATATATAATCAAGTTTTGATTAGATGAATAGGACAGCCATGATTGTCAGACAGTGACTAACATTTCTACAGTAACGGGTACTTTGCTCATGACTTACTACCGTGTGTTCCAACCATACTGCACCGCTATTAGATAAACAGTATTGCTAGTTACCAGTGTCTGCTTTATTTTATTTACACATGAAGATTATGCTACCTTGCAATAACTAGTCTCCCACCTGCAACTACAATTGTTGTTTTACCACATAATCTTCTACACTGTAAGTTCATTTGGGCATGGACATTTTTGCCCTAGTTTCTTGCCACTATATGTAATTTGTTTGCTTGGTGATTACCTCAATATACAGTGCTGCTTAATATCTGACAATGATATAATAATAAAGGTATCTAGGTCAGGCCTATACAACTGGTGTCCCCCAGGCCAAATACAGCCCGTAAATCAATGCAAACTGTCATACAAGCTGCTGCTCTTTTAGCCCTGTTGTGGTTGTTGGGTTTTTTCTCCCCATCCGGACTGTAACTAGGGATGTGCGACCTGTGCTGTTGCACAAATGGCCCAGGGGGTGTCACTGTCGCTGGCCCATGCTTCAGTGGTACATGGCAGAGACCTCTGGGGTATAATTTAAATGTTGGGGTTGGGGACAATCTGGATACTGTGCTTAGTTAGCCCTTTTTTTTTTTTCTCTAATTTTGGGTGCTTTATAAGAATGAGATAACGAGTACAGAACAGTGAAACATATGCATAAGACGTGAGCTGCTTTACAGCAGGAATGAATGGTGATACCTACATATCTACAAGTAAGGTGATGCCTTCTATAGTCGCAATATGCTGTGTATGGGGTCTTAGGGCAAAGAAGGATAGAGAAAGAGGGTTCTTCTAATTACATGCAACAAGGCTTTTAGCAGCGACTAAAAGGTGGGACGCCAGTTTGATGAAGAGTTTGCTTAGATCTCAGGGGGAGGGGTGTAGCATAAAAGAAATATCCACATACCTTTTTTCTGTTGTGGCCTAAGTAAGCTATTGTGATAAATACATGTACATCAGAGGGGTTAAGTATTTGCATACTGTCAACATTTGGGAATAGGGGAGAGCTCCACAAAAAATATGCCAGGTTTCTGAAGCACAATAAACCCTACGATCACATACAAACAGTATAGTAAATATATACAAATTTGGCATTACTGTGGTCTCGTGGCATGCGGGCATGCATAAACCGCATGGGGCGCACTGTAGTATGGTATAACGTGAACTGGGTTACATATTTTGTTCTGTTCTATTTTTTTTGTACATTTTGTTCTGTTTAAATCATATTTGTGTACTCTTCTGTAGCGTTCGGGAGACTCGCGAATCTCCGGTGGTTCTCCCATAATACAGGAAGAGCAGTCGTCTCCTGGAATCTTCCTACTGACCACCCACTTCATGGAAGTATTCACGCAAAAGTGTAGTGTGTTGTGCATATGACGGTATCATGCACTCTGCATTTTCTTGTATTGCATACAAGAGGGTGTGCTACATTATGTGCCCTCATTGGCTTTATATGTCTCACAGTCAGCTGTTGGTGAAGCTGTGATTGTATTAGAGGGATGCAGTCAATATCCAGACTGTGGGGATTCCGGTGCTCAGAATTCCGGCGCGGGAATCCCGACACTTGTCAAAGTCCCAGCGCCGGCATTCCGACCACCGGGATCCCGAAGGTAAGTAGCGGGGTTGGGGGGAGGGGGTTAGCGATATGAGTCGGCACTAGGGGGAGGGTTAGGTTTAGAGGTGTGGGGAGTGGGAGGTTAGGTTCGGACACCGAGGAGGGAGGGTTAGGGTAGGGGGAGTGTTAGGATACCTACCGACAGGTGTCGGCAGTACCCTAACCCTGTCGGGATGCCGGCATCCTGTACCCATCCCGTACTAGATCATTTTCCCTTCTTAACTTATTAGAATAAATAATAATTTTGGGGTTTATGTACAGTACGAAGCCTTGGATAGCGATAAAGTGGATGGAAATAAAATACCAACCAATCAGCTCCTGTCACTTTACAGGCTGTGTTTGAAAAATGACAGGAGCTGATTGGTTGGTACTTTATCTACATCCACTTTATCTATCTCCAAGGTTTGGTACATAGGCCCCTCTATCTCTTAAAAATTGCTACCTCTGCCACATCCACCACGCTCAGACCAAGTAAATCCTCAGTGGAGAGAGCTGATGTCCGAAAAAGTGGAGGCAGTGGATAGACAGAGCTTTAGCCAATTGACAAACAATGCATGCTTGCGCCCCTCCCCCTCTTTCCTGATGCAATGCGATCCGCACCTCCATAGGCTGCAAGCAGAATCAGCCTCCTCTAGTTAATGCGTGGAAGCCACTGAAACTGGATCCCTTTTGACTTCCGCGCTTACTCAAGGTTACCCCACTGACAGCTACAATGCCGGGAACAGAACAGGTGACAGTGGTAGGTTCAAAGAGTTGGTGGCAGTTGGCAAGGCCAATACATCGAGCTTAGAGGTAAATTGAGTGGTTTTAGGCTTAGTGGTACTATTTGTTGTCTGTATTTAAATAAATTAACAACTTCTTGTTTTAATTAGAAAATAGTAAATTTACGTCTGGAATGTGACCGTTGGCTCTAGCTGGTAAACCTTCTAAGCTTTCGGTATTTGTTACGGGTACGACATTTGACATGTGTGCCGGCTGTGGGATTTCCTTCACTGTTTAGTCACTCAGGGGCAGCACAGATGGTGTAATGGTTAGCATTACTGCCTCACAGCACTGAGGTTGCGGGTTCAATTCCCACCTCTACCCTAACTGTGTGGAGTTTGTATATTCTCCCTGTGCTTGCGTGGGTTTCCTCCGGGTACTCCGGTTTGCTCCCACACTCCAAAAAATATACTGGCTCCCAACAAAATTACCCCTAGTATGTGTGTGTGAGCATGTGGTAGGGAATATAGATTGTAAGCTCCACTGGGGCAGGGACTGATGTGAATGGCCAAATATTCTCTGTAAAGCGCTGCAGAATATGTGTGCGCTATATAAATAACTGGTAATAATAATTTCCTCCTTAAACTAAATATCCACATATAAATATAATTGTTCTCAAGAATATAAAAAGGGAGCCGCCAGCTACTACTGCAAGTTATGTGTACAATGATCAGACATGACGAGTCTGTGCTATTCTGGCTTCTGTAAAGTTGATGATGAGCATTAAAGCGTGCACAGGCCAGGAGAAAGCAAAAGAAAATAGCGCCGCTGGGAATAGTAAGATCACTTGGTATTTTCACCTTATGGAAGTGGCCAAACCTGTTAAGCTTAAAAAAAAAGAAAGTGTTTTTTTTTTCTTGTTGCTAATGAAACGGTGCCCTATTTCTGCAACAGACATGCCTTGTAATGATGAGGGTGCACTAACCATTGGGGCAACAGCACTTTACAGATCACATTATTTCTGCCTGCAAACTTTATTTATTGAAAAATAAAAGTCCTGCCTTCCTGCTTTAGTTTCAGATATAGGGCTCTATTTATTAACATTATTTTTACTAAAATAAAGTGAAAAAGGGTGTTTTCACACCCTTTTCACATTATTTTAGTTTCACCTGTAGTTATTACAGGGCAATTAGTAAAATTCTACTCCAACCCCTAGTATCACTTATTTTTAATAAAGCAGATCGCATTTCCCATAATTGTAATGGGAAATGTGATCCGACCAGAGTTACTAAAAATAAATTGTAAAAAAAATACCGGGGGAAGCCCTGTGATAATAACGCCACCTGGAGGTGGCATTATCCAGGGTCTCACCCAGTTACCGGGCTCCCACTCTGCTCTAACGGGGAGAGCAGAGGCGGGAGCCAGTACCAGTAATCTGCTATGTGGTCTGAACAGACCGCAAGCTGATTACTGTAAAAAAAAGAAAAAAAAATTGTAAACATTTTTTTTTTACTTACCTGAATCCAGGGACCGGTGATCGGGCCTTCGGTGATGGCTCCTCTCCGGTCAGCTGGTCTCCCATAGTGCACTGCGGCCCGGTCATCAGGTGATCGGGTCCCAGTGCAGTATGGGAGATCATCTGATCGGGATTCCCGGAGAAGATCACCGGAGGCCAGGAGGATGCAGGTAAGTGTAATGAAGGGAGGGGGGGGGGTCCGCGATCGCGGGGGGCGGGGCTTAGCGTCAGTGGGGGGGTAGCAGCGATGGTGGGTCGGTGCATGCGCGGGCTCTTAGTCGCGGTATTTTTTCCGAAAATACCGCGACTAGAGTGCGGATGGGATCTGCAGGGACAGAGCCTTATCACAAGCTCTGTCCCTGCAAGGGATTTATAGTAAATCACTGTGATATTGCCTGAATTCGCAATGTGAATTCACTCGGTAATATCACACTACAATCCGCATTCAAAATGCGGATTGTAGTAAATAGAGCCGATAGGCTCTAGCAGAGTAGATCTAGGGGTAAATTTACTAAAGTGAGAGTTTTAGAAGTGATGTTGCCCATAGCAACCAATCAGATTCTACTTAACATTTAACTAGCTCCTTCTAGAAGATAATAGCTAGAATCTGATTGGTTGCTATGGGAAACATCACTTCTAAAACCTCTCACTTTAGTAAATTTACCCCATAGAGTTAGTTTTCCTGAACTTGACATTATTTTCATACTGTACCTTTGATTCAGTCACTTTATAAGGTCCTAATTAAAATCACTATGGTGGGTATTTCGACTCACTGGAGAAACTTCTGCTACTTGAATTAGGCCTAATGCTGGGTACACACCTGGCTAACTTGTCCACCGACTAAGCGACCGATTGGTAAGCCAATATACACTTACCCATTTGCAGCTCAATTTATTTGGGCAGACATCCCAACTGGGCGGGCATTTAAATTTGCCTGACTAGTTGAGATGTCTGTGTCGGCGGTCTCTGCAGCAAATGTACGGCCGGTCAGTCGGTCGTCCTTACACCGATATATTGGCATTGGCTGTGCTGCAGGGCGATGCGATATGTCTGTGAATTATGTTGTTCAGATCTATCGTCCGTACACACGGACAAGATGCGCTACGCCATGTGTCGTTTGTCGGCTGCAACGACCAACATTTCGCATAGTGTGTACCCCAGCATTAGGCCTGAAATCATGTGTTGCAAATTCATAAACACACTGCAGCTGTCATTGGAGTGGAAACAAACTTTGAATTGTGATCATTGTTAAGATGATTACATAGATAAGTTGACAACAATTTGTGAAATAGAATTGAGTGAACAGGCAGAGGCCAGTTCCAAGCATCAGGTGTTTTTCCAGTAAAGTGTAACGCCAGGCATTATAATATTAATTGGACTAAATCATTTTTGAAACCCATTAGAGTTTTTGTATTTGTTTTAGTTTCCATAATTAAACATATTGGAGGAAAATAAATACCATATTAGGAGTTAGAACACATTGTATATAGTTTGTTCCTGTATTATTTCACTGTATAAAAAATTACATTGACTTATCAGAACCAGAGTTCTAAGTCAGTATTGTGCCACTGTTAATACCTGTGACTGCAAACTGGAAAATTGTAAAAAAAAAAAATGACATGCAAAATTAAAAATAATAATTAAATAATAATAAAAAATATATATATTTTTTTGTGTGTGTGTGTGTGTGTGTGTATATATATATATATATATATATATATATATATATACACATACAGTCAGGTGCATAAATATTGGGACATTGACATGAAACAAACAAGATGTGCTTTAACTGCAGACTTTCAGATTTAATTTGAGGGTAATTACATCCAAATCAGGTGAACGGTGTAGGAATTACAACGGTTTCTATATGTGCCTCAAACTTTTTAAGGGGCCAAAAGTAATGGGACTATCAACTCAAAAGCTATTTCATGGACAGGTGTGGGCTATTTCCTCGTTATTTCATTATCAATTAAGCAGGTAAAAGGTCTGCAGTTGATTCTAGGTGTGACATTTACATTTGGAATCAGTTGCTGTCGACTCTCAATATGAGATCCAAAGAGCTGTCACTATCGATGAAGCAAGCCATCATTAGGCTGGAAAATCAAAACAAACCCATCGGAGAGATAGCAAAAACATTAGGTGTGGCCAAATCAACTGTTTGGAACATTCTTAAAAAGAAAGAATGCATCGGAGAGCTCAGCAACACCTAAAGACCCGGAAGACCACGGAAAACAACTGTGGTGGATGACGGAAGAATTATTTCCCTGGTGAAGAAAAACCCCTTCACAACAGTTGGCCATATCAAGAACACTCTCCAGAAGGTAGGTGTATATGTGTCAAAGTCAATAATCAAGAGAAGACTTCACAAGAGTGAATATACAGGGTTCACCACAAGATGTAAACCATTGGTGAGCCACAAAAACAGGAAGAACAGATTAGAGTTTGCCAAACAACATTTAAAAAAGCCATTACAGTTCTGGAACAACATCCTATGGACAGATGAGACAAAGATTAACTTGTACCAGAGTGATGGGAAGAGAGGAGTATGGAGAAGGAAAGGAACTGCTCATGATCCAAAACATACCACCTCATCAGTGAAGCATGGTGGTGGTAGTGTCATGGCGTGGGCATGTATGGCTGCCAATGGAACTGGTTCCCTTGTATTTATTGATGATGTGACTGCTGACAAAAGCAGCAGAATGAATTCTGAACTGTTTCGGGCAATATTATATGCTCATATTCAGTCAAATGCTTCAGAACTCAGCTTCAGAACTCATTGGACGGCGCAGATGGACAATGACCCGAAGCATACTGCAGAAGCAACCAAAGAGTTTTTTAAGGCTAAAAAGTGGAATTTTATGCAATGGTCAAGTCAATCCCCTGACCTGAATCCGATTGAGCATGCATTTCACTTGATGAAGACAAAACTGAAGGGAAAATGCCCCAAGAACAAGCAGGAACTGAAGACATTTGCAGTTGAGGCCTGGCAGAGCATAACCAGGGATGAAACCCAGCATCTGGTGATGTCTATGCATTCCAGACTTCAGGCTGTAATTGCCTGCAAAGGATTTGCAACTAAAACTGCATACACACACAACGATTTTTTGAACGATTATCGTTAAACGATATCGTTTAAAAAAATCGTTCACTTTCTGAGTCAATCGATGAACGATTATTGTTCATGCGCGTTCACGTTTGTTGTTTGTAGTTCAGTCAGACTTGTCAACTTTCATTAAGTTAATATGCAAAAATCGTTTGTAGTTCATAAAAATTGTTCATTACATTTAAATGAACATAGTAAATGAACAACTTTAGTAAACGATTTTAGTTCATTTTTTCAAGGTAGACAATCGTTTATTAAAATCGTTCATTAACTCAATCGTTGTGTGTGTATGCAGCTTAAGTATTAAAAAGTGAAAGTTAAGGTGCATTACAGAAAACGATTTAGTTAATGAACGATTTTAGTAAACTATTTTCTACCTTGAAAAAATGAACTAAAATCATTTACTAAAGTTGTTCATTTACTATGTTCATTTAAATGTAATGAACGATTTTTATGAACTACAAACGATTTTTGCATATTAACTTAATGAAAATCGTTGAGTTGACAAGTCTGACTGAACTACAAACTACAAACGTGAACGCGCATGAACAATAGTCGTTCATCGTTTGACTCAGAAAGTGAATGATTTTTTCAAACGATTATCGTTAAACGATATAGTTTAACGATAATCGTTCAAAAAATCGTTGTGTGTGTGTGTATGCACCTTAAGATTTAGGATTGTTTAGTTTGTCCCATTACTTTTGGCCCCTTAAAAAGTGGGAGGCACATATAGAAACCGTTGTAATTCCTACACCGTTCACCTGATTTGGATGTAATTACCCTCAAATTAAATCTGAAAGTCTGCAGTTAAAGCACATCTTGTTTGTTTCATTTCATAGCCATTGTGGTGGTGAATAGAGGACAAAATATGACAATTCTGTCAAGGGCCCTCATTCAGAGCCACTCGTTAGCGGCAGTACGCTCGTTCCGAGCGATGTTTGCACATCTGCGCATGCGTATGCTTTTTAGTACGCATGCGCGAACCAGTCAGTGCGGCCGAAAATCGTTGGTACGCAATATAGCGAGGGCCTGAGTGACAGAATGAGGCGTATGTGGGTGGTAACAGGGGAAGGTGCTTGAAAATGGGGAGTGGAGATCCGAACGCAGGCGTGCTTAAAGGTCAAAACGGGCGTTTTATGGGTGTGTATATTTAAAACAGCAGCGTCATTGACCACGTCACTGGGTTATTTTAGAGCCAGAACTGCTCGCAAATTTGTGGTAGCAAACACCAACCACAAGAATAGCGAGCAGTTCATACGCTGGTCGATGTACTCGATTAATCTAATAAATAGCGGACATGACGTAGGATGCGTGCGGCCAGGGGGCGTTTTTAACAAATAAACGAGCGTATGTTTTGCTCGTTCGTTCAGACTTAGAGGTGTGAACAGACAGCAATGTGCGTACGGATCATTTGAATAGCCACCCCTTGTTTTTAAACGAACGACCGCAAATAGCGAACGGCTCTGAATGAGGGCCCATGTCCCAATATTTATGCACCTGACTGTATATATAGCATGTATGTTGAGTCTCCCATATCCAGAATGCTTGGGACCAGGGGTATTTTGGATATCGGAATACTCCGTATTTTGGAATATTTGTATATCATAATGAAATATCTTTAGAATGAGACCCCAATATACACACAGAATGCATTTATGTGTTATATACACCTTACACACACAGCCTGCAGGTAATTTTTTACAATATTTTCAATAATTTTGTGGCTCAAGCAAAGTTTGTGTACAGAAATGAAATTAATTTATGTTTCATATACACCTTATTCACACAGTTTAAGGTAATTTCATACAATATTTTTAATAATTTGTGCCTTAGGCAAATTTTGTGTACATTGAACCATCAAAAATCAAAGGTTTAATTATTATTACATGCCAAAATTATTCCGTATTTTTGGAATATTTGGATATGGGAGACTATAAATATATAATGTCTTCATTCTAGCACCCTGCACCTGTCATAACCTAGTTCCTCTTTCTTGCCTGGGGTGTCGCTCTCTGTTCTGGTGCTACTAGTACACACTCGTCTAACATCAGAAGTTTGTTGCATCAGCTGAGTGTGCTAGAATCATCATAGCAGACAGCGACACCCTGGGCAGGAAAGAGGAACTGCTCGGGTTGTACAGATGCAGGGTGCTAGAATGAACACTATATGTATGCTGGGACAGATTAAGGGGGGGGGGCGACAGGGTCATCCTGGGGCCTCCACACACAGAGGGGCCCCTACCTCTAGTGCACCAGCCGAAGTGGGGGCGGAGCCAATACGACAAACCCCTCCCCAATATCACCAATGAATCGCGGGATTACGGCACGAGGGGGCGCCCCGCTTTCATTTGCAACCAGCAGCTCCTGCATGTAAGCGTGTATGTGTACTGTTTTCATGTGCATGTATGTGTTAGTGTGTATGTATGTTTGTGTGTACTAATGTGTTATTGTATATGCAGTACGTGTTAGTGTGTGTATACTGTGTAATTGTTAGTGTCTATATATGTGTATGTATGTGTTAATGTGTATATATGTGTTAGTGTGTTTGTGTTCGTGTGTGTGTATAGCACCTATCCTTGTGTATCAATGCCTATTTCCCTATAGATTGTAAGCTTGCGAGCAGGGCCTTCCTACCTATATATCTGTCTGTTATTACCCAGTTTTGTTCTATCAATGTTGACAATTGTAAAGCGCAACGGAATATGCTGCGCTATATAAGAAACTGTAAATAAATAAATAATAAATAAATAATACTGTATATGTGTTAGTGTGTATGTTATATACAAAATATACGTTTGCTGCATAATTTAGTTGCCCCAGAGCTCTCGCAAGCCTTAATTCGGCCGTGTGTGTGTATGTATACAGGGCCGAAACTAGGATATCTATCACCCGGTGCAAGGCAGCAATTTTGCGCCCCCTCCCTTCCCGTACCTGGATTTTGTCCTTGCTCCTCCATAAGGCAGTGCCACACACCAGAATGCCCATTACACATTATGCCACACACTGTAATACATATTACCAAAGTTCCACTTACATATTTGCCCGACACCATTTTATGCCCCACTGTAAGGCTTCTAATTACTTTAAAATTACCTGTTCGTTGCCATGGGGTTCCATGCTCGTTGCCAGGGGTTACATGCTCGTTGCCATGGGGTTTATGCTCGTTGCCAGAGGGTTTCATACTCCTTTCTATGGGGCTTCATGTTCATTTCCAGGGGGGTTTATGCTCGCTGCCATGGGGTTTATGCTCATTGCCAGGGGATTTAATGGGAGAAGATGTAGCTTTCAGCATCTTCTCCCTGCAGCGCCAGCGTTCCCAGCACCATTTTTGGATGGCCGTTTCTCCCTGCAGCGCCAGCGTTCCCGGCACTTCCGGGAACGCTGTGTGCATTGCGCTCTGCTAACAGACACTAGAGGTCCAGTAGGACCTCTAGCATCTGTCTCCTCCTTGGTGGCGGCCATTTTTGGATGGCCGTTTTCAGCAGAGTCCATGCGGACGGCTAGTCCGCATGGAATCTGCTGAAAACGGCCATCCAAAAATGGTCCACTAGATACTAGAGGTCCAGTAAGGATCTCTACCATTTGTCTCCTCTTTGGCGGCGGCCATTTTTGGATGGCTGTTTTGTGAAACTGCAGCTCCCAAGCCACCGCGAGCAAGCTTTTTTTCACCTCCCGCAATCTGGCACCCGGTGCACGTGCACCTCTAGCCCCCCCCCCTAGTTGCGGCACTGATGTGTGTATATATTTTTATACTATGAAAATATATATAGTGTGTGTGTATACATATATTATACTGTACACACACACGCGCACATATATATATATATATATATATATATACATATATATATATATATATAGTGGAAGTATAGAAGCCATTTTGTATCTTATAAGAATACATTGTGTTTGACAAATTATATATATAAACAGCATGATGCACTCCTCCGGCACTTTGATATCATAGGGCATACAGCACAACTTGCTCTGGTGCCCTCCTCGTGGGGTATATACCCCTACTCCATATACACCACAAAAACAGGCGGCACTCAGAGCCTTATATTCCATAAACCATCACCAGAGGGATTTATTCAGTGCAAATGTAAATCTACATTTGCATTGCACTGAATAAATCCCTCTGGTGAGGGTTTATGGAATATAAGCCTCTGAGTGCCGCCTGCTTTTGTGGAATATATATATATAATTTTTTTTTTTTTTGGAGACCGTACACAAGACACAGTGGTGTAACCCATAGCAAAAGATCAGTTGGTTACACACTAACAAATAGGACAAGTAAAACCTGATAAAATTTAATGGTTTCTGATTGCAGCACAGTAGACTGGTTTACGAATATTTCTTTACTGGAAAGACACTCAACAGAGTGCCCTGTTCTTTCCACAAGCCATTCAATAGATGTTACAGACACCTTCTAAATATGTTTGATCAAGTGGCTTCTTAATCTCAAGGGATTTGAACTGTTGGAGAAGTGAGCATTTTATAATTGCTGATGTGCTATCTCCATGTTCTGCCATAATATTTTTCTCCACTGTATGAGATAAAGATGAAAATAATCTATGATCTTCTAAAGAATATAATCCTATCGGATTAGTTGAATTACAACTGCATGCAGTACATGCAAAATATATATATATATTAATTTTTAAAGCAAAATTTTACTCAAAGGATAATGTGGCACAAAACATGAGTAACAATACCTTTGTTGTCCTAGGTGTCAAATTGATGTAAAGATTTTTTTTTCTTTCTTTTCATAATTTTTACAATTAAGCACATCCAAATTGTCTACAAATAATAATAATGTTGTATAAAGTTGCATAAATGGAAGGAAACCATGCAAACATGTAGAGAACATTGACACTCTACACTGATAGGTCCTTGGTGGGAATCGAACCAAAGACCTCAGTCGCATGAGACATTAAGCTATCCCTTCTGCTAACGTCTGCAATGGTTAGCTTGCAGGCCATAGGCATCCACAATGATAGACTGCATTGTGAGATTATACAGTCTTTTTTATAGGCACTTAATAGTCTTGTATAAAGAAATGAGGAACCTTTAGCACAGTCTAATACAATTATAAGTTAATGTTTTTTTTCCAGGAAATAGTAAAAGCAGATAACTGCAGATTTACCGTTAAAATGTGGTCACTGGCTGCTGTAGCAGCTGTTATGGAAGTTGAGGTCAGACTCCTGTCACATTGGCTGGCACCTGTGTAAATAGTGATATATATATATTATTTGGGATGAATTATTGCGTTCTTCCGTCTGGATAGTCCCATGTTTTAAACATTTTCTTGATTATTATATATTTTTTTATACCATATAAGGTCCAACTTTTGTTGTAAAATATACATGCCAGTTCCAGGGATAAGGGGTAACTTAATGTCTACCTGGTATAGGGGTGTTCTCGTCCTAATCCAGGAGTCTCCTACATACTTGCATATGTTGGGGATCTCTTCTTAGATTGGCCCTGAAATGGGAGGTCCAAGCGCTAAGTGCCGGGAGTAGGTTGGCGTGATTTGTGTTGTCATGGCCCTTCCGGCTGCACAATACTATGATTCACGGCATTATGCAGCGGTGCTATAATTGATCGAAACATGGTATTGGTATCACATCCAGTCCTGTCCATTTCACTAGTGAATTGGGAGGGTTCCCTTCTCTCCAAGGGCGAGACGTACTAAGCTTTGGAGATAAAGTACAGACCAATCAGTTCCTGTAATTTTTTAAACAGAGCCGCAAGCTGACAGTTAGGAGCTGATTGGTTGGTGCTTTATCTCTCTCCACTTTATCTCTCTCCAAGGCTTAGTGCATCTATCCCCAAGTGTTCAGAGTGAACCCTTGGACATTCTGGAAGAGTAGGCAAGTATGGTATACAAACATCTAACCAGGCCCGGATTTCCCACAAGGCAACCTAGGCGCTCGCCTAGAGCCCCGCGAGTCCCAAGGGGCCCGTGGATGGCCCCTTTTTCCCAAGAAATCTGGCCGGTCAAAATGCTCCCAGAGGAGCAGTGTACGAGTACCGTGTAACATCATGATGTCACGAGGACCCGCTTATAGAGTCCCACTGTGGCGCCGCTGTCTGCATTGTTAGGGTAAGGGTTGAGTTAGGGTCAGCATTAGGGTAGGGATGCTTTGCATGAATCAGGAACGCAAATAAAGTGCTATGGATTGTTTGAGGGAGGGGGGCCCTTTGTGGGAAGCGTTGGGATAACTGCAGAAGTGGTTCTGATAAGGTCTGTAATGGGGCACAAATGCACCTCGTGTCGGCCCCGCCACCTGAGCGTGCAACGTTATTATGTCATGGAGAAGGGGATGTGACCAGCAGCTCAGGTAAGTGTATCGCTGCCCGAGCGTCATCCGGATGCCCGATCGTCTGCATTTACTGTGCAGGGTGCCCGTCTGTAGGAGTGTCATCCGGATGCCCAATCGTCTGCATTTACTGTGCAGGGTGCCCATCTGGAGGAGTGTCATCCGGATGCCCGATCGTCTGCATTTACTGTGCTGGGTGGCCATCTGGAGGAGTGTCATCCGGATGCCCAATCGTCTGCATTTACTGTGCAGGGTGCCCGTCTGGAGGAGCGTCATCAGGATGCCCGATCGTCTGCATTTACTGTGCAGGGTGGCCATCTGGAGGAGTGTCATCAGGATGCCCGATCGTCTGCATTTACTGTGCCGGGTGGCCATCTGGAGGAGTGTCATCCGGATGCCCAATCGTCTGCATTTACTGTGCAGGGTGCCCATCTGGAGGAGTGTCATCCGGATGCCCGATTGTCTGCATTTACTGTGCAGGGTGGCCTTCTGGAGGAGTGTCATCAGGATGCCCGATCGTCTGCATTTAGTGTGCAGGGTGCCTGTCTGGAGGAGCGTCATCAGGATGCCTGATCGTATGCATTTACTGTGCAGGGTGCCCATCTGGAGGAGCGTCATCCGGATGCCCAATCGTCTGCATTTACTGTGCAGGGTGCCCATCTGGAGGAGCGTCATCAGGATGCCTGATCGTCTGTATTTAGTGTGCAGGGTGCCTGTCTGGAGGAGCGTCATCAGGATGCCTGATCCTATGCATTTACTGTGCAGGGTGCCCGTCTGGAGGGACCACAGGACGCTGGCTGCAGGGTGTCGTTCCAGGCACCCTTCTAGCCAGGAGCAAGGGCAGGGGTGAGCGATGGTGCTGCCCACAGAGCTGCTGCGCTCTGTGCGACGGCGCCCATCGCCCATATCTAGTTGCGGCCCTGGTTCTGATACATGTACATATTCCTGTGCAAAATAACGCTAGTTATTTACTCCCTGTTTCAGGTCAATGAAAGTCCCTAGGGAGGTTTAATATATACAGTATTTCCTTTCCTTATTGCATCATGTGTGCATATGACCCTGCAATTTTGGCAGTTAACATGCAAAAGAGATAGACACGTAGAACCCTTACATTCTGCATAACTGTTACAAGTATAGGATAAACCTGTTCTCTTACAGTAAAGTTGTCTGCATGACCTACTACTGTACAGAGGTATTTCTTAGCTGTGCTTGGAAAGGTCATCCTCCTATATATAATCTTTACAGCAAGGGCTACAAAATAAAACTAGCCGTGTTTTGGAGTATGGATTGCCTATATGTATGCACCAAATAATGACACTGTCATTGTGTCATTTCCTCAGTGTATTATTAATAATTAAAGCAAATTATCCATAGTTGGTGCTTCATAAGAGTGGATGGTCCAAGAGTGCCAGCACATTCTTCTTCTCTTTTTGAGACCCACAAACTCTACTATATGATCACCCTTCACAGATGCTCCTATATCCTGTGATATTGCAGACAATATCGAATGATCAGTACAGTTTCACAGCTTGATGCATGGGTATTTTGTAGTAAGTGAAATATATTAAATTTTGATTTCCAATTATTTTTAGAATCCTTTTTACTTTTTTTTTTTAACTGAATGTAGAACTGGAAACCAGAGTCTGGAGTTTAAATTCTACTGCACATGTGTGAACTGTCAAAGTCAGGTTATTCATGTCTCCTCTTACTGCTGCCAGCCAGTATTGCTGGGAAGCTGGATATCCCTCAGCTGATACAGCAACATTTTATTAGTAGTTTGCGGTGATACCTGATTTTCTTTACTAAATCTTCCTCTAAGGGGGGAATTAAATTACCACTGATAATTTACTTGTTGTGAAAAAGTTTTGTAGCATCAGGGCTATTCAATTAGAGCTCTTTTTTTCTCACCTGGTAAATTAACTGTTAACAAGCACCCACAGTCACATACATAATGTAGCGAAAAGCTCATGTCACATCAGCATGGACATAACTGCACATGATATTGTGTTGGTAAAAACATGTAAATTTTGCTTGTCCATTTATGTAGCATCATTTGTATGTTAAAATGCTTTGATCTAGGGTCTGTGTAATCAAAGAGGGGTTGTAGGAAGGTCTGTCTTCCTGAACAGCCATAAACCTGTCTCGCTGTATATGGCAGTAAAGAAATATGTCTGTGGAATTATATGACAGCTGACCAGACCTTTGCTAAAACATTCATTAAGAGTCTGTGTCCTGTTTGGGGACAGTGGTCAAAGAATGGTTGTCATACAGAGATGTGTGAATTTCTTCACCTAGTCAGCTGTATACGTTTATGACCCCAGCCTGCTTCCCAACTTCAAAGAGAGCTGAATGTGTAAGTAAAGAACCCCTGCTCATGTGGCCAGGAAACCCTGAGCTTCAGTCAGCTGGACAATCCACTCTGAGCTGAAAAGGGTTAAAATCACCCAAAGGAGGGGGGTGAGGGGGTGCCTGGAAAAGCAGGCATAAATATGTGACTCAACCCTGGCTTATTGTTCATTCTGCATGAGGCTATCAAAGGGTACAGATGATCCAGAATTTATCACTGGGAAGGCCTCATCCCAGAACCATTTAATCTGCTGTGACTCGAATGGTTTGTTTTCCCTTTTATTTCATTTTATAGAAATTGTCAGTAACAGTGTAATTTTTTGTAACATTATTTTCTTTCTAACTTTTGTACATTTGCTTTGAAGATAGTCTTGAATTAAACATTAATTCTAGTTCTGGATCTGTGTTTTTATGACCCGAGGCCTCATATGGCTCATGTTACCTATTTTTCTAAGTATTGACAATTGTGTATGCAGGTGAGAGCAGAAGCTCACCTTATGCTTTAGCATGACAGTTTTCTTGTGGCAGTTACCAGGCTTATTTAACCACACGTGCTGAGGTAACCTGTAAAAGTCACGGGCGGCGATTCTCAAGGTGCATACATACTTGGCGATGTGCTCACGACCTGACATTGTGTCTGATGTCCCATTGATCTCTCCCCAGCAGCTCCCCGGCACGATTTGGTGTTGACAAACGATCTATCGTGCCTCCTAACTATTCCAGTGCATCGTGACTGAGATTGTCAGATTTGCCCTAAAGCACGGCAGATCTGAAGATGCGATGTGCGACCTGCGGGGTCGCGAATCGTGGACACTCACGATTTGGGCATATTTTACACGATTTGTCGTCACGATGCATCGGAATCGGGCAAATCGTGTAAAATATCACTAAGTATGTAGGCACCTTTAGATTGGCGTATTTTGAGGGTTGGCTCGCAGGACCGTGACACAGAACATAGGCATGCTGCATATCATTTTAATCAGCAGAAGCTGCTTGTGCTATCTATTTGCATCATTGTGCGAATATGACGCATTTGAAGGTAAAAAGACACACGAAAAGACGCTCGCGCTACTGAGTCACGCCACGGCATGGCATGAATAGAAGGGCTGTTTAACGCGCCAGGAGGTTAGATATATGTGGACCCACCTGTATTTTCCTTCTTCTGTGACGACATGATATCACGTGCGGGACGGCATTGGCTGTGAGAGGGGGCAGAAATGCCCTGCAACTGCACTGTTACCATTGAACATATTCTAAAGAGTACAATTTATTTTTAAATTGCAGTCATACCATATAGTTAAAACTAGTAATTATGATATGATAAAGAGTGTGGCAGGCCAAAGACAACATCACTTGTCATGTGGTCAAATACTTGCAACAAATTGGACCTTAGAACAAATGTAATAGGTTAGCAACTCAAGCAGTGGCTTTTCAAGAAACGAGCGTGCTTGTGTGCAAAATTAGTGCTATCCTCCCCCACCAACACCTCACCATATGCATACTAGTGGTCAGGCAACAGAGTGACTTGGCCACATTACATTGGGGATTTGCTGATGTACACATCCTGCATCTAGGATGAATACTGCTCCAGCAACTGCCGTAAGTCAATCATTAATTATACTGTTGTCAAAACAGTCACCGATTTACCTATCATTATTTTTAGAGATATTTTATAAACCTACAGATGTGTCCTTTGACACTGTGGCTCAAGTCGCGCCAAACGACTGCTCCAAGTATGCCAGGTCCTGTGCGACTTGGCAAGTGACAAAACTACATTGCTAGCGTACACTGACCACTGGCATTCAGCATTTCTACATCTGTGTGTGACTTAGTCTAATTCTGTGTAAAAAGGGCTCCGATACAAGCAACCGCGGCTTTCTTCACTCCATGTTCTGCTGTGCTTCATCTCATTCTTAGTGTGTGTGTTATACCAATTTCTATGCTAGTAGAGTCACAGCCCAGCGTAAAAAACGTAAGGTTGCTGTGCGTAAAAAAAAAAAACCTGTTTCAAACTAGTAGTTGTGTGTTAGTGTGTGTATGTATATGTGTGTGTGTTTTAATCTTCTTCCAGTTTAAAGTGTTTAGATTTGAGGTAAAGAATCAATGTGCTAGGAAGTCAGTGCGTCAGACAGAATGATCACTCTCTTGGGACAATAACGGTATTATTACTGTTGGCATTAATGAACCTCTGTCAAAATATGGAAAGTAATCATGACACATTGTGAAATAGCTTATGTCTATAATATAAAGTGCATATTATTTACTCTCTATGAGGAAGCATGGAAACTGAGTCTAGAGCCAACTCAACATAGTGCTATGCCAGCTGCGAATTTGCCAAAGTAAACATCCCAAGGCAGGGCTATAGGTATTATTACAGCAGTTGTATAGGTGGAATTCACTGATTGCAAGAAATGTGGATATAACTTCAATATTCCATTTTAATTTCGCCCACCCCCCAGCTCCAAAGGGTTCCTCTATGCATCTTCCAGAAAGGAGCTGTGATAACTTGGTTACTATAGTCAAAGGAAGGGTCAAGTTACAAACTTTACAAACTACAGTACAAGAATACAATATGCATATTTGTCCAACTTGAAATTTAATTGCTGATAGCGTAGAAAAAATGCAGTAAATGGAACCAACCGTAGCACTGTCCGTTAAGACCTGTGGTTTGGCTCAAGGTTCCCCAATAGTTCAGGTTTTAGAGATATCCCTGGTTGAGCACAGGTGATGTAATTAGTACCTTAAGTCAATTTGATTTAACCACCTGTGCTCTACCAGGGATATCTCTAAAACCTGAACTGCTGGGGAGCCTTGAGGACCACGTCTGGGAACCTCTGGTTTAGCTACTAGTACAAATACTGAAACCATTGCAGTGTGATTGCTATGTAAGTGACTGATATCTCGATCAGTGCATATACAGTCAGGTGCATAAATATTGGGACATTGACAGAATTTTCATATTTTGGCCTCTATTCACCACCACAATGGCTTTGAAATAAAAAAAAACAAGATGTGATTTAACTGCAGACCTTCAGATTTAATTTGAGGGTAATTACATCCAAATCAGGTGAACGGTGTAGGAATTACAACGGTTTCTATATGTGCCTGCAACTTTTTAAGGGGCCAAAAGTAATGGGACAAACTTAACAATCCTAAATCTAACTTTCACTTTTTAATACTTTGTTGCAAATCCTTTGCAGGCAATTACAGCCTGAAGTCTGGAACGCATAGACATCACCAGACGCTGGGTTTCATCCCTGGTGATGCTCTGCCAGGCCTCTACTGCAAATGTCTTCAGTTCCTGCTTGTTCTTGGGGCATTTTCACTTCAGTTTTGTCTTCATCAAGTGAAATGCATGCTCAATGGGATTCAGGTCAGGGGATTGACTTGGCCATTGCATAACATTCCACTTTTTAGCCTTAAAAAACGCTTTGGTTGCTTTTGCAGTATGCTTCGGGTCATTGTCCATCTGCACTGTGAAGCGCTGTCCAATGAGTTCTGAAGCATTTGACTGAATATGAGCATATAATATTGCCCGAAACACTTCAGAATTCATTCTGCTGCTGTTGTCAGCAGTCACATCATCAATAAATACAAGGGAACCAGTGCCATTGGCAGCCATACATGCCCACGCCACGACACTACCACCACCATGCTTCACTGATGAGGTGGTATGTTTTAGATCATGAGCAGTTCCTTTCCTTCTCTTCTCTTCCCATCACTCTGGTACAAGTTGATCTTTGTCTCATCTGTCCATAGGATGTTTTTCCAGAACTGTAATGGCTTCTTAGATGTTGTTTGGCAAACTCTAATCTGGTCTTCCTGTTTTTGTGGCTCACCAATGGTTTGCATCTTGTGGTGAACCCTCTATATTCACTCTTGTGAAGTCTTCTCTTGATTGTTGACTTTGACACATATACATCTACCTCCTGGAGAGTGTTCTTGATTTGGCCAACTGTTGTGAAGGGGTTTTTCTTCACCAGGGAAATAATTCTTCTGTCATCCACCACAGTTATTTTCCGTGGTCTTCCGGGTCTTTTGGTGTTGCTGAGCTCTGCAGTGCGTTTTCTTTTTAAGAATGTTCCAAACAGTTGATTTGGCCACACCTAATGTTTTTGCTATCTCCCTGATGGGTTTGTTTTGATTTTTCAGCCTAATGATGACTTGCTTCACTGATAGTGACAGCTCTTTGGATCTCATATTGAGAGTTGACAGCAACTGATTCCAAATGCAAATGTCACACCTAGAATCAACTCCAGACCTTTTACCTACTTAATTGATAATGAAATAACGAGGGAATAGCCCACACCTGTCCATGAAATAGCTTTTGAGTTGATAGTCCCATTACTTTTGGCCCCTTAAAAAGTGGGAGGCACATATTGAAACTGTTGTAATTCCTACACCGTTCACCCGATTTGGATGTAATTACCCTCAAATTAAATCTGAAAGTCTGCAGTTAACGCACATCTTGTTTGTTTCATTTCAAAACCATTGTGGTGGTGAATAGAGGCCAAAATCTGAAAATTCTGTCAATGGCCCTCATTCAGAGCCGTACGCTCTGAGCAGAGCGCACGCTCTGCATGAGGGCCGGGCTCCATTTTCATGGAGCGTCCTCCTGGACGCTCGTATAGCTGTGGGTCACCACCCACAGGCTATACGAGCGTGCATTTTGATGGCCGCGATGGTCGTGACCATCGCGACCATCGAAATTGCGAGCCGGAGCCTGCGGTTGAGTTTTTCAACCGCAAGCTCCGGAGTGATTTTGGCTCTATCAGAGCCAAAATCACTCCCACTGACATCACTAGTGATGTCAGTGGGCCGGCTTCTGACGGGAGGCGTTCCCGTGGGAACGCCCCCGTCAGGGAGGCACGCCCCCGGCACGCCCACCAAAGGGGGCGTGCTGTCAATCAACAATGACAGCACGCCCCCTTTGATCGGACACAACGAGCGAAGGACTTTCCTCCCTCCGTCGTGCGCATGCTCAGTGCAGACCATCGACCCACTTGCGAGCGGACAGCCGCTCGCGAGTGGGTCTGAATCAGGCCCAATGTCCCAATATTTATGGACCTGACTGTATGTGGCCAGATTACTCTCTTGTCCACTTGTTGAGCAGACATGGTGAATGGTAGCATAGAAGTAAGTGAGGCATAATTCAAGTGCTGCTACAAAGGTACCTTCACCTGCATATGTGGAATCTTGACATCCTCTCCTTGGGTAATAAAGGTTTGACGTAACGGGGATGCCAACCCTTGCACAGTGCCACATTTTTTTTTAAATGTATTCTCCCCCCCCCACCCATCAAGTAAGAGGATGTTATGGATCTGATGCCAAGGAGTTCTGCCTTTCAGGAGATATGAAAAATGCCCTGGTGCCTGTCTAATATTTTTTTTTCTCCTGCCATTTGAAGTCATAATGCCCCCCCACCGTCACAATGTAAATTTCACCATCACACTGGGTTTCACCCACTTCCTCTTTGTCTGATGCGGCTTTATGGCGATTTCCCAAGTTCCACTGGAGTGTTTGTGCATAGCACAGGAGAATGTATTTACACCTCAGTCTGCGAAGAAAAAAAGTGTTTCTGGGGAAGAGAAAGCAAACAATAGAACTGCACTAAAAGGTGACATCTGCAAGTAGACTTCCTGGCAACATCGGTCTTATGACAAGAAAATGTTCATATAGTCATCCTATTTCATTATTTGTTGACATATACAAAGGATATCTATTGATCAATATAGTTGTTTCTTATTATATTCCTCCTGCCTTAATTAACCTTATCTAAGAGAACAAATGGACAGGCAATTATCTCAGCATAGCGATGTTAATTGGCCGTACAGCCTGCAGTGTGTGAATTTCAAATTAATCTCCACTTGTCAGGAACAACCCTCCCCTGTATCACCCCAGGCCTGCCATGTTTATGAATTGATCTACAGTTAAAAGGTAGACAATGTCTAAATAGAAACCAGATGTTAGACAGGCAATAAGTCGACAGGGAAAATATGTCGACACACTAAAGGTAGACATGTAAGAAGGTCGACAGGTACAAATGGTCGACATGCATATGGTCAACATGAAAAAGGACGACACATTTTTTTTTCTAACCCTAATCTTCACCCTAACCCTCCCCTTGGTGCCTAGCTCTAACTGTCGGGGTAGGTGCCTGACCCTAACCGTTTCTTCTAGTGTCTAACCCTCCGGTAAGTGCCTAACCTTAAACCTAACACTAACCTTAAAAAAAAAACAGAAAAATCACGCGTCGTCCATTTTCATGTTGACCGTTTGACCCTGCCAACCATTTGTAACTGTCGACCTTCTTACATGCCTACCTTTAGTGTGTCGACCTATTGTCCCTGTCAACCTATTGCCTGTCTAACATCTGGTGTCTATCTAGACATTGTCTACCTTTTTACTGATCTATAGACTGGGTACCGCCTGCCATATGTCTTAGTGGCCCTGCCTCCTTGTCTGATCACTCGATCTGCAGATCTATCTTTGCAGTGTGTGCCCAGCATTAGTGTTAAACTGCAGATGTTAGGGAGTTTATTAGATCTGGAAATTGGATTCTTTCCACCTGTATTCTTTCTTACCAGTTTAAACTGAGTGATTTAAGAACTATCCGCTGACTTCTTCTAAGGAGTCCCAAGTTTCCCAGTGCTTCAAGCACTTTTAATTGTAGTACCAATAATAAAGAAAAGTTGCCAAAGTGCTTTGAATGAGTTTATGATTAGTACATAGTGTTGCTTAAGAATTGTTCAAGTTGTAGGAGTTTCCTGTAAAGGCTGCCAGTTTGTTGAGGTTTTTATGATACTCTAATAGCAGGTTTCTGTGGATGTGTACTCTATGAACTTATCTTATATATAAAATTAATTAGTTTGTTTGCCTGTCCGGTTATGCATTTGGACACCCCTGCGCTGATTGTGATGAAACCAATAGAGGTGGTCCAGTTGGATCCTGGCAGGTTTTAGCGGGGTTACTCCGGGGAGCCTGTTCTGAACCTTCCACTGAATGGATTTGGGCGAAAGCTTCACAGAGTGGTAACATTGGACCACAGAAGACATACAAGGGGTTCAGGTCCTGGTTGGACCTCCCGTTGGTGTACGCTGGGCAGAACTTAGACCCGGGGACGCTGGGCAGAACTTTGACTTGGAGAGCCTGCGTGGGGGGGGGGTTAGGTTAATTGCCTGCAGGTGTCTGTATCCTAAACCGCCGGGATCCTGAACGTCAACATCCCGTGCACAACTCGTAGGAACTGCTGGGTAAGATTCAATGGGTTGGGTACGGGATGCCAGCAGTCAGAATCTCGACGCCAGCATCCCGACATGGTTAGTATACCGACACCTGTCGGTCGGTATCCTAACCCACCCTCTACTTCTAACCCTCCCTCCCCAGTGCCTGAAACCTAACCTCCTCCCCGGTGCCTAAACCTTACCTGTGCCTAACTCTCCCCCTAACCCCGCTACATACCTTCGGAATGCCAACACCGGGATTCTGACAGGTGTTGGGATTCCGGCGCCGGCATTCTAAGCGCCGGAATCCCTGCTGTATGTATTATGACTGCATCCCGATTCAACTGTAGTCAACAGGGAGTGTGCTCTGAAAGCAGCAGCTTGAATCTTACTCAGCGGGCTATGGGTCCTCTGCATATTGTACAGTGAGCAGCACTGGTAAGGGAAGTGCTCCGCTTACAATAACTCTGGGGCGTTAAAAATAAAATAAGATACACCGTTAATGGAAGCTATTTTATCCTGCCATGACTGTCTAAGCCAGGGGTGTATCTAGGGGTCCGAGCGCCCCTGGCAAAGTAATGGACTGGCGCCCCCCCATATTTTCTGAATAATTACTCTCTACTTATAATGTCTCTACAGCCAGCCCTCCTTCTGTATCCCCAGCCAACCCCCATGTTTTATCAGCCAGCACCCCTTCTGTTTCTTCAGGCAGCCCCGTTTTTGTCTGCCCAGCATCCCCATCCTTCTCCTGTCTACCCAGCCCCACCATCCTTCTCCTGTCTCCCCAGCCACCCCTCTCCTGTCTCCCCAGCCACCCCTCTCCTGTCTCCCCAGCCACCCCTCTCCTGTCTCCCCAGTCATCACCCTAATGTCTCCCCAGCCCCACCGCACCATCCCACTTCTGTGTCCCTAGTCACCCCCCTCATGTCTCCCCAGTCATTAACCTGCCTGTAATGCGGGGCTCCAGTCCCTGGCCCCCAGATCCAGCCCCCTGCTCCAGTCACTGGCCCCCACCATCCAGCCACCGGCCCCCTGCAGCCCACAAATACTTACAAATTTCAACCTGTGGCTCGACGCCTCCTCAGTGCAGCAGCAGCAGCGATGAGACGCAGATGACGTCAAGGACACCTTGTTAAAAATAAAAAAAACTTTATTCTGTTGTACCAGGCAGCCGCTGGCAAGCAATGGCGGCTGCCCGGACCTTGACATTTAGGAACTTCCTAGATGTCATTGCTTGCCGGCGGCTGCCTGGTACAATAGAATAAATAATAATTTTTTTTTTAACAAGGCGCGCTTGACATCTTCTGCGTCTCATCACTGCTGCACTGAGGAGCCGCCGAGCCACAGTGGCGTACCCGGGACTGCAGTCCTGGCAGCCCTGTCTTCATTCTACCCCCTGGCCATGGGTGGCTCCCCCGGATGGCGCCCCCCCTTGGTTGGTGCCCCTGGCGAATGCCATCCTGGCCAATGGGTGGATATGCCCTGGTCTAAGCTTACCATAAAACCTTAATAAAAGTAATGTATAGCTTAGTTAGTTATACCTTATAAGAATGATGATTACAATAACAATATATACATTATTTGGATAATTGCGGGTCATTTAAATATTTTTAGATAATGCATAAAAAAATCTGTAAGGTACAGTGTAACCTAGGTGTGTGCATACTGCACTTAGTTATTTTATATCCTAATGACCCAATAGTCTAGAGCTTGTTTTACCAAAAGATTATTCTGTCTAATTGGATCTGCAACTGGACATTAATTACAGGGGTATGTGTATGCAGACAGCCAACCAGAATGCACAGACCATGTCCAATTATATTGTCCCTGAAGCCCAAGTTTAAAATTTACGCCAGAAAGTTTTTGACCCCAACAATGTCCATGGGTTTTGTTATTGGTTACTTTATAATTAACCGATTATCTAGCAAGATTTTTCTTGTTTTGATTGCAGTCGATGTTTGTTAATGGACAAATAAATCCCAGTATCTACTGGTATGATACATGGAGGTAAATGTAATTATTCAGAGTAAACCTGTCATTCCACTGCTCACAAAAGAAAGTAAAGTATTGCACCCCAAGTTCATTATAGGATGGCATTTGAAACTCAGGACAATGACCTGATAAGATCTCATACTGCTAGGTCAAAGGTTTATTTTTGCAGAAATTCAAGTTGACCCTACCCCTGTTGGATAACACTCCCAATCCATATACACTGGGAGGGGGGGAATCAACTGCCCCCCTTTCCCCAGCAAGAGGGGTTTTCTGCAGCAGGACAATACATAGATATCCCATTCTCTGCCTGTTTCTCATGTGCAGCCAGGCAGCGGGGCTCTGCTAAATCTCCGTCTCTGGATCTTCATTTGTCCACACATCGCATTTCTGCACCGCAAGTCTAGATATCTGTCAAAGGCATATATATTTGTAAAAATGGGGAAAGGGGGAAGATGAGAAATAAAGATTCTGCACAAGAGAAAAAAAATTGGTAAATATATTGTTATTGTGGATATAGATTACCAACTATAAATATAAATAACTAGGAGTAAAATTCCTTTTATAATTAAGGCTGTTGGCGGTGCTCCCAAAAGTCATACATTTTAAACAGAAATAATGTTCCCTGCACAGGCAGGCCAAGTGGACTATTTGCTGGGGCACTCTTGGATAGTTATATGAAAAAGTTTTTGATATGATGAGTTAATAATAAAACATCAATTTTAATAGTATGCTCATTAAAATATCCAGCCAGCCCTCCTGGCTGAAAGCACTAAGGACCTCATTCAGAGTCGGTCGCGACAAAAATGACAGTTGGGAGCTGATTGGCTGGAGCACCATTTATCATACACAGTGAAAGTTATCACTCGTTTTGGTGATGTGGTGATAAAACTTGTTAATAAATGGGGGCCAAAGTACATTGTTAACCAAGTTTTTTTCAGGCTTTACTTCTATGTAAGCAATCGCATATGGCATTTCTGAATCCTCAGTGACTATTTTTGTGTAAATGCACTTGAGTGTGGTTCTAGAGCAGAGGGAGGACAGGGCAATGTATGCCCCAATGTACATCTGACCTGATTTGTGGTGAGCAGTACTGATTTGCAGACCTCAACAGGGGCAGAGATTACACAAAATGTAGGCAGGATTTTGCCCAAAAAAGGGAAATGGTGTAATGTATGTCTAAATGTTGAGAGACCACTAGTTACCTGGGTTGGGTAAGGATTGCTGGCGGACGGGATGCAGGCAGTGGCATCCCTACAGTCATAATCCAGACACCCGTAAGAAAACAAGTTGTCTAACCCTAACCCTTCCTCTCCGGTGCCTAAACCTAACCCCTAGTGCCTAAGGCTAACCTCCCCCTCACCGCACCCTATTCCTAACCTTACCTCCACGGTGTCTAAACCTACACCCAGTGCCTAAGCCTAACCTCCCCGGTGCCTAAACCTAACCCTACCTCCCTGGTGCCTAAACCTAATCTCCCCTTCCCTGCACCCTGATCCTAACCCTCCCGCCTAGTGCCTAACCCTAACTCTCCCCTTAATGGCTATATTTTTTGCTAGGAGTCTTTAATCTTCTGGGAATTGACAATCTGTTGATTGACTTTGCTATCATAACAGTGTACAGTTTAATAGTAGGTTGCTTATTTAAATTAACATTATTTTATTCTCTTTTTACAGATTTCTTATAGTGCTGATATGCCTCATATTCAGTGTGCTTTCTACAATACAGCAGTATTCAAATTTGGCCACAGAGACCTTATTTTGGATGGTATGTAAATATACGGCTTTTAGATAGTTTTTTTTACTGCTCTTTTTGTTTATTTTTTTATATCTGTAATAAATTAGTGAATTTGTTTGTTTATATATATATATATATATATATATATATATATAGATTTTTTTTTTGACAATCTACTTACTAAAATCAGTATTGGAAGTTCAAATTGTGGAAATGTGATCAAGTCATGGGGCCTATTTATCCTGAGTGACCTGATTGAGGCAAAAATTAGGATTTCTCTTTTTATTACCCATTAGTGGGGCGTATCTGTGTGCCAATTTGTACAGTAACTAAAAAGAATATAAAATTTATAAAAAAATTGAGTTTACGGAATTTAATCACATTTACTTTTAAAATAAGAAAATAAAATGTAAAAAGTCTGGGCCTGATTCATTAAGGATCGCTATTGCACGCAGTTCTGCTGTGAAGATATGCAAATGTTTGCACCTGCTCAGCCAGCATAGAGAAGCCCACTACCACTTTCTCACATCCGTAAGGCCTTGCAGTCCTGCGTATACATCGGTAACATCGGACCCTCACGGAGGATTACAGTAGGGCTGACCCGCCTCGGAAATGGAAAGTCTGTTGCACGCAGTGAGTACTCAAGCTGCGTATGCCGTCGCAGTGGCTATTTTATGCACGCCCATGTAACGGCGTTGAAATGGACAGACACGCCTGCGTTTCTCCGACCACTCCCCCATCACCACCCTCAAACGCTGACGTCTCATCACTCACTGCGATGGCTTTCTATCTGCGTGCATGATCTGCGTACGCTGTTGCAATTGCAATCGGTGATGAATCAGGCCCTCTGTGCATTTAAAAATAATAGACAATTGGATTCATGATTTTGCTCTGTTATAATTAGAAATGAGCGATATGGTTTTGGCTCGGATTTTGCCATTGAGTTTGGATTTTGGCACCGATGTCCGTGAAACATGACGTTTTGCCTCGTTATGATATCTGAACTTGGCGGGAAGATCTAAGCTAAAAATGAATCGCTCCTCTCCTCCAGTTACTATATAATAGGAATGATGCTGGTACAAGTACTTACATGATATCTGACTAATAGGGTTTCCCATGCAGAGGAATGGGTAGTGATTCAAGAAAGTAATACCTTTCATTTATTGGGCACAGTTAGTGGTTGAAGCAAGCCGTTATACGGTACTGTGTCATTCCTCTACTTCTGCTTCTGCTTTGATTGTCATTTCCATTCAATTATATTTTACATACCACCACTACCAGGGGCGTTTCTATAATGGGTGCGGGGCATACTGGCCCCTGGGTCCAGGGGGGCCCACACCGCACACCCTGCACCCATATTTTTAATACTTACCACTCCACCTCCAGAGTCCCACGTTGGCGCCAGTTTCAGCTGTCAAAATCGCCTGGAAAATGACTGCCGTGGCCATTTTCCCAGCGTTATGCACAGTAGGGTAAACACCAGGAAAATGGCCGCACTGCCATTTTCCCGGTGACCTGCACATGCGCTTTAGACTCTGGGCAACCTCTAGTGCCCAGACTCTACCAGTGCTGCGCTGCACTTAGAGAGAGGAGGGGGCTTTGGAAGGAGACTGCACATGGGCATCCTCCTCTCTTGAAACGCCCCTGACCACTACTATATTTTACACAACGACCACTGGGTGCATTGGTTTGGTAAGCAAATACTGCTCCCACACACTCCAGTAATAAAAAATACTTTTGGAGGTGTTATGCTCAGCATGTGATATAGGTGTAGCCAGAAACTGCATTGAATTAGAGTGAGTGGCCCTGGATGAATGACCATTATAGCGCTGACCTGCGGTAGATTAGTATGATCTTGGTTCTGTAATTACATTATAGGACCCCGCACCACACATACATTATTTGTTATACACAATGTAAAACTACGAAAGGGACTGCCCTGTCGTCTTCACCTAGGAGTGTTGCAATGAAAGTGTAAAAAGGTAATATATAGTTAAATAATCACATACACTGTATAATTTCTGCTATCATATAGATCAGACGTCATGTGGAAAGGAGAGCGCAATGACACAGTTTGTGAAAATAAACACAATAAAATATAAATATAGAAATAAAATTCTTACACAAAGGTAGATTATATAAAAATAAAAAATTATTCACATGACATAAAATAAAACATGAATCTCACAATAGTGAAAAAAAATATCAATGTGAAAATCTATACTGCAAGGAAAAAAATGTGATGAACCCAAGTCCCGACATTTGATGAAAATGAAAAATGGAGTATGACATTCAATAAAAAAGGTATATTCAAATGAAAAGGATATGCTGTGTACAAAGATCCCGGTACTAAACTTGGTATGGTGCACGTCACTGGAAAAAATAGTTAATAACCTGACCTGCTATGGTGCTGTTTACCGTGTCCAACATTCAGTGCCCTTTTACAGGTGGATTCCCCTGGTGTTCAAATCTTCTGTGCAGTCCACTGGGGTATCCTATGGCCCTGTGACTTGTTGAATGTGGTTGCCATGGACTTAAAAAACCTGCACTTTATTATATATCAGTGGAGAATATACACAAGTGAGATTACTTAAATCGCCACAATATTACATTAATAGTCCCAACTGCATTCATATTAGAGATGAGGTTCGGTTCTCCAGAAATTCAAATACAATCGAATTTCGTGAATCTGGATAAATCCAAGTCATGGTTCTGATCTTTTGTTGGTTCGGAGTTTGGATTTTGAATCCAAATTTTGAGTTTTGAATTGCATAAATTACTTGATTTTAAGTGTTTTTAAAAACATTTTTTTTTTTAAATATCCAGAACCAAAACCAAAACACTTGAGGGTAGTTTTGAAAAACCAAAACATGAAGATGAATCCAGATCCAAAACCAAAACCCGAAGATGAATCCAAAACTAAAACACGGGGTTCAGCGCACATCTCTAATATACCCTACTACATTACATTAATTTCCAACCATGGGCATTAAAGTAGGGGAGGGAAAAGGTACAAACCCGACAATGTCATTCATTGCTGATTGTTGGCTGGAGAGTGTTACTATATGGGAACAATTGCTTTCTATTGGTTTGCATAGATAAATACTTCTGCTTTTACTGAAGCTACAAATCCCGCCACTAGGTTGTGGCATATGCACAGCGTATGGAAAGACCCAAGAAGGAACCAGGCTGTGAATTTCTTGCCGGCCTACTGCAATGGTCTCTGTGCAAGTGGTGAGCTGATGCCAACTAATGGGAAGGGGTTAGCTGGACCACTCAGTGGAAAGGTAGAGGAGGATCCAGACTGAGAAGACAGGAACAGAGGAGGAAGATGATTGGAGGAACAGAAGCTGAGGTAGCCATACATCCACTTCAAATCAGCCCAGGTTAGCTGTACTCTCATCCTGCCAGCCTAGCTACCCTGAATGATGTGATGCCAATGAGGGAAGGGAGCTGCTTTCCAGCCAGTCTACTGTCCTTGGCCATCCATCCCCCATGCCAGTCATCCAAAAAAAATATTCTAAAAAAAAAAGACCTGACTGTAGGTCTTTTCGCACTTTGGTAAATATATTCCCTGTGTCTGCAACCATACCACCCACCAGTCCCTAGTTTTATGGGATTGTCTCTATTTGGGGACTGAGGAAAAGGTATGTGGTGCAGATATTTGTTCTTGCTCTAGAGGATGATATATCTTTATATTGGTCGCCATTTTAACATAGTAACTTGTGCATAGATGTCTAGACTTCAATACATTTCTTGGCCTACTTCTGTAAAACTAACAAAAGAAGTATTGATTCTTGAAAATGTGTGAATCATTATTGTTAATACACATATATCTTTTCCCATGCCATCTCCTAGCAGTCTCGAACTGTGGGAGTTGCAGCAGAGATTCTCACTGTGTGCTCATACATTTCATTTCATAGTTACCCATCATAAGCCACTATTGGAATTACTCACACTTCTCATTTTACATAAATGATTTTTGTTTTGGCACAGTAACCTGTTATACAACAAATCTATTGTTTGTGCGTTACATGATCTCGTATTTTGTTGTTTAATGACTAGGTGAAGGTTTTTCTAGGTCAGGTCAGATTGTTGTATATTTGGCTGACACTGTTGTAACACACATTTAAAGGGGATGTTCACTCTTGGACAGCTCCCTAAATATATACTCACCAACACATATGGTAAAGTATCAACCACCCTTTTCTGATACATGGATGCCAATCCTACCGTGGTTCACACTTCTGGAGGACTCTGTCAGTCCAATCCAGTCCTCTTCTGTAGAGGTTTATTGAAAAGTAATAAATAATTTGTAATACCCTGGCGTGAGCTGCAGGAAAAGCAAAGATTTCCCTGTTAAATCAGTACATTTACAGCTACACAGGTAATTAGTCCCCTCCTAGCTGACCAATGTTATAGTCAGGACCGATTAAGATTTATGGGGGCCCCAGGGCAACTATTTTGCGAGTGCCCCTACCAATACAATTGTCAATATGATATACTGGCGATTTTACTACATTGTGTAAATACTCCCAGCACCAGAAATGTGTCGAGCACGCTGTAGTGCCCTCAGTTCACATTGGGGTCTATTCACTAAAGGTGCAATATCACTACACGAGTGTAGAACGACTGTATGATTATTACAACATCTCAATCGTTCATCATCCTGTGCAGTGGATAATGTGCCCACAATGAACGATATGTCGTTCAGTGCAGGCACTCTCCCTCATCCCCGAACATGCACAACCTGTCGATATTGGCAGGTTGTGCAGCATGTTCAGGTGATGACAGATGCCGGCAACGACCAGCGGGAGCGCGCATCAATGGTCGTTGCGGCATATTCACTGCACGATTAATGAACGATAACGTAATCGTTAAATTGCTAATTTTTCTCGTGTAGTGGATATGCGCCTTAAGCCTTGGAGAGAGATTGAATGGAGAAAGATAAGTACCAGCCAATCAGCTCCTAACTTATTTTTCAAACACAGCCTGTAAACTGGCTGTTAGGAGCTGATAGGCTGGGACTTATCTTTCTCCATTTTATCTCTCTCCAAGGCTTATATTGAATAGACCCCATTATACCATCCAGAAACCCCAGTTCACATTATGCCACAGTGCCCCCCTTGCTGGTGATATTGGGCCTGATTCAGCAAGGATGGCTAATGAGATTGCGTACGCAGACGGACGATTGTTGCGTACTGCGCATGTGTATGCATCGCAGTGTGCGAATGCCTACGAGTGACTACGCAGACCCATTGCAGAGTGATTGACAGGAAGTACCGTTTGGGGGAGGTGACGGAGGGTGGTGGGAGAAGCGCAGGCGTTCCTGTGTGTTTGAACGCCTTGTCGGGGCGTGCATAAATTAGCCACTACGATGGCATACGCAGCTTGACTGCTCACTGCGTACAGGAAAGTTAGCAATTTGATGTCTGACCTGCTGTAAATGTGCAAGTGGCTCCGATGTACTTAGATGTTACCGATGTTTTGGCTGTATTGCAAGGTCTTACGGATGTGCGAGAGGGGAAGTGGGCACCTGCATGTTGTCCGTTCGAGTGCTTTGCGATTGCACATAATGGCATACTTTCACAGCAGACCAGCGTACGCAATTCCAGCCGCTATCATATCAGCGATCCTTGCTGAATCGGGCCCATAGTTATGTGTGGAGGCCCCTGGACGACTGTGCAGGCCGCACAATTGTTAATCCAACATTGGTTCTAGTTCCAGGTAGTTGAGCAGTTTCATCATCATATTCCATTGGCTGCGAAGGCTGGACATTTGTCACTTGTAATGTGGCTATTTATTATTCAGCTGCACAGTACATTTTGTCTACTCCTATTCGCTTTAATGTCCAAGGCAAAACTAATCGTTTCAGATGTACTTAGATGTACAATAATCTTTTCTCACCTACAAATTGGCAATCTTTACATTCCCTGGATCAGTCATTTCCATCATGTATTTTATTAACTATAGCTAATGATACCATTTCTTGTAAGAAAGATATCCAATACATTCTGTCATCACTCTCTCATGTGGAGAAGACATCCTTTTATAGTACAGAACTTCTTGTCTTCATTGTATAAGGAGCAGCAGGCCTAGCATCATACAGATTGCTAGGGGTTTAACTGCAGTATGATAGTCTTGCTGTTTGCTGTTCCCACACTTGGATATAATACATTTGCAATTGAACTGTTCCTGTGCCTTGGTTTAAAAGAATCAAAGCAGCTATTTTTACAGCCTTTGCTCAACACTTTAATATAGGCCCCGAGCCCTTGCCCACCTGTGCAATCTTCCAAACTTACCATGAACTCCCGGACAAACGATATAGTGCATACACACTGTGCAATCTTCCAAACAATATATCGTGTGTTCAGTTATTTCATTGTTAACTATATAATGTTAAAATATCGCCTGGTCGTCTGGTAGTACATACACACACTGCACAATTTGCGGAAAATCGTTGACGATACCCTCCGATTGAGCAGCATGTAGCGCAGATCTGAAGATGCGACAGACGGCGCCACGAGAGCTCTCATAGTGCGCTCACACTGGACGATTTGAACGATTTGTCGTTCCGATCCAAAAATCGTCTTATGTGTACCCAGCTTTACATAGTCCTGAGCCTAGGGTGTTAGAGGTTTAGGAGTCGCACTCTGCTTTCTTTACATATAATGTAGTATATATTGTTATAGGATGGGCTTACACTGCCAATCTATTGGAGGGTTGTATTGTACAGTTTTACTTTGGGTTTCTCTTATCATCCGAAACCAACTATCCTACCTTCCAACTTTTGTGGATTGTAAGTCGTGTGTGCCAGAAAAGTAGGTGTAGCCTTCTGGCAAGGGGTGTGACCTTACAGAAAATGCCGTGTACATATTTGTCACACTCTGGGCATGCCCAGCGCTCCAGGAGCTGCTGCGCATACCCCCAGTCCCTCTCTCTACTGCATAGAAGCAGTGCACATGCGCACGTCATCTATTCACAGCTTGCTCTGCCAAGCAGTGCTGCGAGTGAGAGGGAACCTTCTATCCTTGCCTACATACTGCATGTCGACATTATGATCATGTCGGCATCCTCTCGTCGATATGATAAATGTCAACAAAAGATGCATTGGTTTGTCAAAGAGTTTGAGAACCGCACCCAAACCCTTATTCAACATCTCATTCAAACATAGGGAATCGGTATGAAATACCAATGGACGGGATGCAGGCTGCCAGTACACTGACAGCGGCATCCCGATGGTTGAAATCCCGACAAGGGAACGGTGAGTAATGTTCCCCTTTCCTATTTGCTCCATAACCCTCGTTTTGAGCAACCTAATGCTAACCCTCCCTACCCCGCACCCTAACCCTCCCGGTAAGTGCCTAAACCTAACCCTGCAAATCCCTTAGTGCCTAACCCTTACCTCCCCTCCCCGGTGGTGCCTGAACCTAACCCCCCCTGTCTAGAGCCTAACCCTAACCTTCCTCCTCCCACAGCCTAACGCTAACCCTGGGAGCGTAAACCTAACCCCTCCCCCCCGCACGGCTGATACTTTTCTTTCCCCGGTCTCCTTACAATCGGGATACCGTCTGCTAAGATCCCAGCGTCGGCATCCCCAGTGCTGTCGGGATTCCTGTGCTGGTGTTATCTCGGCGATCGGGATTCCAGTGCCGGGGTCCCGGCAGACGGCATCCCGGTTGTCGGGATCTTAACCGCATCCCTTAACATAGAGTTTGTCTTTTATCAGCTTTGACAGCCTCTTCTGGTATGGTTTTCCACCAGATTTTCCAACATGGTTGCAGGGATTTGCATCCATTCATCCACAAAAGTATTAGTGAGCTCGGGCATTGATGTTGGATGATAATGTCTGGCTCTTAGTCAGGGATGTGCAGGGCAGTCAAGTTTTTCCCCACAAAACTTGGCTAACGGTTACACCTGGGTTGGGTGGTGTGTGTAGCTGCTGCAGAATCGCTTTGCTGTTGACTTCTGGAGTAGATTAGAGTGTTTGTTAGTTTTTTCTATTTTAGGTCACATGATTTCAGCAGCGATGGGTGTCTAGCAGGAACAGAGCAGGATCAAATGGTAGTGTTCATTGCTCAATAATGAATCACTTAAAGGGTAATGATGACATATACACTGTTTTTTACTCTGAACATAAATTGAAATAAGCACTTGATATATTAGACCAATCCTAGTGGATAATGTGATTAGCATGGCCAAGCTGAGAGGGGGCAGGCTGCTCTGATTCAACCAATCAGGACTGGATTGAATTGGGCCAATGAACAAGGATTTTTTTCCGCACACGCAGTTCATTTCACTCCTTGTTAGTCATGAGGACTGTCCGCTGTCCGCTGCTTTTGCAAACACGAAGGGATTTGAAACATCAATGTTGCATAGTAATGGTTGGCACCTGGTGGGTGGGGCTCTGAGCACAAGGAAGAATGAGTAGTCTAAAATTGGGAATACATACAATTTGCAGTAATAAATGCATAGGCCTACCCAGATTTAATTTACCATTGCAATAAAGTTCCTTGACTATCCTACTTTTATTAAATATATAAACTACCTGGCCAAACGTATGTGAATCCTGCCTTTTGAAAAAACCTCAGTCAATGAGGAGAAACGCGTCAAGGTGCTGATTTTTTTATTCTGAACTGCTGCTATATGCCAAGACGGACCTCAGACTGCCGCTTGTGGGAGATCGAACACACTGAAGTGTACATCTAAGTTACAGACCACTGCAGACTTCGCGGCTTCCACCTACAACCCTGCGGCATCCACCGCTGATATTACCGCTTAATACTTCCAGCTGATCCCGGGTGTCGGAGTTAACATCACTGCTCTCCCCTCCCAGCTGTTCTCAGGTGATGAGTTTTATCCCATACACGGGATTTTACTGTTTAGCACTGTGGCAGCCAGCCCAGAGTCTGGAGACTCTAATAACGGTTAGGCTGAATATCGCTACCGATTGTGCTCCTGTGGAATGTCTTGCTGATTGGGCTCCTACTGATGACAGTTTATGTTCATTTTTATATCTGGCATGTTCGGTACTTCATTACACTAGTGGTGAGTGGCCGGTTATATTAAAGGAGATACGGATATTTCCGCTAAAGGAAGAGTCACTTGCTACATATATTGAATCATTCTACTAAGCCACCAGTCTCCCGAGGAACTCTGTCACCCATTAAGGGAACCCATTAATTCTATTAGTTATTATATATATATATCTTTTCAGATATTTGGGACTACACTCTGTTTTATATTTCACTTATGTATAGAAGTGTTTTATTGCATTATTGCATCATTGTTATTCACTTTTTATGCCCTGTGGAGCTGCAGTTCTAATAGGTCTATTATTATTGTAATAAATACATGATTTATGATATATTTCTGGTTTGTTTTCATGGTAAAGTGATTTCAGGCGCAGACACAAGAGTTTTTTTCGTGTTGGTTGTTTTGGGGAATCCCAGGAAGTTATACCCCTGTGTCAGCTGCCAGTAATTCACTGTTGAATCCCTGTTGTATTATATCAGCGCTCCACTTTTTCTGATTTATTAATGGTTGGCACCTGATGGGTGGGGCTCTGAGCACAAGGAACAATGAGTAGTCCTAAATTGGGAATACATACAATTTGCAGTAATAAATGCATAGGCCTACCCAGATTTAATTTACCATTGCAATAAAGTTCTTTGACTATCCTACTTTTATTAAATATATAAACTACCTGGTCAAACGTATGTGAACACCCCTATCCAAATAATGTGTTTGGCCATTCCAGCCATACCCATTGCTGACAGGTGCATAAAGAATATAGCCATGTAACCACTATACTTAAGCAGCAGCAGTGGAATGGGTCATTCTGAAGAGTTCAGTGACTTTCATCCTGGCACTGTCATTGGATGCACCTGTCCAACAAGTCAGTCAAATCTCTGCCCTGATAGAGCTACCCCAGTCAACTGAATGTCTTTTTATGTTAAAGAAGATATAGAAGCAAGAACAGCCCGCTGTGAAATGGTAGGCCACGCTGAGGGTGGAAGCCCGTAGTGCATAACAATAGCCTCACAGCATTACTGAGATCCAAGCTGCCTCTGAAAGCAGCATCTGCATAAAAACTGTTAGTTTTGAGTATCATGTATTGGGCACAATCCCGATGGCCGACTAGGGAGTCGTGATAGGCGTCGAGATACCGACTCCTATCATAAGCCCGACGCTGGAATCCAGGACGCGTGCCCGAACGAGATAAGTCCAGGGCGCCTGTCCTCTTAGCCTCAGGGGGGGGGGGAGCGTTAGGTGTAGGGCACCCCGGGGGGACTTAGGGTTAGACACTCCACGGGGTGGGATGGTCAGGTTTAGGGTGCGGGCAGGAGGGGTTAGGTTTAGGCACCCCTGGGGGAGGTTAGGGTTACGCACTAGGGGGGGAGGTTAGGGTTAGGTACCCCTAAAGGAGGGTTGGGGGGGGAGAGGGGAGGGTTGGGTTACTTACGTTACGCTGTCGGGACTTCCTTCGGCCAGCCGATGTCGGGATTTGAACCGGCACCTAAACAGCCCCCGACATTTCAATCCCATCCCGCAATGTATTTCCATGGCTGAGCAGTTGCACACAATCGACAGCTGGCATTACATACCGATTCCCTCAGATCACCATGCTTGATGCCAAATGTTTCCTGGAGTGGTGTAAAGCATGCCACCATTGGACTTTGGAGTGACACTTCACCATCGGGCAGTCTGAATCTAGTTTTGGGGGATGCTGGGAGAATGATTTCTGCATGAATGCATGCTGCTGTATATTTTGCTGGAGCAGGAATAATGAACTGTGCCTCTTACTTCCATTGAAGGGACGTTTAAATGTTACAACATTCAATGACATTCTAAAGAATTGTCTACTTCGAACTTGTGGCAGTAGTTTGGGAAAAAGCCCTTCCTTCCTTTAAAGGGCCTATTTATCAATTATTATTTGTGGGATATCCCCCGAAAACACGTGTACCCGGGAGGGGGAGGTACCTGCTAATAATATGTATCTCCTGAATATACAGATGGGTGGGTGTGTCTGCATGTGAAATGCAACGTTAGTGTCACAGCCGCTGAGACTGTAATGTAGCGTTATGTGTAACGCGACTTGAAGCGCACAGAGGATAGATATATGTGGACACGTCTGTATCTCGGGGGACCGCAGCAGTTATCGGAGATATCTGCAGCGATCTCCCATTTCTGACTGCAAAAGCAGCCCCTATATAAACCTGTTTGGGCTGTTGCTTTTCTGCCAAATTTACCAAGCTCTGGTAGCTAATCCGCCAGCTAATGCCACCTGAAGATGTCGTTAGCACTAGATAATGTCTAGTGTGTACCGACCTAGTTAGCGACGGGACCCGGTGGGGTGCCTGCATCGGCAAGTGTGAACACAGGTGGATGAATGGATGCAAATCCCTGCAACCATGTTTTCGAAAATATTGTGGAAAGCCATACCAGGAGAGGCTGTTAAAGCTAATAAAAGGGGACCAGCTCCATGTTAATGACCATGTCTTTGGAATGAGATGTTAAATTAGCACATAAGAAAGTTCTCGATTATGGTGTAGACCTTGTGCGTAGTTCTCAAACTCTTTTACAAACTAATGTGTCTTTTGAGCAGTTGGGTTGGCACTCTTAGGTCAGCGTAGCCCCTCTAATCCCCAGATAGGGTAAAAAGTGTTGGTCACCCCCAACTTTTTGAAAGGCTTGACCATTCCAGGTAATCAGATGGATTGGTCGGTGATAACTTGGAATAGTTGCCGAAGTGTCTCTCCAACCCAACACCCAGCAACTCTCTTTAAATGCTTCCATAAAGCAAATGTTCTGGAGCTCTGAAAATAAAAAGAGCAAAATGGGGGGAAATGTATCAACTTTTGCATCTCTCCCAGAAATTCCGTCAAAATATACATGTATTTATGTATTTTATTATTAGCTTCTATATGTAAGGCTATGTCTTGTTTAGGGTTAGGGGTTCTTTAATTACATGTGACATGGAATTGAAGTCTGTAAAAATAATTATGAGCGCTGTGTAATAAGCAATTTCTGATACAAACCTATTCTAGACCTAGATAATAACACGTGAAAATGTGTCTGGAACTCCTTCACTTTTTACTTTTTGTGAGATTTTAATGTATAGTGTTTTTACAACTTTTTTTTTTTCAATATGTCCATCATAGGAAATTGTGTTGGTGGTATTTTTTGGGACAGAATATGTTATCCGATTGTGGTCTGCAGGATGTCGAAGCAAATATGTCGGCGTATGGGGAAGACTTCGCTTCGCTAGGAAACCTATTTCTGTCATAGGTATGTGGGGCGCAAATTAATACAATACACACCCTTACAGTTTCATTATCAGTTTCATGCATAGAGAATATTACTTGCCTACGGTCCATCGCACAACTCATCCATCCAATTGCCCACTGTCTGCTATGGTCCAGTAACACTTCTGCTGAGGTGGGCTTTTTTCACATAGTATGTGCTGTGTTGCTGAGTGAGGTGAGCATCAAGGACTACAGTAGACCTGAAAGAACCCAACAGATTAGGTGGAATGCCAAACCTCAGATCAGTAATACCAATATGTCCTCCTACAACTAGCATCTTTTCGCCATAAGTTGCAAGGCCGCTTGGCGTGACTGTGACACTCTGACACGGATTGCATAAGGTGTTTCACTAAATATTTTGTCTTAGTGGTGTCGTATCCGCATACAAAGCCGCTCACAGTGTTCCAGAGACGCTAAATAGAGACTTTTGTTACAAAGGAATTGGCACAATTTGTGTACATAGTCGCAGATTCGGACGCTCATATCACAAACCTTTTTTTTTTACACAGATTTGCGACTTAGAGCCGGATTCAATTAGCGGCAAAATCGGGCGATTTCACGGTCTGCGAGAAAATCGGCAAATTTCACTGGCAAGATTGTTCGATTTTCGACAAAAAAACAGGCGAAAATGGGAGGTGCGAAAATAGACTAAAAAGTCAGGAAATTACTTCTGAATCCCAAAAAATGTCTGACGTACATTGGAAAATAATTTAGAAGTGTATTATTGGCAGTAATAAAAGTATTTACGGTCCTTAAATTGCGTTGGTTGGCGGTAATTTGCATATTTTCTTCGGGGAATTACTGTTCCACGAAAATCCGGGGTACGTCAAATGGGTGTAATTATATTTTTGTGTCGTAAAAGCGCACTTTTAAAAACCGTTAAAAAAGAGCCTACTGCAACCACATGCGATGTTTAAAACACTTGACGCATCCATATCACCCCCCGAAATACCAGACCCAATACTTTGTTTTTCCCCGGCAAAAACGGACGATTTTGACGCTATTCAATCCGACCCTTAGTCATACACAGATTTACACGTGTCGCAAGCCCCAGTGGTCATTGTACGCTAGCAATGTAGTTTTGTTCCTATAGTTTTTAGCGGTACGAATAAGCCTCAAATTTTGAAAATAGGACGCTTGCTGCGGCCTGAGTCGCAAGGACTCTGGCGCGCCAAGATGGACTATTTGGTGCCCCTAGAGCTCAGGTGTCTCAGGACACATCTGTATTGTGTGGTAGTGATAAATGATCTTTTAAGCTGGCACACCGAACATCAAATGGAATAATCTTTTTCTAGGATATAACTTTTTTTTACAAAGTTATTAGTAAAAAATCTGTGCAATTAATTGTATATGCCCAAACTGATCACTCTCTAGTCATTTTAGGTTAAAAAAAAAAAAAATAGTCTGACAGTAAACTGTATTATAGCCCCTTGAAGTCCACGTATTGTCTTCATATTAATGCAGTTATTATGATATTATAACTGTCCTCATTGCAAAAATAAAAAAGTTACTGCAACTGTAACATGGGGAGCAATGGCTTGTTGTTTGACACACAATCTGATTAAAAACAAAGATTGCTTAATGAACAAAATAAATTATAACTTATTTACCTTAATTGTATATGATTTTGATTGGACATAAATACAAATTCTCTTTTGGAAGCAAAAATTATTGATGCGTGTGTACTGTAGTAAACTTGTGATTTTTTATTTATTGACTACATGTGTACTATATGTAGTTCTATTTAAATAGGTTATGTTTTATTGTTGCAGATTTAATTGTAGTTGTAGCTTCCGTTATAGTCCTTTGTGTGGGATCAAATGGACAAGTTTTTGCGACCTCAGCAATAAGGTAAGTTTTAGTTGTACTCTTTTATCAATGAACTATTAAGAATGTAATACAGGTTGAGTCTCCCATATCCAAAATGCTTGGGACCAAAGGTATTTTGGATATCGGAATATTCCGTATTTTGGAATATTTGTATACCATATTGAAATGTCTTAGGAATAGGGCCCAAATCTAAACACAGAATGCATTTATGTATTATATACACCTTATACACACAGCCTGCAGGTAATTTTATACAATACTTTCAATAATTTTGTGCCTTAAACAAAGTTTGTGTACATACATGAAATGAATTTATGTTTCATATACACCTTATACACACAGCCTATAGGTCATTTTATTCTTTATTTTTAATAATTTTGTGCCTTAAACAAAGTTTATGTACATTGAACCATCCAAAAAATCAAAGATTTCACTATCTCAGTCATGCTAAAAATATTCCGTATTTCAGAATATTCCATATTTCGGAATATTTGGATATGGGAGACTCAACCTGTAATACAAAGTTCCTCAGCCTTAAAGAGGAAAATGAGATAAAAGTGGTCTAATAGTTACTTTTGCAAAACATTTAGTTTCCTGTGTTTTTTTCTCTACACATATCCGTCTTGTTCCTTTAGGAAAGTAGTTTTATTTTTATTTAACAATTTGCTTAAATCAATTATTTTCTGTGTTCAGCCCATCGAAAGAGTGATGTTCAAACTGCTATTTTTATGATGTACATTTGGCAAATTACAAACAGGAACAGTGCTCGTCAAGTTTGTAAATCTTTTTGAAATAAGTCTCAGAAGAATTTTAAATAATAATTTTAAATAGTAATGCATAATAATGTAATAATCTGTATGATGAAATTTGACAAATTAATAAACGCTTGATCCATTACATTCATCTCTGAATACCAAGAGTCTTATATTTCTGGGATAGTCCATGGAATAACGTTTCAGACAATAAGCAGGTTTATTGGTCTCAACCAGTTGCGTAGTGCCACTGCTCTTGTTTTGGTTGCAAGATGTGTGGTTCTTTGTAGTCTGATCTTATCCATACCTCAGAACATTACCATTTGTGGAATCGGATACCATGAGAAGTGGGCATTCCGAAGCATCTTTGATTATACATAGTAGCCGAACCAGTGATACTTGCATTCTTTTACTGACAAATGTTCAGTTTTAACTAGTGGAAATTACTCTACAATATGCAAATATAAGTGATGCATCCATTTAAAAGTGAAAAAAAAAATGTAAAATAAAAAATGTGTATACTGTATTTTTTTGTTAATAACAAGAACCCAGTTCACCACCCTCATTTGTGAATTTGACACTGGTTTAACGTGTCAGCTATATTTTAGAGGTTTATAACACCAGCTAAGTGAGTAAGATCATGAAGGCTGCCTACTAATTAAACTGATATTTTCTGGCAGGGGAATCCGATTCCTGCAGATTTTACGAATGTTACATGTTGACCGTCAAGGTGGCACATGGCGATTATTGGGATCAGTGGTTTTTATTCACAGACAGGTATGTTACATCCGGTTCTGCACAATGAATTAGATAATGAGAGCTAGCGTGAGTAAAATATGCTCATACACTCTGATTTTGATGACCAGCTAGACCATATTACACAGTTTGCATCCCAAAAATATTGCCCATGTATATTTGACGTTAATCAGGATGGATGAGGAGTCCTTCTGGCTGATGACCACATCTGACTCATCAGGGCTCATCTTGGCACGAAAAGTTGTCCCTTTCTGTTAAGCCCAAGCTCTGTATGGCTATATGCACATGAGGGGCGATCCTGACTGAGAACAACCACTTGGGCAGTTTGATGTACTGCCCATTTACGCCCGTGTATCGGACCCCTGGACAGCACTAACATGTCCTTAGCTCAAGCTCTGATAAATTAGCATTTTATGCATTGCGTACACCAAAATGAATGATCTCAAGGAATGCTTGTGTTATTTAAAACATAAGGGTCTATGTACTAAGCCTTGGAGAGAGAGAGTATGGACGGAAATAAAATACCAACCAATCAGCTCCTGTTATTTTTGAAACCCAGCCTGTAAAGCAACACTTAGGAGCTGAATGGTTGGTACTTTATCTCCATCCACTTTATTTATCTCCATAGACCCCATAATTAGTACTGTCTGGTCTGTTTATCACACTTAAAATTATCCCTTAAGTTACATTGACCCTTGAAGGAGATGAGATCCTCCTCAAAAGGTTAATATAAACCCCAATATTATCCTTATATAAGATGGTACAGCATAAATTCTTATTATTTTATTGTATTTTTCACAATCGATCATGTATACCGTATTTCATCATTGTTGTCTTGAAATAGTGTGTTCTTTTTAAATTCACAACATATATTACTGTATCAGATCAGACCAAATTAAAGCACATCCATGTCTCATTTGTGTTCTGTTTTCAAGGAACTGATTACAACACTGTACATTGGATTCCTGGGCTTGATCTTCTCATCTTATTTTGTGTATCTCGCTGAAAAAGATGCTATCGACGGGTCTGGAGAGTACCAGTTTGGCAGCTATGCCGATGCTTTGTGGTGGGGAGTAGTAAGTAAACCTAGCACCTGGCAAATTTGGTATGCAGGACACGGCCAGTAATCCCGCGTGGCATCCACTGCATGTATAAGTCTGGAACCTAGGACGACTTCAGTCTAGTTGTCCAGTACTGATTGGCTGCTCTAGGGAAATGAGCAATGGTGTTCAAGTTTTAAGGTGCGTACACACTACACGATATGCTCCCTGAGCCATATCGTGTAGTGTGTCCCCGGCAGGCTGTGCTCAATGTCGTTCATGACATTGAGCACAGCCGCTGAATTATATCATTAACTATATCGTTCAGCGCCGTGCTCTTTCCCCCATTCCCCAACATGCAGCAACCTGACGAGGTCGTCAGGTTGTGCTGCATGTTCAGGCGATGGACAATGTTGGAAACGACCAGCGGGAGTGCGCATCGCTGGTCGTTTCCGACATAAAAGTGCACGATTACTGAGCCATTCGCACGATTACGATGTCGTAATCGTGCAGTCGCTCAGTAATATTGCCCAGTGTGTACCCACCATTAATGTAGCCGTATCATACAGGAGTTTTTGCAAAGATTTCTTATTTAATGAGCTGGCTACAATATTAGGAGGGTTGTTAATATTGTAGCCAGCCAATTAAAAACAGCAAAAATATATATGGCTAAAAGTAGAACCTACTTCTCGGGGGGAGAGACCATTGCTGCTTTTGACTCCACAAAAAGGACTTGTGTTTGCAATAGTTCAGATACGGTGATCTTCAGGTTTTAGTGAGACGTATAAATGATGTTGAGCAGCATCTTATGAGGGAGAGTGAAAGCTTTCTGTTATTGACCATGGTAGGATCCTGGCCTTTCAGTTGTTGCTAGCACTTGCATGCAGGACTTTTTAAGATTTTTGGAACTCTTTGCACGCACAGGCAGCCAGTTTCCCTACAGATGATAGCACACATGCACTGTTATGTATGTTGGGGGACACGTAGGCGTACCCAGTGAAAAACCAGGGCACCTTGCTTGTGCAGATCCGCTGGGCTTTGTATATCACTTAATTCGAAGTTTCCCAAACACGGTTCTTAAGGCTCCCCAACAGTTCAGGTTTTAGAGATATCCATGGTTGAACACAGGTGACTTAATTAGTATCTCAGTCAATTTGATTTAACCACCTGTGCTCAACCATGGATTTCTCTAAAACCTGAATTGTTAGGGAGCCTTGAGGACTACGTTTGGGAACCTCTGAATTAATGTGTGTTCTGTGTATGTCCTTGTACTTCTCTCCTGAAATAACACCTGCCTTCTGCCTCTAGGTCACAGTTACAACCATTGGCTATGGAGACAAGGTTCCCCAGACATGGATTGGGAAAACAATAGCGTCCTGCTTTTCGGTCTTCGCCATTTCATTCTTTGCATTGCCAGCGGTACGAGCCTGCTTTTCCATTCAATCATCAAGACCTCATATATTTTCTAATAGTACCATAAACATGTACCTATAGGTCCTGCTAGCCATTTGTTTCAGGGATGTCTAACTGTCTAAGCATTTGCCATTTCTGTTTCCATCCATAGGGTATCCTTGGCTCTGGTTTTGCCCTGAAAGTACAGCAGAAGCAGAGACAGAAGCACTTTAACCGTCAAATTCCAGCAGCTGCATCTCTTATTCAGGTAGCAACATTAGATCTGGCGAGTTATGCAGGGCCCTGTTGCAGAGAGACTCCCTATTACTAAATAGTAGTGAATGTGTCTAAAGGTGTACGACAAGAAGTGTTTATGCAGATAGTCTGTCTTATGCAGGACTGCTGGAAAGACGTACTTAGGCCCCAGTGCAGCACTCCTGAGCATGCTCACATAGTCTAGTAGCACGACCCCCTATAGTCTATGCATGCATGTTCTGTAAAAGCCATTGCAACCTAGTTAGGCAGTGACCACATTGACCGATAAGAATCTATTGGTCAGTTCAGCCACTTTGCTCTGCCCACGATGTGGCTCAGTTCACTGAATTGATGTATATGGCTGAAGCCTAATGTGCCACCACAGTTATCGCCATCTGCTTTCCAAAAATGAAAACCAAAAAAATCCTTATGAATTTGTTGTGAGACTTAACCTATTTAAAGCCAGTTAGTTTAACACAAGGCTTTCTCTTTGACCGTTCTGGTGATAAAACACGTAGGGGCATCAACTGACACACTCCTGCTATTGCATTAAGCCTGATGTGCTATTTTATGTTCAACTCTAGTGTTGAAAGCTTTTTATTTTTTTATTTTAACCAGATAAAATGCATCTGATGTTTGTAAGAAACTGCTTTTGAGGTATCTGCTGAAAATCCATATAAATAACAAGGGTTAAGCCCAGATTATCAGTGGTACTATAAATGCCCGTTATGGGTATATATAGGCTAAAAAATTTTATATTGATTCTATTCATTGATTTTTTTTTTTAAAGCATTTACAGTACACTACCTTAATTTTGCCTTGGAGAAATGTTCATAAATAGGAAAGTTGGGTTTAAACTTATGCCTCTCTTATTATTGTGCCTTGTAATCTTGGTCTCCTCTGTGTTGCAGACAGCATGGAGGTGTTATGCAGCAGAAAACCCAGATTCTGCAACATGGAAAATCTACATCCGGAAGGCACCGCGGAACCAGCACATCATGTCACCCAGCCCAAAGCCCAAGAAAATTGTAATGGTAAAGTATGACTAAAATGTGTCACCAGAATAGCTTCCAATAGTCCCTACTCTGGTAGGCTGTCCCAATTCATGGATACTATAATGGGCATGAGCTAGCAATTATCTGACCATAGTGGTTTGGATGGATCTAGATGCGGTTTGAGTAGATCTGGGTGTAGTTTTGGTGAATTTGGGCACGGTTTGGATGGACCATGGGGGAAGTTGCATGTCAATTTTGATTTGTAAAATGTTGTAAGGTGTGCCTAAAATCTACAAATGGCTTATGCATTTATAACCACTTACCTGGCGACGTCGTATGTGATGCGACCAGATCCAGCTGTGCTTGGTCGCATCACATACGAGCGCGCTGCCCCAAGTGTAAAAGAGGGTAAGTGCAGAACGTATCTCCTCTGACTCCCCGGTCCCCAACGCAGTGATGCGATGGTCTGTGACTGCCGACATCACTGTCAGAATCACTCCCCAGAATGCCAAACTTAGTTCCCTCCCCCTCAGCACTATTTGACTGATGTCTGCATGTGCAGAGATCAGCTGCAGCAGAGGGGACTGATCATCGGTCCCCTCTGACACAAGCTCCGCTGCGCTCTGTATGTGGTTTGCAGTGCCAGCGCTAGTTGTCTTTGCGCCCAGCGCTATTCCGTGTTTCCCTCCGCCCGCTCCTTCCATGTGTCCTCCCCCTCACCTTATAATAATACCTGCGACAGATGGGTGGAGGGCGGAGATTATCTCCGGCCGGACCCGGCACACCTGTGCGGCCGCACTGACAGAATGTGTCAGGAGCCGGCCCTGGTGGGTTAATGATGGGGCAGGGGCTTAATCCCCTGGGGGGATCTAGCAGAAGTGGGGGAGGGATAAAATAAAAACCGATACGACTGGAGGCGGATGGTGATGTGGGGGGGAATAATAATACAAGATATTAAACTGGTCACAGGGTAGGACGGCGGAATTTTCTTTCTACAGGGGGAAGGCTGTTTTTTTTATAAAACAGGGATTTTTTTTTTATTTTTATTACCATTAAGGAGTTGGGGAGGGTAATGTTGTTAGGATTTCTGACCACCAGAGGCCATTGCCAATGGAGGGTGGGAAAGCGGCCAATGGACATGGGACGATGGTGGTGTGTGCAAAACACCCCCTAGATAAATATTTTTTAAATAAAATATTACTATATACTACTAAAAATACTTTTAAAACTTTATTAATCAAAAACATCAATTTCTGAACGATTTTGCAGTAAGAAAATCGTCAGTTAAGTGGTTAATAGGTATGGATAATTTCTGGAACATTGTGTTCTATTATAACTAAAATAATTAATTGTATGTTATATATAAGAACATTACTATAGTCATGCAGCTATATGGCAAAACATATTTGCTCTGTACTGTACTGTACAGTATTTCCTAGCACTTTTTTACATATATGTGAAGACTTTAGTGTGCGAGGTTGGTGCACTGGGGCACAATATTCCAAACCAAAATGCTAGAAAAAGAGAAAAACACAATACTGTGTCCTCCATCAGTCACTATTGATTTCAACTGTTTTGAGATTTGAACAATAAATGTGACTTTACTGTGTTTTATAATTGTAATGTTTGATGTCCAGACATTTATCATAAAGTAGTGAAACAATTGTAATAACCGTTATTACAGCTGTAGTATGAAAATGTTTGTAGGTTAAGAGGAAGAAGATCCGCACCGAGAAAGAAGAGGGTTCCACAGAGAAAATGCTGAACATCCCACATATCACATACGATCATGTCTCAGACGATAGGAAAAATGACAACTATTCAGTGGAAGGCTATGAAAATACAGGTAATAATAATATTGATGACACTTATTCTCAATGATACGTAGAAATTTATAGACACTTTGGGCTAATACTGTTACAGAGGGGACCTGTGGGTTGCATAAAATTGGATTTAAAAAAAAAAAAAATAATAAAATCAAAAACTGATATATTTGATTTAAATAGGATTTTTTTATTACAATTTTTTTTTTTAAATGTTTAAAATTTTAAAATGCTTACTTAAAAATATTTTTTTATTAAAATCCTATTTAAATCTAAAAAAACTGATTTAAATCAAATTCGTTTTTGATTTTTTAAAAATCCAATTTTATGCAACCTGTCCTAATCATGTAGCAGTTAAAAACAAAAAAATAATTTTAGATAAAAATGTAAGATATCAGTCTCTAACATAACCCTCGTGTTACTCAGGACAGCTGGGTAATTCACACTGCTGAAGCCAGTGAAGCTGCGGCTAAGAATGCAGTCACTGGCTGCAGCTCACCCAGAAAACTGGTCCGACGCCCCCATTTTCTGCAACGCGCACTGTCGCCGTCCCCATATCAATCATGCTGCAGCGTTTGGGGCACTGCTAGCTACATCGCAGCTTCAGATCTGCACATTCTCAGTGCGGCTTCTGCCTATGTGCAGATCTGCAATAAACGAAGATGTACGTAAACAACACCAGGTTTACGTACATCTCTGACTTAGGCATAATGTCATATGGTTTGTTTGTTTTTATGTTACATCTATTTATCTGCTTCTCTGTCCTATTTTTAAAGATTTGTTTGCTTGCTGCCATTTTTTCCACCCTCGCACTGTAATGTCATATTTTTCATTTTGGAAATTTTACTGACATTAATCGGGTGTATACCTGGATTATTGGGTCTTTCACTCCCCCTCTTGTTACTTTGCTGGAGATTCCTCCCCTGGGGTGCAATGGAATAATGTAAATGTAAGATGGACAATCCACTTAAAGTGTGATCTGCTGCAGAACAGATGAGTGAAATATGATGCTTGTCCCTACAGTAACAAAGAAGAGCTTTGGCCTGCTCGATATCGGTTCTGGACCCTTTATCAGGACAAACAGTTTCACCGATGATGTTGACATGGAAGCAGACACCTTGCTGACCCCAATCACTCATATCTCAGAGTAAGGACACTGATGTCACAGTGTAATCAATCAGTGGTTATTAATATAGTACAACCTTACCTGGCACCTGTTAGATGTACCCCTGTCTCTAACGCTGTGTTTTGTGGCAGGCTACGAGAGCATCATCGAGCAGCAATAAAAGTTATTCGCAGAATGCAATACTTTGTGGCAAAGAAAAGGTTCCAGGTCTGTTCCCTCACTTTACAGGGTCTCAAGTATTAGGATAAGAAATACAGAAATAAGTGTACTTATAAATAATGAAATGGTTAAATATATACTTAGAACTTTACTGCAGGCAAGCGGATGCAAAGTCTGATCTCCTCCAAGGCTTCCCCTAAGTGCTCTAATGCAATATGTGGCCAAAACTACAAATACAGGGTACCCTGGGCTGCGGGCTCGGTATTCTGGTGGTGCCTTCCTCCCTCTCAGTGCTCTACCGACACCTTGGGGTATTTTTTCTAAAGTGCAGGTTTTTAGAAGTGGAATTGTTTCCCATAGCAACCAATCAGATTCTAGCTTCTTATGTTCCAGAAGGTGCTAGATAAATGATAAGTAGAATCTGAATGGTTGCTATGGGCAACATCTCCACTTCTAAAAACATTTTAGCTGTCTCTGTCAGGCCCATGATTGTAGAAACTGGTCGGGAATTACACAAAACTCTGGCAGTCTCTAGTAAATTATTAGTGTAATTTATAGAACATACAATTTTGGGCCTTATGGATTTCTCAGCATTATTGTTACTTAGTTTTACTTAACAGATCATTAAAGCTAAAAAGGGTTAGGGTCAGGCACCGGCGAGGGGGAGGCACTAAGACGGGAGGTTAGGATTAGGCACTAAGGATGGTAGGGTTAGGGTTAGGCACTGGTGAGGGGGAGGCACTAAGACGGAAGGTTAGGCACTTAGGAAGGGAGGGTGAGGGTTAGGCATCGGCTAGGGGAAGGTTAAAGTTAGGCACTAAGGGGGGAGGTTAGGGTTAAGCATCGGGGAGGGAGGGTTAGGGGTTAGTCTTACCTTACTTACCGAAGGGTGTCGGGATTCTGACCAGCGGCATCTCGACCGCTGGGATCCCGTACCCAACCCATGAATAACATATCATAAATATACAGTGTATGAACATATTAGGTCAGAAGGTGTGAGCATTTACGTTATCTCAAAGTATGAGAACCTTCATGTGTTTGGATTTTATTATATTACGCAACTTGTATTTAATGTTTAGAGCACCTTTGACTACTTGCCAATTGTTCACATAGTTTGTAATGACTTCCCGTCTAGTTCCATAGAGGCCTTGCATGCTGTCTTGTTAAACCTGGTTGTGCGACTTGTGTAGCATTGGTCATACTGTATTTGTTGCCATTTTCACCTTTTATCTTTGCAGCAAGCAAGAAAACCCTATGATGTACGTGATGTCATTGAGCAGTATTCACAAGGTCATCTTAATCTGATGGTCAGAATCAAGGAGCTTCAGAGAAGGTGCTTTGCTTGCTCTCTATTGCTTATTAACAGAAAGTATTGTTCAGCGGAAATGATCCGCATTCCTGTTCTCTATTAGTTTGATTTAAAAAAAAAAAAGTCACCTTTATACAATGTGCGTTCCAAGTCTGATTTATTTATTTTTTAAGCAAAAAATAATGAAAAATAAATAGATGTAAAACAACCTTCAGCCAAACAGTTACTCATAATGCTCATATCAGCATAACACATTATTGTACATTAAACAGATCATTATAGCTGTATAGTTTTATCTTTGTATTTACCTTGACCATGCCTGGAAGACAATAACCAGCCACCCTCTGTCCAGAATAATAAAAGGATGTCTATCTCTTGTGTAGGCTGGAGTACGGTTACTGTGCTCCTAAGAAACTTACTCTTGGTAAATGCATTCCAATGGTGATCACATTCTATGCTCTGAATTGTTGTATTACCCTATTAGAATCTTCCGCCTCCTCCACCGTCATACGCTAGTGTTGATTTGACAAACCATCTGCCTCCTTGTTCCCTCTTTCCTTCTCTCCAATACCTTTCCTTCTCTCCTATTTTTTTTAATTATACTGTTAGAATTATTCAATTACATTTATACAGCACCATCATATTCCATTATGTTTGTCCATCTGTTTATGGTTTGAGCTCTACATGTACTAACGTTTGCTGCTAATTAAAATTGTCTTAATGGAAAAAATAAACTCTTAGTGCAGGAAATACTTCATAACAAGTTTCTTATGTAAGTTTCCTGACTTTTACAAACTCTGTACTATATAAAACATACAGTGGGGCAAAAAAGTATTTGGACAGCCACCGATTGTGCAAGTTGTTGCACTTTAAAAGATGAGAGAGGTCTGTAATTTCCATCATAGGTACACTTTAACTGTGAGAGACAGAATCAGAACAAAAAATTCTGGAAATCACATTGTATGATTTTTAAACAATTTATTTGTATATTCTTTCTGAAAAAAAATATTTGGACTAATCAAAACGTTTAACTCAATACTTTGTAAAGTAACCTAGGTTGGCAATTACAGAGGTCAAACGTTTCCTGTAGTTCTTTACCAGGTTTGCACACACTGCAGCAGGTATTTTGGTCCACTCTTCAGTGCAGATCTTCTCTAGATGTGTCATGTTTTGGGGCTGTTGCCGGGCAACACGGACTTTCAACTCCCTCCATAGATTTTCTACTGGGTTGAGGTCTGGAGACTGGCTAGGCCAATCCAGGACCTTGAAATGCTTCTTATGGAGCCACTCCTTAATTGCCCGGGCGGTGTGTTTGGGATCATTGTCATGCTGGAAGACCCAGCCACATTGCATCTTCAATGCTCTTACTGAGGGAAGGAAGTTTTTCCCCAAAATGTCACGATACATGGCCCCATTCATCCTCTCCGTAATATGGATCAGTCGTCCTGTCCCCTTTGCAGAAAAGCATCTCCAAAGCATGATGTTTCCACCCCCATGCTTCACAGTGGGTATGGTATTTTTGGGATGCCACTCATCATTCTTCTCCCTCCAAACATGGCATGTGGATTTTATTCCAAAAAGTTCTATTTTGGTCTCATCTGACCACATGACAATTCTCCCAATCCTCCTCTGGATCATCCAGATGGTCACGGGCAAACTTTAGACGGGCCTGGACATGTGCTGGCTTAAGCAGGGGGACCTTTCGGGTGCTGCAGGATTTGAATCCATGACGACGTAGCGTGTTACTAATGGTAACCTTTGTGACTGTGGTCCCAGCTCTCTTGAGGTCATTGACCAGGTCCCCCCGTGTAGTTCTGGGCTGATCCCTCACCGTTCTCAAGATCATTGATGCACCACGAGGTGAGATCTTGCATGGAGCCCCTGGTCGAGGGAGATTGTCAGTGATCTTGTATTTCTTCCATTATTTTATAATTGTGCCAACAGTTGATCTCTTCTCACCAAGCTGCGTGCATGTTGTCGAGTAGCTCATCCCAGCCTTGTGCAGGTCTACAATTTTGTCCCTCATGTCCTTAGACAGCTCTCTGGTCTTGGCCATGGTGGAGAGGTTGCAGTCTGACTGTTTCAGGGTGTGGACAGGTGTCTTTTATACAGTTAACCAGTTCAAACAGGTGCCATTAATACAGGCAACGAGTGGAGGATAGATGAGCTTCCTAAAGAAGAAGCAACAGGTCTGTGAAAGCCAGAATTCTTGCTGGTTGGTAGGTGTCCAAATATTTATTTTCCGCAAGAAGATACAAATAAATTGTTTAAAAATCATACAATGTGATTTCCGGAATTTATTGTTCTGATTCTGTCTCTCACATTTAAAGTGTACCTATGATGGAAATTACAGACCTCTCTTATCTTTTAAAGAGCAACAACTTGCACAATCTCGTGGCTGTCCAAATACTTTTTTGCCCCACTGTATCTGAAATGAATCTAGTATACCTTTCTGAGTAAAATCTCAGTACAGCCTAAATGCAATGTACTGATGATAGTGAATAAATCAGATTTGTGGACTGCCAACGGGGTGGGGCTTAGTTTGTACAGATATTTGCACAATTAAGTTTTGGGAGGAGGTGATATCCAGGCAATGTACCTATTGTACCTAAACATACATAAGGTAAGCTGAACAAGTTATCACATTTACACATCTCCATGCAACACACTGAGCAGCAAGAAGATGCTACAGGCCGGCTGTGGATACCTTTATCATGAAGGTGTCGTGCCCACATATGAAAAAATAAAATGGCTGCTCATGCTGGCAGATGCTAGAAGGGGTCAAACAGGATAATACACGAATACTCTCAGTCACAATGAGAAAACTGTAATTTTTTATATTTGTGATTATGTATTTAATAGTGTATTTTGTTATTTTATACAGATGACCAATTTATTTTAATTTCTATCTTTACAGGCTTGACCAGTCATTGGGGAAGCCCTCTCTATTTATTTCTGGTTCAGGTAACTCTGAGTCCTTTGCTCATATGTATTTTGCATAGTGTATTGTATTGCATGTAACTGTAATATTGGCACAGAGAAAAGGACATAAGAGACCTTGGGGTCTAGTTACTAAGCAGTGTTAGGAGACAGAGTGAAAAGTACCAGCCAATCAGCTCCCAACTGTCATTTTTCAAACACAGCCTGTGAGATGGCAGTTGGGAGCTGATTGGCTGGTACCTTATCACTTTTCACTTTGTCTCCTAACACTGCTTAGTAAATAGACCCCCTTATGTGTTCCGATCTGTTCTTAATCGTCACTCCCAGTTATCTGTGGATTGTTACTGTTCACCAGTCTAAAATAGCTGCTGAGATGGGTGAGGGGAGGAGGATCCTGTAAGGAGCTTTGGTCAAAAGCCAGTGTGATTGTTGCCTGGCAAAACAGCTCTCCATGTAGCGAGGGGAGCAGTAGGTGGATTGATTATTAGAGATGACCATCGACCATCTGTGGTTTGACACCGATGGTCGATGGTTTTGTCATTGATGGCAGAGCGGACAGCAATGTTTTTATTTTCTCCCCCCAGCTGTGCCGGTAAGCCTCATCACTATCCATATCAATGATTGGACCGCCGCTTGCCATTCATCACAAGAGGAATGGCCCTCAGTGGTTCCCTGTCAATGGTTTAATGCCATCAATGTTAATCATCGATGTCACTATTAATGGATAATCCACCGATGGCCATCTATAGTGATCATGGTTTCATCCTACTCGGAATGGAGCTTTATTATGTTGTAGTTTTAAATTACTATTTGCAAATAAATGTATCTAAATGTATTTATTAAATAGTGAATTACTGCACCATAATGTGTCCAAAACATGCAAAAAAATTCAATGTGAGCCCACAGATACAATAAAAGACGATACAGATATATAATGTATAACAGAGAGCAATCACTTTTGCTTGTGTATAGCAGGTATGGGGAAATGATCTCTTGGAAAGATGGTTTGGATTAAAGTGCAGTAAGAGCTGCGGGAGACTGAATTGTGCAGACCCTTCCTTTAGGCTGTTATTACAGCACAAATCTGAATAAACTCTTTGTGCAGAAAAGAGAATGGAACTGACTGAGGGGTTCATTAAATGTGACAGTACATAAGCATACACAGTAACCTAATCGCCAGTATTCGTTCAGTAATTAGGAAATAAAAAGTGACATGTATTTGTGTATGTATGTGCATGCTATAACTATTTATGTAGAATTCCCCAGCCCACTTATTGGTACACGTCCATGAATTGCTCATCCTGCCCATTGTAACCTATGTAGTGCACCCTCTTAGTGCACTGATCTTTTTATCCTTGCACGTCTTATCTCCATGTATTGCTTATTCGCACACTGTAACCAAAGTAGTGTGCCCAACATGGCGGCCTCGCCTGGTACTCTGTGTGGAATGAAAAATGCATGGGTCTGATTATCTTGCAAGGATTTCGCCTAGTAATTTTCTCTCTCCCAATATGTGCCATTGATTCCAGGCATTGTTTATTCTGGTTTGTATACGTCCAGTATCCCGGCACAGGAGATACTGGAGCCTAAAATACCGACTCCGGAATCTCGACACCTGTCAGAATCCTGGTGCCGGCATCCCGAAGGATTAGGGGGTAGGGTTAGGCACAAGGGTTAGGTACTAAGGGGGAGGTTAGGTTTAGGCACTGGGGGGGTGGTGGAGTAGGTTCAGGCACCGGGGAGGGAGGGTTAGGGAAAGGGAAGGGTCAGGATACCTACCGACAGGTATCGGTATACTAACCCTGTCGGGATGCTGGCGTTGGGATTTTGACTGCCGGAATCCCTAGCGCCGGCATCCAGTACCCATCCCATTCTGCCCAGTGTGATCCTATGCGATGCGCCTGCAATGGCTGCCTCACCTGGATCCTTCAGGGTTAGGATGAATAATCCTGCAACAAATGACCCAAAATATTCTTTGTTATACTATATTCTTAATTTCTATACTTTTTTCAAATGTAAGCCACTTTCATGTTATTTCTACCTGTTAAGCGCCTTGAGTCCTATTGGAAAAAGAGGGCTATATAAAAAAAAAATTATCATTATTATATGTAGATATTACATTTATCAATAATTAATCGGTATTAACTGTAGGTCTGGTTTCATTATTTGTTGTCCTCTCTGTTCTTTCCAGATAAAGTGAAAGATCGTGGTAACAATACCATTGGGTCCAGACTAAACCGTGTAGAAGACAAGGTAAGGAGCATAATTATATCTGATATCATCATGAGCTTCTGAATGCACAGTGTGTGCCCATATCACACAGCACGGTGGCCTCATTCAGGTGCCCACATACAGCAACAACGTAGGCACTGGGGTTATTACTTCTCTTTGGGGCTGATCCTGAGTCGGATGCTACCACCTCCATGTCTGCGTCTGTCGCCGGCTGCCCGTCTCCGACTTTATGCAAATGGCGCTACAACTCCCTTCCCTGGTGTACATCTGTGCGTTTGACTGTGCAAGCACTGAGACGCCCTCCGTCAGCGTCCATGGACGCTGAAATACCGATTAGTGCCTCTATAGATTTGCCATCATCGAAACTTGCACCAGCCCTATGGCATTATGTCCAAGTACAGCGACTCTCCTATAACATGGAAAATCTCAGAGTTTCACTTAAGCCACCTCCCTGTCACTGCCTGGGAACACCCAATACATTTCTGAGGCTGTGCCTCTCCCTTGTGCCTCAATTGCAACTCTGCGTCTGTGCGTACGCAATCTGGAAGCATGCACAGTGCAACTTAGGTGCACAGGCAGAAGAAAAGAGATCGCAGCTGCATCCAATTCAGAATCAGGATAATGACGGTATCTGGAAGGCTCTCTAATTAATACAAATACCCCAACAATGAATACATGGGTGAGATAATGGACCTTAGTGAACTGAAGAGCTAACTTTATGTATTAGCCTCTGTTATATTACTGTGTAATATCTGAGATATATACCGTGAGTGTTGGTAAACTTACTTTATAGTCTGTGTGCACTATTGTAGTCACATGCGCTGGCAGTAGTTGAATTGAGAATGCTGACCTGATCTGTAAAATATAGTTACACCCAAATATTGGAGATTGTTGAGGCAGAGGGGGCTTCTATTTAAGTAAAGACTAGAGGGGGAGATGTATCAAATCTTGGAGAGAAATAAAGTACCAACCAATCGGCTTCTGTCATTTTACAGGCTGTGCTAGAAAAATGACAGTTAGAAGCTGATTGGTTGCTATGAGCAACATCTCCACGCTATCTCTCTCCAAGATTTGATAAATCTCCCCCAGAGTCTGTAAACGTTCTCCCAAACTCTAGTTAGCTGTCTCCATAATTAAGCATTGCAGATGCTCATTCTATCTCTCATTGTTTCCTGCTAGCAATCCCTTAAGCATGAGAGAAGCTGTCTTGCCAGGTCTAAGTGTTGCTTTGCCTCTCCAGGTGACCCAGATGGATCATAAACTGAATCTCATTACTGACATGCTTCACCACCTTGTCACCAATCAGCAGGGTGGCCAAGCACCCAGCCGGTCGCCCCATCGGAGCAACTCCCTGAACAACGAGAACCAGCTGTCTAACAGCACCCTTCCTACATATGAACAGCTGACCGTGCCAAGGCGAAACCAAGACAACATATCTTGATATATCGGACCGAGTGTGAATGTTTTGGAATTGCTAACCATATTAACTGGTTGACTACTGTGTACAATGCAGATATTCATTATTTTAATGAATGCATTTTAAAAGTGGAAAGAAAAATACAAATCAATGATGTAATTAGACTGAGTACCCAACGCCTGTAATACTGTAAAGGGCAAGCAGCCCATTTCCTGCAGATCCTATAAAGGTTCATCGATGGTCTCTTAGCGGAAGGAACAGTTGGGAATGTAGACACACAGCAGATAATATATATCGGGCACATCCCGGAATGATATAACAATCCTCTGTGTTAGAGATTGAAGCTGAATGAATAATGGGAGCTTATATCACTGAGGATTTCCTAGTAATGTATGAAAACCAGGTGACAGCTGAGCCGCAGCCATGATTTTTTAAATGTATTAAAAATAGTTTTTAAGTTGATTTTTTTTTTCACGTGTACAGACAAAATGGTGGACTTATGGATGAAGACCGACCTGAGCAGTCTTGGAAACATTATATTGTGTCACTTTTGCTGAAATACCATCATTTTTTTGTTTGGATCTTTTAAAGACGTAGAGTGAATTTATCTGGTGAATATGGGTGTTACACTTACATCACGACGGGTGGAAAGGTTTACCTTTTGTCTAGTATGTTTATGGAAAGAGATTTCTGATCTTGAAAATATCTTCTGCCTATTGGTCCATGGTTAAGACTCGTCTTTTTAATATGATTAACTGGTTCACGAATAATACAGCAGAAAAAAGAAATCTTCCATGCTTAGGTCAAATTGAGAAACCTGTATTACGACCAAATGACACTTCCGTCAAGAATATTGGGGGAGATGTACAAAGCCTTGAAAAGTGATAAAGTACCAACCAATCAGCTCCTAACTCACTTTACAGGCTGTGTTTGAAAAATTGTGGTTGGTATTTTATCACTCTCCACGTTATCTCTTTTCAAGGCTTAGTACATCTGGTTCATTGTTATTTAAGATTATATTTAAAAATAGATAGATCAGCTAACATCATTATTTTATTTTCTTGTTAGGAGGTTTCTTCCAGATACATATTTCTTTAAGCATAATGCTGAGATAATTCAGATATTCTCTTACTATGCCCCTGTTCTATTATGGTAAAGAAAGTTCAAAGCCATTTGGAAAATGCTAAGGACAGCCATGGAAAATGATGACTACCTCTTTTTCCAAGCTCGTGGACGCTGCTATAGGGGTCCGTCTGGACATAGCTTTTAAATATAAATATAAATGTCCCCTTTGCTCAGAAATGTAATTGGATCCCATTTGTGCTGCAGTATATATGGGTAATATTCTTTATTAATTTCTCTCTATAATGTTCCACAATTGTTACCATATATAAACCTAAATTCAGGTACAACACTATATTGGTTAATACCTAAAAGAAGCGTAAGGTAAAATAAAGACTATCAATGTAGCAGATTATATGATTACATTAAATTATAATGCCAGCAATGGTTAATTTTTTTTTTTTTAACGATCTGCCTGGAAATTCAAAACACAGTACTTAAGCCCGGCATAGCTTAAGATGTGCTAGTTGTGACGTAAATACAGTATAGGTCAATAATATTTGCTTAATTGAACGTTATAAGGATATTACAGGTCACCAAGTTCTCTGAGCAAATGTCACAAGCCTAAGGTGATTTTAGGAAATGGCATGGGCTACTGTATCGAATAGATTGTGATATGTACTTATAGAAGATTTCCTAACGATTACGGAAATGGTTCCAGTTGTCTGGTGACATCGCTGTTCTCTAGTTGTAGCAGTATGATTTACAGGAGATTATCTCTGTACATTTAAACCTTTGGATATTGCCACAGACCATGAAGTGCCATAGTTACACCTATAGCCACCTCTACTGAAACCGCCAGTGCCTTTATGTAAGAGTGACCTGTTAGCAGACTTTATATTATTAGAATCGTAGGAAATCTGAAAAAGTGTGATGCAATATTTAATATAGAAATCATTCTAAATCTATATGGTAATATTCTGCCCCCTATTTACCTCAACATAAATCTGTGCTGATTTTACTTTGCTTCCATCACGGCTGCACACAGACTAGACTCCTCGACGTTTCTGCTGACATGCCAGGATAACGGGAAAGGCTTATTCAGAGGTGTCATTTAAATAGTTTTCCTCACTTTGCATTTTTAGTGAAGCACTGAAAAGAAAGTGGAGTGCGCCGTTTACTGTGGTACAGACACTGCAGGTTAGGAAAACTTCAAAAGCACTACTAAACTCCTCTGATTGAGCCCAAAGCATGTCATAATTACTTCAGACAAGTGACAGTTATTGCAGCATTGCACTTAATATAAACCTCCCTAAAACTTTTTTCTTCCAGTTACAAGGTAGGATTCTTCTTGTTAGTGCACATAAATTATTCTGCAGCGAGAAGTAAGACCTGTCTCACTGCGACTGTGGAGAAGCCTTGTGTAGATGACAATAATGACCAAAAACTAGCAATAGCAGTAAAGTTATTCTCTTTGAATAATCCGAGAAAAGGACAACTACTGCAAAATTGTAAGAACGAGTTAAAGCAAACTAACATTTGTCCAAATACGGCCGTTGTTTACTACACTTTCTCATCACTGCTGTGATGTGAGGATTTATAGTTCAGTTACTGTATGTTAACTGTTAGCATTGCAGGTGCTGATAGATCTCACTGCATGCAAATTATGTGTTATGTTTCTTGTAGCACTGCACAAGGAGGGATCCCCAACACTGCTGTGTCCACATTTAGATATCAATGCCATAGACCAAGGACGGGGAACCTCAGGCCCGGGGGCCGTATAAGGCCCTCGGAATCATTTGGTCTGGCCCTTGGAGCTTTTTTCTGCTAGCCTCATCTGGCTAGCAGGGTGTCTAGAATGGCACCCTGTAGCCAGAATCTATGCAGCAGTGCCATCTAGAGCATCCTTAGGACACTTCAAACAGTCACACGGCTGCCCTTACAGCTCCCTGGACCATCCTCAGGATGCTCCGGGCATTGCTATAAATTACCAGTGATTGTGGCCCCACCCTGGTGTTACATCAACAACAGGCCCTCAAATAACGTTATATATATATCAAAATGGCCCTCGGCAGAAAAAAGGTTCCCCACCCCTACCATAGACCCTTAAAGGTCAATGAAAGTCAATTAAAAATAAAATGGATTTAAAAGAAATTAGTCCAGTTATTTTTATTTCAATCATTATAAAATGTAGTGTTGATGTCCTTAAAATACATTTTGAATGCAACTATTATTGTGGCACTGTACCCTGTAGTCGCTCCATTGGTGATCTATTTCGAGTATGATTTACTCTCAATGGACTTATTGCTGGCGTATAATAATATGAACATGGGCTACATATCTCTTGTAGCTCTTTAGAGGATATGGGGGACATATTTGTGATCACCAGTGGTTTAATATATTAGGAAATAATCATTAGTTGTCCAAATTCTAAAGCCTGTTATTCTTTGATAATAGTTTTGATATTAATCTGTGATCATGCTGGTTTTTTTTTTTACTGTAATATGCAGATGTTTTTCAGTTTTGCAATAGTTGTCCTTTAATATGCTATATAATATTAATAACAAACATCCAGCCAAAAACTGGAGAATATTTAGCAGGATAACCCTTAGCAAGATATTGTACTTGCATTTACCACCTAGTTGTCACTAGATGGCAGTATAGCTGTGGAAATGTCTGAGAGAATGGGAGAATGAACAATCTATTGCCAACTGGGTGTAAATTTTCAAAGTGCCTGGGAAACTGGAGATAGACCTTAATCTCTGATTCCACATCAAGGTATCAGCATATTGAATTCACTACTTCTTTCCATATTGAATCATTTACACATAGTTTTCCTGTTTACAGTTTAGATACTTGGAAACTAGACAACCTTCATTTTACCTGTCCAAATCTCTCTTTTGCAAGAGGTTACACACTTCATATATTTCTTGTTTTTACACTGCAGAGTCCCTGATTACACACTCAAACCGGGTGGTGAAATGTTCAAATGTCATGATCTCCTAATCTTGAATTGATGCTCCAAACAATGGCTTGAATTTTCAAACAAACTATTATGGGCATTATGTTACAGTATGTAAAATCAGGACATGATTATTTTTTTTAATTGTTAAATCACGGTGTAATACAGGTTAGTGATTATTAATGAGTTTGCTAATAAAACACTAGTGCATTATTCTTTGACGTGAGTTATTCTGACTGATATAAGCTGCAGGATCAGCTATGTAATAATTCATCTAATTACTTCCACTTCTCTACATGTCGTACTGGTACCTTCATTGTCCTTCAGAATCTGCATATCTGCAATGCAGCAAAATAGTTTTGTCGCTTCCAGTTGTTTTATTTGTGCGAATGTGATGCACATTTTCAGCAAAACATTTATGCCCAGCACAGCCGAATTCTCCGGGACCTGAGGCACCCAGAGACGCTGTATGGCCCAACTGAAGCCACAGTGCATGAGGGCACATCTGTAATAGCTGATGGGTTATCCAAACAGGAAACTCGGGCCTATCTGTTAGAGACTCCAACTACCAGTAGTAACAATGCTAGAAATTTAAATCGATGATTATGAGGCGGAATAAAGTTTGCACTGGTTCAGCTTAGGCTCATATTGGTTCAATGTTAGATCATGTGCACGTGGTGGGTTTTATGTCTTTTCTCCATTCGTAAGGGATAGGAGGAAGGAAAGGTAGAAGCAATAATATAAACCAGTAATGTAATATAATATATGTCATAGGTAATATTTCCAATAGCAAAACTATTATTATTACCAGTTATTTATATAGCGCACACATATTCCGCAGCGCTTTACAGAGAATATTTGGCCATTCACATCAGTCCCTGCCCCAGTGGAGCTTACAATCTATATTCCCTATCACATGCACACACATACACACTAAGGTTAATTTGTGTTGGGAGCCAATTAACCTACCAGTATATTTTGGAGTGTGGGAGGAAACCGGAGCACCCAGAAGAAACCCACGCTAGCACAGGGAGAATATACAAACTCCGCACAGGTAGGGCCGTGGTGGGAATCGAACCCACGACCTCAGTGCTGTGAGGCAGTAACGCTAACCGTTACACCATCTGTGCTGCCCATATTGTATGATAAAACCGTCATGGAACAGCATGTCGCAGATCAAGAACACTTTTTGGTGCTGTGGGGCTAATCTATTCTGTGAAATAATGGACAGCCATATGCTGTGTGATGCTTATTTGATTTGAGGGTTATGCTGATGTGTGTATTCAACTCAAAGAGATAGATACTTTCTATAGAATTTATCTTTTTTTTAAATAATGGATGATCCTAAATGCAACACTTTGCCAGATGTACTAAGCTCGGAAAAGTGATAAACTGGAGAGTGATAAACCACCAGCCAAACAGCTCCCAACTGTCATTTTTCAAACACAGCCTGTGACATGACAGTTGGGAGCTGAGTGGCTGGTGGTTTATCACTCTCCAGTTTATCACTTTTTAGAGCTTAGTACATCGCCCCCTACGTGACATGTGATGCATATGTGCAGAGCCGTAACTAGACTTTTTGGTGCCCTGGTCCACAAAGAGCATTGGCGCCCCCCATATTTTTCAAAGGGGGACATAAGACGTGTGCCAGAAAAATGGGTAGTGGCCTCGTGGGAAAAGGCTAATGACAAATCTGATTTGTCCCGTACAATAATGAAGGGGTACTGATCCCATTGTATAAACTACCAAAGCCACTGTTATCCATGTGTCACTGCTAAATACAGTGTGCATCCAATGGCTGCAGTGATGATACACAATAATTATGCAGTATTACTCACCAGCTCTAGATGTAGGAGAGCACTGGTGAAGCTGCAGCAGGAATTGTCCATCAGAATAGCCATACACAAGCCTGGAGCCGGCAGTATCGATCATTGACTGTAGGTATAGAAAGAGCGCAACTTGTAGTGTATATGCAGCAAATATCAGCATCGGGTAGATCCGTGTATGTACCCTGCACTGACAGAAGAACTCACCGGCAAGGGTACTCCATTGGGAATTGATGATTGTGTTCAGGGCTACCATCAGGAATTGCGGGCAGTTCCATGTGTAAAGTGTCTGACTGCCATGTGAGAGGTGATAGGTTTGAGTCCCGGGTTTGACAGTATTTTGAAATGTGTGCGTTTATATAAAAGAGCATGTGACTAAAAGTGCCTGAGTAAGTGGCCAGATGGAGGGGGAGTTGGCCAGGGAGTAGATGGGGCGTCCAGGAGATGCCAGGGATAAAAGAAGAGGAAGCTACAAGTGTGAATGATTATAAACAGAAAATCGACAGGCCAAGACAGCACCCCCTGCCCTGCGGTGCTCTGTATCATGGCACATGTGTGCACCCTGGTTACTGCCCTGTGCTTCGTTGTGATTTTATACTGTATGTATGTACAGTAACACTGATAGTACAGTAAGACCTTTACCAGGTTAATGTACTAACTGTATGTTATGGACACTCAAAGTTCCCATCAAACTTGCCATATCAAATATCAAGTCTGTATTATAAGTACAGTATACATATATACTGTACAAGTATATTATTAACTTTTATTTGTTAGGTGCCACAAGGTGTACGCAGTGCTGTACAAAAATTATACATAAGAACAAGGCATAAATACAATGTGCAGCAGTGAGCACAAAGCCAGAACACAAACTTTGCAGCAGAACCATAACCAGGGAGTGCTATACAGTATACAAGGGGGAGGGTAGAGCACTGTCTCTAGAGTCAGCAGGCAGTACTGAGTCACAGGGAAGGGCACAACAGCTACCATTGCACCTGTACCCATCAAATGGGCTAGCAGACAGAGCCAGTGTAACTGAGGGAAAAGAAAGACAAAGAACTGTGGTTTAAGAAAGAGTGCAAAGAAAGAACATTAGGGAAGAGAGCCAGAAAGCTTCAATTCTACAAGGATGGGGTAAATAGTTGGAGGGTGAACTGGGAAGGAGACAAGGTGGGTATGAGGAGGGAGTGAGAGCCGCATTAAGAGTAGGACCAGACTGGGGCATGGCCTGACTGCCTAGCGTGGTGGATGCTGGTTTTCTCTCCTCCGGGAGTCCCTGACTGAACAGCTCCTATTCGTTATACCTTTCCCCACCTGGACACCCACATACTGGGGTCTGAGCTCCCTGATCACCCGGCGACCCCTCTGCATTCGCTTTGAGTGGTGTGTGCCCTCCCAGATCGGTGCCGGGGCTGCGCTGCGGAGAAGCCGACACCATCTTGCTTGGAGATCTCGGCCTTCCTGCTAGCTTTGATTACCGGTGCCTCGAGGTCCTGGAGCCTGGCGATTTCCCCCCCCATGGCCCGTTGCTGCTACCTCCACGGCCTCCCACAGTGGTGTGCAGATGTTCCGCGGTACAGGCTCTATGAGACCCGTGCAGGCCCCCGGCTGTGATGCCCTGCAGACGCGATTGACTGGCTCTGCTGCAACCGCTGACTCTCAGCTTCCTGAACCTGCGGCCTCCCTTACCTACCAGATCTGGGGTGAGGTAGGTGGTGTACCTCCAGCTTCTGGTCTACAAAGCCCATCAGACTCTGGCCCTGCACCATCAGTTTAGAAGAGGTGCCATTTTAGTTTCTATGTTCCCTGCCTGTTAGACATACTGCTGCTCCCAGGTTGATCAGACTACATCCACTGCTAGCAACTACTATACTGCTGAACTATTCAAGTTGCATTATTTTCTGCTGCTCTAACCTGTCTCTACTGAACACCAGTTAATGGCCATCCTGACTCCCCTGTCAGTGTTTTCTGATCCTCCCCCAGCAGCCTCCTATTTCTGAAATTGGTTCTTCTGCAAGCTGAATCAATGACTCCCTGAGCGCACTGAAGTCGTGCCCTCCTGTGGTATTTTTCTAGGCCTCTTTTAGCCCAATATAATACATAACTACAGTTTGCCACTAACCTAGGTCTTCTGTCACCTTGCAACTTGTTGCAGGCATTCCCCTTATTGGCTCACTATTCCACTGCTGTTGTCCGTGTTCCATTATCACGAATCGGTCTAACACAAATGCTAGAAAGCGAGTTGGTGGTGACATTACTCAACATTTTTCCAAAGGTGATAAATCCTCAGCAATTACCGACCCTCCTTCCCCAGATGGATGGTGTAGATTCACCTACTCCAGCCTTGTCCACCAAGGCTTACATTATGGCTTTACGGTCCCTTATTACAGACCTCAAAGATTCTCTGGAAACTAAACTTGACAAAGCTGTCTCGTCCATTAAATCTGATCTATCCTCAATATCTACCAGGACCTCTAAATTGGAGTCTCGTCAAGATGCTTTCCAAAAAGCCCAAAATAAGACCTACAGAGACCTTGACCACATCATTCAGGACCTTGCTGATCTTCGCACTAAAAATGAATACTTGGAGAACCTAGAGAGAAGAAACAATCTTCGTATCCACAATATACCGGAATTAATACCCCCGGATGATTTAGAGACTTCTCTTCACAAAGTGTTATCCCATCTCCTTCCCGATTTAGGCTCCCATCAACTACCCTTGGAAAGAGCCCATCGGACCCTCCGGCCCAAACCTTCGAGAAGGCGACCCTCTAAGGGATGTAATCATACGCTTCCTGAGCTTCAAGGATAAAGAAAGAGTCCTAACCCCGACACGTGGTAAACCACATATCTTATATAATACCGCTAAACTTCAGTTCTTTCAGGACAAGTGCACTATATGACCGTGGGATCTGCTACCGTTAGAGTTTCCCCTTCAAACTGCTGGTCATCTTCAATGGTAAAACAGTTGTCATAAGAGACCACAAGGAATGCAAGGACTTTCTTTCCCACCTGGAAGACTTAGACCCTCCTTCCACATTGGCAGACACTTAATAAAGTCACCAGTTCTTGCTCGCTACTGAGTCTCACCTAAGACAGCTGGGGGCACCCAGAATCTGAAATCTTATGGCTTTATGACGAGTAACAGTTACCCCCTTCTGTTGGGCTCTCAAACCACCCTTAATGCTCTGATTCAGCTACCATTTCATATCCTTTTCAATAGTTATACAATTTCGGGTTTTGATGCCTGCAGTTTCTTTTTACTGTTTTATTATATTATTATAAATTGGTTATGTCTCCAAATGATGGGGCTATATCCCCAATAGTTTTTGCCTCCTTAGGGTACCTGAAATAATCTAGTTGTTACCACTTCACCCGTGGGGCTCTAAACTGGTCACTCTCACCGTACTTTTAACCCACTTTTGGCTCTACTTTTCGGGACCTCCAACAAATTCCTTAAGACTGTTCATGCATTTTATGTTGTTATATATGCCTTCAATGTTTATATCTGCATCACATATCTTTAACCCTTTCTGGACCTTCTCATCTCCCCCTCCCCTTTCAATTATCCACACTGACATGCCTGCTGTTCTTTAACTGTCTCCCCTTGATATAAGATTACCACTCTTTCCAGTTTCCTAAAGGTAGCACGGGTTGCTTTCCCTGCTACCTTTTTGGATTTTGTAGTCCTGATCTCCATGTGTGTCTTCCTCTGCTGGACATGAGGAACTCCCACCCGGATACTTCCCCACTGTCCAATCCGCTCTGATATACCTCCTCATTCCTGTCCCCCTGCGAGTTGAGGATCCCCTACTCTTACCTAAATTCATTTTCTCTACTGAATCTCTACACAATGTTGCTGATTTTCGTATCTTTGAATGCAAAGGGGCTAAATACCTCCCAGAAATGCTCCTCACTTTTTCGATCCATTCACAATCTCAAGGCTGGGATTGTTCTGATACAAGAAACCCAGTTTAAAGCTCAGTTGCACCCTTCCCTACATACTAAGCGTTTCCCTACCGCATACTACTCCTCTAGCCAATCAAAACACAATGCTGTGGCGATACTAATTAACAGTAAAGTTTCTTTTGTCCAATGTTCGGTACATACGGACTATGATGGGCCTGATATCATTCTAACCGGCAAGTTGGGCAATCTAGAATTCACAATAGCAAATGTATACGCTCCCAACTCAGGCCAGATCTCATTATTAAACTGCTTCTTCTCAAAATTAAATAAATACAGGATGGGCTGCCTCGTAGTGGGTGGAGACTACAATGCTGTCCTTAATTATGAACTTGATAAATCTCACTCCCTTGCCAATACACGATCTTGTCCACTAACTCACTCTTTGAGCAAACATCTTCGGGAATCGGGTCTCTTCAATACATGGCGCACTCCCAACCCTACATCTCGAGATTTTACTTTTATCTCGATACCCCATCAATCCTACTCAAGGATAGATTTTTTTCTTTGTTGTACTCCAGCACCTCTCTGGCTCCTTAATAGTGACCAATCTTTGGTCTGATCACTCTATTATCACTGCATAATTTTATTTTTATGATGTGCCAACATCTCGACCTCCTTGGCGCCTGAATGACACTCTCTGGAAAATCTCAAAATTTCAAGAGAAAATAAAGCTTGCCCTAGAGTACTATATTTCTTTACATAGTGCTGACTCCACCTGTTCCCCCTTGGCGTGGGAGGCACATAAAGCTGTTATTCGAGGGCATATCATTTGTTATGCCTCTTTTAGAAATAGATTATGCAGATCCCAGTTAACCTCTCTGACTGAAGAGGTCCTTTGTCTGGAAACCTCTCACAAATGTCTTCCCTCCCATTCGCTATATAAACAACTGAAATCCACCAGAGCGTCTCTTAATACTCTTTTGGCTGAATAAACTGAACAGTCCCTACATTGGCTTAACCAAAAATGTTATGAAAAAAGTAATAAAGAAGACACCCTACTAGCTAACAGGTTAAAAGCTCGGAAGGTCAGAACCGCTATTCCAGTGTTAAAAGATGATCACGGCACTCATCGCTACAACCCAACCACCATTAACTGACTATTTAAGACGTATTACGAACGCCTTTATAATCTCTCTGAACCCTCTACCTTGTCTTTTACTACTGACACCTTAACCGTAGATTACCTGGCGTCTTGCAACCTTCCCCATCTAGATCCTGTGACTTCCAATGCTATAAAGAATCCTATTTCTGCCAAAGAAATTCTCTCAGCCCTCAAAATACAAAAATCCTCTAAAGCGCCGACGGCTTGCCAATATCCTACTATAAATCCTTCCAATCCTCCCTGATACCCCATCTAACTGCGGATTTTAATCATATCCTTGAAGGAGCTCCATTTCACCCAGCCACAACTAAAGCTACTATTACGGTCATCCCGAAGCACAATAAGGACCCTCTTGGTGTCCAACTATCGGCCCATTTCACTGCTTAATACTGACTTAAAACTTTTCGCCAAAGTACTCACAAATAGATTGAACCCACTCCTACCCATTGTCACGGCCAGGGTTTCTCAGCATGGCAGTCATGGCAGTATTACCTGTGAGGTCATTATGGCGGGGGGTCTCTGGCAGCGGTGCTGGTGTTTGGCAAGGGGCATTGGCTACGAGTGGTTCTGTGCAGGCACATTGTCACTAGGCCTGGTGAGGTCTGGTGGTGTTTCCGTTCCATTGGCATGGGCGCCGCCATGTTGCCTGCGGCCATGTGATTGCAGCTGTCCAATCCTGGTAGGTCATGTGCTCATTCCAGCCAGTCACAGCGCGGCACTGAGTATTTAGGAAGGTCCAGAGCCTTCCTTCCTTTGCCAGTGCAACGTGTTTCTCAGCTGCAGCTGAGAGAGATTACCTGTGTCTTACGTGCCTGCTTGTAATATGCTTCTAGCCTGAACCTTGCCTGCTCCAACCTGCTGGACTTACCCTGCACCCTCCATATACCTTCTCACCTGCCTGAGTACCTGAACCTGCTGTTTCCCTGCACCTTGCTTCATTTCACTCCCAGCTGGACTTCACTACCTCTGCCTGCATCAGTTACAGCTCACCAAACCTGCATTCAGTTACAGCTTATCAAACCTGCATTCAGTTACAGTTCATCATACCTGCATTCTGTTTTCAGCTCACCATACTTGTATACTGGACTGTTCCTGCCTGTCACTATCTGGACATTTTCTCATTAACCCCACTACAGTTATCAAGTGCACTTTAGTGCTATACCTGGACTTTTTCATTTGCCGTTCCCATGTCTTCTAAGTCACTTATTAAAAACTATACTTTATCATTTAAGTCTGCTTCTGTGTCTGCTCCTATCTCCACCCCAGGTCCACAACAAATTCAGAACCTCAGTTTGCACTGGTCCCATGGATCCGGCCACGGAACAGGAGTCTGGAGTGGATTTATTTTGCTGTATTACTGGTTGTTTAGAAAACCTGGAAGCTATGCAACATCAAATGGCCCAGTTCCTACAGGAGATGTCTAAATGCAAAGATAATCCACAAACTTTGTTAATCACCCCTGGGGTATCAGCAACTACACCTCCTCCTGTGCCTGGTAATACAGGGACCACGGTATCCCCTCGTCTACATCTACACATGCCAAACAAATTTGACGGCAACCCTAAGCTCTGTCGTGGTTTCTTAAATCAGTGTGATATACACTTTACGTTACAGCCTGATAACTTTCCCACCGCTAGAACTAAAGTGGCATAGATCATGTCTTTGCTGACCGGCTCGGCTTTGGATTGGGCCTCCCCACTTTGGGAGCATTCAGACTCGCTGCTGAATAACTATGCAGACTTTGTATCTTCATTCAGGAGGATTTTCGATGAACCTGGATGGACAGTGTCAGCATCATCCAGCATCATGACCCTGAGACAAGGAACCCCTCCTGTCAGCCATTATGCCGTGAGGAGGACCTCACCTCAGCCTTTTGGCATGGCCTATCCGACCGATTACAAGATGATCTGATGACCCGTGAGCTTCCTACCAATTTAAATTATATGATCTCACTCTGCAACAAAATTGACCTATGCTTCACAGAACGTCAGGCTGAAAAGCACAGAACTGACCGGCAAAGGTCATTTACGTCTCCCTTGCCTAACCGTCCACCCCATCCTCCTATAGATGAGGAGCCCATGCAGGTGAGCCAAACCCATCTCTCCAAAGAGGAACGCCAGAGAAGGATGCTAAAAAACCTCTGTCTGTACTGCGGAGATTCGAGTCACCTGGTGGCCTCCTGCTCCCGCAAGTTGAGAAATGCCCATTCCTAACTGACCTCAGGGACATCAAGTTAGGAGTTATGTGCCCGTGTCCAAATACTAAAGATTTCAAGATTTCCTTAGCTTTGGATCTCAAGCCCAACCCTGTCTTAATCTCTGCTCTATTAGACTCTGGAGCAGCCGGAAACTTCATGACTTCCAGCCTAGTTGATAAACTACAGATTCCTTGTTCATCTCTCAAGCACGCAATCTCCCTGACTTCTGTAGATGGACGTCCTCTAGCTAAAGGAGTGGTCACCAAGGAAACTCAACCAGTATTAGTTCGTGTTGGGGCTCTCCACTCCGAGTCTTTAAAGTTCTTAGTGATACCAGAGGCTTCTCAAGAAATCATTTTAAGACTACCCTGGTTACGCCAACATAATCCCAAGATAGACTGGTGTTCAATGCAGATTCTTTCATGGGGAACTGACTGTCAGAAATCCTGTCTTTCCAAAATATGACCTGTAAGAAAGACAGCTTCGTTACCAAATCCAACTATACCAGAGGAGTACCAGATGTTCTCTGATGTTTCTTCCGAGCAACAGGTGAACGTCTTACCTCCCCACAGAATGGGACTGTCCTATTGAGCTGCTGCCTGACAAGATGCCACCCCGTGGTCGCACCTATCCTCTATCCGTGCCTGAGACTCAAGCCATGTCAGAGTACATCCATCATATTCTCAAAGCTGGATCGGAGAGGGGTTTATAATCTCATCCGCATTCGTTCTGGCGATAAATGGAAGTAGTAGAGAAGGACACTTTGAATACCCTGTGATGCCCTTTGGTTTGTGCAATGCCCCTGCCGTGTTTCAGGGCCTTGTAAATGAGATTTTCCGGGACCTGTTGTACGTCTTGGTTGTAGTTTACCTGGATGATCTATTGATTTTTTCATCTTCTGTAACAAAACATCATGAACATGTGAAGGCAGTATTGTTCTGTCTGAGGAAGAACCACCTTTACTGCAAACTGGAGAAATGTGTTTTTGGGGTTCCCAGTGTTGCATTCTTTGGTTATGTCATCTCTGGCTCCAGTCTAGAAATGGACCCCAAGAAGGTGCAGGAGATTTTGGATTGGTCCCGTCCTCAAACTTTGGAAGCCATCCAGAGATTGCTTGGGTTCGCCAACTACTATAGACGTTTTATTAAAGGATTTTCATCATTATTGGCTCCCATTACCGCGTTAACCCGAAAAGACGCTAACCCTGCCCTATGGTCACCTGAGGCAGAGACCGCCTTCCAACTTTTAAAACAGGCGTTTATTTCAGCTCCAGTCTTACGACAGCCAGATATGGATAGGCCGTTTCTAGTGGAAGTGGATGCGTCATCAGTGGCCGTGGGTGCAGTTCTTTCCCAGCGTTATGACCATAATCGAGTTCACCCCTGTGGTTTCTTCTCCAAGAAATTTTCTCCTGCCGAGAGAAATTATGCCATTGTGAACAAGAACTTTTAGTAGTAAAGTTAGCATTAAAAGAATGGAGATACCTGCAGGAAGGGGCCAAGTTTCCCTTCACTGTCTTCACGGACCATAGAAATCTTCTCTTCCTCAAGAATCTTCAGTGCGTGAGTCCTCGTTTGGCCCGATGGCCAATATTTTTTGCTCGGTTCCAGTTCAGCCTGACCTTCCGGTCTGGAGCCCTTAATCAAAAGGCAGATACCTTGTCCAGGCCTTTTCTCTGTGATGACAAATCAGAGAATCAACAAAATACCCCTGTTTTGGAGTCGAGAGTCTTTGCCACCTTACAGTTACAGCCCCCTACAGGGAAGTCCTTTGTGGCCCCAGAGTTAAGGAAGCAGCTCCTCACCTGGGCTCATTCCTCTCGCTTTGCAGGTCACTCAGGTACCCAGAAGACCTTGGAATTTTTAAAGAGAGGCTATTGGTGGCCATCCATGAAAGCAGACATGTTGGAATTTATTTCTTCATGTTCTTCATATGCCCAGCATTAATCTTCACGTCAGGCACTGGTTGAGGAGTTATTACCACTACCTATTCCATCACGTCTGTGGACGCATCTCTCCATGGACTTCGACACGGATCTGCCAAATTCTCAAGGTTTCACTACCATCTGGGTCGTAGTAGACCGATTCTCTAAAATGGTCCCTTATATACCACTAAAGAAATTGCCTTCTGCCCCTGACTTGGCTCACTTGTTCATTCAACATATTTTCCGTCTCCATGGTCTTCCTGCTGAGACTGTCTCTCACCGTGGTGTTCAGTTCACAGCAAAATTTTGGAGAGCCTTATGTTCTGTATTGCAAGTAAAGCTACATTTTTCTATGGCTTATTACCCACAAAGCAACGGTTCCACTGAGAGGGTTAATCAAGACCTTGAGACCTTCCTGAGGATTTTTATGACATCTTCCCAAGACAATTGGTCTGTATTGCTGCCATGGGCTGAATTTGGTCGTAACGCCCTCCTACCACTCTTCCACGAACCAAACACCATTCCAAGTGGTCTACGGCCTTCATCCTCGGGTCCCTGAATTTCAAACCCTGCCCGTCTTTGATGTCCCAGCTGTAGAAGACACTGTATGGAAATTTCCTTCAATCTGGTCTCAAGTTCGTACTGACCTGGAGAAGGCGTCCTCCCATTACAAATTTCAAGCTGATAAGAGGTGTAGAAAGTACCACGTATGCAAGCTGGAGACCAGGTCTGGTAGTCCACCCAGAACCTACGACTTAGAGTACCATCCATGAAATTTGCTTCACGCTTCATAGGGCCCTTCTCCATCATAGAAGTCATTAACCCGTGGCTTATCGCCTTCAGCTACCCCCTTATCTGAAAATTCACAATTCCTTTCATGTCTCCCTGTTGAAACCCCTGGTGCTAAACAAGTTCCACAGAGTCCTGCCTGCTTCTCCCCGTGTCCAGACTGAAAGGGGCATAGAGTTTGAGGTCTCCCAGGTCTTGGATTCCCGTCTCCGCAGAGGACATTTACAGTACCTACTGGACTGGAGGGGCTACGGTCCAGAGGAACGTTGTTGGACCGATGCCCGAGATGTCCATGCTCCTGCACTCATCAAGAAGTTCCATGCTGCCCATACGGAGAAGCCTGGTGAGTGTCCTGAGGCCACCGTTAAGGGGGTTGTACTGTCACAGCCAGGGTTTCTCGGCATGGTAGTCGCTGGGTATTACCTGTGAGGTCATTATGGTGGCGGGTCTCTGGCAGCGGTGCTGGTGTTTGGTGAGGGGCATTGGCTGCGCATGGTTCTGTGTGGGCACATTGTCACTAGGCCTGGTGAGGTCTGGCGGTGTTTCCATTCCATTGGCATGGGCGCCACAATTTTTTCTGCGGCCATGTGATTCCAGCTGTCCAATCCTGGTAGGTCATGTGCTCATTCCAGCCAATCACAGCGTGGCACTGAGTATTTAGGAAGTCCAGAGCCTTCCTTCCTTTGCCAGTGCAACATGTTTCTCAGCTGCGGCTGAGAGAGAGTACCTGTGTCTTACCTGCCTGCTTGTAATACACTTCTAGCCTGAACCTTCACTGCTCCAACCTGCTGGACTTACCCTGCACCCTCTATATACCTTCTCACCTGCCTGAGTACCTGAACCTGCTGTTTTCCTGCACCTTGCTTCATTTCACTCCCAGCTGGACTTCACTACCTCTGCCTGCATCAGTTACAGCTCATCAAACCTGCATTTAGTTACAGCTCATCATACCTGCATTCTGTTTTCAGCTCACCATACTTGTATACTGAACTGTTCCTGCCTGTCACTATCTGGACATTTTCTCATTAACCCCACTACAGTTATCAAGTGCACTTTAGTGCTATACCTGGACTTTTTCATTTGCCATTCCCATTTGCCATTCCCATTCCCATTTCATTTGCCATTGTCTTCTAAGTCACTTATTAAAAACTCCACTTTTTCATTTAAGTCTGCTTCTGTGTTTGCTCCTATCTCCACCCCGGGTCCACAACAAATTCAGAACCTCACAACCACCTTAATCCATCCTGACAGGTGGGCTTTGCCCCGTCCAGTCAGGTGCTAGACAACACCAGACGCACAATTGACATAGTTCACTATATTAATGTCCACAAACTTCCTTCTCTGGTCCTTGCTCTGGATGCAGAGAAGGCATTTGACAGGGTTTCCTGACCGGAAAGTTCCTTCAGGCCCTTTAAGCCCTCTACTTTAACCCTTCTGCAACAGTTTCGGCGGGTGGTCTACATTCTGATTCATTTTTAATCACCAACAGGACCAGACAGGAATGTCCCCTGTCACCCCTTAAATTTACCCTCGCTAGCTGCGTATGGGCCAACCCTGACAGCTGGTGTACAGATTAAAACAAATATACCCTCTCTCTATTTGCCGACGACATACTTCTCACACTGACAAGACCACTCACGTCTCTTCCCAATTTATTTCATGAACTCTTTCTCTATGGCAATTTATCGGGTTATAAAGTCAATCATACTAAATCCGAAGCTCTCGCTCTCCCATCTCACTGGAAATATGAGGAAGCTATTACAATCAAATTTCAACTTTCTAAGGAAGAGCAATTCACTGAAATACCTTGGGGTTTTCATCACTAAATCTTATGACTCCCTCTATAAAACTAACTACCCCCCCATCAGATCAAACAATAGAGATCTACAACAATGGCAAATGTATTTCCTCTCATGGGTGGGTCGCATCAATTCTGTGAAAATGAACATCCTCCCCAAACTGCTATATCTTTTCCAGACACTCCCGGTACCTGTCCCCTCTCACACTCTCAATACTCTCCAATCCACACTATGCAAATTTGTTTGGAATAACAAAAGACCCCGAATCCGTCGGGACATAATTGCCAAACATTCTTGGAATGGAGGTCTAGGGTTACCCATTCTACATCGATACTATAATGCATTCCGATTAAGTCAGCTGACTGCTTGGCACTCCCCCGTCACGTAACCGATGGGTGAACCTGGAAAGTGACTTGGTAGACGTACACTCGATCTCTTCTTTGCCATGGTTACTCCGTAAACACAGACCCAAATCCGTGTCCCTGTTTTTTACTGTCACGTTGACACTTAGTAACTGGGACACTCTCAATAAAAGACTATGGGCCTGATTCAGCTTTGGGAATAGAGTGAGATATCTCTCTCAACTGATCATCTTGATAAAACCATGCTGCACTACAGGTGGGGCAGATTTAAAATGTGCAGAGAGATTTAGATTTGGGAGCAGTGTGTCCAAACTGACATGTAAATTGTAGAGTAATAATAAAGCTGTGCAGTATTTGTGGGCTACATTCAAAATCAGCTAGTGTTTATCCCACATGCAAAAAAAAGTATGTATCTACACCCCTTGCATTGCAATATGGTTTGTCCAGGTTCACAGTTAACTGCTATTTCTCACTCTATTCCCAAAGCTGAATCAGGCCCTAAATCTTTCTTTACGCCTTTCTCCCCTAATTCCTATTTGGAATAATCCTGCATTCTCTCCGGGCCTATCCCATGTAAAGACACACACAACCAGGCGCTAAACCTACTATTTAATGAGTCTAATGAATATTTGCCACATTGGCAATATCTTACTGAAAGCTTGCCCACCACAAACGGGGGAATACTGGATATACCCCCAGAAAAAACAAGGTCAGAAAAGGGGAAAGTGTAGGAGCTAGTCAATAAAAGATATATTTACTTATAAAGTTATAAAAAAAATTGCTAATACATAATTGATGCAGACAATAAAACATAATGGATAACCAGACAATAAAATTTTATAAACTCCCTAGATCACCAGCATATAATACATAATAAATACAAAAACATATAACTTAGGCAAAGAAAGAGAAAAGAAAACTTAAAATAAAATAAAATATACAAAGAAAAAAATATTAAATAAAAAATGAAAATAAAATAATGTTAATAAAGTATAAATGTCAACATTTTTGCTTCATTTGAATAGAATATTAAGTCTCGTATCCTTATTTCCAATAGGCAAGTACATGTAGCAATATCCCAGTCTGCTTGTGGCAGTAAGATGCAAAAGCAAAACAGTTGAAGTTATGTTACTTTAGTAACTTGAAAGATAGTTCCAACGAAAAATTGTATCAATTAATCCAACTTGGAAGTGTTTGCGCTGTGGATTTAATTAGGCATAGGTAGTGAGGAGAGTATAGACAGCATGCATGCAGAACATCTTTAGATTAAAACTTGATCCCCGATGGTGTCCCTTATATTTGGAAAGAGACTCGTGGTTTATAAGTGTATGTTTATTTACCCGATCACCATATATTCAGTCCAACACTGGAAGAGAGCCGGTCACGGTATGTCCTGTTAGACCGGGGCAATTCTGGGGATCTCATCGGGCTGCAACCTGTTTTTCCTCCAGCCTCTCCACAGATGGGCAATGGTAAGCGCGTTTCTCCGCTTCTCTGGCCCGTCAGCGGCTTCCTCAGTAAATGACAGGCTTAGTCCCGGCAGCTGCTATAAATGCTTCCTGGCCGGTAATTTGTATCAGGTATTTCCAAGACTCTGTGGTCTGCATTCATCAACTTGTATGTGTTTCAAGCCTCAGTCTGGATAGATGTTAAATAGAACAATAAGCGGCATTGCATTAGGAGCTAATTTGGCATATAAGCTCCGTATTTCACTTGCATGCTTTGCTCTGTTGGTAATTTATTTGCATCAACAGTTAGCTGTAACAGAATTGATATTAATGATTAAAGATCAAGTCTGTAGTACAATACTGGAAATTATAAAAATAAATATAAAAAAATGAAAATAATAAAAAAATTAAAGATAATAAAAAATGAAAATAGAAAGAAAAAATAAAATAAAAAATATATATATAAGAAATTACTATATATTTGACTCAATCTGGTATTAGATCAATTGACATTGTAGCATAGATCTATGAATAGACTGTCCCTACAATATATGCATAGAGAAACATTGTTTATACAAACAACTAGGTATGGCTAAGGAGTGGGACTACTTGCATACACACAATGAAAACCATGTCATCAGTCCAAAGAGCAGCACAAGTACTCTCAAAGACATATACTCTCACAGAATGTATATTTTTAATATTTAGATGGTATATTCACAACCTCTGATAATTGGTTAGTTGTTACATTTTTCGTAAATTTTTTCACCCAAAACAATAAATTTTTTATATTAAGTATTTATTAATATTTTTTGCCTAACCCTTAGAATAGAATGCTAGAGCCAAAATAAAGTATAATTCATATAAAGATTTTAGGTGGATAGATAATCCTATGTGTGGATGCGTTCTAATTTTTTTGATAAAATTCTTCCTGTGCTCCATGAACCTTATATGCGTCCAACATATTGTATGTCATCTGTTTCTAAAGAAATGTTTCAGATTAGGGATTTCATGAATTGTAGGTCCTCCTACGTTATATACATCATAGAATGTGTTTGCGGACTACAATATGTAGGCCGCACCACAAGACCTTTACATATAAGGCTCATGGAGCACAGGACGAATTTTATAAAAAAAATTAGAACGCATCCACTGTCCAAACATGTAGCTTTCTGTCAGGGAGAGAAACTAGAACAGATCACAATCAAAGCCATTGATCATGTCAAATCGACTAATAGGGGAGGCGACAGGTTCAATGTCCTTTCGAAACACGAGGCCTATTGGATTTTTCGGCTTAAAACTCTGACTCCACTGGGTATAAATGACACTATAGAACGAAACAATATAGGCTAATAAATCTCCCTATTCCTTTTCAACCTTCAACCTTTCTAACATACGATGTTGTTTTTCCTTGTGGCTCGCTATGCTGTTCTGTTTTAAATATGCATGCCTACAAACATGCATACACATGATAGTGAGTACTAATATTACTTACCTGACAGCTGAGGAGGTTGCTTTTACTTTCATTTTAGTACTGCTTTGCATTATTTATTTTCAGCACTGTTTTTTACTCTAATTACATCACTGTTATCTGTATTCCTAGGTGACCTAAATATCTATCAAACCAATTATATGTTCTTGTCTTAGACTGACACATAGGATTATCTATCCACCTATAATCTTTATATGAATGATTCTTTGACTGGCTCTAGCATTCTATTCTAAGGGTTGGGCAAAAAATATTAATAAATACTTAATTTTTTTTCAACCAAAACAATACTTTTTTTTATGTTAACGAAAAATTTAACAACTAACCAATTATGAAAGGTTGTGAATATACCATCTAAATATTGAAACTATACATTCTGTGAGAGTATATGTCATTGACAGTACTTGTGTTTCTTTCTGGACTGATGCCATGGCTTTCATTGTGTGTATGCAAGTAGTCCCACTCCTTAGCCATACCTAGTTGTTTGTATAAACAATGTTTCTCTATACATATATTGTAGGGACAGTCTATTCATAGATCTATGCTACAATGTCAATTGATCTAATACCAGATTGAGTCTACTATATAGTAATTTCTTATATATATTTATTTTTTTTATTTTTTCTTTCTATTTTCATTTATTATTATTGTTATTATCTTTAATATTTTTTTTTTCATTTTTTTTAATTTATTTTTATAATTTCCAGTATTGTACTACAAACTTGATCTTTAACCATTAATATCAAGTCTGTTACAGCTAACTGTTGATGAAAATAAATTACCAACAGAGCAAAGCATGCAAGTGAAATACGGAGCTTATATGCCAAATTAGCTCCCAATGCAATGCCGCTTATTGTTCTATTTAACATCTATCCAAACTGAGGCTTGAAACACATACAAGTTGATGAATGCAGACCACAGAGTCTTGGAAACACCTGATACAAATTACCCGCAGGGAAGCATTTATAGCAGCTGCCGGGACTAAGCCTGTCATTTACTGAGGAAGCCGCCAACGGGCCAGAGAGGCGGAGAAACGCGTTTACCATTGCCCATCTGTGGAGAGGCTGGAGGAAAAACAGGTTGCCACCCGATGAGATCCCCAGAAACGCCCCGGTCTAACGAGACATACTGTGACCGGCTATCTTCCACTGTTGGACTGAATATATGGTGATCAGGTAAAAAAGCATATACTTATAAACCACGAGTCTCTTTCCAAATATAAGGGACACCATGGGGGTTGGAGTTTTAATCTAAAGATGTTATGCATGCATGCTGTCTATACTCTCCTCACTACCTATGCCTAATTAAATCCACAGCGCAAACAATTCCAAGTTGGATTAATTGATACAATTTTTCATTGGAACTATCAAGTTACTTTAAAGTAACATAATACCTTTTTTGCTTTTGCATCTTACTGCCACAAGCAGACTGGGATATTGCTACATGTACTTGCCTTTTGGAAATAAGGATACGGGACTTAATATCCTATTCAAATGAAGCTAAAATTTTAACATTTATACTTTATGAACATTATTTTATTTTAATTTTTTATTTAATATTTTTTTCTTTGTTTATTTTTAAGTTTTCTTTTCTCTTTTTTTTGCCTAAGTTATATGTTTTTGTATTTATTATGTATTATATGCTGGTGATCTAGAGAGTTTATTATATATTATTGTCTGTTTATCCATTATGTTTTATTGTCTGCATCAATTATGTATTAGCATTTTTTTTATAATTTTATAAGTAAAGATATCTTTTATTGACTTTCCCCTATTCTGACCTTCCTATCCCATGTAATGGCTCGCCCTTGGATCTCGGACGGCATTGCAAGATTTCACCTTATTGCCAGGGCATTCTCCTCTGTCTTTCACGGATATTCAAGAAAAACATGAAATCCCCAACTCATTCCATTACCAATATTTACAAATCCATCATTTTGCTACTTCATTCCTCCTTGCTCACGCCTCTCCTAATCCCACCCCTTTAGAAATAATGTGTCTTTATAGACCTAATGACTAGGGACTATCTCATATTTATATCATTCTATTCTGGCGTTGGAGTCGCCGCCTACTCGAGGCACATGAACAGGCTTGGGAATCAGATTTGGGCTTAATCCTTGAGGGAACAGTTTGGGATGCTATACGCCTGGCTGTTTCAAGATGCTCTATTAGTGTGGCCATTCGAGAGAACTCTTATAAGGTTTACACCAGATGGTACTTGGTACCAGAACGCTTCCATCAGATGTATCCTAACTTCTGCAACCTATGCTGGAGAGGTTGCGGCCAAATAGGTAAATTTTTTCGCATCTGGTGGACTTGTCCCCTAATCGTCCCATTTTGGAACACAGTCCGCACTTTACTCTTCCAAATGATTAATCTCCCGACTTCCCTTTCCCTTACTGATCTGCTACTCTGTGCTCCGATTGATGGTGTCCCTAATGTCTCCGATAAATTGGTTCTCCATATATCATGTGCAGCCAAGTATTAGACAGCCCGTAATTGGAAAGTTCTGAATACTCCAAGCCGACAAGAACTTTTGAACAGAATATTGTTCATATCCAAAATTGAATACATTACCAGTTTACAGAATAACACTGTTCAAAAGTTCCAATCCATTTGGAACCCTTGGTATTCTCACCAAAACACACCCCTTCCAGGTCTTGGTTAATACCTTTCTCATCATTTCCTTTGCAATTATATTTTTTTTCTCTCCATTTATTTTCTTTTTCTCCCTCTTTCTTCTCCCTGACTCGCTCCCCATTGGCCTTTCCCTTTCCTCTCCCCCCCACCTACTATTTCCACCCCAGCCCCTATTTGTTCTGGTTAACCACACTGACCCATTATGATTGCGCTATATGCAACTGTTTGTTACTTTTTCTATGAGTCTGTATTTTATTTTATTGTATTTTTGAATCCACTTAATAAACAAATACAAAAAATAGTAGGGCCAGACTACTTAACTGGTTAGTTTTTTTTCAAAAAATCACTCAGGAATTATCAGGGTTTTTTTATGGTTGAATTAGGACAAAAACATTCAACACAATTTTATAAAAAAAATATATATATATTTTTTAGACACATAACATTAATATTGATTTCTTAAATGTAGGCAAACCATACATCGGTCCAGTGGTGGCTCCAGAGGTGGGGCTGCAGTGCAGTCCAAGATTCATATTAGGGCAGCCACACCAACTGCCACCCGAAACGTTGCAAAACATCACCGACCAGGACTCACTGGCAGTTGGTGCAGCTCCCCTACTTGAATTTTGGATTGCTCTGTAGCCGCCATTGCATCGGTCCATTGATTAGACATTGCGACTTTACATTTCCCCAGTGACTGCTCCTCTCTAAACACAAAAAGAAATCTGGTGCTACACCTCCCGGATGAATTGGATAGAAACAAATAATCTGACTTCTGCCCAATGAACAAAGGTGGGAAATATACACACCCACCGACCAAGATTCGCAAAAGAGAAGAAAATAGTTCAAAAATCACTAGTCAGATCACTAATTTTAATTAAAAAAAATTAGAAATATATTCTTGTAAATATTACATAACAATTATATCAACATAAAACATAGGTAAAAATCATATCACTTATAACCAATAATCCATCATGATTGGTATCCATATGCAAAGGGAAAACCATTGGATATTCTGTTGTTCAGTGATTGTATCTTGTTGGTAGTAACACAGTAATTCTGTATCCACTTATGTCAATAGATTGTATCCACAACAGCATGTGGGAGATCATGAGTGTTCATATTATTTCCTATATATATTCTCTTATAACAAGATGACCATATTCCTAAATTGCATAACTAGTATTGCAAAAGGTGGCCAGATATAAATGCAATCTGCCAATTTTTAACAAAGTCCTGTTTCTCCCACAATATTGCACTCAAACTACAGGGCTTGTAGGTAGCGAAAACATCAATAATCCCTGCTGCAACTTTGCATTTACAACATACGTGGTGAGCAACTGCAGGCTGTTGGGAGGCAGTGGTAGGTATTAAAACATATATTTTTCTCACCGTCGTTGATTTCCATTTTGTGATCTGAGTCAAACTTCTTGAGGAAGCCGCTGAAATCATTGGAGGTGGAGAAACGCGTAGAGTCTTGTTTCGTTTGTTCTCTAGCTTGAAAGTGCTGACCGGTCAACACCTATGTTACAAGTAGAGAGCGCTTGTAAATAAACATTTATTTACAAGCGTTCTCTACTTGTAACATATTGATATTATTTTATTAGGAGCTGCTTTTAAAATAACATCTATAGCGCAGAATATATAAATTTTTTATCAAGACTGGTCAACACCGCTAACACTCCTCAGGGCTTCTCACAGGCTGGGCCGCAGACGGAGAGCGGCAGTGTTGAAATACTTCCGTCTGAATGCCACGCCGAGATCACAAAAGGGAATTTTTTTCTGTGAATTGGCAGCTCCACCATTTTGTGAGTGACAGCAAGCTCACTCTGTGAGAGTGCTGAATCTGCAGTTAACCACATGGTGTCATGGCATACCATATCTGTATTACGCAAGGAACACATCCACTAAGGTGTCAGCCTTAATGATCATAATTTCATTGCTTTTTGGAGTTTGAGTGGCAGAAATTCAATAGGTTTGTGAATTTTCAGATCATGTCTAAGCAGCCTTAATGGGACATGTGAAACTGTAAGGCATTTTGTCTATGGAATATATATATATATATATATATATATATATATATGGTCTTCTGGGTCTTTTGGTGTTGCTGAGCTCTCCAGTGCGTTTTTTCTTTCTAAGAATGTTCCAAACAGTTGATTTGGCCACACCTAATGTTTTTGCTATCTCTCTGATGGGTTTGTTTTGATTTTTCAGCCTAATGATGGCTTGCTTCACTGATAGTGACAGCTCTTTGGATCTCATATTGAGAGTCAACAGCAACTGATTCCAAATGCAAATGTCACACCTAGAATCAACTCCAGACCTTTTACCTGCTTAATTGAGAATGAAATGACAAGGGAATAGCCCACACCTGTCCATGCAATAGCTTTTGAGTTGATAGTCCCATACTTTTGGCCCCTTAAAAAGTTTGAGGCACATATAGAAATGGTTGTAATTCCTACACCATTCACCTGATTTGGATGTAATTACCCTCAAATTAAATCTGAAAGTCTGCAGTTAAATCACATCTTGTTTGTTTCATTTCAAAGCCATTGTGGTGGTGAATAGAAGCCAAAATATGAAAATTCTGTCAATGTCCCAATATTTATGGACCTGACTGTATATGTATAGGTTTTTGTCAGATCCTTGATATGAGATGGCTCACAGTACATTTTCCTGCCAGATCAGGTAATCCTCCGGTGTCTCTACATCACTTTTAACTTTTTCGAAATCCAAACCATTAAATGACCAGCAAGTATAGCAGTATAATAAATTATGAATTAAAGAAACCCATTTAAAAACACACATTTAGCACATACATTTTGTCACATATACTGTATATTGGCTGCATACTCGCATACCACCACAAGATGGTGCCTAATCCATTTGCAATGTAAGAAATGGCATGTTTTTGTTGATCTTCGCTCGATATTTTGTATTTCTTATGATCTGTAATCTTCCGTTATTATGTCTTCACTTGTGCGTATGTACTTCTCATCTTGCTGTGTATCATGCCCCTTATTTTTAATTCTGTAGGGTGCATGTTTCAATAAAAACAAAGTTTAAAAAAAAACCTACATGCAAGAGGTGCCTACAACGAAAACCTGTCACCTCCAGATGGTGCACAATATCCAAAATGAAATTACTTTTATGTACTGTGCTATATAAGTGTTTTAAACTCCACCAATGCAATCCAGGTTTTCCGGATATCCATGCTTGAGCACAGGTGACTTAATTAGTACCTCAATTTGATTTAACTGTTTGGAATCAAGCATGGGCGTGCACTGCAGAGTTTGGTAAAGTCTACAGTATGCAATCAGCACTAGTGTTGGTTACAATGTAGGGAGTGATTTCCATGACTGAAGCTTACAGTACTTATTTCATCACATGTGGTTATTTAATACAATTGTACAAGTCCCCATTGCTTTTTGAGTGACAATTTTTACTGTACAGAATTTTGAGTTTTAAAATAAACAAGAAAAGACACTCTGAACAATGTTCCCTAAAACCTCAATAAAGTTTTGTTGGGAACATTAGCAAAAACACACAGAAAACTTCCTGTATACGCTAAGTACACTGTACAGTATGTACGGTTTTCTTTTTATTTGCCCAAATACTTTGTCACACATACTGTACTGTATATTGACTGCATACTCAAATACAACCACAAGATGGTGCCTAATCCATTTGCAATGAATAAATACATGCAAGTGGTACCTGCAACTAAAACCTGTCACCACCAGATGGTGTACAATATCCAAAATGAAATTACTTTGTGGTACTGTACTATATCTGCTGGACTGAAACCAGAGAGTGATAGCGGTACAATTCAAATGCAAAGACAGTGGGTGCTGAGATTACGGAACTGGCCTGATTTTGGCGAGATCGCTCCTATATTTAAAGTGGTAATCATTTATGAGGCTGGTTTTGAATTATAACTGATTGCCACTTTAAATTTAGGGGTGAACAGAACTAGCTGAGTCACCCCGGTTACGTAAACCGAGAACCAATTACATAACCCCCTATAAGAGCATACGAGCAGCTTAGACATTGATATTTACATATTTAAAATTGTGTCATGATAGAACTATAGTGTTTCTACTGGTGAAACATATATACCCAATGTGCACTACACAGACATTGAAGTACTCGTGGAGCAATTCCATAGCATAAACAACAATTGGGAATTACATTTTACCTCACAACTAGTACTGTGATGTCTATATGTGTGAGCATGTGTGATGATTGTGGGTCTGAGTGTACACTATTGCCACCGAAGCTACGATCCCATATCCATTTTTAGCCACCACCGCCTGTATCCTCCCCCAAACACTCCCTGACTGTCAATCACACTGCGGATAAATACTTGCTGCGAGCGACTATGGTAATGTACCTTGGCGTACTGCCAATAATCGCTCAACTGCAAAAACATCGTCATAGCGTATAACTCTGAATCAGGCCAGATATTCGTGAATATTGTGAATATAGGTTATAGTAGGACTATATGTTATGAACTCTGTATGCGTTTCGTTATTGTATCTTGAATAGCCAGGTAGATTGTAATTTATACCAGCGAGGTTAAGCCTGGATGTCCCTATATGGAAATGCCATATTTCCTTCTGTTCCTGAGTGTCCACTAGACAGGAAGTCTCTATCAGGTGGATGTAGAGTCCCCTAGCAAAAGCAAGAAATGGGTTAACTGGAGGAGGTCTCTTCATTATCTTAGGCCCCGAATGGCGATGCCCCCCAAAAATAACAAAAAAAGAATGCAAACTACAATACGTATCACCCTGCACAGTTGGCCAGCTCTCCTGTCAGGTCCCCAAGTAAGCACGGGCCTGGGTATTTAATACTCGCTCCCCCTCTACACCCTTGTTAGCATTATTTTATATGTACAGATCTTAGTGCATACTTTACCTCCTACTCCAGCCAGTTGTCATCTCTGTCATTGCTCTAGTGTCTTCCGTTTCTCCTATGCCAAAATCCTCTAAGGAATAAGCTAGCACAATTATGAGCACAATTCATGGGGACAACCAAGTACCATAGAGCGCATTCAGCTCTGAGGTAAAAAGAGTTGCTATAGGCCTACTAGAACACGACTAGCCTGCTTTCAGAGGCCCATTCTTCCAGTCTGTGTTCAGCCTCACTATTTGCCACCTCAAAATAGGCAATATCAACCTGCTATTCAATATTCTGCCTATATAATATACTGTATATGTATACAGTAGTTGCAGAAACAGCAAATAGCTTGACAGGGATGGGTCATGTGTTATAATGCTGAAATCCTTCTTTCAAAAGCAGAACATTTATGCACAATGGATGTGCAGATAGAATTAAGAATGGGCTGGCACCTATGAATGCAATGACTTGTTAAATTCTGTACAGATGCATGTGAGTAACTATGCTTCACCACATAACGCTACTTTCACAAGGATATTTTTCTCGGAAGCCAAGAAAAGAAGCATAATGAAGCCTGTGGGAGCATGAAACATGACGTTTGGATCTTTTGTTTTGTGCTCTGCCCTTTTCTAACGAGACCAATACACCATACAGAGACTTCCATTTGGATAAAGGACTTTGTTTTGCTGTAAGCTCCATTCTCTAAGAGCTGGGTGATGTCTGTTTGTGATGAAGGTGGGATGCAATACTCTATCATACTTTTAGTAGAGCTGCGATGTCAGATCACAGGCTAAAAAGTGCAGTTTATCTTCATTTAGCAGATAAGTAGATGCTACGAGTAGTTGTCTTTTATACGGTGTGACTCTTGTCTAAAAGTTATAATTATATTGCAGCATTTTCTTTTATCAGTTTGCTGTATATTCTAAAAAAAGATCTGCTGAAAATGTTTCCATAACCACGGTGTAATTAATTGAAAACAATGCAATTCCAGTCTGCAGAAAGCTGCCACAATGCTACAAGGATTCAATTTCTCTACCCTGTTAACATGTTGATAAGACCTTTATTGTCTGTCGCTATTACTTAGGATGATGGAAGAAATTATAAAGTATTAGCCGTACGGTGCACTGGCTTATTATGGTCACTGGTCACGGTTGTGCATTCAATCATCAAGACTTAATATAACTTTTAAAGGCAGAGAAGATTTAATCTTTTTCATGCAACAGGCCAATCGTTGTCTTTCAGTCCTGGTCCTGTATATGTAATAAAGAGAACATTAGAAAAAAGTTTGTTAAATGGCTTTCCACGTCAGGATTTATTTCTAACAATAAAAAGTATATATGTGTTTATGTGAATCCAATACCTACAGTAGGGATATAGTTACAATCCCGGGGGTCGGAATGCCGGCACCCACAATACTGGTGTTGGAATCCCGGGGCCAGAATCCCAACTGCCAGCATCCCAATCAGTGGCACATGCAGGATTTCTAGAGGGGGGTTTCCAAATGCTTGATTTTTAGAGTGAGTGTGGCCAGTCCAGCTTTAATATGTTACACACAATCATATTGTGTTGCAAAATTCCAGCATATACAGGACTAGTGATCACAGTAATAAGCCATTAGATGCGGCAGTAGGTCCATCCTGTCTGAGCAGAATGTTTTTTTTCAGATGTGGGCACCATTCCTGAGCATTGGAGCAAGACCGGGAGTCTGAGGGAGCAGCAGAAGAACCTAGCACTGCCCTGGACATATATATGTACATATTGGTCTCCTTATCTACTGGATAGTGTATTATTATATAGTATTAATTATTAACCCTATTGATGGTCTATAGCAGTTCTCCCCTAACAGTGCATGTTTTCCACATCTCCTAGTTGGTGCACAGGTATATTTATTAATGGCTGACACATTTTAAAAGATCCACAGTTGGTGGAAAGTTACTTTTGTGATACTGAGAAGAACATTTCTTTTGTGATACTGAGAAGAACATGCAGCGCTAGTAACATTCTATTATATTACTATTTCTATTGTGGTCATGGTGTGTGCTGGGGAGGGGAGTTTCCAGGCAGATGGAAACCCCCCCTGCGTTTGCCTATGCCGATGGTAAGAATTAGGGTTAGGGGGAGGGTAAAGATGAGCCTGCGGGGAGGGGGTTAGGGTTGGGCTGTGGGAAAGGTTGGGTTAGGCGAGGGTTAGGGTAAGGGCACTTACCTGAATAAATCGGGATTCCTACTGTTGGTATTCTTACTGCCGGCATCCCGTACCCAACCCCTACAATATATACAGTAACAAGGGCTCTGAAAAGTCTACTGCGTATTCGTACATGTCTCCTGGTGTAAATGGTCACACAACTCTCTAGCTAAAAAAACACCAGTACATTCCATTACAATGTGCTTCTGTCATTAATATTACTGTATAAATCAAACACTGTCTACAAAAGAATCTTACCAACTTTTTACACACTTCTCTCTTTAGAAGATCTGACTTATTACTTATACTTGTCCTTGCCAGGTATTCAAAGTACAATTCGAACACTGTATTCAATAAGCTGAATAACAATGAGAGAGGATTATTTCAGGCATAGAGCGATCCACACAGATATATTTCTTTTATTGTCAAAAAGACACTTGTGCAGGGCATGATTCTCCAAACCAGTGCCTGCCATTGTCATAATGGAATATGCTTCTACGCCTTTAGGCACATTATTAATACTAAAGAATAGAGATGAATTCTAAGTATGGATGAGATGTACTAAACCTTGGAGAGGGATAAAGTACCAACCAATCAGCTCCTAACTGTCATTTTAAAAAATGTGTTTGAAAAAATGAGTTAGAAGCCGTTTGGTTGGTACTTTTTCTCTCTCTGCACTCTCTCTCTCCAAGGCGTAGTACTGTACATAGACTTTAATGAAAACAAAAAAAATTAATATTTTTTAAAATAAGATATATAATGATGTAGCCTAAAGCAGCTGAAATATTAACCACTTAACTGACTAATAGTTTTTCCAAAAACCGCTTTGAAATTGTCGTTTTTTTTTTTCTTTATGTTTGAATTAGGTCAAAAAATGTTTTTAAACTGTTCCAGCATGATTTTATAAAAAAATATATATATTTTTTTAAACACTGTATATCATAAAAAAAAGCAATTTTTATGGTATACTGTAGTGATGGCCAATGGGTTCAACCATCAATAGAAAATATCGATGGTTTGAGACTGCAGCCAACGATGTTTCCTTAACATCAGCTGGTGCAGCAACGGTGCTCATCAGCGATGGCAAAAACACTTGTCATAGACTATCGATGGTTTGCAAACCATCGATGGTCGGTGGCCAATCCATAGTATACTATATCTAATCGGAGGCCCCATATCGAATCTTGATCGATACAGGACCGCCATAATAAAAATAAAATTACATCAATGTTAAAACAAAAAAAAAAAAAAAAATTGTAAGATAAAACAATATCGAAATAAAAATTATATATGTACACATATATATGTATATACACATATATATGTATATATACTTCACAGTCCGACTGCACACTGAAACGTCATCAGGGGGTGCTCCATTAAAGACTAATGGGTCTATTTACTAAGCTATGTTAGGAGATAAAGTCAACGGTGATAAGGTGCCAGCCAATCAGCTTCTAACTGCCATTTTTCAAACACAGCCTGTGACATGGCAGTTAGGAGCTGATTGGCTGGTAGCTTTTCACCGTTGACTTTATCTCCAAACACAGCTTAGTAAATAGACCCAATAAAGTCCAAAAAAAAGAAAGTCCAGTAAAAGGGCACTCACCGCAGATAATGAAAAAAAACTTTGTTTATTCAACTCAGAGTCATAATGTATCTCACGTATTATGCCAATGATTTGAATAAACAATGTTTTTCTTTATTATCTGCTGTGAGTGCCCTTTTACTGGATTTTCTAAATACATATATATGTATATACAGGAAAGCGTCCGCACTCACATCCCCATCATAGACGGCATTTGGGGTGCTCCCCCTGGAGCAAAAAACTAATCCAGAGTAATACAGTCTAGCAAAAACAGCATATATCCAAGGAACAGCATCATGCTGTTTTTGCTAGATTGTTGATCTGTTGGTGGTCTTGAAAAGGTCATGTCTGACCGAAACGTCGACATACAATTTGGAATATATATGTAATCATTAAACCTACTTTTGGCTGCTGAATGCTCTGGTGAGTGCCCCTTTATCTACATATTGACATATATATGTATATTGTGTGTATATATATAATATATATATATATATATATATATCTCTTACATGAAACACTGGCCGAGGACAGAGGCAGAGCTTGAATGGGAGGGAGGGGGTATTGGTGCCGCTGGCTATAGACAGTTGTCAGTCACACAACTGCAGCCGCGCTGGGGGGAGGGCCGAGGACACAGATCAGCCACCTGGATGAGAGGGCTGGCTGAGCCGACGCAGCTCCGGGAGGAGCGGGAGAGGGGACGGCCGGGGACAGATCAGCCGCCGGATGAGATGGGTGGCCGGGCCGCTGCAGTGGTGGGAGGAGCAGGTGGACCACACAGAAGCTACAGCAGGCAGCCGCACCGGGAAGAGAAGATGTGGCGCCGGCTACCCGATCACTGTGATCAGGACACACTGGAGGGGCAGCCCAGGGAGCAAAGGCTGAATAAGGCCCTTTAACAACAGTCATTCATGTCCCCAGTGACCTGCGCATGTGCAGTTCTACTGTCCCTGGGAAAACGGCACAGGTGCCATTTTCCCGAAAGACCTATGTAAGCCAGAATCTACAGTGCACTGCGGGCCCGCCGGAGAGAGGAGGGGGCCCGCACTGAGTCTGCACGCGGGCCCCTACCTCTAATAAATCGCCCCTGCTCCACTCTTTATGTACCCCTAACAGGCATATTTTCTGAATCTTTTAATCATGTACAGGTTAGTTCATCTATTTTGATGGGTCAGTAATTATCCCTCCTGTTTCCACAGATACAAATCCTGAAAACATGAACTGTTGTGGATAATTGAGGACTGGAGTCGAGAAGCACTGTTAAAAGAGGACAACATTACATCCATAGGAGAAATTCATCTTAACATATTTATATTGAGCAGAGGTTCTCAAACTCTGTCCTCAGGACCCCACACAGTACACGGTTTCCAGGTCACCCAGCAGGTGCCCAGGTGTACTCATTACTCTCTGACACATTTTAAAAGATCTGCAGATGGAGATAATGATTTCACTTGTGTTACTGTGAGGAGACCTGGAAAACATGCACTGTTTTGGTGTCCTGAGGACCGAGTTTGAGAACCTGTGATGTAGAGAAACCGCATTTTTCTTGTCGCCTTATCAGTGAGTTTGCATTGGCTAGTGTTGGCCCTAATCGGGGAGACAGAGGATGCCCTGTGTCTTGTAGCCCCCCACACACCCTGCACCCACTAGAGATATGCCAATCACTCTGGACTCACTGATTTTTGTTTGCAGCCTCCCCCAAAAAACCTGAGAGCCTGGGGAGAGATTTGGCCACAAGGGGGGCGAGTTTAGGGGCAGTTACCAGTGTTACCATGCTGTTGAAAAAGCAACTTGCCCCCTTGTAGCTATTTGAACCGATTCCAAAAATGACAAACGGTTAGATGCAACATCGCAGAAAAATGCATAGACGTTTGTTCGTTGTCCACCAGATGGAGCTAAGTACATAGATTTTTCATGATAGCTAAATGTATTTTATTTCTATTGCCATAATTTATATTTGTTCACTTAGTCCAAAGAATCCAAATAATAGGATTTATTTCTAAGAAAACAAACTTGAAAGGTGTTTCTAGGAACGGTGTGGCTGTGCTCTAATTAATGATAAATAAACATTACCTGCCTTAACAAATAGCACTGAAGGTAGGGCTATAACAATTATGGAAACAATGCAGTTTGTAATGCAGCATAATATATACAATAGGTAGGAAAATAGAACACAGAGCCTAAACTAGTTATTAGTAAATATTATATCAAACAGCACTGTATATACCATAGCAGCAGCAGGAGAGAAGGCAACCCAGAATGTGTGCTGCTGATTACAGTACAATTACTGCCAGCTTTTCATAGCTACAGTCCCACTAAGCAGTTTACATACATCAGTTTAACCTTTGCTTCTGATGGTTTTCTCATCTCTGTGCTGAAGCCAATTTTCAATGTCTGGGCTAGTCACATTCCAACATCAGTATCACTCATTTTGTTTTTAAGGCGGTACCCACACAAATTATACCATTGCTGGTATGAGGGATCCAATCGGATCCCTCCCAGCATGCCCCGCGGCCGCCGCGTCACTCAGCGCATGTGCAGATGGACTTATGGATCATAAACCCGAAAGTCCAGGGCGCAGCGCTGATCGCAATGGACAGCTCTTATCGGAAGAGCTGCCCTTTGCGGTACGGATCGCATATGTTAGTACATATGCGATCAGCAGGAATGCGATGTCTGGCAGGATGTACCCACAATTTCAGTACATCCCGCCCATAGTCAGTGCTGGATCAAGGCTCTGGGGGGCCCTAGAGGGCAACATTTAGGACACAGGATCCAGTCCTCATATGCAGGCCTTTGGCATCCACATGAAAAGTGGGCATGGCCACACGTGACGTTTCTATTTCACTTCACGCTTGAGGCGTGCACATCTCTTCCCTCGTGATGGTTGGGGATTATGCATACATTTATTGTCACACAAATATATACACTTACATACGTACTGTTGTACACATACACACTTACATACATACTATTGTACACATAGCCATACATATGCTCCTACATATATAGTCACACATATTTACACATAAAAACTGTCACACACATGCAGCGCTGTAGCTAGACGGCAGTGCGCCCTGTGCAGCACTGCCTCCCCTCTCACTCCCTCTCCGCCCCCCTCCTCCCCCTCTGAGCGTTTACCCTTACTACCGAGGGGAGGAGGGAGGGCGGGATCCTGCGCCGACATTCACTGTGCGGCTCGCACCACTGCCGGAGGTCTCTTCCTACAGACCTCTGGTGCAGAGAAGTGTGTGGCCGGTGCCACTGAAGGATTCTGCCCTGTGCGGAGGCACTGGCCGCACCACCCTTCCTACGGCCCTGCACACATGTAGACATACACAGTGGTGTAACTAGGGTATTTGGAGCCCGGGGCATGTTAAAACACAGAGCCCCCCCCCCCTGAAGTATGTGCACGCAATGAAGGCAGGCATGATGAAAAAATGGGCGTGGCCACTGAAAAATGGGGGTATCAGCATGACACACCACCGTTTCTCGTAACTCTGGGAGCATTCCTTTCCATTCCATATGCACCTTAATTCCCTCAGTAGTGCCCCTTATGCAATGCCCCTAGTAGTAGTGCCCCTCTTGCAATGCCCACTGTATTAGTGCCCCTTATGCAATGTCCCCTGTAGTAGTGCCCCTTATGTAATACCCCCAGTAGTAGTGCCCTTTATGCAATGCCTGCTGTTGTAGTGCACATTATTTAGTGCCCCTTATATAGTGCCCCTAGTAGTAGTGCCCCTCTTGCAATGCCCACTGTCTTAATGCCCCTTATGCAATCTCCCCAGGAGCAGTGCCCCTCTTGCAAAGCCCACTCTATTAGTGCCCCTTATGCAATACCCTCAGTAGTAGTGCCATTTATGCAATGCCCCCTGTTGTATTGCACATTATGCAAAGCCCGTTATACAGTGCCCCCAGTAGTGGTCCCCCTATACAGTGTCCCCAGTAGTGCCCCTTATGCAGTGCCCCCAGTTGTGGTCTCCCCTATGCAGTGCCCCTTATACAGTGCCCCCAGTTGTGGTCTACCCTATGCAGTGCCCCCAGTTGTGGTCCCCCTTATACAGTGCCCCCAGTATTGGTCCCCCCTATGCAGTGCCCCCAGTAATGCCCCTTATACAGTGCCCCCAGTAATGGTCCCCCTATGCAGTGCCCCCAGTAATGCCCCTTATACAGTGCCCCCAGTAATGGTCCCCCTATGCAGTGCCCCTTACATATATAACACAAAACACACAATATCTTACCTGAATACCCGCTCCTGTGTCCGCTGCCGTCCGCACCTCTGTCCTCCTGCTCGACACTATGGGAGAGATGTCATGACGTCTCTCCCATCACCCACTGCGGGAGCTGAAAGGTGGAGCTCATAAGTGAGCTCTAGCCCGGCACCCTCCGTGGATGCAGCAGCCAATGAGAGTCTGTCTGACTCTCATTGGCTGCTAAAACAAACACACCGCCACTGAGTAGTATGAGTATACTACCCAGCGTCGGCAGCTCTCCCCCCTCACTCCGATCCCACTCCCCACAGCTCTACCCCCTTACTCAGCCTCCCCTCACACACACAGCTTCCTGACTGTTGCAAAGTGCCGGAGATAATCTATCCGATGGGGGAGAATCACCTACTCCTGAGCTGAACCTGAAGCCCATAAACAGATCAGCATCTCCATACTGGGGTTGTGGTGTGGGTGGACTGGTGGAGCCACAAGCGCTGCTCCGCGCACACCATGCTGCTGCTCTGGAGGCACTGATCTGTGCTTCAGACTCAGCTCAGTTGCAGGAAACCCACCCCCAGTCGGATGGCTGTTCTCCTGTGCCCTAGCCGGACCAGGCTACTGGAGCAGGTGCTCCACTGAAACCACCCACTCTACGCCCCTGACTACGGGTGTATCTGCATGCAAAATGCTACGTTACAGTTACTATGGTATGTTACAGTGTCAGCGGCTGTTTAATGCACAAGGTAGTAAGATGTATGTGAACACATGTGTAGTCTCATAAATACATACATACATACATACAGTCTCGCACTTATTAACATATATATATACATACAGACAGACAATATAGTGTCTCCATTTACCTTACACTCTGGTAGACTGTCTGAGAGAGGGCGGCCCAAGGGCACTTCCCACCTGTGCCCCCCCCCCCCTTAATTTGGCTCTAGTTATAGCAATTGTTTGGAGATCATCAGATAACTATTATGAGGGCACATTAGTACATAGAGGGGACTGCCCAAATTTCAAACAAGGGTGCTTGCACACATCAATGAAAAACTAACACTTCCGTAACACTGGATGATATTGGGGTCTATTTACTAAAGCCGCATATCCACTAGTCGATAAAATGAACGATAACAATATCGTTACCGGTCAATCGTTCATTATATCGGCTAGTGGATATGCCATTCACGACCAGTGATGCGCAACCTGATGATATTGTCAGGTTCTGCAAGTACAGGGATGGGTATGCAATCGGGAAGCCGACTGCCTAAATACCGGCAGCCAGCTTCCCGACTGTCGCCCGCATTTCCCCGACGCCGGGAGACCGGCACCTGGCATCACGATCGTAGTGATGCCGAGCGCCGCGAGCGGACAGCCGCGGGGGGGAGGGTTAGGTTTAGGGCTCCCAGGGGGGACTTAGGGTTAGGCACCCCCCCGGGAGGGTTAAGGTTAGGCTAGGGGGAGGGAAGGTTAGGGTTAGGCACCCCCAGGTGGACTTAGGGTTAGGCACCCCCCCGGGGGACTTAGGTTTAGGCAGCGGGGAAGGGGGTGGTTAGGGTTAGGCACTTAGAGGGGGGATTAGGGTTAGGCACTTGGGGGGGAAGTTAGGGTTAGGCACCCCTAAGGAGGGTTAGGTTAGTATATACTTACCTGAGGACGATCAGGATTTCCAGCGCTGTCGGGCTTCCGCTGCTCGGGACTCTGCTCTTGTCAGGCTGCCGCTGATGGGAATCGAACCGCCGGCCATGCGGTTCATTCATACCAATTCCCAGGGATGAGGGAGGATGACGTCACTGAACAATATATCGTTCAGTGTGGGTGCTCAATGTCGTTAATGGCATAGAGCACACCACTGCCGTGGACACCCTACACAATATAGCTAATGGAGCGAATCGTGTAGTGGATATGCGCCTTAAGCCTTGGATGGAGATAAAGTGAATGAAGATAAAGTACCAGACAATCAGCTCCTAACTGCCATGTCACAGGTCTATTTGAAAAATTACATTTGGCTGTAACTTTATCTCCGTCCAGTTTATCTTCATCCAAGGCTTAGTAAATAGACCCCATTGTCTGGTGATCACCAGAGAATATCTAATATAAGGCCACTTAATTTGAAAGAGGAGCCACACAAATCTTTTGCTATTCTGCTATGTTCCCAAGCTCCCCAAGATGTTTTATTGTGAGGAGATAGCACACCTCAATGTGACAGGCTGGGGAGATCTCAGAGAAGATAAGGGATTATGCTGATGAGAAGTCAAACAATGACATCTCTACTGAATGATGAGTTTTGCAAATAAATCTACTAGTGCAGTCAAAGAAATGTAAGTTTTATTTTATATCTTCATCATTAATGCTTTCATTATAGAAATAAAAAGGGAACATAAAAATGGAGATAGTGATTACAAATGACAGAATTACACTGCTCCTTATATTATTATGCTCCATGTCATTGATTATTATTGCAATTCTGTTCACTACAGATTTCTAAGTGTTCATTTATTCTGTTAGATTCTGTTAGATTCCTCTTAGTTTTATACATTTCTATGTTGCACAAATAATGTCACAGTAAAAATGCTATTATACTTTTTGCTAATGATTGTCAAGACACTTTTTTTCCTTACAGGTAACCATCAGTTACAGAGCTACAGGACAATTTATTATGGGTGTGGCATTAAAGATTGACAATGTAAAGGTCAACAGTCAATTGGTTGACACCAAATGGTCAACATGCAATAGGTCGACAGGGACAAAAGGTTGACAGGTTCAAATGGTCAAAACAAATGGTTGAGTAATTTTTTTGTAATTTAACCCTAATCCTAACCCTAACCCTTGTGCCTATCCCTCCCCCTAGTGCCTAAACTTAACCCCAGCCAGTGGCAAACGCAGGATTTCTTGAGGGGGGTTTCCAAATGCTTGATATTAGAGTGAGTGTGGCCGGTGCATAATTAGCACTTATCCAGCTTTAATATGTTACATACAAAGTATATTGTGTTGCATAATTCCAGCATATACAGGACCAGCGATCACAGTAAGTCATCAAATGCAGCAGTAGCTCCATCCTGTCTGAGCAGAATGTTTTTTTCAGATGTGGGCACCATTCCAGAGCATTGGAGGAAGTCCGGGAGTCTGAGGGAGCAGCAGAAGAACCTAGCACTGCCCTGGAAATATATGTAGATATCGGTCTCCTTATGTACTGGATAGTGTATTATTATACAGTATTAATTATTAACCCTATTGATGGTTTATAGCAGTGCACCCATAACAGTACGTTTTCCACATCTCCTAGTTGGTGCACAGGTATATTTATTACTGGCTGACACATTTTAAAAGATCCACAGGTGGTGCTAATCATTTCATTTGTGATACTGAGAAGAACATGCAGCACTAGTAACATTCTATTATATTACTATTTCTTGTGTGGCCGTGGTGTGTGCTGGGGAGGGGGGTTTCCAGGCAGACGGAACCCCCCCCTGTGTTTGCCTATGCCAGCCTAACCCTAACCGTCCCCTCTGGCAGCCTAAACCTAAACTTTCCTCAAGTGCCTAACCCAGTGGTTCCCAAACTTTTTTGAATCACGGCGCCCTAGAGTACCAGCGTTGTTTTCGAAGCACCCCTAAGCCAAAATTTTGTTATTGAGAAATTCAGAAAAATTTTTAAAGTAAAGTAGTAAAGTGAAGTAAATTGTGCTCACCTGTCATCCTTAGATTCAGTTATGTGGTGGACAGGTTGGCGATTCTGTTTGTCTACATCTTTACATTACATTGACTATAAATATTTTGATTTGGTGCTGGACCACCAACCTAAGGCACCCCTGCAAGTGTCCCGAAGCACCCCAGGGTGCCGCGGCACACAGTTTGGGAACCGCTGGGCCCTAACCCTAAACCTCATCCTAATCCTAACCTTATAAATTTTGAAAAAAACATAAAAAGTCAACCATTTTTGTGTCGACCATATGAACATGTCTACCATTTAACACTGTAGACCTTTTGTACCATTTGGTGTCGACCCATTGACTGTCGACCTTTACATTGATGATCTTCTATGCGGATACCACTTATTATTATATGTCAAAGAGGGAAATTGCTTCATGTTCATTTAAGAAACTAAATATTACTCAGCAGCCTGATCCACTTTTCAGCAGTAACCGCTGTCATGTATTTTCTACCAACATTCCCACTCTTGGCTCCTAATAGTAATACATTGGCAGTGTTATCGGGAATCTCTAAAACTCCACATTTTCTTATCCAGTTAATTGCAAATCAATACATAAAAATAATTCCTCAGGCTACAGTAAATCAAGTTCCAAAGTTGGAATCCAGACACTTCCTCTATAGGCTTTCAGTACATTCTAGCTTTGTACTTGGAAAATGAGTGCCACAACATGAATGTTGGCATGTGGCAGTCTGTTAATTAGTTTTGGCAGAACAAAGACTGGTGTAACAAATGAGGTTCGTTCAGTTGTGACTGTTGCAGAGGGGTTTTAACAAGTGCTCATCATCCACCCATGTCCCCTATTCTTGCCAACAGTGGTGGCATCTTTCCAGTGATGTCTTCAGAACGATGGTACATGCGCAGGAGGTTGCTGTCTCTTCTATGTCCTTTTCCGGAACCATCTTTTCAAATACATCACAAGAAATATGGTGCTTCCGGTATCAGGTATAGGGGACAGAGTACTGCACAGCACAGCACAGTGTGTGTGGCTCAGGATCCCCTTGACCCATATGCCTGTGTGCACCACACATCCTGCACCCATTATAGATGAGCCATTGGTTTATTGCAATTGTACATTGGATGACTTACAAATAATGACTCAATAGCACATTGGGCACTTATTCACTGGTCTTGTTTTGGTGTCAGAAAATGCAAGACTGCATGTGAAAGGGAATATTAATGCTATGCAATTGTTCAAGTGGCCAATAAACGTTAGATATTAGCAGCTCCTATCTTTTTCCTTTTGGGGGCTGCCTAGGCTGCACTCGGTGATCTGGTCCACTTGTCTCCCTAGTCACTGTGCATGCACCTGCAACTAAATAGCCGCATGTGCGCATCCGCTATAATACAACTTCTCGGGACTGTATAGTCTGCAGGTCCTAGATGTAATGTAAAACTAGAGTATTATCAGTGTGAGCTCTGTCTGCTACTCGCATGCCGGACTGGCAATACCATGGGGAGGAGCTTCTGACTGCCAGTCCGGCATTTGATTAGCAGTAAGATCCTCCAATGGGAAGCTGCTAATAGTACACTCCTCCACATTTAGGACCGTTCTTTATCCCAGTCCTCCGCAGTCCAATCCCTGTAACTTTTGCAGAATATCAGTTTGTCCCTGATGTTTTTCCTGGAGAGAAGTGGCTTCTCTGCTTCCCTTCTTGACACCAGACCATCCTCCAAGTCTTTGTCCTGTGTCATGCCAACAGTAAAGCATCCTGAGACCTATCAGAGAAGGCAGTCAGTGTGAGTCACGGGAGCCACATCAGAACAACGGAAGAGACACAGGTTGGCCACTGCTAACATAGATATTCACAAGGAAATATTGATGTCTAACATGAAGCTTCAACTGAGAACAGTAATATGTAATATAGAAAATGGAATAAAATGTATCAGTACCCCAAAACAATCTCTTAGGGGTCTATTTATCAAACAGTGGAGAAGTTGTCCATAGCAACCAATCAGCTCCTACCTATTATTTTATAAACTGTATTTGATAAATGCTACTTCAAAGCTGATTGGTTGCTGTGGGCAACTTATTCACAGCTCCAATTCTCCACACTTTTCGCTGCTTGATAAATAGACCCCTTAATCTCTAATAATCCCTACACAGGATAATAATCACAGTCACATACAATATTGCAGCATAGAAATACACACTGGGCTTGATTCAGAGTTGTGCAGATCTCCTTCTGCGAGCTTGCTTGCAGTGCCCAGATGCCACTGTCTGACTGACAAGCTGTAGCTATTTGGAGGCAGAGCATGGTTGACGTCAGGCACCATCCCAGAAAACGGGGGCGCGTCAGATGGCAACGGGACGTCATAGGTCCCTGCCCGTGCACAGTGAGTGAGTCACTGACACTGAGGCAGGCTGAGGATGATGATGAGGTAATGGTCAGCTGAGGTGATGGGGGGGCTGAGGACGGTGATGATGGCTGAGGTGATGAGGTGGGGGTCTTGCATAAAGTCATTGAGGTCATAGCCAGGTCTGAGTAGCAGACAGAGGCAGTCATGATCCATTCAATTTGTCTGTGTAGAGGCATAACATACAGAGCCGTAACTAGACTTTTTGGTGCCCTGTGCCAGAAAGAACATTGGCGCCCCCCTCATTTTTCAAAGGGACATAATGCACCCAAAAAAGGGCCATAACTTCATGGGGAAGGGCCAGGGAAGAGATAGGGGAGGCCAGGAGGTGCTGGGGATGAAATAAGAGGAAGCTACAAGCAAGAATGATAATAAACAGAAATTTAACAGGTCCAAACAGCGCTCCCTGCCCTGTGGTGCCCTGAGCGATGGCACCGGCCGCACCCTAGCTATGTAGGGCCGTACCCTAGCTACGGCCCTACATACAATCATATGTAGCACAAACTTTATTTGAGGATAGACTGTGTTTATAAGTACAGTACCTCCATTGTGCACTGCACTGTAGCAAAAGACAGACAGCACTTTTTCATTAATTTCAGAAAACTAAAAGTATCCGACTGTATAACAGTGAACTTCATTACTACTGACGGCACTTTGCAGGACACCATATCAAGGAGCAACAACACAAAAATGTACAAGCATCTTACTTTGCTCATTTAAAGCCCATACTCCTAATCATTTAATAGAAATGTATTTATTGTTTAGAGGCCATCTTGCTCATTGAACATTCATGTGCTGCAATAAAACACTGCCCTCTAATACTTCATTGTTGGGCAGTAAAATAATATTGTCCTAGTTATTCGAGAGATTGAGAGAAGTCTGAATGTTGTTTTAACACCAACAATTTATATATTGTGTTTTGGCCTTCAGGTATTTTAATTAACAGTGTATTTTAAAAATATGTAATTAAATGTGAGCTTTAATACATTTATCGTAGAGATCACCAGTGGCGGTTTTTACCTAGGCGCTGCCGGACTGCAGCACCCGCAGTAAAATTTCGCTGCCTGCAGCGATTTTCCATTGGAACTCTCCCTGCCAATCACATACAGGACAGACAGTCCCAGGGGGTGTTGATTCTTCCCCCTGGGACTGCAATTCTGGACTGCGATAGCAGAGGGCACTTCCCATGGGAAGCTACTCCCTTGCTATTAAGGCAGCCCTTACCAGCTGGGGGCTGTAGCTGATGCAGTCCCTTGAAGCCTGTTTGTTCACTTGTGGGCATGTACAGGATCGCAATCCCGTGTCAATGTGCACATATCAGCAGGGCCGGTGCAAGGTTTACAGGCGCCCCAGGCAACATTTCACCAACCGCCCCTGCTCCCTCCAATTCATAATATGCCACACAGCAGTTTCCCCAGTTAAATAACATGCCACACAGCAGTGTCCCAAATTCATAATATACTATATATAATATTACACACAGCAGAGCCCTAAAATCATAATGTACCTCTTAACACTGCCGCAAATTCACAATATGCCACACAGCTGTGCCACAAATTCGTTATATGCCACTCAGCCATTAATTATGCCATTCATTACTTTTTTGAGGACTCACAGCGCCCTCCAGTGGCCGGCGCCCTTAGGCAGCTGCCTAAGGTCGCCTAATGGTAGCACCAGCCCTGCATATCAGTCTGCCAGACCCTCCACCGATGGAGAATACACTTATTTATTTTTGCCCACCATCCTGTTATTTGTTCCTTTTATGAGAATCGTGCCTCACACATTTTGTGCTTTCTAAATGTATAAATATATTTTCTGTTCAGTTGGCTGAACGTTTGCACAGAGGCCCTGATTCAGAGCTGCTCGCAAAAAGCGAGCGTTCGCTCTGAATCAGGGCGGCCGCTTTTAAAAAAAAAAAAAAACAGCCTCCTGGCTGCTCGCTAAGCTGTGGGTGACCACCCACAGCTTTTGCGAGCGGCCAGGTGATGGTCGCAATGGTCGTGACCATCGGGCTTTCGACAAGACCCTTGTGGTAGGGTCTCGTTCTCGCAAGCCCCAGTGAGCTTCCTGCTCTAATAGAGCAGGAAGCTCAACTACTGACATCACGAGTGATGTCAGTAGGGCCGCCCTCAAACGGCAGGTGTTCCTTCGGGAACGCCTCCGTTTGGCCAGCCACCCCCGACCCACCTACAAAACGGGGCGAGCCGTCGAACAACATCGACAGCCGCCCCGTTTGCAGCAAGTCCTGGAACGAGTGAATTTCTTACTCGTTCCGGGGCTCGCGCACGCGGCACAAGCGCACTGCCCGGCCATCGACCCACTTGCGAGCGGGTCTGAATCAGGCCCAGAGTCCACATTTGCAAGAATGCAGAAAATTAATTCTTTATTGAAGTAACGGATTGATGTAATGAATGGGTCCAAAAATATAGGTCCATGAACTCCATTGTTAATCCAACCTTACCTTATCTATTAACATGCCTCTAACATGCCTGCAATTTGATAATTTTATTTAGAATTGCATCGAAATATCCTAAATATAGCATATGTCATGGGAATTTGTATTTTTATTGGTGTATACACACGGTCAGATAAAAAGAACAGTATAAACAATAACAATATTGTTTGATCGTTTATATCGTTCTTTTTTTAAACCCCTCAAACGACCAAACGATATTGACCATCGCCCGTGCATGCAGGCCAACCTGTTCGATATCGACCAGGTTAGCCTGTTTGCTATAGGGACCCGCAATGGTTGATCGTGGGTCGTTACATCGTTTGGGGGTTGGTGGATGTTGCTGGATCTTCGATATCGAACATCTAGCACATGCAGGACGATCAGACATCATTGTGTCCGGGCCATAAGACTCTGAAATGTAACTTTTACAACAAGCAGTACTCCGCTTACTTGAGTCTAGAAACTTCATTGCGAACTAAAACATTCTTGGCAAGTTACAAAGCTGCTTCTGTACTCTTTTAATGTTAATCATAGTGATTTCTGTATCGCAGGCGATTGCGCAGTTGTTTCTGAATTTAATTATTTTTCAAATTAATTCCACTAGTTTAATCACAGGTCTCCAAAGACCGTGTACTAGACAGCAAATTAGCTGGAAGGTGTTAGCTTGTTAGTGACACAGCAATCTCAATATTATACAAAACATTAGAAAAACAGAAAATAGGGCCAAATTGTTCCACACAGAAGGGCAACGGTTTCATGAAGCTGAATATAAATGAAGTGAAGCTAATCATAATTATTTAGGGTTCCTCTGCATGCATACATACATACTGTGAGATTCTGAATTTGTTGTGGACCCGGGGTGGTGATAGGAGCAGACACAGAAGCAGACTTAAATTAAGAAGTGGAGTTTTTAATAAGTGACTTAGAAGACATGGGAATGGCAAAATAAAAAGTCCAGGTATAGCACTAAAGTGCACTTGATAACAGTAGAGAAAATGTCCAGATAGTGACAGGCAGGAACAGTCCAGTATAGAAGTATGGTGAGCTGAAACAGAATGCAGGTGTGATGAGCTGTAACTGAATGCAGGTTTGATGAGCTGTAACTGAATGCAGGTTTGATGAGCTGTAACTGAATGCAAGTTTGGTGAGCTGTAGCTGATGCAGGCAGAGGTAGTGAAATCCAGCTGGGAGTGAAATGAGGCAAGGTGCAGGGAAACAGCAGGTTCAGGTACTCAGGCAGGTGGGAAGGTATATGGAGGGTGCAGGGTAAGTCCAGCAGGTTGGAGCAGGCAAGGTTCAGGCTAGTAGCGTAACAGACAGGCAGGCAGGTAAGACACAGGTATTCTCTCTCAGTGCAGCTGAGAAACACGTTGCACTGGCAAAGGAAGGAAGGCTCTGGACCTTCCTAAATACTCAATGCTGTGCTATGACTGGCTGGAATGAGCACATGACCTACCAGGATTGGCCATCCGGAATCACACGGCCGCAGGCAAGATGGCGGCGCCCATGCCAACGGAACGGAAACACCGCCAGACCTCACCAGGCCTAGTGACAATGTGCCCGCATAGAACCACACGCAGCCAATGCCCCTCACCAAACACCAGCACCTCTGCCAGAGACCCCCCCCATAACGACCTCACAGGTAATACCCGGTGACTACCATGCCGAGAAACCCTGGCCGTGATACATACATACATACATATATAAATACATACTACTTTACTTTTTTTTTAGAAATGTTATTAATCCTTTCATTTACTAACATTTGACCAACGTGAATTAGTCGGTCAGACTGATGAGCGTGGCAGGAGGGTACTGCGCCAACGGGCATTCAGTCAGCACTGAACAATATTTATGTACCCAACGCAGGATCTGTTCCACCATACAAGTCTTCCGCTCTGAGGGCCTGATTCAGCAAGGAACGCAGTTGCTAATACGCACGCAACCGGCTGATTGTTGCGTACTGCGATGGTACTCGATTGTACCGATGGTTTTGCAGTCTTGCTAAACATTGCGGTTGTGTGTAAGGTGAAGTAAGCATCCTTATGTAGTGTTGCGGTGGCATTGCGATCGCAATGACTTGCGTGTGTAATTGATATTCGCAGTTGCGTTCCATAGTGAATCAGGCCCTGAGCGAGCGGGCGCAATGGGAAAAGCACGTGGAAATGCTATGTGTGGGGGTATGGACATTGGCATCTCTTTTGCGCATGCACAGTGAGGCTTCATGCCATATGCTCCTTAGTCTGGGAAGAGGGCACCGGAAAACCCAGCAAGGGTCCTACAAGCTTTACAATAAAAAAATCTCATTTATAAACATGCAAAGTTGCAGTACATATTTTATCTTGTGGCATCATATACTTACTGTCACAGGATCTGCAGTTCAAAGAGGCCACCTCCAATGGCAAGAGTTAGCACCTTATAATGGAAGTTTAGGGCTGAATTTTATTTTGAAAAATAAGATTATTTAAATGAAATAATGTGACGGAAAAGACGCAATTGTTTTGCAGACTAGAGCTCTACCCTTCTCTCTCCACAGCAGGATTTGTTGTGAAGGATTGAATCTCATCCTATACTTTTAATGGGACACATCTTTCACCTTCCAATTGCTGAGAATCAAAATTATTGAAAGGTTTCTACAGACGTGGTTCAGAAAAATTATTGAACATCCTATCTTTCTTCCCCCTCCAAGGCTTGCCCACACTCGCCTTACATGCCTTCTTTCCTCACATAACCAGGGGCGTATTAAGAGAGGAGGGGGCTCGTGTGCATTCCCCGTCGGGACCCCTCCTCTCTCCCTGGCAGCCGGCAGCAGACTGACGCGGCTGACCTGCGACCAAAGCATCATTTAGCTCTGGGCACTAGTCTGTGCCCAGAGTCTACTGTGCATGCCCAGGTCACCGGGAAAATGGCACAGCCGCCATTTTCCTGGCGATTTCCTCACTGTGCAAGCACAAAATGCCAGAAAAATGGCTGTGACGGATGTTTTCTTGCATTTTGTGCAGGGCTGAGACACCCTGCTGCATTTGCTGCATTTGACCCTGTTGATCACTCTCTTCTCATACAAACACTACACTCCCTTGGTCTGCAGGACACTATCATGCCCTGGTTCTCATCTTACTTATCAAATTGCACCTTTGTTTGTTTCTCGGGATCCATCTCCTCTTTACCTCCTTTAAAAGTTATATTACCAAAAGGATCAGTCCTAGGTCCTCTGCCCTTCTCTATTAATACCACATCTCTTGGAAAACATATAAGCTCATTTGGATTCCAGTATAATCTCTATATTTGATGATACCCTAATTTACTTATCCACTCCGGATCTCTCTCACTCAGTAATGGCCTGTGTCACTGAATGTATCTATACTATTTAATCTTAGATGCTCTCTTGCCACCTCAAACTTAGAGCTCCATGTATTGAAAATAATTTTTTAGTTAAAAAACGGCGCCCATGCTTCACCTGTTACTGTTTGGTAGCAGGAGGTGGCTACTGCAATTATTACTAAGAACCAAACTGCCAAAGAGGGTGAACGTTAAGTCCCCCCCCTCTGTGCTGTTAGCAGACTCCAGTCTCTAACCTGTCATCACTCTCCGAGCCCCATGCAACTTCAGCAGTAAGTAGGGATGGCTATTGACCATCGATTATTAATATGGTAGATGTTTTTGATATTGATGTTGCAGATCCACAAAGCCCCACTCCCTGACCATTGGTGTATGAAACTATTGATGGTTGCCAGTCAACCAACAATGGTAACTTCAATGCAACCATTGATGGTAAACCCGCTGATAGCCATCCCTAGCAGATTGAGATTTTTTTAATATAAACTTTATTAACAAATGGACAAAAGTGACAGAGGTCACTTCCTGGTAGTTTCTGCTTCCACAGTGAGGAGAAGCAGATAATTGCAGCTAGAGGTGACGAAGCCGATGCTGGAGATGACAGCTGACAATATGTGACCTCACCTCTTAGTAATATCTGGATCAATTAACTCTGCTATAGGTGCTTATGGCAGCCCAATATTCTAGCCTGCTCTCAGCACTCGCAGGCTGAAGGCAGAGAAAACCCTTTAGTAGCCTACATATCAAGAAGCAATATGTACAGGGATTTTCTCTGCCTTTTTCGTTTGGCCCCCTTTCTCCCCTGAGTACATGGACACTTGGTGGCAATATTATTAGCTTAAAAAATTAAGCTAACAATATTCCCACCAAGTAACATAAGTAACTTTACTGATATCTCAAAATGCTCTGCTCCTGTTGTTTCGCTCTGCAAGTCCTTACATTGCTGGTTGTATCTTATTGAATCTAATCTAAAATACTTATACTAACTTACAAGGTCATAATTGACACTACACCAACATGTATCTCTTCACTTCTCTCGAAATACCTCTCAGCTTGACCCTCCACTCTGCGCCAGGTCTGCGTCTCTCAGCAACAAGCATTACTTGCACCCATTCATGGTTACAGGACATGTTTTGGGCTGCACCCTCTCAGTGGAATGCCCTCCCTTGTACAAAAATATTTTCTTCTAGCTTCCAAACCTTCAAGCATTCCCTGAAACCTCAAGATTTCAGGCAAGCTAATCAAAAACAGGCCATTTTTTTCGTGAAAAAAAAAACATATTTGTTTTTTTTTGGGGGGAAACATATATTTATTAAAATAGTAGGGATAATATTAACATGTAATTATATGAAGAGGGCAACATGAAGTAAACGTGCTGCACTAAAATGAGATTATGGGATGGAAAAGGCCCATTTGCTTTGAGGACTAGTGAAATACCCTTTTTTTTTTTTTTGCTATGTACATTTTTACAATGTAATGAGTAGATGTAAAGGCATGAGTTGTCTCGGGATATTTAGACAGTGCTGCTGTGAGAGTGTCATTAACAGGGCAGGTACTGCAGCCGTTGTATCAGCTGGAATCCTACGGATGTCATAACATCTTGCTGCCAGTTTCCAGAGCAGGAAAAGTAGTTTTGTTTTTCATCTCAGTAAAAGAACAATGAGCATAGACTGTAATATATTATTTGTTGAATCGGTTCTGGTTTAATATAGTGGTCTTGGCATCTCCCCATCTGATTCTAGGAATAAATTATAAACATATCATGTGCCATTTGAATGGAGAACTGGCATCAAATGATGTTCATCAGCATAATGTACTTGCCAACAACACTACTACAACCATCATAACACTTCTATAGCACTGTGTTATACTCTGAGGTTTGCATCCAACATATAAACATAGTAAGCATTATTACAGAAGTCAGAGGAAAAAAACATTTAGGGGATTTTTTTTCAAAACCTGCGGACTAGAGCAGGCATGGCTGCCATAAAGCTGCGTCACTTTAGAGTTTACTTTTGTCACGCGTTATCTTTATTTTTATATGCTGATATTTGTTTTCTGCAACATTTTTCTGGTACTGGACGTACTGTACTCTAACTCTCTTAAAATATAGAGCCAGAGGGACCTAGTCATCATCAATAAATGGCCCGGTAACCATGCGGAAATGCTAGTTTCCGTATATATTTAATTACCAGGCTATTCATAATCAGGCGTCCCAAATGGACCACCTGATATTCAGCAAACTCCGAAAACTGAAAGTTTTCGGAGTTTGCGTCCGAGAACAAGCTCCATCTTCAGACAGCGCTTTGTCTCGGATTCCTGCACCTTCCTATGGGAAGGAGTTCCGGGGATGTGAAGAGGGATCCGAGTGGATCCCTCCGCCGCCTCCTCACTACCTCCCCGCCAGCTTGGCACATGTGTGACCTCGGTCACGCATGCATAGCCATGCCGACTAGGAGGAGGTAAGTAACGCAGCTACTTCTGTACCTGCAATGCTAAGCGAGGGGACTGCTGCTTATCATTTATCAGTTGATGAATAGGCCCCACAGTCATAGAAATGTAAGTTTAGTGTAAAGCTGATTACACAACTATACAATCATCTTGCAGATCATAAGATTCACAACCACTTGGTGAGATATTGTGTAAGCATCCACAATCATTTTTTATTGCAACACATAGTAGGCAAGTATAGTACTTCATTCAAAAAGAAGCAATATTTTACGTTATTTACATGTACAAAATGACATCAATTTATTTCTGTATCCACATGTACAGAGAGAGAAGTGCGCAACTGTTACTACAAGTACAAATAAATAATCTTTCTCAATAGAGTCTCATTTAATTTCTTGTATGGTATGTGCAAATTAATTCCATGTAGCTTTATTTACCTGGAGATTTGAAGCTTTACATTTGATTGATTGCAGATTTGTCACCATAACAGTTTAAACTCATTTCAAACAATAAAACCTAGGGCTCGATTCAGACTCGCTCGCTAGATGCGTACGCTCGCTCCCAGCGAATACAAATTCGGCCAAGTGACGGCATGGCAGGCGAATGCACGGCAAGGCATAAGCACGCCCACTATGTCCTGGCGTGCAATCGCTTTGTGTATGCAGACACCCACCAGCCTATCTTGACGCCCACTAGCGCACGTCATCTCCAGGAAGTGTATGCAACCATCGGTACACTAGGTACCATAGGATGCGATCGCAGCGCTTGAGGTAGACTATACCCTACCTCAACCATTGCGATCACATCAGTGTAGAAAACAGCCAGGTGACGTGTACTATGATGCTGCCTGTTAATTATGCACGCCTCTGAAACGGCATTTAGACGGTCATGCACGCTTGCGTTCGTACCTCCACTCCCCCATTACTACTGCCCTGCCTCTGGTACCACCCACAAACGACTTCTCCTGTCACTCATTCAGCCGGGCTGTCTATGCTGGGCGAGCGTACGCTTCCCGATTGCTGAGACTAGTTCGCGCAATGCGATGCATATGCATGGGCACAATGCGAACCATAGGCAGCTACAAGCGAATGCTTCTTAGTGCCCGGGTCTGAATCGGGCCCCTAGTTTACAGTGCTGATGTGGGAGTGAACTGAATGTACTATACACAAAGCACGTCTGTAAGTAAATGGCTATTATGCTAGTTTCTCCTCCTGTATCTCTATGTGACATTCAGTTCAGTCCATTATGTAAATTATGTTTACATATGCCAGCAGCATAGCCAGATACAGGATATGTGTAGTGTGGGCCTGATTCAGCAGCATTGGCAGATGCAACTGTGTACACAGGGCCTGATTCAGAGCCGGACGCTCTTGAAGAGCCGGACGCGCTTGCTCTGAATCAGGGTGTTTTTTTTGTTTTTTGTTGCCGCCTCCTGGCTGCTCACTAAGCTGTGGGTGACCACCCACAGCTTTTGCGGGCAGCCAGGTGATGGTCGCGATGGTTGCGACGATCGCGACCATTGAGGCTTGCAGCGAGACCCTTGTGGTAGGGTCTCATCCGTCGCAAGCCCCAGAGAGCTTCCTGCTCTAACAGAGCAGGAAGCTCTCCACTGACATCACTGGTGATGTCAGTGGTGCCTCCCACAAACGGCAGGCGTTCCTTCGGGAACGCCTCCATTTGTGTGGCCACCCCCCTTCACCATCTTCAAAACGGGGTGAGCTATCGATCAACATCGACAGCCGCCCCTTTTGTAGTGACTCCCGGAGTGAGAGAATTTCTTTCACGCTCAGGGGCTTGCACATGCGCGCGGAGTACCCCACCATCGACCCACTTGCGAGCATTGTGTGCTCGCAAGGGGGTCTGAATCAGGCCCACAGATCAGATGATTGTTCACTAGTGTGCAGTGGCGTAGCTACCACCCCCGCAGCCACCGCGGTGGCTTGGGGGCGCGGAGGCTTAGTGGGGCGAGGTCGCTGCAGATTCCATGCGGACTAGCCGTCTGCATGATATCTGCAGAAAACAGCCCTCCCAAAATGGCTGCTGTCTAGGAGGAGACATATGCTAGAGGTCCTACTGGACCTCTAGCATCTGTTAGTCACCCAGGCAGGGCGGTAGTGTGGACGGCACATAAGTGCCGTCCGCACTACACTACTAGCAACAAACACACAGCCGGCAGCTGTATGTTTGTTTTAGCAGCCGATGAGAGTCTGTCAGACTCTCATTGGCTGCTGCGCCCACTGCGGCAGCTGGGCTTCCGGCTCCTGCAGTGAGTGATGGGAGAGACGTCATGACGTCTCTCCAATCATGCAGAGCGGGTCGGCCCGGGAGGACGCTGCATGGAGGTGCATGCCGGAGCAGGGATCAAGGTAAGCGGAGTTTCCTTTTCTTTGTGTGTGTGTGTGTGTGTCTGGCCGGGGGGGGGCAGGGCCAGATTAACAATGGGGCGGATGGAGCTACAGCTCCAGGCCTCCACATAAAAATAGGCCCATTGTCATGACAACATGATGTTGAATGGCCATCTGCTCTCCACACGGTCAGTCATAAATCATAAGTAGTAAAATTGTATTTCTATTTACCTCACAAAATTAAGCATTTTTTTCCTTTTACATATTTAGGGAGACATTGGGACTGAGAGTATAGGGGTGTACACGCCCACATGGCACTGGCCACACCCTCACAGCACTGGTCACGCCTCCTCTGCTTCTCATAAAAGGCCCTTTGGTCATTTTCAGCTCCAGGCCCATGTGGCCCTCAATCCGGCCCTGGGGGGGGGGCACTGCTGGGAGGACTACCACTAAGGGCACTGCGGGGGGGGAGGACGGACTACTACTAAGGGCACTAAGGGGGGGGACTACTACTACTAAGGGCACTGCTGGTGGGGACTACTAGTAAGGGCACTGGGGGGGACTACTACAACCAAGGGCACTGCTGGGGGGGAAGACGGACTACTACTAATGGCACTGGGGGGAGGACTACTACTAAGGGCACTGCTGGGGGGGACTACTACTAAGGGCCCTGCTGGGGGTACAACTAGGTGCACTGCACACTGGTGGGACCACTACTGGGGGACACTGCATAGAGGGGGATTACTACTAGGGGCACTGCTGGGAGGACTACTACTGGGGGCACTGCTGGGTGGGACTGCTGGGGGCACTGCTGGGGGTGACTACTACTGGGGGCACTGCTGGGAGGACTACTACTGGGGGCACTGCTGGGGGTGACTACTACTGGGGGCACTGCTGGCCGGGACTACTACTGGCAGGCATTGTTGGGGGGACTACAACTGGGGGCACTGCTGGACTACTGGGGGGGACTACTACTGGGGGGGCATTGCTGGGGGGGACTACTACTGGGGGCACTGCTGGGAGGACTACTAATGGGTGCACTCCTGGGGGGGGCTACTGAGGGCACTGCTGGGGGGGACTACTACTGGGGGCCCTGCTGGGGTGGTGGACTGCTACTGGGGGCACTGCTGGGGGTGCTGCTACTGGGGGCACTGCTGGGGGGGATTACTACTGGGGGCATTGCTGGGGGACTACTACTGGGGGCATTTCTGGGGGGGTACTACTACTGGAGGCATTGCTGGGGGGGACTACTACTGGGGGCACTGCACTGGTGGGACCACTACTGGGGGCACTGCACTGGTGGGACCAGAACTGAGGGCACTGCATAGGTGGGGATTACTGCTGGGGGCACTGCATAGGTGGGGATTACTGCTGGGGGCAGTGCATAGTTGGGGGACTACTACTGGGGGCATTGCTGGGGGAGGATTACTACTGGAGGCTCTGCTGGGGGGACTACTACTGGGGGCACTGCTGGGGGCATTATGTAAGGGGCACTGCATAGAGGGACCACTACTGGGGGCACTGTATAATACCCCTGACAATGAGCAGGTAATTTAAAAGTAATTAGAAGCCTTACTGTAGGGCATAAAATGGTTTCAGGGGGCAAATATGTAAGTGACACTTTGGTAATTGGCATTACAGTGTGTGGCATAATGTTTAATGGGCATTATGGTGTGTGGAATAATGTGTAAGGGGCATTACGGTGTGCTGCATAATGTGTAATGGGCATTACTACAAGGAGGAAAAATACTGTACACTGTCTAGGGGGGGTGGGGGCACATTTTTAACTTTAGCACTGGGAGCCAAATTGCGTATAAAAGGCTCTGTAATGATTTTACATAATGCCATGGGTGGGGGGGCATAAACATTTTTGGCAGAGGGGAGCAAAATTTATAGTTACGCCACTGCTAATGTGCATGCGTAGAAGTTGCACTGCGATTACGGACACACAGAGGAAGCCATCGCAGACTGACAGGCTGTCAGCGTTTTGGGGGTAGTGATGGGGGAGTGGTCATAAAAATGCAGGCATGTATGTCTGTTTAAATGCCTTTTCATGGGCATGCATAAATTAACCACTACGATTGCACACACCCCTTGAGAACTCATTGCCTGCGACGAGACTGTGGCTGGTCAGACCTGGTGTAAATTGTGCATGACGGGCCGATGTGCATCAATGGTACCGATGTATACGCCGGTGTGCGAGGTAGTGCGGATGTGAGAAAGCAGCAGTGGGCGTCTCTATGCCCACTGCGATTGTGGCAAACATTAGCATACTTTCACAGGTGCGTTCCATAAGGATTGACAGCTGCACGCGCAATAGCGATCCTTGCTGAATCAGGCCCATTGTATGTAGTCACAATCTTTTAAGCAGATTGTTTTGAGAGATGAGATTTGCGGATCGCTTGGCAGATTGTAAAGGTGAATACACATGGTTCTGCATATTGATCAGGGCTTTCAATCTTAAGCATAAAAGTAAGAAGAATCACAAGTATAAACTTCCTAGCCCCTTATACATGACCGTCCCGTCCCAGAGGAAGTTAAATATCTTAACCATTACTATAATAAAATAATGGCACGGATAAATAAGGGGAAAAGAGAATTCAGCTTTATTTAAACTTTAAACTTATTCACTAATTTACTATTAAACTAATTGAGCAAGAGCGAAAGACAGAGTAAGGTGGCGAAGAAGAATGGCTGCAAAAGGCAATATCACTATCTGTATAACTTCACATCAATACAGAGGGGTGGCCACCTGCCGACCCTTCACAACTCTCAAGGTATCCACCTCCCACACCAATGACACAACCAGGCCCACCTTGACCGGTGGTGCTGCTGACCCCAGTAAGGTAGAATCAGCCTAACCTGTTTATTGGAGGAAAGAGCACCTCAAGACCTAAAGGCAGATAGCAACTGCTACCATTCTTTCCCGCCACTTAGATAGCCACCGCCAACTAACCATCAATAGGACGGGCGGGTGGGAAATTTCACAATCGAAGAAGTGTCATTAAAATGGCCACTATACTCTTAACACAAAATGGCCCCCAAACTCTCCCCTAAACCACTTCCATACGCTGACCTGATCTATGGATCACCCACCCCTAACCTCACACAAAACTGTAACCCTTGCCTGACCAGGGGTAGCCATTTACATACTACCTAGCTTAAGATCTTTCGGTTGCTCCTCCATGAAATATGTCCACACTCTTTGTAACTAAAGATTGTTCTTTCACATTCATTTAATGTAACTAAATAAAGTTATCAAAAGAAGAAAAACAAACATTACACTCCCCCCACCGTATCACACCTCTTTATCAAATTTGCCCCTCACTGCTTCACTCCTTCTAATAAACATTCGCTAACTCTTTTCCTAACATTATGATAATGGAGGGTACTCTATGTACGCGACGGACCTTCAAGCTGACAATGCTGGGGTTTTAAAGGGTTAATTATCTTAATATGAGTGCATAAACAGAGAAACAAAAAGACTGGGCGCTAATCAATGAATAGAATATTATAAATAATATCAGCAAATTCACCCAATGGGCTTGTCTCTGCCCACTACTATTATAGAGATACCACAACAAGACAATGGTGATGCACTAATAAACAAATAAATAATATACTATGTAGTTCCAGAAATGGCAGAAAAAATTCTCAAGACAACACCTATATAATATTAATAATCTGTATTTTGGAATATGTCAGCTCAGTACATATAATCACATTTACACTTATAAATAATCACATTTATCCTATATAGAAAGACTCAAATACACTCCGGAGAATTGAAATATATAACATATACTGTCTCTAATAGAAATGAATCACTGGATCTTTGATGCCTGGAGCAGTCTCTTGTCAAATTAATGACATGTGGAAAATCCAATAATATATATAGCTCTTTCTGTATGATACACAGTAAGTTCCCACACTGTTATACAGTCTCTCACCACATTGATACCTAGTTGCAGAGCCCCATGAACAATCCGCTGAGTTTGGGTGGACACCTCCTATGAAGCACACTCACGGCGGGCACTCCTGGTAAGTAGTGGGGGGATGGGCCTGTGTTTCACGTGTGCAGCTGATAACCAAGGGAGTTTCCAATGCACAATCCCAAGCAGAGTGAGCTGTTCTGAGTCACAGCCGCTTGTATATATGTGCTGATGGGACTTCCAGCTCCCTGCTTGAGACTCGCTTGCCGATCGCAGCGGCCGGTTCCCACACGCGCACTGCGATGCATACACATGCACAGAACGCAAACATTGGCCGTATGCATGCAAATTGATGGCTGCGTTCCTTGCTGAATCAGGTCCTCAGTTTCCTAACCGGGCCTTGAGGTATTGGTTGGGGATTTGGTGACCTATGTACTTGCCTTTAAATGGGCAATTATCCCTGCAAGTATTTTTGTTGTCATCTGATTGAAGATAGAGTATTGACCCTGCCGGATGCCCGTTTCTTTTCGGTCAGGGGCAGAACTATGGTAGACCTTCCTCCGGGCTCCAGCTCTGAAGGGTCACCTTCTCCACTGTCCACAACATATTCACCCCAGTTAGGGCTGTAATTATGTACATGGAGTGTACCGTCACGGCCGCCCAATACATGGCACCCCTTCCCGGCACCTGAGAAGCCATCATACACCAGTGGAGAGCTCCATGTCAGACCATCAGCTGCTGCCTTCATCTATCTATAGCCTGTCTGCATGCGAATTGCTACATTACAGTGTCAGCGGCTGTGACGGGGGAGGGGGGCACTAAATTATAACTTGCCTCCGGGCGTCTGGGATGAACTTACGCCACTGTCACCACCATATATATATATATCTCATTATTGACATTTTAAATAAAAAGGCCAACCAGTTTTTAACGCCACATTTGTGTCCATGTTTTTTATTTTAGATAAGATAATGTTAAGTTTTAAAGCTGCATTAGGATTGATGTATCTGTCATTTGCCGATAAGACATTTATTCCTTAAAGGTAATATCTTCAACTTGTTACCAGAAGATAAATGCACATTCTGTACAGTATACTTTACACAGTCACCTTTTTCTAGTAGCTGGTGATATATCACCAAATCCAGGGCCCCACATCTCCTATTCTTGTCAGTCTGTTTCAGAACACTGTATTGTAGAAATTCAGCGAACCTCAAACACATCACCGGTTTCCGATCACTTTCAGGATCCTTTAAATGAGCCCTATGGAATACATAGTCTGTTTGTAGCAAACTAACCTCCATGCATGGCCTATTCATCTCAAGCAACCTCAACCAAAAAACATAGCTTATACAATCAGACACTGCCTCATATGTAGTCTGTTCAGTCGATGATCAGCATTTTACCCACACATCAAGCCTTGACTACACTGACTAAGGTGGTCAATGATTTAATCACTGTTAAATATAAATATCATTACTCAGTTCTAATTTTCATGGACTTTTCTACAAATGCTACATCTCCAATGGCTCAAGGCCCCTGTCATATTCTGGTTGTCATCCTACATATCTAATCACTCTCTCAGTGGTATATTTACTACAGTGAGAGTTTTTAGAAGTGGAGATGTTGCCCATAGCAACCAATAAAATTCTACTTAACATTTAACTAGCACCTTCTATAACAGAGGTTCTCAAACTCGGTTCTCAGGACCCCACACAGTTCACATTTTCCAGGTCACCCAGCAGGTGCACAGGTGTATTCATTACTCACTGACACATTTTAAAAGTTCCGCTGGTAAGTTAATTATTTCACTTGTGATTCTGTGAGGAGACCTGGAAAACATGCACTGTTTGGGTTCTGAGGACAGAGTTTGAGAACCTGTGTTCTAGAAGATAATAGCTAGAATATGATTGGTTGCTATGGGCAACATCTCCACTTCTAAAAATTTTAGTAAATAAACCCCTCAGTGTTCCTCTGGATTTACACACTCTCCACTTTCTTAATCAGTCAAAGTTCAACAAGCCTCCGTATTAAACCCTATTCACCTAGCTTGGAAGACTAATAAGCTCTTTTGGATTTCAATGTCTTCCCTCCCTTTGCAGACGATACCCAAACCTTTTCTTATCTCTCACATTCTGTCTTTGGACCATATTGCTGAATATTTTCCTGTCACTTCTTCTGGAAAGTCCTCTCACCACCTCAAACTCAATGGTTTTTGATGACAACACAATTCCTCTACTGATCTACTCTTCAAGTACGTTCCCTAGCTGTCATCCTTGATTCAGGACTGTCTTTAGTTGCCCACAACCAATCTGTTGCCTATTCCTGTTACATAAATCTAGGAAAGATTTCCAGAATAAGTTCATATCTCACTACAAATGCTTCAATTATTGCAATCATTGGACCTGATTTTGAGTTGCACACAGGTCTGAATCATACTAGCCTACTTTCCCGGGACTGTCGAGAGCCTCCCGATACTCGGGTGCAGGTCCCGACACCCCGCAAGACTAGGCAAGTCCCCCGGAATGGCTGCTGGCACTCCGCAAACCCCCGCACCAGCCACAAAAGTGGGTGGTCTGGGAGTGCGATGACACGATTCGCGCCATCGTAGATTCGCCCCCTGCCTTATAATGCCAGTTATATTGGCATTATAAAGCGGGGGGCGGGGTCACTATGACGCAATCACGTCGACATGCCCCCGCTCCGCCTACTTGAACCGCTCCCATCCTTCCTGCTGGATGGACCTGCCAGCCCCCTCCCGGATCCCCATGCAGAAATGTCGGCAAGTATGGTCTGAATGCATTCGAATTCGGAATACAGATAGTATGCAAACAGAATGCTAATATGGCTATACATGCATCTTAATGCAGTCACATCCCCCAAAACCCCTTTTTTTTTCTGTCAGCTAGCACACCTGCCATCACTAATATTACACCTACACCATGCTAGATATGACTGAAATAGGTGTTCCCTTGGTATACGTATGAATATAATGTAGCTCTGACAACATGCCCATGACATTATCACTGCCCATGACACTATCACAAGATGGTTCTCTACCGTGTGCATGCCCACCTGGGTCATTCCATGTGACTCACGCTACATTTCATGTTCATTTTTAGAAGTTTAAATGTACCATACACAAAAATTAAGCTGAAATTTTACATTTTAAAAATATGACAATAATATATGGGGTAGGTAGTCATAATTAATGCTTAGAAGCAGAAAACAATGTACACTTAGTAGCTACATTTTACTGTTTATAAGCGTGGCTCATGTTACAACAGAATGGACATAGGAACTTAGGGGACATATATATCTATTTAAACCTACTCTCCTAATTATTTTTACAATATGATTCTTGATACAGTACCCTGATGGTATGAAACGCATAGAACACAGGAACAGTGAGCGGATTATAACACTAAGAAACAACTCCGGAGCAGTGACGTCACACCTAGGTATACGGAATACCAGGCGTGCTGCTCCCCTAGAGTGAGCACAGGACATCATCCAGGAACAACACTCCCGAGCACCCAGCGCCATGGAACAACAGGAGGTAAGATAGGGTCAGACAGGGACACGCAACTCCGATACCAGCAATACGGGACTGTGTTACATTCACTGCACTTTTCCATCCCTTTAAAAAAAGGGGCAAAGATGTAGTTTTAATATTTATAAATCACGCCGCAATTAAAGGCAGATTTAACAATATTGTTATGTTTTAAAAGGATGCATGTGCAATGTGTAACTAATAGTAACATTTTATATTAACACTTAGGGGCATATTCAATTGTGTGCGAGAATAGCAAAAACCCGCAGCTGGTTTTTCCTGCAGGTTCGGGTTTTTTGCTATTCTACTAGGTGCGTGGTTTTTAAAAAAACACGCACCGGGAGGTTTTTTTCCACGCACCTCCTGAGCAAACGTGATTTTTCCTAAAATCGATGATTTAAGGAAAAATCACCGGGACTTGCTCTGACACCCCCGCGGCACCCCCCTTGAGGACTAAGTAAGCAATTGGAAGTATCCAATTAGCTTAATTAGTCCTTAATTACTCACCTTCCGAAGTGCTGTCATCTGCATCTTCTGCATCCAGCGTTGGGAGCCGGCTCTTCTGCAGCAGGGTAAGTATGTCAGTGTGTGTGCTGTATGTAAATGTGTATGAGTGAGTGAGTGTGTGTGTGACCCCCGATGCGGTGTGTGTGACCCCCCCGGAATGGGCGCTGGGAGAACTACATCTCCCAGCAGCCCTTGCTCCTCCCATCAGCCCCCGGGACTCCCAGCAGCCCCCTCTCCAGTAAGAAGAGAGAGGGGAAGCCACTGAGAGCCGCGGAGACCCACTGCCAGGTAGTTTTTTTTTAATAATTTTACGTGGCGCAGTGTTTTCAGAGCTGAAAACCCCGCGACCACTATTTTTTTATTGAATACCATGGGTAGCAGAAGCACGCATACCCGTGGTGTTCTGGAATTGAGCGCGAGGGGCACAAGATTATTACCTCGCGCCCAATTGGATATGCCCCTTAGACACTTAGCGCTCGATTTTCATTGTTATTTAATGATTGTTATGCTATACACTTATAAGACCCTAAACTTATGATTGACACACAGACAATGAAATTTGGCATGTGACTCACTTTACATACGAATGTGACTCATGTTACATTTCTGTCCCCAGTCAAAGGGCTCTAATACAAATTACTTAAACCTGTACAATCCATGTGCATTAATCAATGTAGGCCTGTTTATCTTCCTGATTAACTGTGAAGATATATAAAACATTTCACCTGGTGATGATGGCCACTTCCAGTTGCTGCCAGCTTGCTCCATTGTGCTCACTAAGTATTCACCATCTCTGATGTCTTTGATCTCACCTGGGTAACCCTTTCCATCATATTCAACATAGAACCAATCACCAACATTCACTACATCATCTGAGGTCACTGTGACAGTTGCATTGATATGCTACGATCTTTCAGCAGCATAAATATACAAAAATGTTAGTGGCAGTAGCGCACGCAGAGGGGGTTATGAGTACCCAGAAACCTCTGCTGACAGACGAGAGAGTGGGCACCATGTTTATTAAGCCCTTCCCCCTTTGCGGCAAAATGCCATGAATTGCATGTCAATGGGGAGGAGGCAGAGTCAATATGACACGATTCCATTTGATTTATTTCATTTTGGCCCCATCCCCTTGCGATTGACCAACGAATTGTGGCATTCTGCCGCTAGGGGGAGGGGCCTAATTACATGGTGCCTAGTCCTATCCCCATATGCTACTGCATCTGCTCCAAGGTGAGAGAGAGTGTGTGTGCTTTTGTGTTGTATGTGTGACATATATGTGTGTGCGTGTGTAATGTATGTGTGACATATATGTGTGTATGCTTGTAATGTATGTGTGACATATATGTGTGTATGTGTATACAAGTATTTATTTGTGTGTGTATAAAATCTGTATGTGTGTGTGTATATTAGGGGTGAGCGGATTCGGTTCTACTCGGTTCCGTTCGGATTTAAAAAGCGAATCTTATTGGCTATCAGCTCTCACGAGTATTGGATAGCCAATATGATTCGGTTTTTAAATCCGAACGGAACCGAGTAGAACCGAACCCGCTCACCCCTAGTATATATATATATATATATATATATATATGTGTGTGTGTGTAGTTGGGTGTGGCTCACAGCCAGCCCCTGTATAGATGTGTCCCTCTGTATCTAGGAGGTGAGTACATTTAACTGCAATGTAATGGTGTGCTGGGCATATATGCTAGTGTAGGGACCTGCAGAAAAAGAAAAGGTCCCTTGACGTTGGGCTTAAATGCTTTGATCAAATCATGACGAAATCCTCTTGGTTTTATTTGCTGCACACACATAGATTTTTTTCTGTTTTCTATATACAGCGGGTAAAATAAGCATTGAACACCAACATTTTTCTCAGTAAATATATTTGTAATGGGGCTATTGTAATGAAATTTTCACAAAATGTAAGCAACATCCCATACAATCCACACATGCGAAGAAATCAAACCATAGGTCCATAAATTAAGTTATGTATAATAATGTGAAATGACACAGGGAAAAAGTATAGAACACATGAAGAAAGGGAGGTGGAAAACGTCATGGAAAGCCAAGACACCAGCTGGAATCTATCACTAATTAGAAAGCAATCCTGCCCCTTGTCAGTGCAACTTAATATAAATTGGTTCAGTCCCAACTGATGGCATATAAAAAGGTATCTCATTACCAAGGTGTCACACAAGAAACATCTCATGATGGGTAAAAGCAAAGAGCTCTCTCAGGACCTTTGCAACATTATTTTTGCAAAACATACTGATGGCATTGGCTACAGAAGGATTTCTAAACTTCTGAATGTTCCAGTGAGCACTGTTGGGGCCATAATCCAGAAGTGGAAAGAACATCATTTCACCTTAAACCGGCCACGAACAGTTGCTCCTCACTAGATTTCTGACAGAGGAGTGAAAATAATTATCAGCAGATTTTTCCAAGACCCAAGGACCACTTGTTGAGAGCTTCAGATAGACCTGGAATTAGCAGGTGCACTTAACTGGAATGGCCTGTATGCACACTCACACAATACACCATTGCTAAAGAAAAAACATGTTGCAGTTTGTTTAATGTTTGCTGCACAACATTTGGACAAGCCTGTGAAATACTAGGAGAATATAGACTGGTCAGATTAGACTAAAATTTAACTCTTTGGATGCCATAATACATACCATGTTTGGAGGAGAAATTGCACTGCACATCACCCCTAAAAACACCATACCAACAGGGAAGTTTGGGGGTGGGAACATCATGGTGTGTGGCTGTTTTTCAGCATACGGTACTGGCATACTTCATATGGTTGAAGGAAGGATGAATGGAAAAATGTACCAAGACATTCTTGATAAAAAATCTGCTGCCATCTACCAGGATGCTGAAGATGAAACGAGGGTGGGAATTTCAGCAAGACAATGATCCCAAACACACAGTCAAGGACACTCTCAATTGGTTTTTAGAGAAAGAAAATAAAGCTGCTAGAATGTCCAAGCCAATCACCTGACTTGAATCCAATTGAATATCTATGGAAAGAACAGAGTTCATAGAAGAGGTCCACGGAACCTTCAAGATTTGAATACTGTCTGTGTGGAAGAATGGGCCAAAATCACACCTGAGCAATGCATGCGACTAGTTTCTCCATACAGGAGGCGTCTTGAAGCAGTCATTACCAACAAAGGCTTTTGTACGAAGTATTAAATACCTTTCAGTAAGCGTGTTAAATACTTTTTCCCTGTGTCATTTCACATTATTACACATAACTTAATTTATGGACATATTTATTGAGGTCAGAGGGGTTGTCTCTCACCTGAGTTATCCACATTCTGGTGGGATCATGGGATCAGCTCCCTCCAAGGGAGGTTAAAGCAAAGCCTGTGTAGTTTGCAGCAGCAGTGGTGATTTGGCACTCTGGGTTTTCAAGGTTGCACAAGCCCAGCTGCAAGTCGTTACTGAAGACAAGAAGAATTTAAAACTTTAATTCGCCCAGTGCTCTCGGTACTGCTGCCGACTAGTGGCCAGTTTAGTAGGCCAACGTTCTGTAGTGCCAGGGACTGTTGATTTTGGCTATGCTGGAAATGCATGGCAGACTGTGGCTGCAGGCCTTAGCAGCAGACTAACCATTAAGCACAGGGAGTGCTGGGACATTTATTTTCACCTGTGTATCTATTTTATGTGCCTGTGTGTCCAGGCCTAAGCCAATGAATGCTAAAGTGCAGTGTCTGCTGCCATTAAAGACACTGCTTTATTGAGTACCTGGCTGTCATGAATCCTTATTTGTACACCTCATGTTACAATATATATATATATATATGTATATGGGTATACATATATATATATATGTATATGGGTATACATATATATATATGTATATATATATATATATATATATATATATATATATATAAACTACCCCTTAAAAATCTTGCGTTTGCCCCTGAGTGCTTATGTGTCCTATATTTCATGGAATGACCGAGTTGCTGCCCAGAAACTACCATTCCAAAGACAGATAGAAATGTCCAAGATCTGTCTGACTCAAAATCACTCAGAGATATACAAAGCATATGTTCAATACAGTACATGCTCAGGGTAGGATGTACTAAGCATTGTTTCCGCGATACGGTACATCCCCTTTGTCTTTGGGTACATACCGTGGCTCATTACTGTGGTATGTACCAAGAATATTGCAAAGGACAGCTCTCCCGATAAGAGCTGTCCTTTGCGATGGCTCGGGACAGAGGGGCTTCCGGATTTAACACCCAGAAGCCCATCTGGAGTCCTCCTGTGCATGAACAGAAGGATGTGGGCCACGGGGGGTGATGGGAGGGATCTAATTGGATCCCACCCAAGGGGGAGCGTTAACCATCGGGATGAAGCACTGGAATGCATTGCATTCTGGTGCGTAGTACATTTGGGGAATGAGGTAAATCCCCCAAAAACTGCTTTTTCGGGGAGTTTTACAGCATCTTCGCCTTTAGTACATCTTGCCCTCAGTTTGTTAAAACTCGCTAGTCTGGGATCTGCGTGTGACACAGGTCCACTATATCCTATATTGACTATTGAAATTCCCTTCTCACTGGGCTTCCCTTACCTGACTTACATTTCTACACTCTATTTTCCAAGTAGAACGTTCTTCTACTACTGCTACACTCAGTCACTACACTGGTTCCCTGTGATTTATCATATCCAATTTTAAATACCAGGGGCAAACGCAGGGTTTGTAAGGGGGGATTTCTGCATATGTATGTGTATACAATTTATATATCTATCTATCTTCAAGATGACAGTTATAAAACTGAAATGTTATGCTACTACCACTGACCTGATTGTCTGCTTGTCCGTCCGCAAGTGCCGCACCTCTGGGTATTGTATCTTATTGACTGTGGAGACACCCGGCAAAGTAATCTATTGCTGTTCCTGATTGCCGGTCCTGTATATATGTACCACCCACATGCCTCTCACACATGGATAGTTACATTTTTGCAATGAATTGTGTAAGTATATATTGTATTCCCAATTTGGACTGCACCCCTCCTCCCCTCCCACACACATACACTCAGAGCAGATTACAGACACTTACACTGCACATTACACACAGACATTTACATTGCAGATTACACATGTACACTGCACATTGCACACTGACACACACTGCACATTACACACAGACATACACTGCAGATTACACACAGGCATTTACATTGCACACATACACACTGCACATTGCACACAGACACTTGCACTGCACATTATACACATACACACACTGCACATTACACTGCACATTGCACACTGACCCACACTGCACATTACACACAGACACTCAGAGCACATTACACACAGACACTTACATTGCACATTACACACAGAAACTCAACAGATTATACACAGACATACACTGCACATTACACACAGACATGCACTGCACATTACACACAGACACCATGCACTGCACATTACACACACTCGGACTACAGACCATCTCCCCCCACACCCATGGTATAAACAGAGCTGGGAGGTACAGTACCTGTGATGATGTTTGTGGCTGTGCTAATTACATGCTGTCCGGAGTGCAGATGAGGAGGAGTGCAGTGAGTGACATCACTGGCACTCAAAGGCAAATGGGAGCCGTCAGGGAGGAGCTGCAGCCACAGCAGCTCCCCTGTACAGCTCTCAGCCATCCCCATAGCTGCGTGGAAACTGCCCAGTCGGAGCTCAAAGACCGGCCTGATGAGACAGAGATAAAGTTCTCTGTCTCGCTTTAAAAAAACAAATAAATACTTGGGCGTTGCGGGGATGGATTGGCCTGGCAGGGGGGGTTTCTAGGTACTCAGAAACCCCCCCTGCGTTGGCTACTGAATACTTTTCCTTAAAACAAAATGAAGTCAAAACTCAGATAACTGCCATTTCTGGAGGCCTGCACCAAGCTTCACTCTCCGGAGCCTGTACCCCATAGGCAATGCCATCTATAGATGGTGTTGCCTAATAGAACCCTATAGAAACCTTCTTACCACTTCATTCCCCAAGAGGGATCCTATAGGAACCCTCCCAGTGTCCCCGGCAGCTCGTGCAAGTGCTGGTCGAAGGCCGCGCATGCACAGAAGGACTCCCGGATCATAAATCTGGAAGTCTTTACATCATAAAGGACAGCTCTTATGGAAAGAGTATTAAACACAATTATACATGCATACGGCATTAATAAACACTGCTATGCATGCGATCAGTGTCTGGAAGTATCGCATTCAAAATCTGATGCTTGATGCATCCCGCGCAGTGGCGTCACTATGGGGCTGCACCGAGTGTCACCCTCGGAGGGGGTGGCACCAACATGTAGGCTCCTCCTCAGTGACAGGAGCCGGTTGCCGAAGTGTGATACTCTCCTGCAGCACCCAGCTCCTGGCATAGAAGAGGAGCCGACGCAGTCCAGGCACAGTCTCCGGGGAACAGGACATGATAGGGAGTCACGCAAGGCCACACCCCCTTATTATAGACCACACCCTTTTCAGATACGGGTCTTCACTGCACGGGGGGCATTTACAGAGTGTACCAGGTCACATCTCTGATCCCACGCTCTATCATTTTAGTGCTCTTGCATACTTGTCTATTTAATTCCTATGCTAGCCATCTCCCATTCCATTTCCCCTGGGCAAATATGTGTAGCGCCAGTGTGGATTTCACAGTTATCTTGTATCCCCAAATTATTGTGAGTATGGGGTTTGAAATTGATTGGACAGTGGAACTCCCAAATCTCCCTCTGATGTTCCTGTACCCAAACACTCCCCAGAAGACGACACATGTCAAGATTCGGGTGGAGACACTGTACAAGATGATATCATGGGAAATAAGGTACCATTTTCTGTTCAGTTCATCACTCACCATAAACACCTCCTACCAGCAGGGCCTAGTAAGGGGGTGTTGCATACTGTACATATGATTCACATATTTAACAAGAATGAAATATCCATGGAGGACTATGCTAATTAATGTTTGGCATATATCTGCTCTTGCTGTTTGAGGGTACTACTGTGTTACAAATGACTATAAACTCCACTAAGTAAGCCATAGTACAAGTAACCATCTTATGTTGCCTTCATAAGTGAGATGTGATACAATTACTGTCATGATGTTATGATATCACAATCTGGCACAGCTGTTCTCCAGGGAGAAGGATGCTATCACTCAGAATATGGGAAACACTTTATTGTTGAGTTTGAGACTTGTACTCCTGCTGTTTCATTCTGTGAACTTCTATATGCAGGTATGCAACTATGCATATAATGGCTTATTATGTATTATATGTCTCTCTCCTGTGGTAAGTTAGGTATTATTTTTTCAGCCCATTAATAGCAGACAGACTAAAGGGACAATTATACTGCTGATAACAAAGTCTACAATCTAAGCATCCCTAAGGAATGTCTGACATCAGCAGTAGTCCCTCTATTTTCAATTTACTGTACCAATCTCAGGAATGCAAAAAAATGGCATTAGCCTATAGTACCCTATGGGTAATCCTAGCGCATATATTTCTGGATCCCTCCTTGTTGGTTACCACTGATGCTTGCGAGGCCCGATGGCTGTGCATGCACAGTATGTATTCGAACCTGGAAGCAAGTGATGCCGGTAGCAAAGTGATGCCGGTAGCGATCACTTTGCCTCCTTCCCTTTGCCGGGACAGAGTTTTTTTGGAAGCTCTGTCCTGGTGCCCCAACTTTGGTAAATGCATGCATGTATCCCCAAATGACTGTATTGTGTGCATTGGGTTTGAAATAGATTGGGCAGTGGAACTCCCAAATCTCCCCCTGATGCTCCTGTACCCGAACACTCCCATGAAGATGACACATGTCAAGCTTCGGGTGGAGGCACCGCATTATTTATGTGGTTTTTGATAAATATGCCCTTTATGTAAACAATAATCCTTTATTGTTTAAGTTATGGGACACTGATTTGATTCAATCAGAGATATAGACGGAGAGACACTTTTTTTTCCAAATAGGAATCTACTTATACAGAGGCACTACTGACAGACTAAATTCCCAAACTGAACTAATTTTGAATGAATTAATAATTTATTAACTAAAATTTACTTAACTCATCCCAGATTATCAAAGAAAATTGTAAAATGGATCATGTTGGCAGGTAAGCAGTAAGCACCAGTCGTTTTTTGTTATTCACTACATGCCTGCCAAATAGCAACCTTGTGTTTCTAATGTATCAACAGGCGATTTCAGACAGCCATCCAATTTTGAGTATTAAGAGTTATTCAAGTAACTTGTAGAAGTGAGCAAAGTAGGCAGCATCAAAGCTTTAATGAGGCAAAACCATTTTAAAAGGAATAGTAGTTGTCAAGTACAAATACAGAATATTATGAAGGCATGGGAAGAGCAATGCATAGACAACATCATATATTACACAGTCAATGACCAATTAGGGGCAGAGCATATGCCATAGAGGCAGTTGTAGGGAGCACCATGTACAGTATAATGTATTATGGAAATATAAAGTAACACAACACCAGTAACCAATATATCAAACAAACCAGTAACCAAAATATCAAGCAAACACCATCTTTTGGAGAGGGTTCATCCGGATTCCTCTCTGTTGCCTCGCTAGAAGTTTTCCTACTCTTTGGTCCATGTACAGTAAGCATCCATAGGTCTTCGGAAAACAAATAAACAAAATTGTGATCCTCCCGGACAGTAAGTTATATAATGTACTTTACAAAACCCAAACTGAAAGGTTAACTCCGGTCACTCCATAAGAAGCAATAGGGAAGCACTGATTGGTTGAGAGAGGACGCTGCCATAGCAACCATCCACTCTCAGCCATTTAGCACTTCCTCTTTGCTTCTTATAGAGAGGCCAGACATAAACTTCAATTTTGAGTTTGTAATGCATACTATGTACATTACTGTCCGTGGCGATTGCGATTTCGTTTATTTGTTTTCCTAAGACCTATGGATGCTTACATGGACCGAAGAGGAGGCCATTCTTGAGTTTAGTAAATATATTTTTATTTTATTTATTTTTTCAATAAAATATTAAAACATACGGTGTATGTGTTCTGTGGTTCTTTTAATATAGGCAGACTACAGATGTCGGGCATGCTGGCACTTGTTGTTCCACAAGTACCATCATGCCGAGGTTGCCTGCTAGGACTTATAGCCCACCTGTAATGAACAATATTATTTACACTTTTATTACTATTAACCCAGCACACACCACCACCAGGGGTGCAGAGAATAACCCGGGGCTGACCAGTTTGTGGCTGGGTAATGTGATGGCAGAGGGACCCCACACTGTGTGTTCTCCTGCTATGGTATTAGCCCCCCAGCTGGTTCAGCCTGGTGCTGGATATAGGAAAATAGGGGAACCCCATGCCATTTTTTCCCCCTATTTTCCCATATCAGCTCAGGCTTGACTATTGTTGGATGAGACTGTTAAATACTAACAAATTGCATGCAATTGTATGATATTAACATCAGATCTTTGGCCACAGAAACTCCTTGGGAGAATTGATTAGTTTGTTTTTTATGTATTTTATTTATGTTTTAATTTCATTGTGTTATAATTGTGTGCTGGTGATATAACGTCAATTATTGATGCAAAGTCCATTTTTATAAGATTATATAGATCTTTAATAAATAGATATTATTCCTGAAAGCGCCTCAATCCTGTTTTCTCTTTCTGTTTTTTTCCTTCAGGTGTGGAGGAACACTGTGGTTGGTAAATTCACGCACAGAGGCTGGATCAGTTGTGTCAGAGCTGCTTAACTTACTGCTGTCTCAAATTTTTAACTCCGCAGAAGATGAATGACGAATTGCAGACTTGCTCTGCAGCAATGCTTGAAGGTGGATTCATACACCAGGGTAAGGCCAGTCATGTCAAAGCAGCTTAACTGACTGCAACTTTAGCTTTTTTATATGCATTAGGTTCCATTAGGACACTAACCTAAAGATTTAAGGGGGCTTCACTAGTCTATAATTGAGTTCATAGGAAATATTGCATTTAACAATACCTTTCAACAAGCCGCAGTGAAGTCCTACGCATAGCATCTATCCTTGTTAGTTATACCCTTTATAAGATATTAAAGGGACAATTTTACAGTACTCATACTCTACTGAACATTAGCTAAACTATATCATTTTCATTTATAGCAATGAGAAGAGGGATTAGTTTCCAGCATGTTCCCCCTTTTTTTAAGAAAAAAAAATTAGGATTCACTTACCGTTAAGCACATAAACCGTTTGCTCATCTCAGTCTCCAATTTAATATTCAACTTTAATATTCAACGTTCACTGCCTCTGAAACACAAATAAAATCTGTTTTGTATTTGGATTTTATTATATGCTTCTAAAAACCAATTTTTTCATGAGCAGTTCTTTATTAATGTCCTAGCCTAGCTGAGGTGGTGTGCTGTGAGCCTTGTTATAAGTGCTTCAATTATGCAAGCAAGTGACTAGTAATGATTTAGCATCTGCACAGGTTGGATTTGTGAAAGGTTGAAATCTGCCAAGGTACAGTCCTAATGCCAGAGATAAATTGACAAAATTACCTGTACTAAAAATGAAGGTAGTGCGATATTAAGGTGGGAATTGCAATTAATGGTACTTAAAATAGCCTGAGTTTATCTGTCTTAGGGGTAAATTTGCTAAAGTGAGAGTTTTTAAAAGTGAGTTTTAGAAGAGATGTTGCCCATAGCAACCAATCAGATTCTAGTTATTATCTTCTAGAAGTGCTAGTTAAACGTTAAGTAGAATCTGATTGGTTGCTATGGGCAACATCTCTTCTAAAACTCACTTCTAAAAACTGTCACTTCAGTAAATTTACCCCTTAAGGTGCACACATACGTAACGATTTTTTGAACGATTTAACTATAACGACGTCGTTATCGTTCAATCGTTGAAAAAAAATGTTCAGTTTCTGAGTTCTAACAATGAACGATTATCGTTCATGCGCGTTCCCGTTTGTAGTTTGTAGTTCATTCTGACTGACCAACTGAACGATTTTCATTAAGTGAAGTTACAAAAATTGTTTGTAGTTCAAAAAAATCATTCATTACACTTTAAAAAAATCTGACAGAAAATCTGACAGAAAATCGTTCATAAAATAGTTAGTAACAAAATCGTTGTGTGTGTATGTAGCTTAAGACTCTGTGTTACGTACCTCTTTCCTGCCTAAATAACACAGAAGATAATGTTTTCAGGAAATACACAAAGGGATCTGATAATGTACCTTTGATATAAAAATATTGGGCATACTTGCCTGGAATGGTCTGGAAGCTTCTAAAAATCAGGTGGTGCTCCCGGCCGGCCACGCGCAAGAGAAATCAAGTCTCCCGGACTGGCCGCCACTAGTGCAAAATCTCACCCTTCCACCTCTACAGCTGCCCACCCCCGCAGCCGCCCTCTCCCGCAGCCACTGATTTCCTGTGCGAATTTGGGCGGTCCGGGGGACACATGTCGACATTATTGTGTCTAGATAATGACTGTTAACATTATGGAAGTCGACAAAACGTAGCGAACCCCACACTAAATCATGTCCTGCGTTGTATACAAGTAGACACATCTCTTAGTATGAGTGACTCATGATTAATTAGGGAACACAGTCGAACTGTGTACTGTATACCTGTATTTAGGCAATTTAGATGTATCAGTGATATCTCCTGTCTTAGGCTTCCTAACGCTGCAGACCGCAGTCCCCATTATTATCAAATTTCTGGGGCAATTTTTTCTAAATGTTGATGATGTTATCCATTCTACCCCTATCGGGAGAGCATCGCTGGAGGCTGGAGAGGAAGTCTTCAAGCTCTTCTACTCCCTGCTATTACAGTTTTTACTGCACAAGCCTAATGGCTGCCCATACGGTCAGCACCTAGCAGTAAGTGACTTCTATCGCTATCACTCTACTACAGGCTCCTATCAGAGCTGCTGTCCCAGGATGAGTTTTTTCTTAAATATCAATGGACATTTGTTATGGCTGGGAAATGTGGCTGTAAGACAATATACTTTTTGGGACTTCACTACTGCCAATGATAAATAGACCCCTAGAGGTCAATAATAATTTAATCGAGGGGGAGTGATATACAGTATGCAATTGGACATGGAATGCCTATTGACCAGCTAATAGTTATTGCCCTAAACAGCAGGCATCACATAGACCATGAGATCTTGGCACCTTACCTTTTATAGTCAACAGGTAAGATATTTGTGACAGTGGGACCTACCTTTTAAGTATACAAATAATAACCCTTAGTTATCATATTATCAGAGAGACAACCCAGAGATCATTGTGGATATAATAAAACTACTCTACAAAAGAGTATAAAGATAATTATGAAAGGAAACTAGATGGATGATTAAGTGAATATGGTAACACAAGAAGACGACAGCTTTAGAACTGTGGTTCTCTGACAATTGAATGCAAAACACTATTGTCTTCAGTTATCATGGCGGGTATATTTAATTAACGAAAGGTCTACTAAAGGTGGAGTTGTTCTGTAGGTTTTTTGTATCTTCTAGATAAATTCTATCTATTCTAGATCAAGAGTATTTAGATCCGCATTGGTCTTGTAGGCAAAGTGGAAAAGCCACTGAGTCTTTACACCATCTACCTTCAATAGCTAAGAACACAAGTCCCAAAACTGATAAGCCATTTCTGTTATATCATCATTAACCTTATAGCATTGATGATCTCTGTAAGGGTCGCGGACTGGGGTGAGGAAACCGGAACAATTTTCCCGGGCCAGGGGCATATGAAGTGCAGGGAGGGTGTAACAGCGCCCACCATGATGAGACAGCCACGTTACCCGGAGCATGCACCTTACATATGTTCACAATGGAAAGGGTATGTTTGACCGCTGGACATCAGCCCGGCAGTTAAAATCCCGACGTCGGCAGCCCAGTGCACAAGATCACGTCAGCGGAGGTAAGTTAAGTATTCCTAACCCTCTCCCCCCCCTAACCCCGCTTTAGGGGTGCCTAACCCTAACCTCCCCCCTTAGTGTCTAACCCTAACCCTCCCACGTAAGTGCCTTAACCTAACCCCCCTCCACGCACCCTAAACTTAACCCTAAACTTAACCCTACCGGGGTGCCTAACCCTAACCTCCCCCCCTAGTGCCTAAACCTAACCCTCCTTCCCCTAGCCTAATCCTAACCCTCCCCGGGGGGGTGCCTATTCCTAAGTCCCCCCGAGGTGCCCTAATCCTAAACCCCCATCCACGGCTACATACATACTTACCCCCGGCATTGGACGATTGGTCCGGCGTCGGTATTAACATAGGCTTCGGCATTTCGATGCCTATGTTAGATCCCTTGCTGGGATTATGCTGTCGGTATTGAGACTGGCGGGCAAGCGTCTGCCGGTCTCATAACTGCATACCATTCACAATGTGGCCATGCCTCCCTAGCACCCAGGCCTGCATATTCTATTGGTGGCCCTGATCTCAGTTTTTATATGTTGCCTAAATTTGAATGCTCCAATCTTCAGCCACAAGTGTAGATGTGACTGAGTTGCGTAGAACTCTGCATTGCCCTGTTGGATGATGTGCGCTCTGGCACTGCCTCAAATCATAGGCAAGCAGACAGGCTGATCTTTAGGACCTTCCTATGCTAAGCCGACAAGTACAACCTTTGACATGCACTATTGAGAACGTGTGGTGTTTCAGCACATCTCTCTCCCTGGCATCCAGAGTCGGTCGTTGCGGCCGCACGGTCGTACGCCACCGATGTTCGCTAAACTGCGCATGCGTAAAATTCGCAATGCGCGTGCGCAAACTAGCTATTACGATCAGAAATTGCTCTCACCTTCAACTTGGCCAGGTCGTTAGTTTGAGTGACAGGATGAGGCATTTGTGGGTGGTAACAGGGGAAGGCGCTTGTGAACGGGGGAGTAGAGATCCGAACGCAGGCGTGTCTGACTATGCAAACGGCGTTTTATGGGAGTGCATAATTAACTAAGTAGTGTCATGGCACATGTGACATGGGAGGTTTTTACACTGACTTGATCGTAGTGCTTAAGAGAGGGTATGGTCAACCTTAAGGTCTACGACCAGCTCCGATGGTTCCCGATGGTCTCGATTAATCATTGTATGCCCCGAGATGACGTGTAATGGGAACGAGAAGGGGCGTATTTTTAGTCTTATGGCCGCATCCTCCCCTCGCTTGTCCAGCTAACGATCCCATCTTAGCGACGCAACTTGCGAGCGCTTCATTTGCATATCCGGCCCCTTTTACCTTAAGACCGTGCGGCCGAAATCCCAACAGGGTACTAATGACAGGGGTCGAAATCCCAACGCCTATCATTAGACCGAAGCCGAGAGTATGACGCCTGGAATACCAAATGAAGGTAAGCCCGGCACCGGGCGCGGACAGCCACAGGGGACTTAGGGTTAGGTTTCAGGGATTCCGGGGGGACTTAGGGTTAGGCACCCCCCTCAGGAGGGTTAGACTAGGGAAAGGGGGGGGGGGTTGGGGTTAGGCACCCCTAAGGGAGGGTTAGGGGGGGTAGGGTTAGCATTACTTACCTAAATCCGCTGTTGGGATCTTCACCCCTGCCGGGCTTCCAGCGTCAGGATTTGATGCGGCCGGCGGTAATGCATTCTGATTCCCCTGAGACTCTCCTCCAGTTACTAGCAGTATCAGTAATGTAGGCTGTCACAACTACACTATACTACCACCATTGTATTAGGGAGCATTAACCCACTGACGTCCATTAAACCCCAAAGGGCTCCAGGCTGCTTCTACTCTATTGCAACTGTATCTGTTATACCGCTGTGTTATTTGTTACCTGCTGTTACTACCTAGTTCAATAATCCTAAAAACTGGTGAAGTAATATGACGTGAGGGCTAACCACCACTAGTACCAAACAACTGCGCAACATATACCATTTAATGTACTCTGGCCAAGTGTATCACCACCCTGGATTACCAAGCTATTTGGGACAAACAATTATCCACCATTGTCTGTTACACACTCTGCTATGCATTACATCACAACGCTACTCTGCTAACACTCTATGCTTATAGGTTACGGGCCCAATGCCCAAAACCCAGCATTATGTTATTTATTTACTCTGCTAATATGCCCAAATTTATATGGTTACAGAGCATGCATACAGTTGTATGAAAACACTATTAAATGCTGTGACTGTACTGCAGGCCTTCAGTATCCTCAATCTTTGCTAAGGAGATTTACTTTTATTAGATTTTGAGATTATTATGATCATATGATTTCAATAATTACAACTTTTGTCAAGGACATTTGTGCCTTCAGATTTTAACATCACTCTGCATCATTTGACAAACACTGTACAGTAATGCGACTAGGAGCTCAAATTAATGTATTGTGAGTTTTGCTTCAAGCTGTCCTTTGTAATACTCTATGTGATTGTGACTGTGTATTTGTGTGTTCTGTATGATTGTGTATATGTGTGTTTTGTGTGACTGTGTATAAATTAGAGATGAGTGGGTTCGGTTCCCAGAGAACCGAACCCACCTGAATTTAGCATATCCGAGTCAAATCCAAGCAGGCTCGGAGGTTCCCGCCTTACTCTGTTCTTGAAACCGAGGCAAAACCATAGAGATGGAAATCTCGCGGTTCGCAAGCTTTGGTCTCTATGATCAATTTGGTATATAATGGACCACGTGACAGACGCCATTTCCACTCCGGCTGTGTAAAGTGAACAGGGAGGGTGGGTAGTGTAGGGCTGGGAGAGGTGCTGGTGCTATCTGCTGTGTCCTGGGCTCTGGTCACGGTGCTGTCACTGTCACTGTGCTGTCTGGTGATCCATCTGGGCTGTCTGCTGTGTCCTGGGCTTGTGCTGTGTCCATCTCTGGGCCCAAGTTCTGGACTCCAAAAGAAAAGTAAATAAAAAAAAAAATCAAAGTGTCTTTTTATATTTTTCTGTGTGTGCATGCGTGTTAACAGTAGCGCACAAGAGCCAGCCAGCAACGCACGTTGCACTTGCAACCTTGTGCTGCCTGACTCCAGTCGTTCTTAAAAAAAACAAAAAAACAATACAAGTGTCACTGTCTTATATATGTTTTTCTTCTGTGTGTGCGTGGGTGTTAGGCTTAACCACATTAGCGCACAATATCCAGCGACTACAGTCGTGTTCAATAAAAAAAAAACAATACAAGTGTCACTGTCTTATATGTTTTTCTTCTGTGTGTGCGTGGGTGTTACCACAGTAGCGCACAAGATCACGCGACTACAGTCGTGTTAAAAAAACAACAACAATACAAGTGTCAATGTCTTATATATTTTTTTCTTCTGTGTGTGTGTGGGTGTTAGGCTTAACCACATTAGCGCACAAGATCAAGCGACTACAGTCGTGTTCAATTAAAAAAAAAAACATATTTTTATCTTGTTTGTGTGGATGGGTTTTCGGCTTAACAGCAGTAGTGCACAAGATCCAGAAAGTAACGCAAGTTGCAACCTTGTGCTGCCAGACTCCAGTCGTGATCAATCATTACTCTGGGGCCAAGTTCTTCTGGAGCTGACCAAAAATATAAATCATCATTTGTCGATTTTTCATATATTTTTGTGTGTGCGCACGACTGCACGTGTGTTCATTTTGTAACCGCACCTTGGCTACACTATTGGTGATTGTGACACTGCTTCTAGACTGCAGAAAAAATATGGAGGGCTGTCACATGACAGGAGAGCAAGGTCAAGAACCACATGTTGTAGCTACCACCAGCAGTGCAAGGCCATCAGCTTCCGAAACCTCTAGGAAGGCCCATGCCCCAGGGCTTAAGTCACGCCATCGATATGGTAAAGCAGGTTTTACTGAAATTAAGATTCAAAAAATTGAAAGGATATTTGACTTTAGATAAACAAAAATTGGCAATATGCCATTCACTACACGAAGTGGCAAGGAAAGGATAAGGCCTTGGCCTTCTTACTTTATAAAGAAGACTGCTGATTCTGATAGCCCTTCTGCTTGTAGTAGTAGTGGTGGTGGTCCAATTAAAAATGTATAAGTTGTTAAGACAGCTCCGGAAAAACCAACTGTGTGCCCTGAGAAATCGAAATCACAAATCCCCGAGGAGAGTGCAAGTGTGTCCGCGGTTGCCATGTGTGAGCCCGACCTAAATACTAGTGTACTGAAGGATCCTCCAAGTTCCAACATTTGTGTGCCCTCTGTAAATGTGGGGAAGGCCAGTCAACATCTTGCACACGTAGTCATTGAGGATGCTTCTGTGGAATTGCACATGGAGGAGGAGGATATTTTGGTGGATGAAGGCGCTAAGGTTGATGAGGATGTTGATGATGAAGATGTTGGTGTTGGTGATGAGGATGTTGATGCCCATGGTTTGAAAAAGCCAAAGCCCATTGTTGTCATGCCGGGACAAAAGACAAAAAAATATACTTCTCACGTGTGGAATTATTTCCATCCCGATCCGGACAACAGTTGTCAAGCCATATGTGCCCATTGCCATGCAAGAGTGAGTAGAGGGAGGGACCTAAACCATCTAGGAACCTCCTCCTTGTTACGGCACTTGGAGCGCATTCATCAAATAAAGTGTACGTCGCCAAGTTCCAAAACTCAAAACATGACAAGTCCAGTGTCACCTACCTGCTCCCTCTCTGTGAGATCCAAGCGCCTTCGATCTCCAACACCAACACCTGCATCATCATCTACATCCTCATTTGTGATCAGAAGTAATTTAAAAAAACAATTGACTATTAAACAGTCCTTTGATAGAGGAAGTAAGTATCACAGCTGTCACCCAGTTTCACAGCGGATCACTGACGCCATGACGGCTGTGCTAGTATTAGATGGTGAAATAATAAAAAATGAGGCTTATAGTGTGGAGGAAGTGCAAAAGGAGGATGAGGGGGAAATTTGTGTCCTGTCTGACGCTAATGTGGATGTTGATGATAAGGATGTGGTTTGCGTAAATCAGCCACCAGTGGCAGCAGTTCTTGCTAATGATAAAAAGAAAGCCAGAAAAGCAACGTCTTGGGTGTGGAATTTTTTTAATCTAAATTCTGACAACAGTTGTGAAGGCATCTGTTCAATTTGTAAAGCCAAAGTTAGCAGAGGAAGGGACGTTAACCATCTAGGCACCTCCTCCCTGTTACGTCATTTGCAGCGAGTTCATGCAATTTGTTTAACAAAATTATAATTTGTAAATGAATAACAAGCAGTCCAGTATCAGCTACCAGCAGTTTGGACCATAACATGCAATCTCCACCACCAACATCCTCATCATCATCCTCCTTAATAATTGAAGGTAGTCCTTCCAAAAAATGTTTTGTGGGGCCCAAACGAACCAAGGAGTTCAGCCGTGAAAGTGTCAGTCCTAGTGGCTAAAGTGCTTGGTTTGTTAAACTGTGCATGTCCTTTTTAATATCCCACATAAGAGTGGGTGGCAGTGGCGGATCCAGGGGGGGGGGATTGGGGCGATCGCCACCCCTAGCACACTGCTGCTTCCAGTGAGACTGCGACTGGATGCACTTACAGTGTCCTAGCAGTTCATCTTACAGACGCTCTCTCCTGTCAGCTCAGCTGTGTACCGCGGCACCGGGCTGAGCTACACGTTGCAGCGTATCACAGGTCCCTCCTCCGGCTAATCCCCACTTACCCTATTGGCTGACAGGGCTGCCCCCATCCCGATGTGGCACCTCCCCCCGAGCTGTAGTGTGCACAGAATGCAGGTACAGGGGGAGGCGGCGTCCTCAGTTTCTGGGAGACAGCTCTGTCGTTGGAGGAACACGTTCGGCTGCAGGACACTGGAGACAGTGGCAGGCGGGCAGAGTGCAGACTACGCAGGCATATGGCAGTGGGGACCCAAGGCTGTAAACCCATCTTACCCGATCACCCAGACTGGCATTATCATACCCGGATGTCAAGCGGTGGGGTCACTGAACCCTGTGGATGAGGTCTGGTGGGGCATCTGGCTGCTGCTGGGGCTTTGGGGTAAGTGGCACATTAAATGAAAGGAGTAATGACTGCTGGGGTGGAGGCTCCTTGTACTCGGCTCACAGCTATTGGGGCTCCACACTCCCTGGTATCTCATATCAGGAACTTATAGATACCCTCAAATGCATTGCCCACCCCTGGGGAGTGAGCCTAACACTGCAGCTAACTAATGGGGCTTGCTGTCATATTCTCCCGAGCTCATCCTCACTCCGGCTGATTACATCGGGGGGGGGGAGGAGGAGTTGGGACTACACGGTAAGCCGCCCCCCTAAAAGATAAGTCTAGATCCACCACAGGTGGGTGGGAGGGACAATTCCATCTTGCACCTCTTTCCTTTACATTTGGCACAATTTGGGGCATTGCCGACTGACATTATTATAGTTTATTAAACTGCCATCCTGTCTGCCACTGCTGTGTGGCAATGTTTCATAGATGTCTGATATTTTTTTAAACTGCCGTGAGTTTGTGCTGCTGCTCTGTCGCTTACTTTAGCCAGCCAGCTCGCTGCAGCCTTTGGCCTATATTGGTGAAAAATAGTGAAATCAATATTGTGAGCTGTGAGGTGGTTACACATTCCTGAAAATCATTGTTACTAAGGTTAATAATACTGTAGGAATAAAAACAGGCCCAAATGATGTGGTTTTAGCTGTTTTTATGATTTTTTGGAAAAAATCCAGATCCAAAACCAAAACCAAAACACGAAAACAAAACACGGAGGAAAAAAAATCCAAAACCAGATTCAGATCCAAAACCAGGGAAGATTCAGATCCAAAACCAAAACACGTGGGTAGGCGCACATCTCTACTATAAATGTGTTCAGAAGCTTTTTGAATAGTTGGAATTGACCAATAGCATTCTCTAACACAAAGGCCCTACATCTTGAATATTGTAAAAAAAACTTTTTCTTTATTTACAAGCTAGTAACTCCTGTAGATGATTATCATTTATACTGGTATACAGCTCTACATTGCTCTATTACCTATTTTAGAATTATTAGATAAAAGTTATTTTATTATCTCACAAGCATGTCCCATCTTTTTTTCTACTTCCAGGAATAACTAGCTAGCTTGAAAATATGCCCACAAAATTGACTCATATCGATTTTTCATATAGCGCACACATATTCTGTAGTGCTTTACAGAGAATATTTGGCTATTTGCCCCAGTGGACCTTGTATTCTATGTTCCCTAACACATGTACACACACGGGTAAATTTTTTTAGTCAGGGGACAATTAACCTATGAGTATATTTTTAGATTGTGTTAGGAAACTGGAGTACCTGGAGGCAGTCCACGCAAGCATGGGGAGAATATACAAAGTCCACACAGTTAGGACCATCGTGGGAATTGAACCCATGACCTCAGTGCTGCCAGGCAATAATGCTAACCATTACATCAACTGTGCAGCCCACTTGTGCTCAGATCTACATCTGGCCCATTGTCTGGATAAAATACTAAAACCACAATAATAATATTATTATTCTTTATTTACATGGCGACACAAGGGGTCCACAGTGCCTTACAAAGTACATAAATATAAGCAATATGAGCAAAACAATAAAAAGTGACTTACAATACAAAACGTTACAGGACGTGGACTAGGTTTATAAACATTGCTGCATCAGCAGTCATAGGGCCTGATTCACAGTGCCGATATGTTCACAGATGAGCAATTATCTGTAAACTGCGCATACATCTAAGTCGCACTGTGCATGTGTCAAGGTACTGTACATTACCGTAGTCGCTCGCAGCAACTTTTTACTTGCAGTGTGATTGATAATCTGGACACTTTTGAGGAAGGGAACGACAGTGGTGGCAAAAAGCGCAGGCATGTTGAGACAGTTTCGGGGGAAGTGTCACATCCTTCGTCGGCGATATCATACACAGGAACTATGGCTCCAGTGTCCCAGTACCTGCAGCCATTCCACGCAATCACAGGGTTACTCAGAAGACCGAATTGAAGGATCTGCGACCGATGGTGCGTCTTCGTGTGCAAATGCTTGGATTTGCAAAGCTGCAGGTGAGCGTCTGAATACCTTCCTCGGCATCTGCGACATTGCAAATGTTTGCACAGCAGCTGTGTATGGGATCGCACAATGGCATTAGTGTACATCTCTTAATCAGGCCCATATAATATAACCCAAGCAGCAGAACCAGAGGCGTTTTAAGAGAGGAGGGGGCCCGTGTACAGCCTCTGTTGGGGCCCCCTCCTCTCTGTCTGCAGCTCAGCGGCACTGAGCGCTGTAGATTCTGGCTTCATGCCAGAATCTACTGCGCATGCTTGGGTCTCCGGCAAAATGGCATCCGCACCTACTTTTCTGGGCAGATCATTGGGAAAATGTCCGCCGCTATTTTCCCAGTGAGTGTTTGCTGCTCTGCAGCGCCGCTCCGGCGATGCGGAGTAGCACATCGGGATCGGCGGAGAGGTAAGTATACTTGCCTATGGGTGCAGGGTGTGCGGTGTGGGCACCTGACGTGGGATCACGGACAAGTGAGTTTAAAATAATATGGGTGCAGGGTGTGCGGTGCAATCCAGGACCTCCCTGTACCGGGGGCCCCTTGTGCTCCGCACACCTTGCACCCATCATAAAGACGCCTATGGGCAGTACCCAAGGGAAAGGGGCAGTAGGGAGGAGAAGATGGTACAAGTGAGGGAAGGAAGGAAGGAAGGAAGGAAGGAGGGCCCTGCTCATGAGAGTTTACACTATAGAAAGTCTCATGACAGCCGTGGGATATACATTTTAAACAAATATTAATAACAAAGTGATTGTGGGAATCAATATATTTCAGAACTAATCTGATTGTTGTTACCAAACTGATGTATGCGTTATTAGGTTAAATAAAGTGTTACTACTATATTTTCTTCTTCTTCTTCTTCTTATAAATAATTTGATAACTAAAAGTAATCCATTTACATTATTAATCATATCACGTAAGTACTATATGATGTATCATTTTCAAAGAGCAAATAATAATACATTCTAATGGAAGTTACATTTATATAATAGTCACCATGGTCACACATATAGCTATACAATGTATATTCATTAAAGCTAAGTATATCACTGATGAAAATACTGTAATCATGTCAAGTCTGAGAGACAATTATACTCTATACTCACCTAATCTTAAATGGGTAAATTGTACAGCTTATATAAAATATGGAGCACAGCCATGTAAGCACATAAATGACACATGGCTCATTTTCTGTGTGTGCCTGTGGTGTCCTTGAATGCCCTATTTTTCTTCTATTGCTTCAGTGTGACCATTGCATCATAACTATATAATAGTATAATCATCGATGGTTATTCTGTGTGCAGAATAGCCCGAGCTTTGGGCTTGCGCACAGAGGTTGAGCTGCTGACACCACTTCTGGGTGTTTTCAGCTCAGTTCTAACAGTCAGCCATCGGATGATAATCTGCCACCTTAATTTTCAATGTGTGATATGGGGGAGCCCCCTAAACCAATGCACTTCCAACATGTAAATGGTTTATTTTACCACAGTCTAAATGACCAACGCTCAGCAGACTCCCGTTTTGTAAGCAGACAAATGTTTTCATTAAATAGAACTGAGCTTCTCAAACACGGTCCTAAAGACCCCGAATAGTTTGAGTTTTCTAGGTCTCCTCACAGAATGGCAAGTGAAATGATTGGCTCCATCTGTGGATCTTTAATAATGTTTATCAGTGAGTAATGAATACACCTGTGTGTAAGAAAACAGAAAAACTCTTGCTATCGGTGCTAACAATAATATACTGCAAATCTATATGCAGGGCCGGATTAAGGTATGTGGGGGCCCCTGGGCAACAAACTTGTGGGGGCCTCTATGTAACCGCTATATATATATATATATATATATATATATATATATATATATATAATATACACACAGTATATCTGTACATATAGTATATTTAACTATACACACACACTCATATATAGGTGGTAGTGTGTATTTAGACACATATACTGTGTGTGTATATATATTTATATATATACACATACATATATATATATATATATATATATATATATATAAAATTGTCTTGATATTCCAGTAATTTTAAAGCAAATGTAATATATATATATATATATATATATACACACATACAGTATATATGGCTATATATATATTATATATAGCTATATATACTGTGTATGTACACACGGACACATAATGTGTATATATATATATATATATACACACACACATTATGTGAGTATATGCACACAGTATATATAGCTGTATGTAATGTATGCATAGCCATATATACTGTATGTGTGTATGTATGTGTGTATATATATGCAGTCAGGTGCATAAATATTGGGACATTGACAGAATTTTCATATTTTGGCCTCTATTCACCACCACAATGGCTTTGAAATGAAACAAACAAGATGTGATTTAACTGCAGACTTTCAGATTTAATTTAAGGGTAATTACATCCAAATCAGGTGAACGGTGTAGGAATTACAAGGGTTTCTATATGTGCCTCCCACTTTTTAAGGGGCCAAAAGTAATGGGACAAACTAAACAATCCTAAATCTAACTTTCACTTTTTAATACTTTGTTGCAAATCCTTTGCAGGCAATTACATCCTGAAGTCTGGAACGCATAGACATCACCAGACGCTGGGTTTCATTTCTGGTGATGCTCTGCCAGGCCTCTACTGCAAATGTCTTCAGTTCCTACTTGTTCTTGGGGCATTTTCCCTTCAGTTTTGTCTTCATCAAGTGAAATGCATGCTCAATCGGATTCAGGTCAGGGGATTGACTTGGCCATTGCATAACATTCCACTTTTTAGCCTTAATAAACTCTTTGGTTGCTTTTGCAGTATGCTTCGTGTCATTGTCCATCTGCACTGTGAAGCGCCGTCCAATGAGTTCTGAAGCATTTGACTGAATATGAGCATATAATATTGCCCAAAACACTTCAGAATTCATTCTGCTGCTTTTGTTAGCAGTCACATCATCAATAAATACAAGGGAACCAGTTCCATTGGCAGCCATACATGCCCACGCCATGACACTACCACCACCATGCTTCACTGATGAGGTAGTATGTTTTGGATCATGAGCAGTTCCTTTCCTTCTCCGTACTCTTCTCTTCCCATCACTCTGGTACAAGTTGATCTTTGTCTCATCTGTCCATAGGATGTTGTTCCAGAACTGTAATGGCTTTTTTAGATGTTGTTTGGCAAACTCTAATCTGATCTTCCTGTTTTTGTGGCTCACCAATGGTTTGCATCTTGTGGTGAACCCTCTATATTCACTCTTGTGAAGTTTTCTCTTGATTGTTGACTTTGACACATATACATCTACCTCCTGGAGAGTGTTCTTGATTTGGCCAACTGTTGTGAAGGGGTTTTTCTTCACCAGGGAAATAATTCTTCTGTCATCCACCACAGTTGTTTTCCGTGGTCTTCCGGGCCTTTTGGTGTTGCTGAGCTCTCCAGTGCATTCTTTCATTTTAAGAATGTTCCAAACAGTTGATTTGGCCACACCTAATGTTTTTGCTATCTCTCTGATGGGTTTGTTTTTTCTGCCTAATGATGGCTTGCTTCACTGATAGTGACAGCTCTTTGGATCTCATTTTGAGAGTCGACATCAACTGATTCCAAATGCAAATGTCACACCTAGAATCAACTCCAGACCTTTTACCTGCTTAATTGATAATGAAATAACGAGGGAATAGCCCACACCTGTCCATGAAATATCTTTTGAGTTGACAGTCCCATTACTTTTGGCCCCTTAAAAAGTGGGAGGCACATATTGAAACCGTTGTAATTCCTACACCGTTCACCCAATTTGGATGTAATCACCCTCAAATTAAATCTGAAAGTCTGCAGTTAAAGCACATCTCGTTTGTTTCATTTCAAAACCATTGTGGTGGTGAATAGAGGCCAAAATCTGAAAATTCTGTCAATGTCCCAATATTTATGGACCTGACTGTATATATATATACATATATATATATATATATATATATATATATATATATATACAAAAAATGAACAAAGGGGGTGCACTCACCAGTCTTCTAAAATGAGTTTTTATTTCATCTTTTTAAAAAAATTTTTACAGCATCATAGTAAAGCTCCGACGTTTCGGTCCTAGCCTTTGGACCTTTGTGATCACCTGTGATACAGGTGATCCCTTTTGGGTGGCTACCCCAGCAATTGGATTTTCAGACGTGAGTGTGGACTAATACTGGACTTTATATATATATACATATATATATATTGTGATAGGATCACTGGTAAAGTGGTCTGTGGCAGGTACATTTGTCCCAGATTCCTGTCTTTGGTGTTTTAAACCCCCAGGAGAAAGTCTGCAGTGTAGCAGGCTTGAGTTTCGGCTTTTTGAAAAGCCGGTTTGGGACCTGGGGGTTGTGGGTGAGAGGAGAGGGGAGGGCTCCACCCACGGCCACTCCAGGTTTTGGTTCTCGCAGCCTGGTAACAGGCTTGTTAGTTTTCCACCTGAGAGTGGCCAATATAAGCCTAGTTTGTTTAGGGCTGATTGTCTCACCTGGGAGAGCAGGCAGGGAGTTTGCTCAGAGACACTTGAAAAACCTATTTGTGAGTACTGTGCTGTGCTTTGTTGCTGGTGAGGGCATTAGGCCCTGCCAAGTTCTGGTAGTGAGGGAACTACCTGTGAAGTTAGTGCCCCGACAGGGTTAGGATTTATATTTATGTTTTCTTTATATTTCTGTCATTGTACAATAAAGACTGTCGCCGACCAGCTTGTACTTGCATCCAGACTGGTGTGCTGCTTCCCTGCTGCTGTGTGTGTGTGTAAGGAAGGAGTCCTCTACCCAGGAGAGGGACCCCCTAACCTAACTGTGTCACAATATGGTGGAGAATGCGGGCAACCACACACACTGAAGTTGCAGCGAGAGGAAAACTTTCCGTTTAAAAATTAAAGGGACAGACACCCAATTTGTGAGTGTGGAAATAACACTGTGTCCTTGGAGTCCCATAGAGGAGGCGTCAGCCAATGCTCAGAGAGGCAAGGTTCAGCTTCCAACCTACACCCCAGGACAAAATGGAGGACATTATTAAGGCCTTGCTTCAAGCTACAGCAGCTCAGCAGGAGACAAACAAACTTCAGCAGGAGACTAACAGACTTCAACAGGTCGCCATTGAGGAAACCCGCCCGGCCTTAGCGGAAAACAGCCAGGCCATAAGAGAGGTGGTACAGCACCTGGTCGCCCGGCCCAGAGATGTTAATACTGGTCCTCCCACCACCACTCACTCCGTACGAGCCAGTCACTTCCTCCAAAAGATGACTTTGGGCAATGATGTGGAGGCCTATCTCGCCGCATTTGAAAGAATGGCCGAGAGGGAGAGTTGGCCCAAGGAGCAGTGGGCAAGTCTGGTGGCACCTTTTTTGTCTGGGGATGCACAAAAAGCATATTTCGACTTATGCCTGGCTGATGCCAAGGACTATAAAAAATTAAAACAGGAGATCCTAACTCGCTTGGGAGTCACCACCTTTGTTTGTGCCCAACGAGTCCACCACTGGGAGTTCCATAAGGACAAGCCTCCACGTTCACAGATGCATGACCTCGTCCATCTGTCCTCAAAATGGCTACAGCCCGAGACGCTGACGGGACCACAGAACGTGGAAAGGGTCATGATGGACTGGTACCTGTGACTCTGCGCAAGTGGGTGAGTCATGCAGACCCTAAGTCCGTGGACCAGTTGGTCGAGCTGGTGGAGAGGTATGTGGCGGCTGAGGAGCTGATGAGTATGCCCCACCAAGCCCCGATGGCGCACCGGCGAACTCCCACAGACAGTGGTAAGACTGTTCCAGGGGAGAAGGGTGCTGGGCGGTGGAATGTACCTAAGACTGAGGGTGTAGAACCTGGAGACAGGCCTGCCAGGCCTGGAAGGTTCTTGCCCCGTAAACGACTAGACATTAATATGACTCAGTGTTTCCGATGTGGTGGCTTCGGCCATATTGCCGCTAATTGTGCACTTACAACTGAACCTATGCAATGTGATACTGCTCATGTCTACCGCAGGGGGTCTTTCTTTGCACAGATAGCCTGTACGGCTGACCGGCAGGCTGTGACTGATAAGCACATGTGTGTACTCACTGTAGATGGCAACCGCGTAGAGGCACTGTTAGACTCTGGTAGCTTGGTGACACTTATCAAAGCTGAGCTGGTGAACCCCTTGCGGCGTGAGGGGAAAACTGTTGGTGTGACCTGCATACATGGGGATACTCGATATTATGTTACTGCCGAGGTGAACATCGAGACACCATGTGGTTCTGCTATAGTTTCTGTAGGTTTGGTACATGGTCTGATGTACGATGCAATATTGGGGAGAGACTTTGCTCACTTCTGGAAGTTGTGGGAAAGCCGTTTTGTTCCAGAGGTGAACAACCCCGATCCATTTGAGAAGGTTGTCGATGTAGTGGAGGAGGGAGTTTCTTCTGAGTCAGAGTTATTCCCTTTTTCTACTATGATTGGCGAACTAGAGAATGCGTAACGTGACGGTGGCCCGCCAACTGATGTGCCTCCCATTGAGGTGGGGAGTGTTGTTGGGCCAGGTGATCGTCTGCCTGATTTAGAGGTCAGAAGAGAGGTCTTTGCCGTGGAGCAGTTGAATGACCCTACTTTGGTAAAAGCCAGGGAAAATGTAAAAGTAGTTGATGGTAAACCCGTAGACCCTGATAGTCCTTTGTCCTATCCCCACATGGCAATGTGGCAGGATTTGTTATATCAGGTGACTAAGAAGGGGGAAGATGTTGTGGAACAATTAATAGTTCCCAAAGCCTACAGAAGAACTGTGTTGGATCTGGCCCATGGTCATATAACAGCAGGCCATCTAGGGGTAGAGAAAACCACTGAGCGAATAATGCAGAGGTTTTTCTGGCCCGGGCTTCATAAAGAGGTATCGGACTTTTGCGCATCCTGCCCTGAGTGTCAGTATCATGCTCCCAGGCCACATTTTAAGGGTCCACTAGTTCCATTGCCTATCATAGAGGTGCCGTTTGATAGCGATGGATTTGGTTGGACCCTTAATGAAGTCTGCCAGGGGACACCAGTATATTCTGGTCATAATGGATTACGCTACCAGGTACCCGGAAGCGATCCCGTTGCGCAATACGTCAACCAAGACCATTGCCAGAGAGCTAGTTCATGTCTTTAGCAGGCTGGGTATACCTAAGGAGATACTAACTGACCAGGGTACACTGTTTATGTCCAAAGTCATGAAAGAGTTATGCCGCCTGTTCAAAATCGAACAGTTAAGAACTTCGGTTTATCACCCCCAAACCGATGGGCTGGTCGAGAGGTTTAACAAGACGTTAAAACACATGCTTAGGAAAGTGGTCGACAAGGATGGTAGGGATTGGGACTACTTATTGCCGTATTTATTGTTGGCCATAAGAGAAGTTCCCCAGTCCTCCACCGGGTTTTCACCCTTCGACTTGTTGTATGGGAGTCACCCAAGGGGGTTACTAGACATTGCCAAAGAGACATGGGAGGGGCAGTCTAGTCCTTACAAAATGGTGATTGAGTATGTTTCTCAAATGCAGGAGAGAATTACTGCGGTAGTGCCGATAGTGAGAGAGCACCTGGAACATTCTCAACAGGCACAGCAGAGGGTATACAACCGCAATGCTCGGTTACGCAGCTTTGCTCCTGGGGACAGAGTGTTAGTATTGGTTCCCACTGTGGAAAATAAACTTTTGGCTAAATGGCAAGGGCCCTTTGAAATCTTAGAAAGAGTGGGGCAGGTCAATTACAAAGTTTACCAGCCGGGGAAAAGAAAGCCGGAACTGATATACCATATAAATCTGTTAAAGCCCTGGAAAGATAGAACGGTACTGTCGGCCGTCCGAGACCCTCCAGTAAGTCCAGGGCCCTTAGTTCCCGAAGTGACAGTGGCAAAAACCCTGTCGGCAATTCAACAACAAGAGGTCAAGGAGTTTCTGGTTAGAAATAGGGTGCTGTTCTCTGACGTACCTGGGAAAACCTCGGTCATTAAACATGACATCATCACTGACCCAGGGGTTAAAGTTAATCTAAAGCCCTATAGGTTACCAGAAGCACAAAGAGAATCTGTGTCGAAAGAAATTAAAAATATGCTAGAGTTAGGGGTTATTGAAGAATCACATAGTGAATGGTCAAGTCCCATTGTGTTGATTCCAAAGCCTGACGGGAGTGTGCGTTTCTGCAATGACTTCCGAAAGTTGAACAGTGTTTCAAAATTCGATGCCTACCCGATGCCAAGAGTGGATGAACTGATTGAGAGACTAGGGACGGCAAGGTATTTAACCACTCTTGACCTAACCAAAGGGTATTGGCAAGTACCGTTAACCGAGAGCGCCAAACAAAAGACAGCTTTTTCAGCGCCAGAGGGCTTGTTTCAGTACAAGATGTTGCCCTTCGGGCTACATGGGGCACCTGCTACCTTCCAAAGAATGATGGACAGGATTCTAAGGCCCCATAGACGGTATGCGGCTGCTTATCTGGATGACGTGGTCGTTCATAGTCCTGATTGGCAGTCTCACTTACCCAGGGTACAAGCAGTGTTGGACTCCATCTATAAGGCAGGTTTGACAGCCAACCCAAAAAAGTGTTGTCTAGGCATGGAGGAAGTAAAATATCTGGGATACACCATTGGCAGAGGCCTGATAAAGCCTCAGCTCAATAAAGTTGATGCCATACAAAACTGGCCACGGCCTCTGAATAAGAAGCAGGTGAGAGCCTTCTTGGGAATTACGGGGTACTACAGGAGGTTTATACTCAACTTTGCCACCATGGCAGTCCCACTGACTGACCTGACCAAAGGCAAACAAAAAGTCATGGTAGAATGGAGTCCTGAGGCAGAGAAAGCTTTTCAGGAGTTGAAAGTAGCGTTGTGTTCCCAACCAGTCCTGATGACTCCTAATTTTGAAAGGGAATTCATAGTACAAACCGATGCATCATAAGTATGTATAGGAGCGGTCCTGTCCCAGAACAAGGAGGGTGAGGAACACCCTATTTTCTATCTTAGCAGAAAGTTGAATGTACATGAGAGAAACTATGCCACAGTGGAGAAGGAGGCGTTGGCCATAAAGTGGGTGTTAGAGGCTCTCAGGTACTACTTGGTCAGAAGAAAGTTCAAATTGATCACTGACCATGCCCCTCTGAAGTGGATGTCTGAAAATAAGGACAGTAATGCGAGAATTACAAGATGGTTCTTGGCGTTACAAACTTTTAAATTTTCAGTAGAACACAGGCCAGGAAGCCAGCTGGCCAATGCTGACGTGTTGTCACGCGTTCATTGTTTGGGGGCTTAAGTTGTTCCGCCCCACAGGTCGAAACAAAGGGGGGGGATATGTGATAGGATCACTGGTAAAGTGGTCTGTGGCAGGTACATTTGTCCCAGATTCCTGTCTTTTGTGTTTTAAACCCCCAGGAGAAAGTCTGCAGTGTAGCAGGCTTGAGTTTCGGCTTTTTGAAAAGCCGGTTTGGGACCTGGGGGTTGTGGGTGAGAGGAGAGGGAGGGCTCCACCCACGGCCACTCCAGATTTTGGTTCTCGCAGCCTGGTAACAGGCTTGTTAGTTTTCCACCTGAGAGTGGCCAATATAAGCCTAGTTTGTTTAGGGCTGATTGTCTCACCTGGGAGAGCAGGCAGGGAGTTTGCTCAGAGACACTTGAAAAACCTATTTGTGAGTACTGTGCTGTGCTTTGTTGCTGGTGAGGGCATTAGGTCCTGCCAGGTTCTGGTAGTGAGGGAACTATCTGTGAAGTTAGTGCCCCGACAGGGCTAGGATTTATATTTATGTTTTCTTTATATTTCTGTCATTGTACAATAAAGACTGGCGCCAACCAGCTTGTACTTGCATCCAGACTGGTGTGCTGCTTCCCTGCTGCTGTGTGTGTGTGTGTAAGGAAGGAGTCCTCTACCCAGGAGAGGGACCCCCTAACCTAACTGTGTCACAATATATATATATATATATATATATACACATGCACACTAATGGCTACAGTACCTGCCTGTCAGCGCTCTGCACCGCTGAGGTGCACCAAGAGGAAACTCTTCTTTATGTTGGAGCATCAGCTCCCTCTGTCTGTTACTGACTGCGGCCATGTAGGAGCTTCCTACAGTCAGAGTCTCGCGAGATGATGATGTCAAATCTCTGACTGTAGGAAGCTCCTCGGCAGCTGCTGTTAGGGAACAGCTGAGCTGCCGACCAAGACAATACCTGCGCCGGCGCCGGAGACAGCTAAATGCTGTTAGTAGCAGCGACGACTCTGGGCAGTGTGTGGGGGCCCCTTATGTGTGGGGGCCCCGGGACGACCGCCCCCTTCGCCCTCCCTTTAATCCGGCCCTGCCTATATGTGCAGCAAATAAACCAAGGGGATTTTGTCATGATTTGATCAAAGCATTTAAGCCTGCAGCCAAGCGTCAAGGGACCCCTTCTTTTACTGCAGGTCCCTACACTAACATATATGCCCAGCACACCATTTCATTGCAGTTAAATGTACTCACCTCCTAGATACAGAGGTGAAGGCAAAATTTTTAAACAAAACAGAAAAGAAATATGCCCGCACTCGGTGACGCTGGGCTGCAGGCTTAAATGCTTTGATTAAATAATGACAAATCCCCATTGTTTTATTTGCTGCAGACACATAGATTTGCAGTATAATATTGTTAGCGCCGATAGCAAATTTTTTCTGTTTTGTATATACAGCGGGTAAAATAAGTATTGAACACATCAACATTTTCTCAGTAAATATATATTTAATATTGCCACGCTGCTGGTACTATATATGACACGGGTAAAACCGAGCAAGGGTATATTTTATTTATTCATTTTTTTTTCTCTCTCTCTCTCTCTCTCTCTCTCTCTCTCTCTCTCTCTCTCTCTCTCTCTCTCTCTCTCCCTCCCCCCCCCTCACCCAACACGTATGTAAATGGTGAGTGGCACTACAGTCTTAGTAACTCCACACTGATGCTGTAATTCCACGTTTCAACACTTTATTACGCTTTTATCAAGTAACATAATACAAAGACAGTGAACACTCACTGTTATTTGTTCCCCACCTGATGTTGAACTATCTGCTGTATCTATATTATATCATTTCTATATTCTGCTCCGCTTTTATGGATTATTCTTTGAGTTAGTATAGTTTTGTAGCATTTGATAAGCACTTTGTTATATTTGTATCACTTGTTTACTACTTTGATAATGTTATGCCCTGTTGCTAATCAGCAGGATTTGCTGACGTAATTTCCAGTGGGAAGTCCTGAGTTGACCGGACACGAAGGAGCGTCATCTAGCAACACGGGAGATGGGGTACATATGCTGGTGAGTGTTCACTTTCTTTGTATTATGTTGCTTGAGAAAATCTCCCCATCCTACCTGAAAAATTGGAGCCTCCCGCGACTTCTGGGAGTGTAGGCAAGTATGGTGTGAAGTTATTTTATTTATTGAGACCGGAGTGCCGCCGGCCATTTGCATAAATGTGTGTATTTAAATATATATTTATAAATGTATACAGGATGCTCACATCCCGCATGTGATGTCAGCAAATCCAGGGGCCGAATACACCTCTGCATTGTAGAAACTACATGTTGTTGTATTTTTCATTTTGCAGCACTTAGGCGCCTCACAGAGGGGCACAGATTTTGGAGGCACTTGCAGCACACAACACTGTACTGAATAGCAACATAAAAAATGATTGGGAAACTGAAAACATTATATATATATATATATATATATATATATATATAATATACACACACAGTATATGATGATTATCCGTTTAGTCGACATCGACTTACGGACACTTTATGGATCAGTGAACGCCATGCTTCTCTTTCTCTGACCGCTTCCTTCGGGTCATTTATGGGCATGTTCATGTCAGCCTTTATTGTGTCCAGCCAATTAGTTCTTTGGCGTCCTCTTCTTCTGGACCCACTGACGAATCCAAGCATTAGCGCTGTTTCTAGGGAATTAGCCCCCATGACATGTGCAAAATACGAGAGTCGTTGTTTGGTGATCTTGCCTTCTAATGATATTTTTGGTTTGACCTGCTCTAGGACTGTCTTGTTCGAATTCATTGCTGTCCATGGTATGCGCAGCATTCGCCTCCAGCACCACAATTCAGAAGCGTCGATTCTCTTGCTATCTGTAGAGGAAGATCACGTAGATCCGTTTCTCGGCGCTTACTGTAGGTACTAGAAGCAATTGATGTGAGTGCTGCAGATCCCTATGTTTAGATGCCCCAATCTAAACTAGTGTGATAAATGACCAATTGAACATAAATGTAAACACAATTTATGTTATAGTAGGGATCGCGCTCTCATTTATGTTATAGTAGGGATCGCGCTCTCTTTAGTGAATGTTGTAGATGTTGTAGATTGGACACCACTTGCTGAAACACTGTGAGTGAAATAATGCAGACTGCATATATACCAAGGGGGATGTACAGAGTAATTTATTGATGTCACTCGCAGTATAGTGAGGACTAACTGTTTAAAATACATGCATGTGGCAGCTAATAATCTGCGTGGTTTATGCAGGTGAACATATGCAGGTGGTGGGGAGAGATGGGGGGGAGGGGGAATGGACAGGCACTGGACAGATGGATCATGCAGGGGACAGTCCAGTGACGTGACTAAGTGTGCAGCGGAGGGCGTCCCGCACCCCACTGCACTGAGCAGCTGATGGTAGTTATGAGCTGTTAGTATCACAAAGTCAGGGTTGAAGTATAACAAGTCTAGATGACAGTCTTGGTGAGGCCTCACCTTATCTTCTTTCTTGGTCCGGGTCCTGGTATCTTCTTTTGGCAGTCTTCATCCACTCCTGCTATAGTCGTTGGTCAGACCGTGTTCCAGCGTGCGCCTTCAGTGCGGCTGCTGGTTTGGTCTCCACAGTATGTATCATAAGGCGAGCTCAGGGAGGACAGAAACCTCCCGTGGAGCAGAAGGGTAAATCCCGTCCGGACCCGCGATCTTGCGGGGCCGTATGAATCCCGTCCGGACCCGCGATCTTGCGGGCTGGAGGGGAAGAGCAGGCTCCAGACTACTGTGCGCTCAACTCTGCTGGGAGGAGACTTGGGCAAGCGGAGGGACGTGTGATAGATGTGTGTGATGAGAAGCTCCTACGCATGTCGGCTAACCTCTAGCCTTCCACAGGGAGTTGTGAATAGCACCATCTTAGAGATGGGAATATATAGAGTCCTGTGGGCGGGAAGTCTGTAATTAGTCACTGGGCTGTTAGGGGTTGTCATGGTAACGATCGGGCTGCACTGCTGTCCAGAGTGAGAATGACAGGTGATTTGGATTGTCTGATTAAGGTCACCAGGGCAACTGAATAATGTGAATGAACCTGCATGGTGCTTAAGCATAATATAAAACAGCGAACATTTTGTGAAGTTAGGGAAATAAAGGCGGTTGCCCTTTGGTTAATTGAATGAAAATAATTAAAATAAATAAAAATAAAAATAAAAAAATGGATAAACTGAAGTTTAAAAAGGAATGGAAATGGGTGCAGTCCATACTTGTTGATGGCTATAGAATTGGCAATGTGTGGGAAAGACGTTTATATATATATGAATACAGTAAGAGGGGTTGGTGTTGAATAATCAATACCGGTTATTGAGGAGTGGTATACATTATATGAGAATAAATAAATTAAATTAACTTGATTGGAATAAGAATGAAATTAATTATATATATATATATATATATACACACATATATATATATACATACACACACACATATATATATATATATATATATATATATATATATATATTAGGGGTGTGCATTGGCCACTTTTCGTGTTTTGTGTTTTGGATCTGGATCTTTCTTCGTGTTTTGGATCTGGATTGGTTTTGCCAAAACCACCCTTCTGTGTTTTGGGTTCTGGGTTTTGTGTTTTGGATCTGTATTTTTTTGAAAAAAAGCATAAAAACACCTTAAATCACAGAATTTGTGGGTTTTTCTGCTCCTATGCAATTATTAACCTCAATAACCTTCATTTCCACTCATTTCTGAACACCTCACAATATTGTTTTTATGGCCAAAAGATTGCACCGAGGTAGCTGGATGACTACGCTAAGCGACACGAGTGGGCGGCACAAGCACGTGGCCCATCTAGGAGTGACACTGCAGTGGCAGACAGGATGGCAGTTTGAAAAACTAGGCCCCAAACAGTACATACTACAAAGAAAAAAAAGAGGTGCAAGATGGAATTGTCCTTGGGCCCTCCCACCCACCCTTATGTTGTATAAATAGGACATGCACACTTTAACAAACCAATCATTTCAGCGCCAGGGTCTGCCACATGACTGTGGCTGAAATGATTGGTTCGTTTGGGCCCCCACAAAACAAGCTGGCAATTAATGTGTCGTTGCACAAACTGGCTCTACGGAGGCAAGATGTCGTCCTCATCCTCCTCATCCACCGATTCCTTGGATAAAACAGGAAAAAGGGATTTAGGTGTCCCTGGACTGCTTACTGTCTTAGCCAAAGTTTCTGAACTTGACAGTAACTTTTTATGAACGCGCTGCAGGTGCCGTATAAGGGAGGATGTTCCTAGGTGGTTAACGTCCCTACCCCTACTTATTTCACCTTTACATATGGTACATATGGCAAGTCAGTTGTTGTCCGGATTTGGATAGAAATATTGCCAGACCAAAGAGGTGAAATGTTTGGTCTTCTGCCCAGGCATGACCGTGAAGGGCTTTTTCATCCCACGGACAACAACTGTCTCCCCTGGAGCCTGATTTAAACAAAACACATCACCATCAGAATCCTCCTCGCCAACTTCCTCCTCAGTGCCAGCTACACCAGTATCCTCATCCTGTTGTAGTTCAACAGTGACATCTTCAATTTGCATATCAGCAAGTGGACTGTGGGTGTTCCTTTCAGCACTTGCAGGGGGCGTGCAAATGGTGGAAAGAGCCACCTCTTCCCATCCAGTGCTGGGAAGGTCAGGCATCGCAATCGCCACCACACTTGGACTCTCCTTGGGGATTTGTGATATCTTCTTGGAACGCACAATTCTTCGCTGTGCTTTTGCCAGCTTAACTCGTTTGAATTTTTTAGCGGGAGGAGGGCTTCCATCGTCATGTGAAGCTGAACCACTAGTCATGAACATAGGGAAATACCTTAGCCGTTCCTTACCACTCCGTGTCGTAAATGGCATATTGGCAAGTTTACGTTTCTCTTCAGAAGATTTAAATGTTTTCTTCAAGGTCATTTTCCTGAACTTTGTCATTTGGGATTGTATGTGCCCTCTACTATGACATTGGGCATCGGCCTTCGCAGACGACGTTGATGGCATGTTATCGTCTATGTCATGACTAGTGGCAGCAGCTTCAGCACTAGGAGGAAGTGGTTCTTGATCTTTCTCTATTTTATTTTTATTGGAGAAAGTTTGGTCCTCCATTTATGTTATATTGATATATACGTGCGGCTAAGGCACACGCAAACTCAGAAAATATTTTTTTATGTTTGTTGGAGACTAGTGCACTTTGTGGGTTACACCGCCCTTTAAGAAATGAGCCAGCCGGCCCTTTACTTATGGGACACAGGCGCACGCTTGGCGCTGCTCCTTTGTTGATGCACGTGCAGCTACAGCCCACACAATTCACAAACACAGAAAATATTTTTATTTTGTTTGGAGTGTCCTTTGGGGGTCACAGCACCCTTTAATGGACAAGCCAGCCGGCCTTTTACTTATGGGACCCAGGCGCACGCTTGGCGCTGCTCCTTTGTTGATGCACGTGCAGCCACAGTGCACACAATTCACAAACACAAAAATTTTTTTTTGATTTTGTTTGGAGTGCCCTTTGGGGGTTACAGCACCCTTTAGCGTGAATCCAGCACCCTTTAGGTCAATCCAGCCGGCCCTTTATTTATGGGACACAGGCGCACGCTTGGCACTACTTTGTTGATGCACGTGCGGCTACTGCGCACACAATTCACAAACACAAAAAAATAGATATTTTTATTTTGTTTGGAGTGCCCTTTGGGGGTTACAGCACCCTTTAACGGACAAGCCAGCCGGCCTTTTACTTATGGAACACAGGCGCACGCTTGTCGCTGCTCCTTTGTTGATGCACGTGCAGCAACAGTGCACACAATTCACAAACACAGAAAATATATATATTTTTTTTGCACTCGGGGGGAGCACCCCTGATGGACAGAGCACCCCCAGGACAACACTACAGCACCCCTTTAGGACTGGGACACTGCACAGGACTTTGGAGTGGACACAGCCCCTATGGACAACTGACTGCACAACACAGTCCAGCCAGCCCCTATGGACTTTAAAGGAGTGGACACAGCCCCTATGGACAACAGCAGCGCAGCACAGCACAACACTACACTACACTACACAGCCCAGCCAGCCCTAACTCCCACCCTCCCTCTTCACTGTCCACAGCTTAGAGAGAAAATGGCGCCGACGCGGGTACCTTATATAGGATCGAAAACCCGCGAGACCCGGAAGGCGGGATGATGACGTTTTGCCTCGATTTCAGATCCGAGTCAGGTGGGAAAAGTCGAGCCTGACTCGGATCGGCCTCGGATCGGGGGGGCTCGGGGGGGTTCGGATTTCAGAAATCCAAACCCGCTCACCCCTAATATATATATATATATATATATATATATATATATACATAAAAAATATCATACAAACTCGGCACTCACATGCTTTTCAAACTGCAACTCCTTTGAATATAGGGAATGTTGGTTCCAAAATATTGCAATAATTTGTTAAGCTGGCCACCGCTTCACGGTCATTCCCATCTAGCCAGTCCCTACACTGATTCTCAGATAAATGAACTTGATCTGCCATCTTGGCCTCAAGCTTGCATACATTTTAAACAGAAAACTGGGTCCTGCCTTAAAGAGACAGGACCACACCCAGGGCTATCAGTTAATAAGCACCTGGAAAAAGAAAAAAGTTTGTCTTACATTTGAAAAACAGGGTGCCCTAGCAAGTGTGTCCACAAAATTTAAATAAACGACAGGCTCAATCCACGGCACTCGACCATCTACACACACACATATATACATATATATACATATATATACATATATATACATACACACACACATACATACACACATATAGGAAAATAAATAAATAAAGAATGATTGCCAAATGGTATTATTGTTATTATTATTAATCATAATAATGGCCATAGTAATGTGCCAAGTATGGTGTTGGAAGGGTTAAAGTACAAGTATATGTACTGGGCAGCACCTGTGTACATCATGCCGTATGGAAATGGCGCTGGTACCGATGTGAGGTAGATGCATAATCGAGGGGATAACACTACTTGTTTTAATGGACATATATGCACTGCATTGGTTCTTAGCCCGTAATGACCGGTTTTACCTCGTTCTCCAAATTGAGTCCATGTGGGGCAAGTGTATTCAGTTCGATCATCCATTTTAGCTCCTCTTTATTAATCTTTTTGTCATAGTTGCCCCCTCTCCAATTCTTGGGTACTAATTTTATTCCTATGTAGTCGAGACCTGTCGAGTCTTGATTGTATTGATCCTTATAATGTTTGGACAGGCTGTGGGTTTCCAGTCCTCTTCTGATGTTTCTAATGTGTTCAGAAACTCTCACCTTTAATTTCCTTTTTGTTCTTCCCACATATTGTTTTCCACATTGACATGTGAGGAGATAAATCACCCCCATGCTGTTACATGTAAGATGAATCTGAATTTTATATGTTTTTTGTTTTTGGTTGGAGTTGAAGAGGCAACTTTTTTTGGTGGAAATTGGGTTTAATTTACATGCTTGGCATGATCCACAGAAGTGGAAACCTGGGTTCAGTTGTTGGCCTGTCAGTGTCTTCTGTGCAAATGTCTTACTCTTTATATGATTCCGAACAAGTTTTTGTTGCAAGTTTGGTGCTCTCCTAAAGGTCAATCTAGGTCTGAGTGGTAGCAGGTCATTAAGGACTTCATCCTCTAAGAGCATGTGCCAGTGTTTTTGGATGATTCTGTTCAGATGCTTATAATCCTTACTGAATTGGGTGATGAAGGCAGTGTTTGTTGTTTTTTGTGCAGTGTGACCGGTTGTGTATGACAGTAAAGGTTCTCTTTCCTCTCTTTCTACTTTTTCAAAAGCAGCCTGAACTATTTCTGGTTTGTAGCCTTTGTTCACGAACTGTTGTTTCATCAGCTGCCCTTGTGCTTGGTAGTCTGATGTTTTACTGCATTTCCTTCTAACTGGTTTGAATTGGCCTAGGGGGATATTGTCTAACCAAATCGGGTGATGTCCGCTTGTTGAGAGTATATAGCTGTTGATGTCTACTGTCTTTTGATATGTTCTGGTTCCTATCTTCCCTTGTTCAATGTATAGGGTTATGTCTAAAAAGTTAACTTCTGCCTTGCTATAGTTGGTTGTAAAAGAGAGGTGGTTATCATTGTTATTGATGTAATTGAGAAATTGTATGAGTTCCTTTTCTTCCCCCTTCCATACAAACAGTACGTCATCTATATAGCGACGCCAGAGGACCAGGTTTGCCCAAAATTCATGTTCTGACCAGATGTTAAGGTCCTCCCACCTACTAAGAAATAGGTTGGCGTAACTCGGGGCAAACCTGACCCCATCGCTGTCCCACTGTCCTGTCTGTAAAATGAGCCCTCAAACCAAAAATAGTTGTGTTGTAATATAAACAATATGCATTCAGTTATGAATTGAATCTGTTGCGAGTCCATGTCTACATCCTGTTGCAGGAAATGTTTAACGGCGTCTGTTCCCTGTTGGTGGTCTATAACCGTGTAGAGTGATGTTATGTCACTTGTGCATAGCCAGTAATCTGTATGCCATTCTAAGTTCTCCAAATATTTTAGGATATCAGTGGTGTCTCTTATGTGAGATTTATGATTTCGTACATGGGTCTGTAAAAAGTGGTCTATATACTGGGACAAGTTGCTGGTCAAGGAGTCTATGCCTGATATTATTGGGCGCCCTGGTGGGTTGGTAATACTTTTGTGGATTTTGGGCAAGTAATATATAATGGGAATTTCTGGATGAGAGTTGTCCAAATAATTATATTCTTTTTCCGTCAGGATGCCTCGGTCACGGCCTTTTTGTAGTAAATCCCGAAGTTTAGTTTGGTATTGTTTGGTTGGATCTGTAGGTAATTTCGTGTAAGTTTTTATGTCGCTTACTAATCTGGTGCATTCTGTAATATATGTCTTGTTTGTTAAGTAAGACTAAACCTCCTCCCTTATCTGCTGGCTTAATGACTAGGTCGTTATTGGTGCTTAGGTCTTTTAATGCTTGTCTCTCTTTCCTAGTGATTTTCATGTTTATGGGTTGGGGCTTAGTGACTAGTTTATCAATGTCTTTAATGACTAGTTTCTCAAATGTCTCTATCAATGAATCCTTTAGATGTAATGGGTAAAAAGTGGAAGATGGTTTGAAGTCTGTATGTTTAAATTTATCGCTTTTCTGTTGCGTGTCTGTGCATGTGCATGGATTTTTGCTGAAGTATTTTGCTAGTGTTATTTTTCTGGTAAAGCGATGCAAATCTAAATAAGTTTCGAATTTGTTAAGGCCTGTAGTGGGTGCAAATTTCAGACCTTTATCTAACAAAGTAATGTGTTCCTTTTCCAGCTTCATGTTACTTAGGTTAAATATGCCTGTTCCTATGGCCTTGGTGTTAGATGTTTCTGATGTTCCTGACTTTTGGGATGTTTTGCTTGACCCTCCTCTGCATCCCCTTCTAACTCATCTAGTTTCCTTTTGGTCTGTGATAGTTGTATCTTTCCGTAGGCTAGTGCGCCTGCTTCCAGCTCTAAAAAATGAGTGCCCCATGTCTGTGTGCTGATGATACCCTGATTGCATTCCAATGGGTCTATGTCTCTAGGTGTTAATTGATCTTGGTCTATATTGGTGGTGCGTAAAGTTACCCCAAAATCAATAGACTGTCTTGCTAAATGATCGTAAGCAGGATCCTCGCAGATGCTGTAGGTAGAGAAACTGGTGTCTGCTGTAGTGTCAGCCTCTGATTCCAATTCCTCAGTTAGTAATGTATCTTTCTTGATCGTTTTGTCTGTATGATGTATTTGCGTCATGTATTGTTGGTACGTTAATTTTAACTTTTTATAAGGTGGAGTACTGGTTGTTGAATTAAATGCAGTGGGTAGTGGATGTTTCTTTGTTCGGTTATGAGTTTGACCAATGATCGTTTTTTTGTTTCGTTTTTTGTGGTTTATCCCGTGCCTCTTACCTACTTTGTCACAAATAATTTTTGAGGTTTTTAAGAGTATAATATCCTCTTCATGTTTCTTTAATCTATTTTTGGTTAAGTTCTCCAAGTGTATGAATTCCTTATCTTCCTTATACTTGTCAAGTTCTCCATAAATAGTATTGATCTCTCTTTCTAATGTTTGTAGTTCATTATTTTGTGTTTCTATAATTAATTCAATGAGTTTTTTAGAGCAGTCTTTTAGTATTGTTTCCCATTTTGGTATAAACGTGGGATCAGCGGTTTTGTGTGCAGGTGTCTTTTTTACTTGTAGCCCTTTGGGTATCAAGTTGTTGTCTATATACCAATTAAGGGTTTTATTGGTCCACCATATTTTTGTTTCTTTGTTAATTAATTTCTCTAATTTAAGGAAATCATCACAAAATTTTGTGGTGTTAATCTGTGTATCGGTGTCTTTATCTAATTTTGTGAATACTATTTCTGCCCTATTGGCTCTATCTGATCTAATGTCTAGAAGCCCCATATACCAAGAGGAGCAGCCAAAGAGGGGGGAAGTAGGCTATATGTAGAGGGAGATCACGTAGATCCGTTTCTCGGCGCTCACTGTAGGTACTAGAAGCAATTGATGTGAGTGCTGCAGATCCCTATGTTTAGATGCCCCAATCTAAACTAGTGTGATAAATGACCAATTGAACATAAATGTAAACACAATTTATGTTATAGTAGGGATCGCGCTCTCTTTAGTGAATGTTGTAGATGTTGTAGATTGGAATCCACTTGCAGAAACACTGTGAGTGAAATAATGCAGACTGGATATATACCAAGGGGGATGTACAGAGTAATTTATTGATGTCACTGGCAGTATAGTGAGGACTAAATGTTTAAAATACATGCATGTGGCAGCTAATAATCTGCGTGGTTTATGCAGGTGAACATATGCAGGTGGTGGGGAGAGATGGGGGGGAGTGGGAATGGACAGGCACTGGACAGATGGATCGTGCAGGGGACAGTCCAGTGACGTGACTAATGGTGGGTACACACTACACGATATGCTCCCTGAGCGATATCGTGTAGTGTTGTCCCCGGCAGGCTGTGCTCAATGTCGTTCATGACATTGAGCACAGCCACTGAACGATATCATTAACGATATCATTCAGCACCGGGCTCTCTCCCCCATTCCCTGACATGCAGCAACCTGACGAGATCGTCAGGTTGGCCTGCATGTCAGCCCGATGAACGATGATGACGAACGACCCACGGGAACGCGCGTCGTCGTCATCGTTCATCTTTTTTGGGTTAAAAATGGATGATAAAGTGGACGACTGATCAATAACGATATCGTTATCGTTTAGTCGTCCACTTTATCGCCCAGTGTGTACGCACCATTAGTGTGCAGGGGGAGGGCGTCCCGCACCCCACTGCACTGAGCAGCTGATGGTAGTTATGAGCTGTTAGTATCACAAAGTCAGGGTTGAAGTATAACAAGTCTAGATGACAGTCTTGGTGAGGCCTCACCTTATCTTCTTTCTTGGTCCGGGTCCTGGTATCTTCTTTTGGCAGTCTTCATCCACTCCTGCTATAGTCGTTGGTCAGACCGTGTTCCAGCGTGCGCCTTCAGTGCGGCTGCTGGTTTGGTCTCCACAGTATGTCAGGTGCTGAATCCCGTCCGGACCCGCGATCTCGCGAGATCTCGCGGGCTGGAGGGGAAGAGCAGGCTCCAGACTACTGTGCGCTCAACTCTGCTGTGAGGAGACTTGGGCAAGCGGAGGGACGTGTGATAGATGTGTGTGATGAGAAGCTCCTACGCATGTCGGCTAACCTCTAGCCTTCCTCAGGGAGTTGTGAATAGCACCATCTTAGAGATGGGAATATATAGAGTCCTGTGGGCAGGAAGTCTGTAATTAGTGACTGGGCTGTTAGGGGTTGTCATGGTAACGATCGGGCTGCACTGCTGTCCAGAGTGAGAATGACAGGTGATTTGGATTGTCTGAATAAGGTCACCAGGGCAACTGAATAATGTGAATGAACCTGCATGGTGCTTAAGCATAATATAAATCAGCGAACATTTTGTGAAGTTAGGGAAATAAAGGCGGTTGCCCTTTGGTTAATTGAATGAAAATAATAAAAAAATAAAAATAAAAAATAAAAACATGGGTAAACTGAAGTTTAAAAAGGAATGGAAATGGGTGCAGTCCATACTTGTTGATGGCTATAGAATTGGCAATGTGTAGGAAAGACGTTTATATATATGAATACAGTAAGAGGGGTTGGTGTTGAATAATCAATACGAGAATAAATAAATTAAATTAACTTGATTGGAATAAGAATGAAATTAATTTTATATATATATATATATATATATATATACACACATACATATATACATATATATATATACCGTGTTTCCCCGATAATAAGACACTGTCTTATTTTATTTTTTGGTAAAAAAAAACAATAGGGCTTATTTTCGGGGTAGGTCTTATTTTAATTAACATTGACAGCAGTGCCCCTTATGCAGGCCCCCTTGTAGAAGTGCACCTTATGCAGCCCCCCTGTAGCAATGTCCCTTATGCAGCCCCCCTGTAGCAGTGTCCCTTATGTAGCCTCCCTTGTACGATAGCAGTGCCGCTTATGCAGGCCCCCCCCCTGTAGCAGTGTCCCTTATGCAGCCTCCCTTATTGCAGTGCAAACCCCCCTGTAATTGATCCCCCACCCACCAGTACAGTACTGTACTTACCTGACTCGCACACTCGCGGCCACGCCTGCTGGATCATGTTAGATCCAGTCAGCGCGCAAGTGAGAGGGACATCGGCGACGGCGGCGAGTTTCCTGTTTGGTAGTTGTTTTAAAGCCAAGGCAACCTCCTCCTCTAGAACATCTGGTTCATACTCGCTTGGGTTTTCCTGGCCGATGGGCTGATTTGGTCGATTGCCTGCATATAATTCCATTGTGTATTCCTTCCACCTGTGCTTGATTTGGTCTTCATTCAGTAGGATTTTACCATTCCGGTCTTTGATGGTCGCTGCTTTGCGTGACGTAAATAGCACACGTGCCTGCTTCACAAAGGCGAACAGTTCACGAATGTGGCCTTGCTTGTTTGACTCTTCCAATTTTGTGCACTGTTCATTCCAGTAACGTTCCTTATCTCGTCTCGCTTCTCTCTGAAATTCTGCATTTAGCAATTTGAATTCGATACTATTGCCAGAGGCCTTGGCTGTTCATCTCTTTCTTGAAATTTCAATCGACGCATCAGATAACCATTGTGATTTCTTTGCTGGTTCTTTGTACGGAACAAATGTTTTCGATTCATCCATTATGATTGCTTTCATTCCTTCCCAAGATCCTCTGGGTCTTTTCCAGTTGTACTCAGCAGTTCGAATCGTTTTTTTACCGCTATTCCATATTGTGCTGGAATATTATTGGTATCAAAACGTCGCATTGTAGGCGTCCTTTTGATGGTGTTGAACCGGAGTTTCACTTTAGCGATGAGTAGCTGACGGTCAGAGCCACAATCCGCACCTGGGAGTGTTTTAACTGCTTGTATTGAGCTCTTCCATTGTTGTTGGCAGAGAAAGTAATCAATCTGATTGCGATGTTGACTGTTAGGAGATGTCCATGTGTATAAGCGACATTTAGGCTGTTCAAACCACGTGTTCATGATCAGTAGACGATTTTCTTGACAGAACTGAACCAGCCGGTCCCCGGCCTCATTCCGTTTTCCTAATCCGAATTTGCCAACGACCAGTGGCTCTTCTCCTTCACCTACTTTTGCATTGAAATCTCCAGCAATAAAGATGATGTCTTTAGCAAGAATTTGGTCGACTGCTTGTTGGAGGTCTGCATAAATTGTTCAATATCCTCTTCTGTTGCATCTGAAGTGGGCGCATAAACCTGCAGCAGTGTGATAGTACGGGGTTTCCCGTAGAAACGAACAGACATGATTCTGTCGTTGATTACATTGAACCCCTGAACGGACTTGGCGATTTTCTTTTTCATGATGACAGCTACTCTATTACATCTGATGTTGTCGTTACTGGAGTAGGAAATTGCATAATCATCGCTGTTAAAGTATCCACTGCCAATCCAGTGAAGTTCGCTGACACCAAGGATATCGATATTTAGATGTTCCATCTCCCTTTTAACGATATTGAGTTTGCCTGTGTTCATGCAATGGACGTTCCATGTTCCGATGTTGTGAGCCTTAGTAAAATGCAGACAACTTATTTTGCTTGAAGCTGCATCAGCATAACGTCCTGACGGCTTTATCCGATCCACATCATAAATGCTCGAGTTACGCGAAGGTCGTCGTTGTTCTTCCCTGGTAGCATGTCGGGTGCCTTCTGGCTCAGGGGGCCCACCTTCCAGCACCATAGTCGAAAGCGATTGTTTGTGATCCATAAAGTATTTTGGCAGTAATAGTGGAGTAGTTTGCCATTTCTTTCTCTACCCCTCCCCATTTATCCGGGCTTGAGACCGGCACGTAGCTGTTGACAACTACATGGCTGGGTTATATATAGATATACTGTATGTATGTATGTATGTTAGGTGACACCCCTTGATGAAGTCTCTGACGAAACTAGTTGGGTGTGGCCAGGAATTGTGAGACTGTGGAACAGTCATCTGTCTACGTCCAGAGGCAGTGCGGTGTGCGGCTGGTTGCTGACGTACGGAAGATGTCCGGCTAAGTTTACAGACCTACCAGATCACACGTGAAACTTCTAACTTTGATGTATGCGGGCAGATTTTATTAAACATTGTGTTTTTTACTATTCTCAGGTAGCGCTTTCCCTCTGTGATTGCATTATAGTCTGTGTATACCTTCCTCAAGCATAAGGAGGACTGGGATTAAGCAGCAATACATTTTAACAGAAAAGGAAAAAAGTCTGGATTTTACAGGACACCATTGCGCAGAGGGCCTGATTCAAAGCCGGACGCTATTTGCGGACGGTTGTTCCAAAAAAGGGGCCGGCTATTTAATTGAGCACTCGCTCTTTGTGGTTTGTTGATACCTCTATGTCTGAGCGAGCGAACGAAAAATGCGCTTGCTATTTTGCAAAGATGCCCCTTTGCCGTTCGCAACCAACGTCATCTCCGGTATTTATTAGATTAATCGGGTACATTGAAAGGCATCTGAACTGCTCGCAGTGCTTGTGGTAGCTTTTTCCTACCGCAATCACTGCGAGCAGTTCAGGCTAAAAGACAACCAGGTGACGTGGTCGATGACGCTCTTTTACTAATTATGCACTCCCATTAAATGCCCTTTTGACCGTTAGGCACGCCTGCGTTCGGATCTCCACTCCCCTGTTTTCAAGCACCTTCCCCTGTTACCACCAACAAACGGTACATTCTGTCAATCACATTAGCAGCCCCTCGCTGTTTTTCGAGCGCACGATTTCCGACCACAATGACTGGTTTGCGACCCATATGCATGCGCAGTTGTGCGAACATCGCTCAGAGCGAACGAGCGGCCACTTACGAGCGGCTCTGAATGAGGCCCAGAGTGTGGACATTTGTACTGAAATTATATATATATATATATATATATATATATAATTTTATTTAGCAGCAGATGGCTAGATGATCAATATGCATTACATAAAATGTGCTTATTGAAGCACTGGTGTCTTATGTAGATTTATGTTGTATTTCATACTGATCTAAGAAATAAAGGAAGCACATAACACTCTGTGAAATGAGGAATTAATACATTTCTTCAGTGAACTTTAAGATGATAAAATCAATGTATTACATACTGCTAAAGATGTATATACTACTTCCATGTAAGGAGTGAGACAAATATTATAGGCAAGGAAAATGTATGCTCACTGAGCTTTGCTGGGTGGGAGATTTAAATAGAAGTCACATTTTAATATTCACTGATGGAACCTCAATGCCTTCCACCGAGGATTACTCTCACTGTGGATCATGGCAATTGAAAAAAAGGAAAAGAAAATTGGTTTAATTTATGAATTTGCAGCTATGGGATTAAACAGTTAGGATAAAGTGAGATCACCTGTCAGTGTGAAATCCCGTACTGAATGTCAGAGCATTTTCAATTTAATATGGTGAACGTATCTTCAATCACCTGTTTTCCAAAGAAGCTTAACTAATAAAATGCCAGTTAGGCAGGTAGACTCTTCCGTGCTTGGTGTATAGTCTAAGGAAAGCTATATATATATATTGTTGTCTGTACAGAATGAATAATTAGTTTAGATTTTATAAATAGTAAAGACTAATTAACCACTGATAAAGCAGCTAAGTAACCCATCTGATAATTCCTACCACTGAATAACCTGTATTAGGAATCGATACACACCATGGCTAGATTAAGGTTTCTGGGGCCCCAGGGCCCTACCAATAAAATAGTAAATATAATATGCTGATAATGTTTTTATAAAGTGTAATGTGTAAATACTCCCAGCACCACACATTGTAGGGCCGCAGCTCACATTTTGCGCCACAGAAACCTGTTTGCATATCCAACAGTGCCCCTCACTCTGATGATGTAGCTATATGTAGCAGCCCCCACATGTCTGGGGGCCCATCAGAGACTACCCCTTGTTGTTAAACCGGCCCTCGTATAGACCCACTGTGATTTATATACATTTTTAAATGCATGTATGAAGTATATCAAATTAAATAAAATATGTTTGATAGGTGTTTGAGGTGAGTTTTTTTTTACTTGCATTTATACTGGGTTTGTGAGATGATTATACAGTTTTAAGAGTGCTGATTGTATGAAGCTGGAATGAACAGTGTTGTAAAGAACAAATCATTGAGCTCCTGCACCTAGAGATGCCCAGTCTATTACTAAATAGCATTGGGCCTGTCTTAATACCCCTGGCAGGTGTGCACCGGGGAAATAAAAAAATATTGGGACCCTTGTTTTTAATAATAAATGAGTGTGCCCTATTCACTTATTCTTACATATAAAATTAATTGGTCTGTTTATTTGTCCATCTGGTTATGCATTTGGACACCCCTGCACCAATTGGGATGAAACCAATGCGATATGGTCCGGTTGGATCCTGGCCAGGTTTTAGGCAGGTTAGAGTCCCGGTCGGACCTCCGTTGGTGTACGCTGGGCATATCATTACGTGAATAGTGTTTGAGTGGGGGCAAATGTATGTGTTTTTTTTACTACTTTTAAGATCTTGTGGCCCACAAAGTTCTAGTTACGCCCCTGCATGCAAACACTAAAGCTGACCACACACTAGACCAACTTACATCCAACCAGCCAACTAGTTGATTGGTTGGAATGAAAATCTGGTAAGGTATGAAAGCAAATGACAATCAGCAATTTGCTTCCAAATGCCGGAAAATAGACAAAAACTGTTTGAACAAATTGTTTAGATCAAACATTTAACAAACTTGTCTGACGACCATTTTCATCTGTTTTGTGGCATTTAGGAGCAAATTGCTGATCATCATTTACTCCCACACGTTACCAGAGTTTCATTCCAACCAATTAACTAGTTAGCTGGTTGGATGAACGTTGGTCTAGTGTGTGGCCAGCTTTAGGCTCTGGATTTAATATGAACTTGCATGAGTCATCAAGTTTGCTCAGACTGAGGTTAAAAGGATACTTTTGTAGCTTTCTCACAGGTTTTTGGCAGACTACCAATTTCCAGTGGAGCCAGCCCCGAAACCTATGTGATATTAAGAGTGTCCCAATTTTTAGGGACTGGGTGACAGTATGTGGCCCACACAAAGTTCAAGCCTGGGCAAAAACCTAATCCTGGTCAAACTACACCACCATGCCAAATTTGGTGGAGCTAAGTCCAAAACTCTGGCCATACATAAAGGACAAACAGACGGACAGACATACATGACTTTCTCACTTATTATATAGAGAATGCTGGGCATACACTGGTAGATAAAGTGCCTGTCAAACCCACAGGCATTTAATCTGGCAGCCTGACACCCAGCAGATATCATGGCCAAATACTGTGAGATATGTCACAATGTATGGCACCCGATATCTGCGCTCCTCCCCTGGGGAAGATATCACCTCTTTTTTTCCAGGCTGGAGTGTTGGTATTTTCCAGTGATTTGGCAAGGCCACCTTTATAATTGTAGGTGATTTGTATTTTTAACATGTACTAAATCATGGTGGGGTGTATTATAAAAAGGTGACTTTAAGACAGTGGTTCCCAAACTGTATGCTGGGGTGCCTTTGGACACTTGTAGGGGTGCCTCAGGTTGGTGGTCCAGCACCAACTCTATTTATTTATGGTCAATGTAATGTAAATATGTGGACAAACAGAAGCACAAACCTGTCCCCCACCACATAACTGAGTCTAAGGATGACAAGAAAGCACAATTTATTTCACTTTGCTACATTTTTCATGAATTTCTCTATAACAAACTTTTGGCTTAGGGGTGCTGTGTAAACAATGCTGATACTCTAGGGCGCCGTGATTCAAAAAAGTTTGGGAACCACTGCTTTAAGAAATATTTCGACTTTCAAACTGCCAGTATAACCTGCACACTTTGCATACCCATATTGTCCATGGTACCAGCTGCGTGGAAATATTAATACTATATATGTACTGAAAATGGAAATACTTTTGTTATTGGCGCTAACAATAATACAGTAAACTGCAAATCTGGGTGTATCTAGTAAATAAAAGCATGGGGATTTTATTCACTCTGGTAACCCCATACTCAGGGTTGGACTGGACCACAGGGGTCATGTTCTAGACTGTGCACTAAATTGTACACTGTTACTCTGTTGGAGGGTCAGTTATCTTGTAGAGCAGGACCACTGAAAAACATTGGTTCTTGGTTTTCTTCTATAGAAACTAAACCATTATTTGCCTAATGGTTAGCCAACTGTGGTGGCTGGCCACACCCCCTCTGGTGGATGACCACACTCCGTAAGCATGGGCCCCTACTACTACATTCACCTGGTGGGCCCTTTATGCCCCTGTCCGAAACTGCCCATACTTACCTACCCTCCCGTATCCCGTGGTGGCCTCCCACTTTAAGGTGGAAGCTCCCGTTACCCCATAAAGTAAAGTGAATCCCCTGATTTCCCACTGCCTCGTCTAAAATCCAGATTGTGCATGCACAAATTCGGATGTGAGTCCAGATGTGTAATATACACTAGCCGGCGTGGTTGTGGGAAGCTGTGGCCGGCCGCCTAGCCCATCACGCAGTCGCACTGCCATAGTGCCTTCCCTCAGAGCCCAATCCCAGTGTGGCTGTATGTGTGAACTGTGAACACAAGCGGTAGATGGGCTGGTGGTCGGCAGTGTCCGTATGACCACAGTGCCCTTACCTTTCCATTCCGGTGGCTCCTCTTCACAACAGCAGGACCCGCTTCCTCCTCCACGGCAGCCACACTATACTTATCGGAGCAGTGAGTGCAGAGCAGCAGCCCGAGTTATGAGAATCTAGTAAGTGACACACTGGGGAGACTGCACACTGGCTGGGATCGAATGGTATAGTTGAGAGAGGTAGTATTAATCATCAACTCCCAGATGGGACTATATAGTGATAAATGAGGATAGGGGGACACATCTCTCAGCACACACTGATATGTGGTATTATTATATAGAGGAGAGGGGATTATAGTGATATATGAGGGTTAATAACACAGCTCCCAGCACACACAATGGGGTATATTTACTAAAGTGAGAGTTTTTAGAATTTGAGATGTTGCCCATAGCAACCAATCAGATTCTACTTAACATTTATCTAGTACATTCTAGAAAATAATAGCTAGAATCTGATTAGTTGCTATAGACAACATCTCCACTTCTAGAAACTCTCACTTTAGTAAATATACCCTTAAATGTGGTATTATTATTATTATTATTATTATTATTATTATTATTATTATTATTATTATTATATAGTGGAGAGGGAACTATAAACATGACACATCCTTAACCGCTGCAACAGCAGTGATAGACCAGCCCTCACACAGTGACTGGACAGCAGTGATTCTTACCCACAACCTCTAGGACCTGCATTCCACAGTATCCAATCCTGTACTCCTGTTACTGCTGATGCCCCACCCCTGAGTTGCAATAGAAACACCCATGGGCAAAGTTAGATATGCCTTTTGGGTGGAGAATGCACACCCCCTCGATGGCACATACTACCACTGACTATAGTCTCCCTGAAACTAATTTTCGAAAGTAGGCAAGTATGAGTAACCCCGCCTTCCTCATAGGTATTACAAACTTCTATATACCATCATATATACTGTATTACACACAGCTCCATATGCTTTTAGTAGAAGCTATGCACAATTCAAACTTCATTGCACCAGTACAGACACAGCACAATCACCAGAACTGTTGGTATATAAATACCACTGTTCTTGTGTAAACTATACAAAGTCCGAGTATTAAACACTACTGTTATGGTTTATGTGACTTGTCCACCCTGTTTGTACAGGATGTAGTTAAAAAGCCGGTGGACAGGATCGCAGCCACTGATATAGCGATGCCGGGATCCCGACCGCTGGCAAATGCCAACGCCGCTATCCGGAATGAGATCAGGATAGCAGCGTCGGCATCAAGGCCGCCAGAATCCCAAACGTCCGTATGCTGGGTACGTATCACTGTCCTCGGGGATAGGGTGGTTAGGTTTAGGCACCCCTGGGGGGAGATTAGGGTTAGGCATCCCCTGGGGAGGGATAGGCTTAGGCTATGGGGAGGGGGGGTTAGGGTTAAGCACCCCCGGGGGGAAGAGGTTAAGGTCAGGCACCTCCCCGGGACGGTTAGGTTTAGGGTGCGAGAAGGGGGGGTAGAGTTAGGTACCACCGGGGCAGGTTAGGGTTAGGCACTAGGGGGGAAGGTTAGGTTTAGGCACCACTAAGGGAGGGTTAAGGTTAGGGAGGGAGAGGAGGAGGGTTATGGTACTTACCACCTCTGTCGGGATCTTCATGCATCGGGCACACTAAAACTAAACACCAATATTTATTATAATTATATTTTATTTTCAAAGCACCACAAATGGACTACAATGCTGTATATAGGATATGAACAGAGAAGATATTAAATTGTATTGAACAATGCATAGGCAACAATGAATGATACATAATTCCCCAATACAAAGTTTTACAATGACCAATCAATAGAACATATAATTGCAGATACAGCTATTGACAACACACAAAACATCAGTAACAAGTACAGTAGCACATTCATGAGGTAGGCCCAGGAGAATGTGAGATAGGGGTGCAGTGTTAGGATGAAAACACAAGAGAAGAGGGCCCTGCTCATGAAATCCAACATCCTAGAGGGAAGAGACAGACACAAATAGGGTGGTAAAAGTGGAGAGTAGAAATAATCAAATACAGTAGGTGTGATACCCAAATTAATTTATAGATGTTACAATACAGTAGATGGATAAGACTGAACCAATGTTACTTTGCATGAGGTAAGATACGTGGGATTGACTAGTTGCTCTGGCAGCAATCTTCAGCAGTACACTTACTTCATCTCCACACCGCAAACAGAGATGCAAGGACTCCCATCACCAGACACAGTATATGCACAACAGCAGGGTTTTAAAGGTTTTTCTGTTGCTTGACGAAAGTGGTAGAACTGTAGTTCTCATATCAAGTTATATTGAAAATCCAGGATAAGAGCAGCGTATCACAATAATACTTGCATGTGACACAATATTAAACCCAGCATTTAGCGATATGTGGATTTATTATTCAATCCTTGTTCCTAAGGAACGCTTTACACCAGTTACACTTTGTCAAGGTTCATTTCACAAATGGAATAATAATTTTTATTCAATAACAATACCTAATATAATAATCCTTCAGAAAACTGTACTTATTCAGATCCCAAACCTAGAACCCTGTAAAATTGTTATCCGATGGTGTAATGTTCCCTGATCTAATAGTCCTGGACACTGATGTAGATAATTTTTATTCACTCTGCTTCAGTGTAGGCATCCCTGCTATGTCTGATTATAGTGTAGCAAATGCAGGGCCTGATTCAGAGATGTACGTTCATCCAAAGATGAACGTACATTTTCGATTGTTAAGGGTTTGCGTTTCCACAGGACCTGTTCTGCGCATGTGCTCCCCCCCCAAGCTGCAGCATAATTGACATGTTGCGGAGTGGGGGCATACCTGGTAAACATTCCTGGAAAGGGGGTGTGTCACCCCTGTTTTCCAGGAGGGATGAGGCCAGGGTCTATGTCGAGGGACACAGATTCCTGGCCTCTTATGTGACTAGGACTCGGCCAGGCTGCGGGACCAAAGAAGCAATGATGGTTGCGATGGTGATCCAAGCCTGCGTCGTTGGTCGCAGTGCTGGGATCGCAAATGCAGCAAGGAAGTGTGACACCTCCTTCTGCATTTGCATGCGAGTTGAACGGATTTACACAGCCGCTGGAATGCGGCTCTGCAAATCTATATAGCTCTGTATCAGTCCCACTTTAAACAAGCAGTGTCTAGGCAATATGACTTGCTAGTAATTACATGTGATCTGGCATTATCTCACCAAATTTGATGACTGGAGGCTGGATGCAGCACTCTCTCCGAAACTGTCCCTGGATGACTTCCTCACAAGGACAATGCGCTGAACAGTTAAACTGTTGTGGACCCAGAAGTACCAAACTAACCAAATCTTGAATCATAGAGCACTTTAGGGTTCTTGAGCAACTGGTCTATGTGGCTGACAGCGACATAGAGAGAATCTTAATAGTATGCACCATGTGCTACCAAACGCACTGCGGCACTGCAAATCCCTATAGTCTCTTCTGGAATGCAACTTGTCTCCAATAGTTCTCTGCTCATAGATCTCATCACTGTAAACTCTAACCAGCCTCCACACAGCCTACTCAGTATTTCCCAGCTCCTAAGACAGCACAACGCCTGTTCAACACTTCCCTTCTGCTCTCACAATCACCTCCCTGTCGTTTCAAAACAGCTGCCTCCTCAATCACTCTGGAAGGGTCCACTCAACACTTCTCCCTGCTCAGAGACATCACAGCAGAAAGACAGCTTTCTATAGCTGCTTCTCTTAATCTGCTACACAGTGCAGGATCTTACTCTTCTCCCCACTCACTGGTGCCATGGCTCCATCTCTAGAGCTCCGCCTCCTCACATTTGCAGGCCATTTTAGCATTCTTTGGTTTTTACTGTGCAGGTGCCACACTGGCCAACCCTATAAATGTATCATTTTAATGCAATATATTTTCTCATATAAAAAATGGTTGGTCTTGTTGGGCTTCCAAATTTTCCTATACATTGTTTGCATTCAAATTCAGACAACAAAAATGTGTGGGGACTGTAGTCTCTTAAAGCTGCAGCTTTAGCATCTCAATGGTAGTAAAGGTTACAGTGGCACCTTACAGTGGTGTACCATGCGAGGTATCACCTTGAAGTCATGGAGACTGGTGGCTAGTCTAAAAGAAGGTGGAAGTGTGTTTTTACCTGGTGAACAAGGCAATATCCTTTGTACTACAGAAAAAGCATGGAGTTCATTAATTCAGGGACACCCACGTTAAAAAGTTGGTTTCCCCTCTTTCAAATGATGGGGCCCTCAAGTAGCTATTTTTGGTGCTCGCCTGTGATCACTAGATAATATTACCTGCACTATATGAAAACACGTTTCTAAATATGGAAAGGAGGGCAATATGTGCTCTATAAACCCCATAAGTTTAGTTGCACACATAGGGCATCCACATGTGAAAGTGGGGAGTCCCTTCTTCAAATGTCAGGCCTTTTCACAGCTATTGTCTGGAGATCACCTGTTATTTTCCACTGCTATGGAAAAATTTATTTTTCCATTATCTCCCCAAGGGGCAGATGTACTAAGCTCTGGAACGTGATACAGATTTGTGTTCATACCTCTAGCCTCCTTGCGCGTTAAACAACCCTTCTAGTCGTGCCATGCTGTGGCGTGACTCTGCAGCTCTGAGCATCTTTTCGTGTGACTTTTTCACCTTCAAATCATCTTATTCGCACAGTGATACAAATTGGACACACAAGCAGCTTCTGCTGATTAAAACGATATGCAGCATGCCTATATTCTGTGTGCAACTGTGGGTGAATCTGCATGTGAGACACTACATTACAATGTCACTGCTGCTGACACTGTAACATAGCATTTTACATGCAGATGCACCCGCAGTCATACACAGAATACAGGCATGCTGCATATCGTTTTAATCAGCAGAAGCTGAATATTCGCATCGCTGTTCCAATAAGATGCATTTGAAGGTGAAAAGTTGCACGAAAAGACTCTTGGCGCTTCCGAATCATACTGCTCTCACACGTTATGTGTAACATGATTTGTAGCGTACTGAGGATAGATGTATGTGGAAACATCTGTAAATTGGAAAGTTATAAACTCCCAACCAATCAGCTCCTAATTGTCATTTTTCAAATACAGCCTGTAACATGGCAGTTAGGAGCTGAGTGGCTGGTAGTTTATCATTTTCCAATTTATTACTTTCAGGAGCTTAGTACAATTTCCCCCCAATTCTGGCCCAAACTCCCATAAGGGAACCCTTGTCTGAAAGAGGGGAGACCCCTCTTTCAACGATGTGCCCCATTATGTATGGTGATTATCAGACAATTACTAAAACAGTGCACACAAAAAAACATCATATTTTCCACAAATTGGGGGTGATATCTAAAGCCAATATCTCCACCATCATGTGTCAATAAAAAAAAATAATGTAGTATATTTTTTGTATACAAAATGGCTGGCCTTATTGGGCTACAATATTATACCTACACATTGTAAGTGTTTAAATCCAAACAACAGAAACATATTGCCAATCATACAATATCCTGGACTATGGATCCTATTACCTAATATTCACGCCGTACTGACAACTATGTCTTCAAACATTTGAAACCAATAATTCCTGCTCCTTAAACATCTACGCTACTTTGCTACACTATAGCAATTAAGCTAATCACACTACAAACACCTGCATCAGCTGGTCACAATTTGTGCTCCACTCCCCGCCCAATCCCCATGGAAACCGTGCCGCCCATGCCCTTTTGTGACGTCATCACACAGGTATTTAAACTGCCCTATTCCAAGATGGCTGCAACTATTCCCTAAAGAAGGCCTGTCGGCCGAGATGCGTTATTAATCCACCCACCACCACTGCATCATCCAACCATACATCGCTAAGTCTCCTCACCATCGGGTGTCATTTTGTATACCATATACCTACAGCATCATCACTTACAGGCGCAGTCTAGTTCTTTGTAATGTTCAAAAAAAAAATCATTAGCTTTTAGTTCACTTTTTTGAATTTCAATAAAAAAACACTTTCTTGCCCATTTTGGTTCAATTTTATTTGATACATTTTGTTTTAAAGCAGCATCTCCTAGAAAACAGCAAAGTATAATTTGTGTGGGTACTGCATACAAGAATGTAACAAATTCAAACATGGATAAAATGGGTTCTGCACTGAAGGGAGAAAACCTTTGGCAGGGAAGTTGTTAAAAATACATTTTACAAAAAAAGAAAAGATTTCTCTAAAAGAGCATCAAAAAGTTAATGGCAAACATTATCTATGCAAGATTTAAAAATGTAAATTTCAAAATGTCATTAAACTGAGATCTAGGGTATATTTTCTAAAGTGCGGGTGTATAGAAGTGGAGGTGTTGCCCATAGCAACCAATCAGAGTCTAGCTATTATCTTCTAGAAGGTGCTAAATAAGTAGAATATGATTGGTTGTTATGGGCAACACCTCCACTTCTATAAACCCGCACTTTAGTAAATATACCCCCTATTGTCTACACCTACTGTATGTAGACACTAAACAATGTTCAAGAAAGTTTTCAAGAAAGGTAATGTGATAATATGCTATCCCCACCTATAATACAAAGTTATTTACCATGAACCTTTTAAATCTATGCACATTTGCACCGAAAACAAAATAGATTTAAAAACTAACAATTTATCAAAACACCTATTTGTGCCAATATTTAACACATAGGGAAAAGCAATTAATTCCCAAAGGACTATGACAAATTATGCTTTCTGCAAATATAGTTAACATACATGAACTAGCTAATAGACATACAAAAAAATGCATACAAATGTATAATAATGCACCATGGGTTGGATACCACCAAAACCGAGTTCGGAGTTGGCACCTGTGATCAGCCATGTGTGTCTAAATAAACCACAGACTGATTACTGAAGAAAATACAAAAGTTAAAAACAAAATAATAAGCTAACACTTACCTACACGCTGCAGCAGCCAGGGATCGGTGTCCGGCTCCTGTGACCCCAGTCAGCTGATGCTGTGAAACTCCCAGCCGGCATTTTTAGTTTACAGCACCGATCAGCTGACTGGGGTCACAGAAGGAGCCGGACACCCATCCCTAGCTGCAGCAGTGCGCAAGTAAGTGTTAGCTTAGCGGGTGAGTGGGAGGATCGCAGGGGATGGGGAAGCCGATGGCGCATGCACGGTCACACTCTCAGGGTATTTTTTGCAATATATAGCCTGAAAAGTGCGGAGACTTCTTTCTAGCAACCTTTGTAAATACATGAAATATTTGATACATCCTTGTAATGTATTCAAATATCTCATTGCAAATTTGGGTGAATTTATCACATCCCATCCGCATCTGAAATGTGTAAAGTGTTAGTTCTATAATCAGAACAGTTAAAAATATAATAATAAAAGCAATGCATTAGGAAACCCTTCCAAACCTTTTATTAAAACATACACTACATAAACATCACTATATAATTAACTTAGGGCCTGATTCAGCAAGGATCGTAGTTGCTAAAAAGCACGCAATCGGTTGATTGTTGCATTCTGTGAGTGATTGACAGGAAGTGCTGTTTGTGGATGGTAACGGGGGTGGTGGTTGGCCGAACGCAGACGTGCCAGTGAGTTCGCACGCCGTTTCAGGGGCGTACATAAATTATCCACTGTGACGCCATACGCAGTGTGAGGTCTCATAGCGTACGTGGCTGTTAGCTATTTCTGAATAAGGTCAGGGCTTGTGCAAGTGTGCGTGAGGTTGCGATGGTACTCGATTGTACTGATGGTTTAGCTATTCTGCTAAGTATTACGGATGTATGGTAAAGTGGGCGTCCTTTATAAGGTGCTAAGTTTGCATTGCGATCGCAGTGGCTTGACTTGCTATCGTAGTTGAACTGCGTGCGTACGCAGTATTGCAATCCGTAGTGAATCAGGCCCTTAATCACTGTACACATCCCAAATGGGATGAGGTCAATGTCCCGACTGCGGGGATTCCGATGTTCAGAATGCCAACGCTGGAATCCCGACACTAATCAGAATACCCGCGCCGGGATCCCATCCGCCGGGATCCTGAAGGAAAGTAGCAGGATTGGAGGAGAGTTAGAGGTTAGGTTTAGGTTGCGAGGGTGGGGGTGGGGGTGGGGAGGGGAGGTTAGGTTTAGGGTGCCGGGAGGGTTAGGGAGAGGGGGAGGGTTAGGATACAGACGGACAGGTGTCGGTATCCTAACTCTGTCGGTATGCTGGCATCGAGATTCTGACTACCGAGATCCCGAGCCTCTGTTTAACCGGTATTTTATGCCCAAACAATAATTTACTTCGACTAGATCCCCAAAATCACATCCTTTGGTCTCCAAATAGCTTGAGATTATTGAAACATATTAACAGGTTGGTAATAAAAAAAAATATGATTTAGGTTGTTTCTGTAATTAATTACTGAGAGTGATACTAATTAGTACTTCAAAAATGTCAGAGACAATATTGCCAAGCGACTGTAACTGTGAAATCTGTGTGGCTTACTGAATGAGTTTATTTATCAAGGTATCTGATTGCTAAAATCTTCAACTTGTAGGAATACTATTATGCTGCAGCAATGTAACCGGTTTATGTTATATTGGAAATGAAACAGAAAACCTCTGTTCTAGAGGCATGCAAAAAATGCCCTAAAATCCAGATAACAGAGAAAATAGTAGCTCAGTCATTATGGATGACTTTCTCGTAATGCGGCTGACATTTATAGGCCAGTTACTTTCACATTGCATTGTGACCGCTGTTGCTTAAGAGAATCTCCTATTAGGACTAATGTAGCAGTATGAGCAGTGTCAAAAACACTTTGCAAAGAGTAAAAATGATTATGGCCATTCTAATAGGAAACAAAGGAAATGAAAAGGTCCCAATAATCTACTTATTTCAATAATATTTGACATATATAGCCATAGTCTTAAAACTAATGTGTTTAATGTATTTTATGTTTATCCATTCTGCTCATCCTTATTGATTTGATTTCATTTATAGAGTGAATCAAAATGATAATTGGTGGTTTACTAGTGATTATTTGCACTATATTTCAGGATGTAAAAGACCAATTATCTGTACCTTCTTCCTCTGGCTCTAATAGTGCAAGTATGCATTGAAAGTTTCTAAAGTATATGTGGACAACTGGATAACGAATTGCACATAATTTGGTCTTACTTGTATAATGTGGAGTGATGGTCTTTCTTTTGATTTGCTTTTTATTTTAATCAGGTAGTTATGGATGAACTTATTATGTGTGTTTAGTATTTTAGAACACATTGAAATTGCTTCTGACAAATTTTTATTTTTATTTTAGGTATTCTAGTTGTATTGCTTTACGTAGGGGCCCTGTCGCGGGATTGGCCCAGGTGACCAGAAACGCTGTGTATTCCGGACTATAGATAGACAGTAATTAGATAGACATTGTCTAGATAGACACCAGATGTTAGACAGTCAATAGTTAGACAGGGACTATAATCTCTAAGATGGTTTTCTATGGGCAACGTTTCTTCTAAAACTCACTTCTAAATCTAAATTTACCCCATATAGGCCCGTATTCAATTAGAGACGAAAAGCCGTAACTCATGGCCTGATTCAGAGCTGCTCATAAGCGGCCGCTCGTTTGCTCCGAGCGATGTTCGCACAACTGCGCATGCGTATGGCTCGTAATGCGCATGCGCCAACCAGTCAGTGCGATCGGAAATCGAGCGCTCGCAAAATAGCGAGTGCCTGCTAATTTGAGTGACAGGATGAGGCGTTTGTGGGTGGTAACAGGGGAAGGTGCTTGAAAACGGGGAGTGGAGATCCGAACACAGGCGTGCCAAACGGTCAAAACGGGTGTTTTAAGGGTGTGCATAATTAACAAAGCAGCGTCATCGACCACGTCACTTGGTTGTTTCTTAGCCTGAACTGTTCGCATGATTGCGGTAGGATAAACCTACCACAAGCACTGCAAGCAGTTCAGATGCCTTTCGATGTACTCGATTAATCAAATAAATAGCGGAGATGACATAGGATGCGAGCGGCCAGCGGGCGTCTTTACAAAATAGCGAGCGCATGTTTCGTTCGCTCGCTCAGACATAGAGGCATCAACAGACTGCAAAGAGCGAGCGCTCTATTTAAATAGCTGGCCCCTTTTTCTGACCGAGCGAACGCAAATAGTGTGCGGCTCTGAATCAGGCCCTCAATGCAATGTAATAGGTGAAAAAGATTCACCTATGAATAGCAGGTGAAAAGAAGTGCAAAATCTATATTTTGGGGTGCAAACATGGGGAAATGACCCAGAACCCTTGGCACACTCACCCAAAGGCCAAATCTTGAAAAAAAAAACTAAGAACACCCCAAAAAAGTACTTTAATTTTTGGGGTAAAAATTGGGAGACAAGCATAAAAACTAGCAAAATATACTTCTTGGGGGTCTACAAGGATGGGTCAGGTGTTTTTGGGATTGCAGGTGCATGTCACAGGTGTGTTTTTGAAATTTTATAAAAGTTCCCTTTATAAACATTCAAATATGCTAGCACCCATTTTCAAGTACCCCAAATTTGACTGGAGTACTTATTTTCACCAAAAAATACTGCTTTATGCCATTCTTCACCACTTTTGCATAGACGCTAATAAAAAACAATTTAAACTACTTAAGTACCCCAAACACTTTTATTAGGGGTAATAGTACACATGTACATTGATTCCCTATGTTAGTGCATCTTTTTTTGGGGTACAGACTGATTTCCCCACTTCTAACAGTACTTTCCGCCTGTTCCGCATTCGCCGCTTTCCGTTTTTGCGTTGTTTGGAAATGAGCAGGGCAAAAAGCAGGGACGTGCACAAAGTTTTCGCCTCTGAAACAGGCAAAGGAGGCGAAAAGTCGGACAGGCGAAACCTATCCGACTTTTCGCCTCTAATTGAATACGGGCCATAGTCTATTAAAATGAAAATCACTAAAGACCCCCATTGTTGAAAGTGGCAAATATTACACAAATGGACAATACAGTGGAAAGACAAAACTTCAGTACAAAACAACAATGATACCAACAGTTCAAACAGTAAAACAGCACTACAGATAACAAAAAAAACAAAAACAACTACGTACATCAAACTACACAATGCAAAACTACACTATAACTATAACACCAATAACTGTCCGATCTCCATTGGCCGCAAGTCTTTAATATCAAACACTGAAAAACCTGAGGCAGCTGCTGAAGTGGGTTCCGAAATCCCCAGGCAAGAGCCCGACAAAGGCAACACAACTCTTCAAGACCCAGCTAAATTGGTATTTAATCAAAGGAGTACCAACAAAGTAAGAGATTCAGGAGCTCACAACATGTGGCCTCAAGCTTTGGTACACGGAACACTAGACAGACCCTGGTATCCACATATGTGAGCAAAGCAACCCAGAAATGATCAAAAGGCTACACTTCCAATATAGGGAAGGGGAGGGAAAGAAAAAACATAAGCCCTACCAACGCTTGGCCACATAGCAATGAAATCAGGAAACACTGAGCAACATAACTCCAGCTTGCAACATAACTCCAGCTTAAGTGCCTACTTTTAGGCAAAGCCACTGACCACATAGCAAGAAGCCCAAATAAATTGCACAAATGCAACCTAAAGCTGGGCTCCTTGAAATTTCTGTAGGCCTAGGAGTGCCACCAAGAACTACACCTTTGGATCGGGATGCAGTCAGGAAGCCGACGGTGAAAATGCCGACCTCCAGCTTCCAGATTTCCTGACTGTCAAATTCTGGCACGGTACTAATGATTGACATCGAAATCCCATCGCCTGTCATTATACCTACGCTGGGAACCCGACGCCCGGCACTCTGAACGAAGGTAAGCTGGGTGGCGGGCTCAAACAGCCGCTGGGGGGAGGATTAGGTTAGGGGCTCCCAGGGGGGACTTAGGGCTAGGCATCCCCCTGGGAGGGTTAGGCTAGGGGAAGGGGGGTTTAGGGTTAGGCACCCCCGGTTAGGGTTAGGCCCCCCTGGGAGACTTAGTTTTAGGCTGCGGGAACGGGGGGTTTAGGTTTAGGCACTTAAGGGGGGTTAGGGTTAGGCAATAGGGGGTAGGTTAGGGTTTGGCACACTTAACGGAGGGTTAGTGTTGGGGGGTTAGGGTTAGTTATACTTACCTAAATCCCCTGTCGGGATTTTCACTGCTGTCGGTCTGCTGGCGTTGGGATTTGATACTGATTCCCTTTGTATCACCTGGGGAACCCCAAGGAAGAGGCTAGGAGTGTTGTGGAGATGTGCAAAAACAATAATATCTAACACTGAAGAGGGAAATGCCAAACCATATAATAAAGCTAAATTAGAGCTAGTGAATGAGTAAGGACTGTGGGCTGGTATTTCCCTTGACATGACATGACTCCTACTCATCTCTTGTCAAACCCCAGAAAGACGAGGTCAGAAGAAAGCAGCATAGGTGTGGGTAGTACAAAGAGCTAACCCCATGTGGGAATGTCCAATTACATAATAAAGGCTCAGGGTGGGCTAGTAGAGATATGATACACAACTAGTAGACAGAACTACTGATCATGTCCCATTAATCCCCAGACAGATGAGCCCAGAAGAAAGTGGCATAGGTGAATGTAGATCTCTGACATTATCACAGTATACTTTCCATGAAGCCATCTTAGATCTGCCTCTGACCTGCAAAACACCTCCACTGTGTTTGCTATCTATCTATCTATCTATCTATCTATCTATCTATCTATCTATCCTAGCTTCAACACTTTTCCTGTGCTGCTCCCCTCCATATCAGACTCTCCCTCAACCTTGCATCTTTGACTTTCACTCCCAAAACCCATCTTTACACATGGTATTCTCCATAGATACTACCATCAGTGGTATAGCATGGATCCATTGCACCCAGAGAAAACACATACTATGTCACCCTCTCCCAACTAATGAGGTTCACCAAAGTGGTGTGACCTATTAGTGACTGCCATACAATTCATGTATCCCAGTGACTGATGTACAATACAGAAACCAACCTACTGACTACCTTGTAATACAGAAATCATTCAAGGGACTAATATACAATACAGCATACACTAATACAGAGAAGTAAGAGCATCTTGTCTCCCAACAAAGGTGTCCTTTAAAATGTGTAATGTGGCAGATAGGAATCCCAAATGGAAGACTGATCACTGGTACTTACAGTATATTGAATACCCATCTACAAAATATTATTTATACACAAAAAGGCAGTAAGGTCACCAATGTGCAGTAGACCACTAATTATTTATTTAGAAATAATAATAATAATAATAATAATAATAATAATAATAATAATAATAATCATCAAAAACTCAATCTTAATAAAAAATATATGGGGCAGGAAAATAGACCAACGCAATGTCTATAAATGCTACCTAGCCTACAGTCCATACCCTGTTATCGATCAGTGTGAATAATGTGCATCTGTTTTGCCTGAATGTGCAGCAGTGTTTGAATATTCTTTCATAACAGAGAATGCAAACTAGCAGGTATGAGGACCTGACACAATCTGCCATCATACTAGAAAAGGATAGGAGGATAGGAACATCCAGCTGTCTTTATGCAAATAAAACATAAGCGACCCATATACCAGAGACTTGCATTGGGATGTGACAACCTCATCAGGGTATGTAGTTTAAATCCCAGTTGTCGGGATGCCAGCGCTCAGAAAGTCGGCGCTGCAATCCCAACACCAGTCAGAATCCTGGCGCCAGCATCCCGACGGTAAGTAGTGGGGTTAGGAGGAGTGTGAGGTGTTAGGGTTAGGCGCTAAGGGGAGGGTAAAGGTGCCTACACACATGGCGATATTTTACCCGATCTGCACGATTCCGACGCATCGGAACGACAGATCGTGTAAAATATACCCAAATCGTGAGTCCCCACTCATGATCACGATGTGATGCGCGTCTCCGTAGGTCTGCCGTGCTGTAGGGCAGATCTGACAATCTCAGTCACGATGCACTGGATAGTTTAGGAGGCACAATAGATTATTTGTCACATTGGCAGCTTTTTCAGGCCAAATCGTGCCCACGACTGCCGGGGAGCTCCCGGGGAGAGTTCGGGGGAAATCGTACACATCGTGGGACTGTGAGCACATCGCTATGTGTGTAGGAACCTTTAGGCAGGGCCGTAGCTAGGGTAGTGAGGCCGGTGCCATCGCACAGGGCACCACAGGTCAGGGGGCGCTGTTTGGGCCTGTCAAATTTCTGTTTTTTATCATTCTTGCTTGTAGCTTCCTCTTAATTCATCCCCAGCATCTCCTGGCCTCTCCTATCTCTTTCCTGGCCCTTCCCCATGAGGCCATGGCCCTTTTTTGGGTGCATTATGTCCCTTTGAAAAATGAGGGAGGCACCAGTGCTCTTTCTGGCACAGGGGACCAAAAAGTGTAGTTACGGCTCTGCCTTTAGGCTTAGGCTGCGGGGGGGAGGGTAAGGTTTAGGCTGCAGGGGGGGGTGTTAGGGGTAGGGTTAGAATACTTACAGGTGTCAGTGTTCTATTCCTGTCGGGATGCTGGCATTGGCATCCCATACCCTACCCTTCCTCCTCGTCAGATGTACTCTTTTTCTCTGCATGGAGTTCCTCTGCTATTGACACCCCTATTACAGCAGTAACTGTCCCAGAGGGTCCAAAATTGACAGCAAGCCTTGCCAGTCATTCACCCCCCAGGGTTGTTAGTGGAGGGCACAGATGCTCATGTTCTAGTGTCTAGTATCTTCACACTATGGAGGTGCATAGGCTTCAAGTATCCATTATTAAGAGAGCTATTCATATCAGGGGCTGGATGGCCCTCAATGATCAAGTATCCAAGTTATGATGGATTCTAAATTACCAGAGCAATTCAGCATTGCCCTGGGGTGGGGACTGCTCCTCCAAAGAGCAGCTGTCCCCACCATCGGTAGACCAGGCACTGGTAAGTGATACTTAGCGGACATTGAGAATCCCATGTAAAACTGCAGCTTGCGCCTGTGCAGTGAGACTTTTCTCTGCGTTTCACATGCTCCAAAAAAAAACTGCGTGAACATCGGCTCTGAATCAGGTCCTACACATGGATACACATACACACTGGTATAGTTACTGCCATAGTTTAATTGCTTAGCTCTACATTGATCTACATAAATTTAATTTGCCATAGTGCTACCCAGTTTAGCCAGTGGCAGTGCTAGTGCTATAGTAGGCCCACATCTGACAATTGGTACCCTACCTATGCAATGATTCATTTGCACAGATTTGGTGAATATCATATGGGCCCTTTATCTGTCTTAAGCCGCATACACACTGGGTCTCATTCAGACCCACTCGCAAGCACCTATGCGCTTGCAAGCGGGTCGTTGTTAAGGCCCTGCACACGCACAGCGGCCGCACTGCGCATGCGCAAGCCCTGGAGCAAGAGAGAAATTCTCTTGCTCCGGGGCTCACTACAAAAGGGGAGGCTGTCGATTTTGTTTGCATCATTTTGTAGGCAGGGTGGCTGGCCAAACGGAGGTGTTCCCAACGGAACGCCTGTCGTTTGGGGGCGCCCCACTGACATCACGAGTGATGTCAGTGGTGAGCTTCCGGTTCTAATAGAGCCGAAAGCTCACTGGGGCTTGCGGTAGATGACACCCTACCACAAGGGTCTCGTCGCAAGCCCCGACGGCCGCGATGGTCTTGACCATTGCGACGATCAACCTGGCCGCTTGCTAAATCTGTGGTTGGTCACCCACAGCCTAGCGAGCGGCCTGGAGGCCTGCTCTGAACATAGAAGTGGCCGCCCTCATTCAGAGCGAGCGCTCGCATTTTGCAAGCGGCTCTGAATGAGGTCCACTGGGTGATAATTGTGAACGATATCGTTGAACGATATATTGTTCATATTGTTCACTGTGAATGCAGTAAACAATGGACGATGCGCGCTCCCTCGGGTCATTAACGATATCCCCATATATCCCCAGTGTGTATGCATTTACCGTTGACGGCACCCCCACCAGGCTCACCGTGCCGATGTCGCTCACTGGACACATCGTCCAGTGTGTATGTGCCCTTTGGGACAGGTTTGCTCACACTGCAGATTTTAATGTACTTTAATGTGCAGTATGCAAATCATTATTTTCTTATTTACATAGCATACACATAATGCACAGTGCTTTCCAAAGACTATTTAAGCATTCACATGAGCTCTTATACAATACTTGTATTCTCTGCAGGCAACGTCAACCATCACATCTTTATGCAAGAAATACAATCATTTAGAAAAGAATACTATCAAATGTTCTCATATTTATTGCTTTCTGTGTTATTACATGGTGACTCTTTGTCCAGATGTAAAATTGAGAATTAGTTGGCTCCTGGAAAGTAAAGCACCATAGTGACTCTCACTACATTAATGGCACAGAGGTCGTAAAAATGTATTTATGGAATATTAATATACATTCGATTGGAAAAAAAAATGCATCTGAAAATAGAGTATTATGTTTGCTTTCAATTACATGGTTCATATATTCCTCTCTGTCACTATGGATTTTCCATCTGGATGTGAGTAAACTGAGAAATCGCTCATTCGACTCAGGAAAATCATAACTTTCTTTATGGTTAGGACATTAAGGGTCGAGATATCCAGGTGTTTTATGAAATCTACACAATATGTAAAATGAGTCTATTTTCACTGTTTTTTATTAAATTGTTTCAAACTAAAGCTGTGATTATGTTACAAATTTATGCTGAGGGACAGACCCTATAACCGTATTGTCATAAAGTAGTAGCTGTAGAAGGTCTATCAGAATCTTGGCTGTAGAAACCTGGAAAAGGCCACACTTTGATCACAGGACAATTTGGCTGAAATTCCTGCATTTATTATAAAGCGCTGTGTAAAACATGAGGGAACAATCTTGTAGATTTTGACAACCACACTACTAATAGTCCAGATCAAAATTCCCCTGTTCCACATGATAAGGAAAAGCAAGGAAGGCAAATGTTTAAACATTACTGCCAACTAGTGCACAGTAATAACATGCAGGGCCACATTGACCATATACCTTACAATTACGTTTCCCGGTTGGCCGATGGATTCATGAGGCTACTCAATATATTTTCTTTTTGTTTCTCTTTGACAAATGTTTATATATTGTTTGACTGTCAGTAGGCGATCAGTATGCTGATTTTAGTATTTTATTGGGGACTTTAGTATGCTTACTGTATTGAATAACTGCCACTAAGGTGCTATCTAGTCAGAATTTATGTCACTAGTATGCACTACATAATGTATAACTGTCCTAGGGTGTTCTCTGCATTGTATGCCTGTCATTTGGATGCACTCTGTATTCTATAGAATGTTCTTTGTATTGTATGGCTGCCACTTAGAATGCTATCTGTATTGTATGGTGGTCACTAGAATGCTCTCTATATCATGTCACAAGAATGTTTTCTACATTGAATATGCCTCATTTGGAGCAATCTGTATTAAATAACTTTCACTAGTTTGCTCTCCTTATTGAATATCTACCACTAAGATACTCTTTATATTAAATATATTTCACAAAGATGCTCTCTGTAGTTGTATTGTATGGCCATCTGCATGGCCGGCGGTTCAAATCCCGACAGTGGAAGCCCGGCAGAGGTGAAGATCCCGTCTATGCAAAAGGTAAGTATAAACTAACCTAACCCCCCCCCTAACCCTCCCTGGGTACCTAATCCTAACCTCCCCCCAAGTGCCTAACCCTAACCCCCCCTCTAAGTGCCTAAACCTAACCCTCCTTCCCCTAGCCTAACCCTAACCCTCCTGGGGGGGTGCCTAACCCTAACCTCCCAGAAAGTGACATCCTAATATCCATCTTGCCACAATCCAAATCCACAGACTATTAAATTAGAATCCAGAATCAGGTGCCAGTTAGCTCATTATTTGCAGGTCTCATTCAGTTTCATACAATGATAATATACAAACCTCAGTTGACTCAGGGCCTGACTCGGAGATGTGCGCTATGCCGATGTTTTCGCAGTGGAGTGATAATCGTCAGTCTGCGCATGCATCCATGTCACACTGCACATGTGTAAAGGTACATTACCATTGTCACTCACTGCGACTATTTACTCGCAGTGTGATTGACAGTCAGCGAGTGTTGGTGGGAGGTAATAGGGAGAGGTGGCAAAGAACGCAGGCATGTCGCACCCATTTTGTGGGCGTAGCACATCCTGCGCCTGCGATCCGATACACAGGAATAATGACTCCAGTGCCTCAGTTCCAACGCCTATTTGTGGGACCATAGACTCATTCAGTAATGTGACAATCAAATGATCTGCGTCTGATTCTGCTTCTTTGTACGCAGATGCCACAACATTTTATGAAGACGCTTGTAAAAGTGGGTGTCTCAGTACATCTCCCGCCAGCTGCAACATTTGCATATTTGTGCATTGCAGCTGCATACACATACCCAGCAGCGGCAACACTAGCTTACATCTCTGAATCATGATCTCAGTTAATGAACATTAGCAGAACACATGAAAACAGAATGTTTTTATATTATTCCAGTGGCATCACTATGGGTAGTAACACCCAGTGTGGCACCTAGGTCACTATGCTCGGTGACACCATCACAGAGCAGCTCTGCTATTTTGGTGTCACCCCATCGGATGGTGTCATCTGGTGCAGCCTGCACCCCCCTAGGGCTATACAGCGGGTAAAATAAGTAACAGAAAATATATTTGTAATGGGGCTATTGTAATGAAATGTTCACCAAATGTCGGCAACAACCCATGTAATCCACACATGCAAAGAAATGAAACCATAGATGTCCATAAATTAAGTTATGTGTAATAATGTGAAATGACACAGGGAAAATGTATTGAACACATGAAGAAAGGGAGGTGCAAAAAGGCATGGAAAGTCAAGACACCAGCTGAAATCTATCAGTAATTAGAAAGCAATCCTGCCCCTTGTCAGCGCAAAATAATATAAATGGGTTCAGTCCCAACTAATGGCCTATAAAAAGGTGTCTCATTACCAAGCTGTCACACAAGAAACATCTCATGATGGGTAAAAGCAAAGAGCTCTCTCAAGACCTTCGCAACCTTGTTGTTGCAAAACATACTCATGGCATTGGTTACAGAAGGATTTCTAAACTTCTGAATGTTCCAGTAAGCACTGTTGGGGCCATGACCCGGAAGTGGAAAGAACATAATTTCACCATAAACCGCGAACCAGGTGCTCCTCGCAAGGTTTCTGACAGAGGAGTGAAAATAATTATCAGAAGAGTTGTCCAAGAACCAAGGATCACTTGTGGAGAGCTTCAGAAAGAACTGGCCCAGCCAATCACCTGACTTGAATCCAATTGAAAATCTATTGAAAGAACTAAAGATCAGAGTTCATGGAAGAAGCCCATGGAACCTTCAAGATTTGAAGACTGTCTGTGTGGAAGAATGGGCCAAAATCACACCTGAGCAATGTATGCGACTAGTTTCTTCATACAGGAGGTGTCTTGAAGCTGTCATTACCAACAAAGGCTTTTGCATGAAGTATTAAATAAATTTCAGTAAGCGTGTTCAATACATTTTCCCTGTGTCATTTCACATTATTACACATAACTTAATATTATGGACATCTATGGTTTGATTTCTTTGCATGTCTGGATTGCATGGGTTGTTGCTGACATTGGGTGAAAATGTCATTACAATAGTCCCATTACAAATATATTCACTGAGAAAAATGTTGATGTGTTCAATACTTATTTTACTCGCTGTACATTATGCCATACTGACATTGTCATATTCAACTGTTCTGACGTTTCAGCGCCAGAACAGTTGAATAGGCAGAACAGGGATGCAGAAAGAGTTAATACTATAGCCTACGGTTTATTTCCATTATTACGGGACATATCATAAAATGCCTGTGTTCAGCTTTTTGTGTTGCTAAAATGATTCTTTTTAATGTCATTTTAATTCCCTTTGGCTTAATGTAGTTGGCAGGAAGTCACCCTGCTGACAGCTATCAAAACATCACTCTTTAAGGAGCCTCTTCATAATAACCTGAAGGAGAAAATCTAAGTTATTAATACCTTTGTTATGCTAATGGCTGGCACTACGCATAAAAAGTGGAGCAGGGAAATCTATTAAACATTTATTTCTGAATAGAACTGATCTGATTTTAAAAATGTATTTTTGAAGATAAACTATATACTCACAGGAACTGTATGGTTTACCTTTATTGATCTAGAGATTAATGTCAAACATGCTCTACTTAACCTATAAATGATGGCACAAACCTACATTGTGTAACAGTGGGGTACTGTGGCCACAGCAGTTATAAACACAAACTGGATGTAGTTAATTTACCGGCGGCCGACATGCCGGCTATCGGAATCCCGACAGAGGAAGCCCGACCTAGAACTAAAGATAGGTGTCGAAATCCCAACGGCTATCTTTAGCCCCACGCTTGAAATACCGACAGCCGGCATCCTGAACAAAGGTAAGCGGGGCTTCTTAGGTCTAAGCTGCGGAGGGTGGGGGAGAGGGTTAGGTTTAGGCACCTCCGGGGGATTTATGGTTAGGCACCCCCCAGGGAGGGTTAGGGTTAGGCTACGGTGAGGGGGGTTTAGGGTTAGGAACCACCAGGCGGGGGTTAGGGTAAGGCAGGCCCTTCTGGGAGGGTTAAGTTTAGGGTGCAGGAAGGGGGGTGAGTGTTAGGCACCACCGGGGGGAGGTTAGGATTAGGCATCACTAAGGGATGGTTACGGGGGGAGAGAGGGAAGGTTAGGGTACTTACCACCCCTGTCGGGATCCTGAACCATCGGGTTTCCGGCGTTGGTATTCACACACATACAGTAAGCAAATGAAATCCGACAACAATATAGCGTTACTATAACAGTACAATGGGCCTGATTGATCGCAATTGCAACAACGTACGCCGATCGGCCGATGGTGCGTACTGTGCATGCGTATGCACCGTAGTGCGTGCGTGCAGGTTAGCATTGCGATCTCACTGTGATCACATACGCAAATCCAAAGCATAAATTAGCCACTGTGATTGCCTATGCAGCTTGTGTACTCACTGCGAGACTTGCAATTTCTGAGACAGGTCAGACTTGCTGTATATCTGCATGAGGGCCCGATGTTACTGGATGTTACCCAGGGGCGGATTGGGCCACCGGGACAGCGGGAGAGTGCCCGCTGGGCCGGTCCCACCTCCCCTCTGTAGGGCCGCTTTAAACTGACCGCCGGCCGGCTGCTCTGACGGCTGCTACCGCGATCTGAGCACACAGCTCTGATCGGGCAGCAGTCATGAATGAGCTTCTGCACATGCGCAGAAGCTCATTCAGTAGTACAATGTGTAATGGCCACGGGAGGGCTGCTGCAGCAGATCCTCCCATGGGCCATTGCGGCCCTCACCACAGCGCACAGCTCCGCGTCCAAGTCCAGCAGCAAGCACGCCCAATAACGCAGGAGCCGGGAATGAGGCAGAGCAGCCGATCGCAGGACTCAGGCAAGCAAGTGGCTGCGACTGGCTCAGGTAGTGGCACTGTAAGCCTTTATATAAACAGTATATAACTCAAAGACTGCACTCCAAGTAAATAACATTTCTTGTAAATAAGCATGCATGTATTGGCATCAATGTTTCAGAACCCCTGTGGCTATGTTTACTTTATTGCCTTGAAAAAAGAGCCACAGGGGCTCTGAAACGTTGGTGGTGCATGCCAATACATGTATGATTGTTTACAACAATCTTTATTTAAATCTGTCCATCTCACTATTGAGGCTACCCAGGGAGTTTTATATATATATATATATATATATATATATATATATATATATAAAATATATGATGAACATGTATATATATATATATACAAAAGTTTTATACACACACACACATATAGGGGGAGGGGAATGAGCGGCACCCCTGGTTACGCTACGTAAGTAGCGTAACCAGGAAATACTATTCGGCCCCTTGCGGGCTCGCTGCGCTCGCCACATGGATTTATTCCCCCTCCATGCCCACGTCATTCCCTACCATCCAACGTCATTCCCTACCATCCAAGTGGGCATGGAGAGGGAATAAATCAATGTTGGGGGTGGAGCGAGCCACCGTGCCCGCAGCGTGGCTAGCGAAGCGAGCCCGCAAGGGGCCTGAATGGTAGTTCCTCAATTTTACGCCACTTACATATCTTCACTGAATAGTGAAGATACGTAAGTAGAGTAACCAGGGGGCCGCAAAGATACAGAAGTACCAAATAAAATACCACATTGTCACAACATAGTGCTCCCAACGCCAGTTCTGGTGAAAGTTTCAACGGTGCGACCGATGGTGGCGTCTAAAGACACACAAAGCATGATTGCATTGTCTGTAGACACTAAGGGGTAAATTTACTAAAGTGAGAGTTTTGAGAAGTGAGTTTTAATAGTGATGTTGCCCATAGCAACCAATCAGATTCTACTTAACATTTAACTAGCACCTTCTAGAAGATAATAGCTAGAATCTGATTGGTTGCTATGGGCAATATCACTTCTAATACTCACTTCTCAAAACTCTCACTTTAGTAAATTTACCCCTAATAGTGGGCGTCTCAGTCTCTACACATTCGAACACATGGATGAACACCAGGGAAGGGCAGAGCAGCCGAATTAGCATAAACTCACAGACTGCAGCAAAAGACACAAGGAAGGCCGCAACTGCGTTCAACTCAGAATCAGGCCCTATGAGGAGGGATGCCGCCCCACACGATAGACCCTGCCCCTCATCAGACCACGCCCCAATTAGGGCTGCTCCATAAATTTCCCGGGCTGGTTTTCCATCCCAATCCGCCCCTGATGTTACCGATATATATGCAGGATTGTGAGGTCTTATGGATGTGAGAAAGCGGTAGTGGGCATCTCTATGCTGGCTGAGCAGTTACAGACATTAGCATATATTTGCGTTGCAGACCTACGTGCGTAATCACAGCTGCGATCGCAATAGTGATCCTTAATGAATCAGTCCCAAAGACTGGAACAACTGAGGTCCTTGAAGCATTATACAGTATATTTAAGTTTATGTGAGAAAATATTATTAAAGTATTAAAAGTCTAATACTAAAGTGTTTGAAGTACATAAATAGAAATGAATACAAAATGGATGTAAATAAACCGGTAAAAGAAACTAGAAAGAAATAATTGCAGAAAATATAGAGAAAGGTGATCTTTTAAATATGTCCGTATTCAGAAAGAAGGAGAAATAGTTTATTATGCTGCGTAGCGGTTGCAATTGCACACCATCAGATGATACTTGTATAGCAGAGGTGGTCTAGTAATGACCAGTGCTTAAAGTGGTCCTAGAGACGTGGTGGAACTCACCCCCCCATCCTCGGCGCTATCTTAATAAAGGGACAGTGCGTGTCGCAAAAAGGGGCGTGGTCTCAAAAGAAAGGGACGTGGTCACACAATAGTGCCCCAAATTCATATTACGCCACACAGTAGCACAGTCTTATTTACATTACACCGCACATAGTGCCCCTGATTCACATTACACCACATAGTAGTGTCCCTTATTTATGTTATGACACTCAGTAGTGCCCCTTTTACAAAATGCCAACATTTAGTGCCCCTCATACACAATGGGCCTGATTCAGACCCGTTCGCTAGATGCGATCACTCGCATCCAGCATATGCAAATTTGTCAAAGTGACGGCATGGGAAGCAATCGCTCGCCAAGGCATAAGCACACCCACTTTGGCTGTGCGAGCGATCGCTCTGTGTATGCAGACACCCATTAGCGTATGTAGAGACGCCCACTAGCGCACGTCATCTGCAGGAAGTGTGTTAAAACATTGGTACATCGAGCACCATCGGTAGTGATCGCATCGTTTGTGGTTGCCTTACCCTTCCGCAAGCAATGGGAGGACATTAGTGTAAAAAACAGGCATGTGACGTCTACTATGACGCTGCCTGTTAATTATGCACGTCTTAAAAATGGCATTGAAACACAGAGGCATGCATGCGTTCGCACCTCCACACCCCCGTTATTAGTGTCCTGCCCCTGTTACCACCCACAAACAGCCTCTCCTGTCACTCATTTCACTGGACTCTTTGCTGGGCGAGCGAGCGGGCTGCGATCGCACAGAGTAGTTCGCGCACACACAGAACAAAGCATGCGCATGCGCATTTGCAAACCATCGGTCCACTTGCGAGCTCACATTGCTAGCGAGCAGGTCTGAATCAGGCCCAATGTCCACAGTAGTAGTGCCCCTAATACACCTAATACCCACAGTAGTAGTGCCCCTTATACAATGCCCACAGCAGTAGTGCCCCTTACACATAATGCCCACAGGATTAGTGCCCATTATGCAATACCCACTGTAGTGGTGCCCCTTATGCAATGCCCGAAGTAGTGGTGCCCCTAAAGCAGTGCCCCCAGTAGTGGTGCACCCATTAGTAGTGCCCCTGTAGTAATGCCCCTTACAAAAAAAACCTAGTAACACACAATACTTACCTTAAGCCCCACTTCTGTGTCCGCTGCCATCCACCTGACTGCTCCTCGGAACTATGGGAGAGACGCCATGACGTCTCTCCCATAGTGCCCACTGCGGAAGCCGGAGCTCAGGAGTAAACTCCAGCCTCTGACTTCTGCTACAGGGAAGGAGCAGGGCGCCCACTGGTAACAATATCACAGCGGCGACCGGGAACTTCCTGCAGTGAAGGGCTGACTGGCAGGGTAAGGTGGGCTGGAGGAGGCGTTTCCAAATAGATCTGATGGAACGCAGCTCCTTCCTGTTCCAGGCCAATTTAGCCCTTGGTTACGACTAAACAACATTATGGGGGGATTTCAATTAGGCCAGAAAAGCCACAATGTCACGATAAGTTTTTTCTTCGCACCTAAATGCTTAGCATGCAATCCTATTCCCAGAGTTATCACACGTGCGAAAGCTCCATAGACAAAAAACGTCTAAAAGTTTTCACCATCTCAAAGCAGGTGAAAAATAAGCAAGATCCATATTTTTAGCAAAAAATGTAGGTTCTTGGTTCAGAACCCTTTGGACGCCCCCCCCTAATGACTAAGCAAAAATAATATTTTAAATAGCTTAATTCCCCCTAATAATGATATGTCGTTTTTGGGGTGAAAATGTAAAAAAAAGTTTTGGAAAATGAGTTTAAAGTACTAGGGGGCCTATTCATCATCGAAGGCCGTATGGCCTCCGATGATAAAGTTCTGAACTCGCTGCGAGGGATACTTTAGTATCCAACTCGCAGCAGGGGAAGCCAGACACTGGAGCAGTTCATCATTGCTCCGGTGAGGGGACAACTGCTCCGAAAAGCAGCTGTCCCCGTGGAAAGTATCGCAGCTACTTCTGTAAGTAACTTACCTGCTCCACGTTGACCCGAGGACACGCATGCGCAAAGCCGCCGGGAGGGAGTGAGGAGGTGGCTGAGGGATCTGCTCGGATCCCTCTTTGCATCCCTTGAACTCCTTCCCATAGGAAGGAGCGGGGATCCAAGAATAAGCGCCATCTGAAGATGGCACTTGTTCTCGGCAGAAAACTAGCGTTTCCGCATGGTTAGCAGGCAATTTATCGGTTGATGCATAGGCCCCTGGGTCAGGTATTTTGGGGTGCTGGACAGGTGTTTTTAGGATTGCAGGTGTATTTTAAAAATTTTTTATAACTGCACTTTATAGACAAAAATATACTAGTACCCATTTTAATGTACGTCCAATTTAACTACAGCAATTATTTTTTCCAAAAAATATTGCTTTTTTATCATTTTTCAACAATTATACAAATATGCATATAACAGCCATTTGACACAATTTAAGAACCTAAAATACTTTCATTAGGGCTATTAATACACTTCTATATTAATTTCCTATGTCAGATAGGTTTTTAATGGGGTACAGACTGATTTCCCCAAAATGTGCTGTACTTTTTGATGGTTTCGCCATGCGCAGTTTTTGCATGTGTGCGCTTTCGGCTTTCGCGTCTTTTGTAATAGGGTAGGGCGAAAAACTGGAGTGCACATTGCCAAAAGACACAAAAATATCGCTCCAAATCTAGCGAATAGTGCGAAAAATTCTCCGGCGTTAAGTTTTTGTTTTATAGCATCTAATTAAATCCGGCCCTAAAGGGGACATTTGCAAAAGTGTGATTTCACCATTTCATGTGACTTAGCACCTGAATCAGAGGTGCACGCTAAGTCGATGCTGCATGCAAGAGGACAATGTTTATGGGATCTAGTTGGGATCCTGGCGCTGGAATCCCAACAGGGGTGAGAATGCTGACACCAGCATCCTAGCGCCTGAGTTCCCGACAGGTACGTATGAGGGTTGTGGTGTTAGGTTTAGGGTTAGGCACTAAGGGGAGGGTTAAGGTTAGGTTGCTGGGAGCGAGGGTTAGGGGTTAGTGTTTGGGTACTTTTGGGCGTCGGGATTCTGACTGCCAGCAAACTTCCATTGTGTTGCTGATATGCGGCCGATGGTGCGACTTAATATGCAAAGTGGCGGGTTAGCGCCCCAGCCGGTGGGCATCTCTGTATAACTCCCATTGGCTGCGGCATTTGCATAAAGATGCAGTCGCTTCGGAAAAGGACACAGTCGCGCCCGTATTAGTGTGCACCTCTGAATCAGGCCCTTAATGTGCGTGTTGATAACCCGGCTATTTACTAAAGGCATAATCTTACATCAAATCGCTTTGATCAAAATTGCAAGGTCTCAAACCACATTTGCAGGTTTGGAGACCTCGCTGGTAAGGATACTGAATTTAAACCTTTATACGCTCCTGCCTATACCTTCTAAAACCTGCCTATACCTTCTAAAATTGACGCTATTTGCGTACGCAGACATACAGTAAAATAAAAGCCTTCAGACCTTGAAAATGTGTTTCCAAATCACAAGGTATATTATTCAACATAAAAAACAGTAGGTTACACGCTGTGATCTAAAGACAATTTAGCGCAAAGAAATTATACAGACCTGGGACCAGTTACCGGCATCCATAAGAAACCTCCATCAACAGCATCAGCATGAAGACTCCAGATTGGGGTCAGAACACACATATATATACCCTTTCAGGGATAAGCAATACAATAGAAAAGTTTGGCATGGTTTCATTGGTTCCCAGTGCGGGTGCATCTGTTACAGGATATTTAACAGGTTGATTCAAATGGACACAGGTCAACCTCTGACAGCCTATTGTCTCCTCTATCCCCCCTGCATGCAAATCTAAGTTGTTAATTTTACAAAGTACATTTTAGTGTTTTAACTCTCTACTGTTCATAAGTTGAGAATGCATGTTGCGATCTTCTCATCGATGATACCGGAAAGCTGTTGAGAAAGATTTGATCAGTACAACACCAAACACTGTTTGCTTATCATGTACTAAACCTTATATATCAAATAATCTTTTATTTCACAACATTAGCAATAAATGAATAAACCCTGGATATTATACTTTGAAGCTATGGAACCTTTTACATGAGTGTGCAGTGTGTAAGTATTATGGGTTTGGGAAAAGACGCTAGTTAACTTGTGGCAGATGCGTACGCATGAAGCTAATAAACAGCGTTCACATGCAGGATATCATGCATTCACTAATGTGCATTATGTTAACAGCGCAACTGTGCGTAATGTGCGGTGTTTATGCATGTGAGTCTATTTATGATGAATTTTATATATATATATATATATATATATATATACATATATATATACATGTATATATCATCCCTTAACTAACATTTTTAAACTGCAATGCAATGTGTTATGGGCAGTGAGCTTCACTTTCAAACAGGGTGGAGACCCCCCGCCGATTGCTGGTGCCATCCTGTCTGACAGTGGGTTTAAAAGTTTTCTTCTGCCTAATTAGGATACCTGTGTCAGTTCTTTTCAAGCAGATTTCTTACCATTGTTCATTCATTCAAATTCAAGTGTCTGGGCCATATTAGAATTGCCACAGCTACACCTGTCCACATGTGGGGTCTCTCCATTTACATACAAAAACACCCACAGTTCCTGGTGTATTGTCTTTTCTAATTACTTTTCTCAGGAAGCTGTTTTTCTAGTTGTTTTGGTATTTTTCTATGCAAGGTTGTCCCCAGAATGGGGTTGTCATGGCTTCTAAAAAGATCACCAAAAACATTGCCATCTGTACTTAGCTCGTGAGTTGTAACTTAAAATGGCGCTGGGAGATCAGTCACAAAATGGCGTCTTGCAGATTCCGATTGTAAACAGATTCTGCCTCAGCCAATCATCCGGCTTCGACAGTCCACCCTTTGATAGCAAACAACATGCTATCATACTCTGTTCTGAATCTGTTTAGTCATGCATGAGAATATACCGTTTAATGTTATATATGGTATGACACGGTTTGGTCATTTGAACCATTTAGACAATGCATCTCCAGGAGGGTAAAACAACCCTTATACGCCATCTGCGGATCCTCAAGGGACCATTGGCAGGATGTGGGAACTCATCTCACCTATAAAGGAAGTTTGCAAAAGGAGGAATTGGGACTATATTATCTAAGATGACTTAAAATAACATAAACGATATATTTATGCACAACCACACAAATTCAGGTTACATTGTCGTACAGTACACTCTAACTCAGGATTGTAATGCAGTTCCTCCTTTACCTCAGTATTCATATTGTCACTACTGACCACCATCATAATTTTGTTCTTGCGGTTTATCTTATTTTTACATTTTCCACACTTCAACACAGTAGGAACACACTTGACACATATGCCAATTACTATGATGACAACCAGTATAAGGATCAGGAGTTTACCTATGCTTGCGATCATTTCCAGGACCCATTCTCCTAGACCGGAGAACCATTTCACTGGGTTCAACCATGAAACCCATTCCTCTACCTTCTCCTCTACTTCAGCCACTGAAGCATTATGGTTCTTCCGAAATTCCCATTTTAGCTGCAGAATTTCTTCCATCTTCCAGTCTATCACTTCCTTGGGGTCACTGGTGTTATTAATAATATATGTGCAGCACTTTACTCCAAACTGGGTGGTCAATGTTACACAATACCCTCCCGTGACACCTGTTAAATAATTCAGCACTAGTCTGTGTTGCACCAGTTCTTTCTTGTATGCTTGCAATTCCCAACCTGTATACCTGAAGGTGTCATCATACATCTCAGTGATATTATCTATCAATTTAGCAAGATCTTCGATATATCTAAAATTTAGTGTACCCCGAGAGATCCTGGTGGGATCCAATGCGACTAAAACTTCGAAGCCAGTTGTCTCACTAATTAACTGATTGGCTTTATGCACATCACCAGGTATCATATTTCTTTGGTCTCTGTGTTCATACTGTGTGTAAAGATATGGTGATGGTGTGTTTTTATGAATATCAAGCATTTCACCATGTGTAAGGGTCATAATTTCTGGAAGTATTCTTCCCAAATAACATAATAATTACGGTACTAAGATTGGTCAGACACTCCCCTGATTTGGCATAGTACTCCTCCTCTCGACTCCACTTCATTGATATCACTATCAGCTCCCCTTTCCGTCCTCTGTCCTCTGTCACAGAAACTGGATATCCCCAAACAGATCATCACAACAGAAACTCTGGAAGAAAGAACTAGGATGACCACAGCAGATCACTCCATTGCTGGAAGCACTGATCTACACATTTCTTTAGCTCAGATATCTCACCACACCTTTTAACCCTCCTGGAACAGTCTCGCAGTCGACAGGTTCACATTATCCATCTCGACTCCACCCTGTATCTCCACTGGTTGGTTTGACCTTTCTACAGTTAGTGGAATGGACCCAGGTATCTTTCTCGGCCACCTTCAGCAACACCCGATACGGACCTTCCCACCGAACTACCGGACAACCTGAGCGTAAGAAATATTGGATCATAACAAATTCTCCAGATTTTACATCATGACAGTTTGCTTCTGGCATATCAGGTGACAACAATTTCAGTTTCTGCTGCTGCTGTTTTAACTGCTTACTCATTGATATAAGATACTTTACAGTTACCTCGTTGTTACCTTTCGAATCTTCCTGCGGACTTATAATCAAAAGAGGTTGTCTACCAAACTATATTTCAAAGGGAGATAGATAAAAAAAAAGAGACGGTCTGGGGTGATCTTGATATTATTAATACCCACCAACTTACACGTTTGTTTTTAAAGACATCACCTGTGAAATGAGTATCCCTATACTCTAGGGATACCGTATCTGCATACAACCTTCTGTACAATTAAACCCTGTTATTAATAGCTACTGCTCTAGGTAGTGTCCAGCCCCTGGGTTTGGATAGTTTCCCATGTACTTGACCTTGGCAATTTGTCCTTAGCAACCTTGTGTCCTGTGTGTGAGAGATGAAGCACAACAGTTTAGTATTATTTAAACATGGTATAAATGAAAGAGGGCATAACAATAAATTGTCCACATATTGTATCAGAGCACAGATCCATTGGCAGGTTGAAGAGATTATAAACAGTCGTATAAGGCCTGGGAGAAAATACTGGGGTTGTCTATGAACCCATGGGACATGCATGTCCATGTGTAGTGTACACCTCCCCCTATGTGAAAGCAAAAAGATACTGACAGTCCGGGTGTTAGGACACAGGGAAGAAACCAGAACAGAGATTGGGTATCAGTTACATCAATTACCATTACCTCCTAGCATTGGCTCCCACTCTCCAATAAAGCATTAACGGCCACAATTGAAGCTGGTGCCTGTTGGAGGTTTCCTGTATTCTGTGTATATCCCTTACGAGGGTATACAGGTACTGTCTGGTTTGGGAGTCCTACATTCTTCACTTTGCAGTACTTACTTAGGTGTCCCACTTGGTTGCAGTTAAAACATTTTTGTGAGTGGGGTGGATGAAAGGATTGTTGTGGGGGTTGAGCAGGAGGGAAAGGTGGTGGGTATGGGTAAGGATGTTGAGGGAAAGGATATTGTGGAAGATATGGGGTTTGTGGGTAGTATGGGACCTGTGGCTGTGTTGGATAAGTGGGGTAGGGCTGTGTTTGTGGTGATGTGGGATTAGTAAGGACATGTAACTGTTTAGGTGTAGGTGCAGGTGTAGATGTGGGTGCAGATGTGTCTGCTGGCTGTGATGTTACTGTCATTCCTTCTAGAGCTTGAATACTGACAGCCATTAGTTTCTCGCTCTGGGTCTCTCTCTTTTTAGAGATGTTTTTGTCATGTTCAATTGCAGATTCTATGAGGGTGTCTATTTTGACTCCCCTCCTGCCAGGCTGTGAGGTCTGAACCCGGGTCTTTAGGTTCTCTTTAAGACCATCCATGAGTACAGTGACAATCATTCCCCTGTGGTGAGTGCTATCTTTAATATCTTCTAACCCAGTGTACTGGGTGATAGCCTGCAGAGCCCGGTCACAATAATCTTCTGCAGATTCACTCTCTTTTTGTTCTATGGTGAAGATTTTGTTCCAGTTAACCACTACTGGAAAATATATTATTATTATTATTATTATTATTATTATCCTTTATTTATATGGCGCCACAAGTGTTCCGCAGCGCCTTACATAGTACATAGAACTAATAAGTGAACAAGAAACAAGTAACTTACAGTACATTACAGTGCAGGACAAGGACACAACTTATATACATTGCTGAAATAGTGATTAAAGCACTCACAATAAGCTGCCGGGAGTTGGCGGTCCCGTGATAGGTGCCCTAATGGGGAGTAGAGAGTAGAAGAAAATGTAAAGAGAAGCACATGAGGGAAGAGGTCCCTGCTCATGAGAGCTTACATTCTAAGGGGAGGGGCAGACAGACAGGCGTGACACAGAAGGGGAAGATAGGAAGGAAAGAGCATGAGGTGGGTTAGGAGGAGTGCTGGAAGGCCTTGATGAAGTAGTGGGTCTTGAGAGCCCGTTTGAAGATTTGTAGAGAGGTGGAGAGTCTGATAGGGAGAGGGATAGCATTCCAAAGGTAGGGAGCAGCACGGGCAAAATCTCGGATGCGGGAGTGGGAGGAAGTAATCAGTTGGCAAGAGAGGCGGCATGCATTAGTTGAGCGAAGTGGGCGGGTGGGAGTGTGAAGGGAGAGAAGGTCAGAAATGTATGCGGGAGAGGATTTGGTGAGGGCTTTGTAGGTGAATGTAAGAACCTTGAATTGGCATCTGAAGGGGAAGGGGAGCCAGTGTAGGGCTTGAAGGAGAGGGGAAGCAGATATAGAACGTCTGGAGAGGAAGATGAGCCGAGCAGCAGCATTGAGAACAGATTGTAGTGGAGAGAGGTGAGAGACTGGGAGGCCAGCTAGGAGAAGGTTACAGTAGTCCAATCTGGATATGACCAGTGAGTGGATGAGGGTTTTAGTGGCATCCTGGGTGAGGAAGGGTCTAATCCTGGAGATATTTTTTAGGTGAAAACGGCAGGACTGCGAGATGTGCTGAATGTGCGGTTTAAAGGAGAGGGAGGAGTCTAGGATAACTCCAAGACAGCGCACTTTGGGGCTAGAGGAGATAGTTGTGCCATCAATAGATAACGAAATTGTGGAAAGTGATGTAGTGGAAGAGGGTGGGAAGATGATCAGCTCAGTCTTAGACATGTTAAGTTTAAGAAAGCGCTGGGACATCCACGAAGAGACAGCAGAGAGACAGTTGGAGATACGGGTAAGGAGCTCAGGGGTGAGCTCAGGGGTGGAAAGGTAAATTTGAGTATCATCTGCATAGAGATGATATTGGAGGTCAAAGGAGTTAATGAGTTCTCCTAAAGAGGATGTATATAGGGAGAAAAGGAGAGGTCCAAGAACAGAACCTTGGGGAACTCCTACCTTTAGTGGAAGTGGAGGGGAAGAGGAGTCATGAGAGGACACAGCGAAGGAACGATCAGAGAGGTAGGAGGAAAGCCAGGAGAGGGCAGTTTCACGTAAACCGAGAGAGTAAAGGATTTGCAGGAGGAGAGGGTGGTCTACAGTGTCAAATGCAGCAGAGAGGTCAAGGAGAATGAGCAGAGAGTAGTGGCCCTTGGATTTGGCAGCAAGGAGGTCATTGCTGACTTTCGTGAGGGCAGTTTCCGTGGAGTGGAGAGATCGGAAGCCAGATTGAAATGAGTCAAGGAGGGAGTGGGAGGAAAGAAAGGTGGTAAGGCGGTTGTAGACAATACGCTCAAGGAGTTTGGAAGCAAAAGGGAGAAGAGAGATGGGTCGATAGTTTGAAAGTATGTTAGGATCAAGGGTAGGTTTTTTAAGAATGGGGGAGACAAGAGCATGTTTGAATGCAGAAGGGACAGAGCCAGATGATAGGGAAAGATTAAGGAGGTGAGCCAGATGGGAACAGGCAGAAGGAGACAAGTGGGAGAGGAGACGGGAAGGGATAGGGTCAAGAGGGGAGGTGGAAGGAGGGGAGGACCGTATGAGGGCCAAGACTTCCTCTCCAGAAGCAGGGGAGAAGGATGTCAGAGTTGGTGAGACAGAAGGGGAGGGGTGGTAAGGGCAAGGAGGGAGAGGAGTGCTAAGGGTCTGATGGGATATGATGTCCTCACGTATGGAGTCAATTTTAGATGTGAAGTAGGTGGCAAAGTCGAGGGCAGAGAGCGAGGAGGGAAGGCGAGGAGGGGAAGGGCAGAGTAGGGAGTTGAAAGTGGCAAAGAGACGCCGGGGGTTTGAGGACTGGGAGGAGATGAGGTTCTTGAAATATGTTTGTTTGGAGAGAGACAGGGAAGCACTGTAGGAGGAGAGAATAAATTTGAAATGGAGGAAGTCAGCCTTAGAGCGTGACTTTCTCCACTGACGCTCCGCAATTCTTGAACACTTTTGTAGGTATCTGGTGCATTTGGAATGCCAGGGTTGTGGTGTGGATCTGCGAGGGTGAGTGGTTATTGCTGGAGCAACAGAATCAAGAGCAGAAGCAAGGGAGGAATTGTACAGGGAAGTAGCTTGTTCAGGACAGGAGAGAGAAATGATAGGGGAGAGAAGAGAGTCCAGCAGGGAGGAAAAAGCAACAGTGTCAATAGCCTCAATATTACGCTTAGTAATGGTAGCCTTAGGAGTTAGAGGAGGGCAAGGAGAGAGGGATAGGTTAAAAGAGAGAAGGTGATGGTCAGAGAGGGGGAATGGGCAATTGGAGTAATCAGAAATATCACAACGGTGCGTAAAGACCAGGTCAAGTGAGTGCCCACTCACATGGGAGGGTGAGGAGGTCCATTGGGCGAGACCAAATGAAGAGGTGAGGGTAAGGAGTTTAGCTGCAGAGGATTCTGTGGGAATGTCAATAGGAATATTAAAATCACCTAGGATAATGGAGGGAAGATCTGAGGAGAGAAAGTGAGGGAGCCAGGAAGCAAAGTTGTCAAGGAATTTGGAGGGAGAGCCAGGGGGACGGTAAATGACAGCTACTCTGAGGTTTACTGGTTGGAAGAGTCGTATAGCATGAACCTCAAATGTGGGGAATGTAAGGGATGGTTCAGAGGGTATTAGCTGGTATGAGTAACTGGTGGATAGAAGGACCCCAACTCCACCACCATGGCGACCCCCAGGCCGGGGTGTGTGGGAGAAGGCAAAGCCCCCAGAGGATAGAGCAGCAGGAGAAGTGGTGTCAGAGGGTGAGATCCAAGTTTCAGTGATGGCTAGGAGATTCAGAGAGTTGGAGATAAAAAGGTCATGGGTGGGGACCAGTTTATTACAGACTGACCTGGCATTCCAGAGGGCACAGGATAGAGAGATAGCATTTGTGGGGGAGATGTGAATGAGATTGTCCGGGTTGCTGTAACGTGGAGGTGAGATTAATTTGGGGGACCGATATGAATAGAGTTTAGTGATGGTGCGGGCACCTGAGCTGGAAAGGGAACCAATAGGAGGTGGGCAGGGAGGGAGATGTGGATGGCAGTGGGGTGAAGTGACAGGGAGAGGAGTGTAGGAGGAGGGTTTGGTGGTGGGGTAGTAGGACAGAGGGGGGGTAGAACAGGAAGAAAGTGGAGTAATGGGTGAGGAGTGAAGAGTAGGCAGACAGAGGAGGGGGGAGAAGGGGAGGAGGAGGTGGAAGAGATAAGGGGGAAAGGATAAAGGTGGAAGCAGGGGGCAGAACAGAGGATTAGGTAGAGACAGAGGGAAGGAGGGAGTTGACGAAAACCTTTGTCATGGTGTTTATAAGTAAACAAGAGGAAAGAAATTTGGAAATGTAAATGAGATATGAGTGCAAGAGATTTGTAGGAATGCAAGTAAGAAATCAGTGACGTATCAAAGAACAGTGTATCAATATGTATGCAGATTAACAAGATTGTTATAGGGAGAAATAAAAGTGGGGTTCTAATGTGTGCAGAATGTGAAAAATAACGCAGATTGTAAGCAGACAGAGGATGTGAGGCTAGGCAAGAGAGCTGAGATAAAGGACAGTGTTTCAAAGTTGATAGATGTAAACTGACATGGGGAAAAGTACGATAAGTATTGAATTGTATGCTAGAATCAGAAGGCCAGCATTATTAATAGCATTAGAAGTGTTCTTGCCGTGATTGTACAGGGAGTCCAGTTGTAGTCTGAGTCTTTAGATTGTTGGGGTTTGTTGCGTGATGGACCTTTTTCTCCTTCTGTTTTTCCTCGGTTTAACGCAGGTCTAACGCTAGTTATGCACTTAAAAAACTGCACTTAGAAAAAAAGCTGCACCCAGCCAAACTACTGACACTTATACAGGGAAGCAGGCAAGTGTGGACACTAATTAATGAAAACCCCCAATTGGCCAGCCAGAGAAAGCTAGCAATAAAAATGGCTTAAGTCAACAATGACCACATACCATACATCTAAGGCTACAAATAAATCAAGCATTCACTTTAGTCAATAAACTGAGAGAATCCTTAAAACAATGTAACTATTACAAATCATAAGGCATTAGAAACAAAAGCATAAGGATTCAGTAAAGAATAAGCTAGTTACCTATGATTATAATTAATAAAGGAGGCACAGGAGGTGAAACACTTTGCAGTCACAGTCAACTTCAGTTACCTATGATTATAATTAATAAAGGAGGCACAGGAGGTGAAACACTTTGCAGTCACAGTCAACTTCAGTTACCTATGATTATAATTAATAAAGGAGGCACAGGAGGTGAAACACTTTGCAGTCACAGTCAACTTCAGTTACCTATGATTATAATTAATAAAGGAGGCACAGGAGGTGAAACACTTTGCAGTCACAGTCAACTTCAGTTACCTATGATTATAATTAATAAAGGAGGCACAGGAGGTGAAACACTTTGCAGTCACAGTCAACTTCAGTTACCTATGATTATAATTAATAAAGGAGGCACAGGAGGTGAAACACTTTGCAGTCACAGTCAACTTCAGTTACCTATGATTATAATTAATAAAGGAGGCACAGGAGGTGAAACACTTTGCAGTCACAGTCAACTTCAGTTACCTATGGTTATAATTAATAAAGGAGGCACAGGAGGTGAAACACTTTGCAGTCACAGTCAACTTCAGTTACCTATGGTTATAATTAATAAAGGAGGCACAGGAGGTGAAACACTTTGCAGTCACAGTCAACTTCAGTTACCTATGATTATAATTAATAAAGGAGGCACAGGAGGTGAAACACTTTGCAGTCACAGTCAACTTCAGTTACCTATGATTATAATTAATAAAGGAGGCACAGGAGGTGAAACACTTTGCAGTCACAGTCAACTTCAGTTACCTATGGTTATAATTAATAAAGGAGGCACAGGAGGTGAAACACTTTGCAGTCACAGTCAACTTCAGTTACCTATGATTATAATTAATAAAGGAGGCACAGGAGGTGAAACACTTTGCAGTCACAGTCAACTTCAGTTACCTATGGTTATAATTAATAAAGGAGGCACAGGAGGTGAAACACTTTGCAGTCACAGTCAACTTCAGTTACCTATGGTTATAATTAATAAAGGAGGCACAGGAGGTGAAACACTTTGCAGTCACAGTCAACTTCAGTTACCTATGATTATAATTAATAAAGGAGGCACAGGAGGTGAAACACTTTGCAGTCACAGTCAACTTCAGTTACCTATGATTATAATTAATAAAGGAGGCACAGGAGGTGAAACACTTTGCAGTCACAGTCAACTTCAGTTACCTATGATTATAATTAATAAAGGAGGCACAGGAGGTGAAACACTTTGCAGTCACAGTCAACTTCAGTTACCTATGATTATAATTAATAAAGGAGGCACAGGAGGTGAAACACTTTGCAGTCACAGTCAACTTCAGTTACCTATGATTATAATTAATAAAGGAGGCACAGGAGGTGAAACACTTTGCAGTCACAGTCAACTTCAGTTACCTATGATTATAATTAATAAAGGAGGCACAGGAGGTGAAACACTTTGCAGTCACAGTCAACTTCAGTTACCTATGATTATAATTAATAAAGGAGGCACAGGAGGTGAAACACTTTGCAGTCACAGTCAACTTCAGTTACCTATGATTATAATTAATAAAGGAGGCACAGGAGGTGAAACACTTTGCAGTCACAGTCAACTTCAGTTACCTATGATTATAATTAATAAAGGAGGCACAGGAGGTGAAACACTTTGCAGTCACAGTCAACTTCAGTTACCTATGATTATAATTAATAAAGGAGGCACAGGAGGTGAAACACTTTGCAGTCACAGTCAACTTCAGTTACCTATGATTATAATTAATAAAGGAGGCACAGGAGGTGAAACACTTTGCAGTCACAGTCAACTTCAGTTACCTATGATTATAATTAATAAAGGAGGCACAGGAGGTGAAACACTTTGCAGTCACAGTCAACTTCAGTTACCTATGATTATAATTAATAAAGGAGGCACAGGAGGTGAAACACTTTGCAGTCACAGTCAACTTCAGTTACCTATGATTATAATTAATAAAGGAGGCACAGGAGGTGAAACACTTTGCAGTCACAGTCAACTTCAGTTACCTATGATTATAATTAATAAAGGAGGCACAGGAGGTGAAACACTTTGCAGTCACAGTCAACTTCAGTTACCTATGATTATAATTAATAAAGGAGGCACAGGAGGTGAAACACTTTGCAGTCACAGTCAACTTCAGTTACCTATGATTATAATTAATAAAGGAGGCACAGGAGGTGAAACACTTTGCAGTCACAGTCAACTTCAGTTACCTATGATTATAATTAATAAAGGAGGCACAGGAGGTGAAACACTTTGCAGTCACAGTCAACTTCAGTTACCTATGATTATAATTAATAAAGGAGGCACAGGAGGTGAAACACTTTGCAGTCACAGTCAACTTCAGTTACCTATGATTATAATTAATAAAGGAGGCACAGGAGGTGAAACACTTTGCAGTCACAGTCAACTTCAGTTACCTATGATTATAATTAATAAAGGAGGCACAGGAGGTGAAACACTTTGCAGTCACAGTCAACTTCAGTTACCTATGATTATAATTAATAAAGGAGGCACAGGAGGTGAAACACTTTGCAGTCACAGTCAACTTCAGTTACCTATGATTATAATTAATAAAGGAGGCACAGGAGGTGAAACACTTTGCAGTCACAGTCAACTTCAGTTACCTGTAGATTGGGAGAGAGGCTGTGTCAATTCATTCAGGATCAGCAGAAGAATTATCTAATAAAAATAACCCATTTGAGTTATAATACGGGAAATGTTACCTTGGTTTACTTCGACTGTTAAGGGAACGTCACTATCCAATACAAAATCCGTGATAAATTTTGTCACGTCGATATTACGTAGTAGACAGGCCTTTAACACCACTCGCCAATCTTTATTGGTTGGCTCGTGAGAACTACCCAAATTTTTCAAAAATCTTTGACATTTGGCGAATTCCTTTTTGGGATCGGGGAAATCATTCATTATGGAATTTAGCTCTGCTCTTGTCCAAGGACAATACATTACTACTTCCCTTGTGGGCACTACTCCATTCGCATCTGCATTCCCATTCGGAACAGTTATTGTCCGGATGGGATGCAGACCGGCCGCATTTCTACTTTTAACCTTATTACCTGGCTGGAGGTTTGAAATGGCAGACATGACAATAGGCTCATCATCCTAAACATTTTCCTTATGGTTACTTAAGTGAGGGTACAAATTACTTGTTAAATTTTTATGGGTTTTTTCAATAACTGTACCTGCACCCCCATCCACATAAGGTGGCGGTGGTGCGCGTGAACCACTGGCAATACTTTCCACAACACTACCTTGCTGCACATGTGCGCTATTTCACAGCTCGCACACATTGCAATTTAGCGCTGCAGGTGTACTTTCTGGTAATGCGTTCGCAACGCTAGTTTGCGTCGCTTGCACATTTTTAAACCATGCATCCCCTTCATGCTGCCACAATTTAAACATTCGTTATGTTTTACCTTTTTCACTCGAGAACGCATCAGGCTGATGTGATCTTGGACATTATTCAATACATCTTTATCAAAAGTACCAATTCTGGGAAACGGCCTAACACTCTTCATCGTTATCTTAAACCAAACGTCACAATACCTTATTGCATAAGCACCGTACTTAGTATGCATAATACGACGGGACGATCCAAGCGGTGCTTCCATTAGCAGCACATCATTGTCTAACATCTCTATTGTTTGCGTGGCTCCCATCTTGGGACAACTCCTACGTTTTTCAATAAAGATTTAAACTGGTGAAAGACAGTCAAGATACTTTCACTTACCTGTGGATGCATTGGAAAAAGGGTGTATCCACGAACCCTATGAAAGACCTCTAGATGCCTCCTCTCACCTATGGAAGAAAGGCCGCTTCCACGCAGCAATCCCTTTTTGAGTACTTTCCAACTGCAAGGGGGCAGTTGATTTCGCCACTCTCTCACCAGTTCAAAGTCATAGTTTATCCCAAAATTATGCGGTTCAATTATAGTGCTCAAATAAGCCTAACAGATCACACACACTGATTACTGAATACTATAATCACACTTGGAGCCGAACCCTAACAAAAATAACAACCCATACACCCGCCTTCTGTAAAGTAAACAGTAAGCTGCTACCGAGTTACTAGGCCAACTCCTGCACCTAGCACTTAAGGGTCCTAAGATACCCTTAAGATTTAGGTCCCGTGTTACACCCTAAACAAATACTCAGTTACACACTTTTTTCCTGTGCAGAAAAATACACGTTAACCCAGTTATTGGCAACAGTTGATAAAGTAAACTCAACGGCTTTGTTTAAACATGTGGCAGCACAACCGGAAATACGTATACACTACTGTGCGACCAGTCACATACACAATAATGCGACTACTACACAACCGTATGACTTACCTTTAGCTGCGTACCCAAAAGTGCGTCTCTGCAGCGTGCACAAAAATGCGACTCAGCCGCGTATGCAATACTGCGGCACTTTTTTTAGCGTGAAATTCTATCAACAAAGGAAAACAAACTTTTTCCTTTCTTGTCCCTGGATTCTAGTCAGCGTCCCTTGACTCACACGATAACGGGTAGTGATCTCTCAGCATAGAGTGGTTGCAGTAAACTGCGTGTGGCCACACTCCACCCTTTGGTGAGAAATTGATAACTGTATGTTTATCGTGTGAATAGGTAAGTGACCTCACTCTACGAGCCCTCATCTAAGGATACTGAATTTAGGGTCTGATTCAGAGCCGCTCGTAAGCGGCCGCTCATTCGCTCCGAGCGATGTTCGCACATCTGTGCATGCGTATGGGTCGTAATGCGCATGCGCCAACCAGTCAGTGCGGTTGGAAATCGAGCGCTCGCAAAATAGCGAGTGCCTGCTAATTTGAGTGACAGGATGAGGCGTTTGTGGGTGGTAACAGGGGAAGGTGCTTGAAAACGGGGAGTGGAGATCCGAACGCAGGCGTGCCAAATGGTCAAAACGGGCATTTTAAGGGTGTGCATAATTAACAAAGCAGCGTCATCGACCACGTCACTTGGTTGTTTCTTAGCCTGAACTGTTCGCAGTGATTGCGGTAGGAAAATCCAACCACAAGCACTGCGAGCAGTTCAGATGCCTTTCGATGTACTCGATTAATCAAATAAATAGCGGATATGACGTATGATGCGAACGGCCAGGGGGCGTCTTTACAAAATAGCGAGTGCATATTTAGTTCGCTCGCTCAGACATAGAGGCGTCAACAGACCGCAAACAGCGAGCTCTATTTAAATATCCGGCCCCTTTTTCTGAACGAGCGAGCGCAAATAGCGTCCGGCTCTGAATCAGGCCCTTAAACCTCTACACGCTCCTGCCTATACCTTCTAAAACCTGCCTATACCTTCTAAAATTGACGCGTACGCAGTCATACAGTAAAAAAAAAGCCTTCAGACCTTGAAAATGTGTTTCCAAAGCACAAGGTATATTATTCAACATAAAAAACAGTAGGTTACACGCTGTGACCTAAAGACAATTTAGTGCAAAGAAATTATACAGACCCAAGGTACAGTTATACATACGCACGCGCACTGGGACCAGTTACCGGCATCCATAAGAAACCTCCATCAACAGCATCAGCATGAAGACTCCAGATTGGGGTCAGAACACACATATATATATACCCTTTCAGGGATAAGCAATACAATAGAAAATTTTGGCATGGTTTCATTGGTTCCCAGTACGGGTGCATCTGTTACAGGATATTTAACAGGTTGATTCAAATGGACACAGGTAAGCCACCGACAGCCTATTGTCTCCTCTATCCCCCTGCATGCAAATCTAAGCTGTTAATTTTACAAAGTACATTTTAGTGTTTTAATTCTCTACTGTTCATAAGTTGAGAATGCAGGTTGAGATCTTCTCATCGATAATACCAGAAAGCTGTTGAGAAAGATTCGATCAGTGCAACACCAAACACTGTTTGCTTATCATGTACTAAACCTTAGATATCAAATAATCTTTTATTTCACAACATTAGCAATAAATGAATAAACCCTGAATATTACACTTTGAAGCTATGGAACCTTTTACGTGAGTGTGCAGTGTGTAAGTATTATGGGTTTGGGAAAAGACGCTAGTTAACTTGTGGCAGATGCGTACACATAAAGCTAATAAACAGCGTTCACATGCAGGATATCATGCATTCGCTAATGTGCGTTATGTTAACAGCGCAACTGTGCGTAATGTGCGGTGTTTATGCATGTGAGTCTATTTATGATGAATTTAATATATATATATATATATACATATAGATATTTATATATATACACATATATATATATCATCCCTTAACTAACATTTTTAAACTGCAATGCAATGTGTTATGGGCAGTGAACTTCTCTCTCAAACAGGGTGGAGACCCCCCGCCGATTGCTGGTGCCATCCTTTCTGCCAGTGAGTTTAAAAGTTTTCTTCTGCCTAATTAGGATACCTGTGTCAGTTCTTTTCAAGCAGATTTCTTACCATTGTTCATTCAGTCAAATTCAAGTGTCTGGGCCATATTACGATTGCCACAGCTACACCTGTCCACATGTGGGGGTCTCTCCATTTACATGCAAAAACACCCACAGTTCCTGGTGTATTGTCTTTTCTAATTACTTTTCTCAGGAGGCTGTTTTTCTAGTTGTTTTGCTATTTTTCTATGCAAGGTTGTCCCCAGAATGGGCTTGTCATGGCTTCTAAAAGGATTACCAAAAACATTGCCATCTGTACTTAGCTCGTGAGTTGTAACTTAAAATAGCGCTGGGAGATCAGTCGCAAAATGGCATCTTGCAAATTCCGATTGTAAACAGATTCTGCCTCACCCAATCATCCGGCTTCGACACTGTGATAAAAGAGCTGGTTTGCCAAACCATAGTCCAAAGAATAAAAAGGTTGTGGTTGTGACAAACATAGTTCTAACTGCATGCAGTATAATATCCCCAGTTAAAAAGAGAATCAATATATATACATATGTACAGGGCAGATGCAAGATTTCTGGCTGCCCTAGGCAAAAATTCACCCTACCACCCCTGCTTCCGCCAGTCATCTACATAAAACATCACTCACACGCTTATAACCAAACCTTGGGGACATTTGTATGTACACTCTGGACAGTAATATGCCACACATTAGTGCCCCCAATACATAATATGCCACATAGCTGTGCAATCAATGCACAATTATGCCAGCCACAGACATCAGTGCCCAATATGTAATTATGCTACACATCAGTGCCACAATACATACAGTACTTATGCCAGACATCAGTGCTACAATACATACAATACTTATGCCAGACATCAGTGCCACATATTCACATGCCACACATAAGTGCTCAATATGTAATTATGCCACACATTAATCCCCCTATACATAATATGCCACATAGCTGTGCCATCAATACATACTTGTGCCAGACACAGACATCAGAGCCCAATATATAATTATGCCACACATCAGTGCCACAATACATACAGTACTTATGCCAGACATCAGTGCTACATATTCACATGCCACACATAAGTGCTCAATATGTAATTATGCCACACATAAGTGGCCAATGTTATTATGCCACACACAAGTGCCCAATATGTAATTATGCTTCATATAAGTGCCCAATATGTAATTATGCCACAATACATAATTATGCCACACATCAGGTACCATAATGCATAATTTGCTGCACATCAGTGTATCCAATCCATTAATTATAGACAACACATGTAAGTACCTCTGTTTACCTCAGGCCAGGTGCTCACCCTGCTCCTCTGGTTGAGAAGATCTTTTGGATCCCTCTGTCCCTTTCCAGTGGATGCCGGGGCTTTGTGTGCATGCGTGAATGCTTGTTCATGCAGGCACACTAGCACTGACGAGTCAGATGCGGCAGTGCTACGTTTCACTGCTCCGAAAGGGGCAATGAAACGGTTTGGTAAACAGAGGCAAACAGAGGTTGTGGATTTGTGCTAGCTGTGGAACAGAGATTCCAAAATGGCGAGGGTGGCAGAAAACCGAGAAGTGTCAGTATAGGGAGCAGCATGGCACAACCTTCTTCCAATCCAAACTACCCTCTTCCAGTGCTTAGCATGGACCGCCAAAAGGGCCAGGGTGTATTTTTCCATCTACAAAATGGTCAGGGAGTGACACCTTTCTAAAACAACCTGGCATGAACCTATATATCACATCCTGTCTGTAAATGTATTAAACACTGTTGTATACTCTGAGCACCCTATATGCCCATTCACCTACACCCACATTTACATCCATTATTTACGCCCAGCAAACCATTTACCCATCCTATGAGTACCCATTAACCCATTTAGCAACCATTACCTTCCCCCCACCCATCACCCATTCCCCTCATAATCCATGAATGAATAAACCCCCTATTAAATCATTCCCTCTTAAACCCACCAATCCCCACTGAGTATAAATTAACCTATTCCTCTCCATTCCATCATCATGTCACCTTCCGAGCACCCATTAACACTTTCTTCCACTGTATTAGCTCCATAAAGATCTCCCCACAGAACAACCATCAATATATTTACCTATTAACCCCCCCACTCAGCAGCTAATAACTTCCCCCCTACCCACTGTGCCCTTGGGCTGGATCACAATGTCACCTGACAACAGGTTGCAGGGAGAGGTAAGGAGCAGGGACTGGACTAGTGACATAAGATAAAGAAAGATGGCACTTTATTGTCATACACCATGAAAGCACAGAGGACTCCACTTACCTTCCAGCCTTGGTAATAAGCTTTGATGCTGCTGCTCCCTGGAGTGGAAGAAGACATGGCTCCACTCTCAGGCTTCAGGCAGGCATGGCTGGAGCCAGGGTCAAAGCTGTACATGTGCTGCACCAGAAATCAGGGGCATTTTTGGGCTGGTACCATACTTGCCAACTTGACATCTTCAGGGGGGACGGGTTGGCCACACCGCACCACAGAAAAAGGCCACGATTCGCTGGTTCTTGAGTGTGGTGTGGGGCTAAGTGACATGATTCATGACTTTTACCCTGCCCTCTACTCACGGACCCAAAAATTCCCCATAGAATCTCCCCATCTTTACTAGAAAGTGGGCGGGATGCATGAGATATGCCAACTCTCCCAGGGTGCGGGGGGCTACCCAAAAAATCGGGAGACTCCCGCAACTTTCGGGAAAGTAGACATGCATGGCTGGTACTAGCTGTAGGGATGTCCCGGTGAAGAAGAGAGGTGGTAGCCCCCAATGCATTTAGGCTGCTTAAACTGTTGCCATAAAAGCTGCAACATCGCAAAAATGGGACGACTGGGTGAGCCAAGGGCTTGAAATAGCTGAAATCATTCCAAAGAAATAAAGAACAATTAAAACTAGCATGAAAAGTTCTGGGATCTCTTCCTCTTGGGGGGATCTAGCAGTGCTGCAGCTGAGTCTAGGCTGACACCTCTGGATACAGGGATTTGGGAGAGCAATATACATAATGTTTGGTCAAATTAAATTGTAATCTTTTGCAAGCAGAGTTGTATCTTTTTACTGTATAGCTGGTTTCCCTAATTTAGTAATGGATCACGGGCAGCGTAGCAATGGAATGGTGGTGATGCGTAGGGATGGCAGCTGTGTCACAATGACACAGGCTGCCTGAGCTGTTTGTGGTGGGCTTACTCGCATGTCACAGCCAGGATGACTTCTTTTGTGTGGCATTCTACTCTACTGAGTAACACACACACACACACACCCACACACCTAGTGTATATACTCTACATACACACCTGTATACACACACACCCAAATATAAATTCTCCTCATCAAGTAATTTGGCAGCAGCTCTTCATGTAGTCTGATGGGATGGAGCTCATACTCAGGTCCGGTGCTCAGGTCAGCTTTAGGTGGCTGCCTAGGGGTGCCGGCCACTGGAGGGCACCGCTGAGTCCACAAAGGAAGGATGTCTCTTTCAGTCCTGGCCAGGACTACTGATTACCAAGGCTGATGCAGGTGTGTGTAGGTAGTGGAGGGCTTGTGTGTGTGTTAATGAGTCTAGACAGGCTTAGTGTGTGTGGGGGGTGGTGGTGGTTTTATAGAGTGTTGACAGGATTAGTGTTTTGTGTGGGCTTAATGAGTGCTGCCAGGGTGAGGTGTATATGTGTGTGCGTAGGGGGGTTAATGGGTTGCATGGGCATGTATAAATTAGCCACTGAGACAGCATACGCAACTTGAGTTCTCACTGCTTGCAATAAGACTTGCAGTTTCTGCGGCCGGTCAGACCTGCTGTAATTGTGTGTGAGGGGCCGATGTTACTCGATGTTCCCAATGTATACGCAGGACTGCAAGGTATTACAGATGTGAGATAGCGGTAGTGGGTGTCTATGCTGGCTTTGCGATTACATTCAATAGCATATTTTCGCAGCAAGTGTTCTCTATCAACTCTCTCACAAAGTAGTATTTGATAGCAATGTTGACAGTTTCCTCTGAAAAAAAAGATGCAATCACTAGAATTGGTTTTGGACCACGGAGTCTCTAAGGTTTACAAGTCCAGCAAACTCCTTACTGTACTTTCTGGGAGGTTTCCCTTTGTTGCTCCTCATGGAACTCCTGTTCCTCGATTTGTTATCTGTATTTATTCTCAGTTTCTGACAAGCTATGGTTTTCTTTTAGCTGATTGTCAGCACATGAGCCAGATCAGAGGCCGCCATGGCAGGTAAACCCCTGGAAATCTCATGAAATATAACATCACTTAACAGTGTAAGGTGGAATCGGAGTATACACCCTAGTGGTGTGTAGTGCTGTGCTCCACTACAGAAGCGGCGGTGCTCCAGAGTGTTTGGTACACCTGTGGGGCCTTGTATGGTTGTAACGTTGGGAATAGTATCAGGGCATGTCCTCTTAACATGGATGCTGAAGTGATTGACGAGTGGAGAAGCTGTACACTGGCAGTAGCACATGTCAGAGGCCAGACATCCTAACAGACCCACGGCGGGACATAGAGAAGGCCGGCTCTAATAATATAGATGGAGGCCTTGCAGAATGCTCATCATACAACACTTATATGCCTAAAATGGAAGATTACCTCAGTTCTGTGAGCCCTGCAAATACACCTGTAAGGCGCCACACAGCTCACAAGGATTACTCTATTACTTACGCTGCGTAGTGCATTACATGTGCACCTGCTGACACCTTACGGTTCCCCCTTTATGTACTCTGACATTTTCCCAACCATTTGATGGACTCTGAGTATAAGCAGTAATAATGATCTTTTAAGCATGAAGAAACTGTCATTGAGCATTGACATTGTGTCAGCTATAGACTATAATAACTAGCTGCAGTGACTGCAGATAAGGAAGACCAGGCTACAAAGCACAAAAAATGCGCTTACTTGAAAACTCCTTTTGTGGTAGAAATGCCACTTTTGTCCCTGTGACTGATGCTGATGTCCCAGACTCTCTCGATAGCCCGATCACTTTACATTGTTATATCATTGGTATGACAGAGGCCAAACAAAGTATAAAACAAACAAAATTGCAATAAAATAAAAATAAAGCACTCGGATTGATGACAAAATCTATATAACGATGCCATTAATCGGCTTTAGCAGACTGAGCAGCATCTTCCTGTCGGTGAAGCTCAGGCTGAACGTGCAAATTAATCTTGAAAACCTATTTTAAGACCCGTTTGGCTGAAAAGATCCTATCTATCAACCTGGACACTGCTGTATGGTGTTGGGGGAAGGGGCGGGAGGAATAAACACACTGACATGAAGCTGATTGTCAGCACATGAGCCAGATCAGAGGCCGCCATGGCAGGTAAACCCCTGGAGAAGCATTGCCCTTTTCTGACAGAACCCCTGCCATGCTTAGCTAGGGGAACCTGTCCAGGTAAAACGCATTATTCATGTTACTTAGCTGGAAGGATTCGATAATAAATGTAGCCATCTGCCTAGGAGCTTGCACACAGCTGCAATGCTTTCCATTAGAAAGCAGCAATATCCTTTGGCCATTTTCTTTTCAAACTCCATTTGTTCTAGGGGATCTCCTGGAGCGTGACTTTCCTGTTCTTTTCCTCTGGGAATTCTCACTCTTCATTTCTCTGTCTTGGCAGGAGCTTTGGAAGATGTCCTGACAAAATCAATCGATATATTTATCATGGGAGAGCACAGGAAACGTGCGGGCAGCTTTCCTGCTGAATATTTTGTGCTTGTGGCTTCTCATTAGCAGAAATCTTGAGCTCAATGGGGTTATTAATGCCATTTTGTATTGCCTGTAGGGAAAGGGTTAAATGTCTGCCAAAGCAGGTTCCGAAATGTAACTGGCCATGGCATAGGCAAACGCAGGGGGGTTTCCGTCTGCCTGGAAACCCCCCTCCCCAGCACACACCATGACCACAATAGAAATAGTAATATAATAGAATGTTACTAGTGCTGCATGTTCTTCTTAGTATCAGAAATGAAATAATTAGCGCCAACTGTGGATCTTTTAAAATGTGTCAGCCAGTAATAAATATACCTGTGCACCAACTAGGAGATGTGGAAAACATGCACTGTTAGGGGTGCACTGCTATAGACCTTCAATAGGGTTAATAATTAATACTGTATAATAATACGCTATCCAGTACATAAGGAGACCGACATGTACATATATGTCCAGGGCAGTGCTAAGTTCTTCTGCCGCTCCCCCAGACTCCCGGACTTGCTCCAGAGCTCAGCAAGGGGGCCCACATCTGAAAAAAACATTCTGCTCAGACAGGAAGGACCTACTGCCGCATCTAATGGCTTACTGTGATCGCTGGTCCTGTATATGCTGGAATTATGCAACACAATATACTTTGTATGTAACATATTAAAGCTGGATAAGTGCTAATTATGCCCTCTTCATGGACTGGCCACACTCACTCTAATATCAAGCATTTGGAAACCCCCCTCTAGAAATCCTGCATTTGCAACTGCATGGTGTACGCTGACTGAAACAGGACGCGTCACTTTGCTCTCATAACCCTTTATACTGCCCCAATCTATAATGCTAACCTTGTTTACTACCAGGTATAGTTCTACACAAAAGTGCATCAAAATATTAGGGACGTGCGCCGACCCCCGTGTTTGGTTTTGGATCTGTATCTCCTCGTGTATTGGATCTGAATTTGGTTTTGTTAAAAACACCCCCTGCGTGTTTTGGTTTTGGATCTGTATTTTTTCTAAAAAATAAAAATAAAAACAGCTAATTTCACATAATTTGGGCGCGTTTTTGTTCCTACAGTATTATTAACCTCAATAACATTTATTTCCAGTCATTTCCAGTCAATTTTGACCACCTCACAGCTCACAATATTAATTTAATCTAGTTTAGGCCAAAAGGTTGCATCCAGCTAGCTGGCTGATTAAACTAAGCGACAGCAGTGGGCGGCACTAACATGTAGCAGTTCAGCTTCCAACATGACACAGAGTGGCATTGCAGTGGTAGACAGGATGGCAGTTTAATAAACTATACAACCCCTAGGAAGTTTAAAAACCAAGAATGTTTGCCTTAACTAGGTCAGAGGCCCGATGGAGTTGGACTACGTTTATGGACTGAAGACAGGGAAAGGATGGAAGGATTGATTAGTTTTTAATTTATTTATTTTAATGTTTTGATTCTTAAAAAAAATTATGAGGGAAGATCAATCTAGGATCAAGTTATTCAGTGCAAGACGTGTTTACGATAAACTTTCGGCAGACATCGGGCAGAGCTGAGTACATGCACTTTTTGAAAGATACCAAAATGACGGGATTGACATAGTGTGTGCAGCACACACTCTGTCGGGAGCTGATCCATCAGGTTTTAGACTGACCGTTGTGCCTTGGTGCTGTGTACACGGCGCCTGATTCAAAGAGGTATACTAACCTGATGGTTAGCGCACATCTCCGATGGTGGCAGGACTGCGCATGCGCAGGAGATGTAGTGCGCATGTGCAGCCCTCCGACTGCGAGCCCGCTTGCAGTGTCTCCCAGCCGCAGCCTGACTGACAGGCTGTGGTGTTTGGGAGGCGGAGCGGGGGCATTCCCTGGCAGCATTCACAAAAAAGGGGGGGTCTCACCCCTGTTTTCTGGGAGGGACGAGGTCAGAGTCTGCGTGGCTGCACTCAGACTTACTGGCCTCGCAGGCTGCCAGGACCCGGCCAGACTGCAGAAAGCTTTAGCTCCTGCAGCCTGGCCGAAGGAACATCGGCAACAATCCCGACCGATGGTCGCGATTGTCCCGATGGTGACCCCAGGCTGCGACCTCAGTTGTAGCGCTGGGATCACATAAATGCAGCAAGGAGGTGTGTGACACCTCCTTCTGCATTTGCATTTTAAATGGACGGAATTGCACAGCCGCTAGTATTGTTGGGGTTCTGGTTCAATCATCTACCAGAAAAATAGTAATTCATCAAGTAGTCCAGGAGCTGCCCTTTCTCACAGCTAGCTTTGCAGACTAATGTTGCAATTGGAGCCGCCTATGAATACTAAAGAATAGTACCAGCCTGATATACTAGCACTGGAGAAGCTGATTGCTGGCTAATCACAGTCAGTCTTCATGCCAAATACTGAAGAGCTATTGCTTGTCTTTGAAGCACTGAGGACCGTATAGGTCTCATCTCCTGACATCACCCAATGCCTCAGCACCATTAATATACCTGACATGGTGGAGCTGTGTACATGAACATATTGTGATAGAATTACAGTAAATTAGAGGGTCACTGCTGTGAGAGTGAATTACAGTGATAGCTGTACAAAATATTACAGTGAGAAAGTAGACTTAAGGAATACCCTACTGTGAGATATCATGCTGCAGCTGGGTGATGATGCACTCAATCCAATCAGAAAGAAAGGCTCAGAATATTCTGAAGTACCCATGAAAGTAGTTCTATATATAGTACAGATCTAAGTCCAATATTGGATAAATTACAAGAAACCTGTGCTGTGAGAGGCAATAGCTCCTAGATTTCAGTGAAATTACAAAAAAAATAAATTCTTGGGATTTTATTGTAATTGTGGAGTCTTAAATTAATTACTGAACACAATGTAAGAAGCTGCATGACTTCACACATGCATGTAACATGAGTCACACAGTTTGATACATATACATTCAAAGTTATTTGGAGGGTTTCAATAATTTGAAATGTTTGTGTCAAATGAGGAGGCTTTTGTACATAATTTGTCTGAGATGTTATTGATAGGGTGATGTGTAAAGTTTCTCACCTGCGTTTATTAGCTGTGTACTGAATTCTTTTTAATGCAACAATAATTTAATCAGTTTTGAAAAATATCTAGTAAGATAAAAGGAGTTAAGCTAGCTACACACTGTCAGATTTTTTTTATTCAGGACGAGTAACGGGACAATTTTTTGGAAAATTAAAAGCCCCAACATTATGCAGTTTTTCCATGGAAGCTACAGATTTTTCACCACACCACACTGATTTTGTATATGTTCACCCACAAGGAGAATAACATAGTGACAGGAGAACATAGGAAATCTGGGCAGATTATTGGGAATGTGCACACACTGCTCTATATCGGGAATTTGACGCCCAATAATTGTATAGCGTGTAGGTAGCTTGACTTGGAGTGGAACTAAAATACACTTGGCCCATAGTTAAAGGTTTTAAGAGTCTCCCAGCTCATTTTTTAGTATTCCATTTATCAACTTCCTTGTGCCCCAACTACTAAGGGCCTCATTTACTAATGAGACTAATGAGACATAGCCTGGACCTGTAGCAACAGCAAGGTCTGCTTAACCTGTCACTGGGACTGAGAGGTTGACTTCAACTTTTTACAGTAAAAATAACTATACTTGATGACATTTACTGCTTGTTGTCTGGGAGATCAGAGGAGGCACAGGTGGGAGATGCTGGGAGGGGTATAGCACCATGAATCAATGCCCTTGAGCAGGAGGGGGTGGAGCCATAATAGCACAATGCACTGCGAATCGCATCAATAAGTCCACAGACCTTCCACTTTGTTAGGGAAGTGGGAGGGATCCAAAAGGCTTGTTTACTTCCCCCGAAGTCCGTGAGTACTGCCCGGAATTCGAGTGGCCCCTGGACATTCCAATATAGTAGACTTGAATGTATATAATGCTTTGCTAATGGTCTAGCAATTTGGGCATATTTGAGGTGATGGCAATAATAATAGTTTGATAACAGTTGTATTAAAAACTACAGTTTTAGGAACAACAAAGCACATTCCTAAAATAAGAATGCCTTCTGCACTATAGCCAGTTACAGTTACTTCATGAACAGCAGAGTCTCAGGCAGTGATAGAGTGCTGTATCAATCGGTATGAATGTCCGCTGGACCTATGGCCGCCGGTGCAAATCCCGATGCAGGAAGACCGGCACTAGAAGATCCCAACAGGGTAAGTATTTGTACTATACCTAACCCTCTCCCCCCCTAACCCTCCCTTAGGAGTGCCTAACCTTAACCTCCCCCCTATTGCCTAACCCTAACCCATCCCGTAAGTGCCTAATCCTAACCCACTCGTCCCCGCAGCCTAAACCTAACCGTCCTGAGGGTGGTGCCTATCCCTAACCTCCCACTGGGGTGCCTAACCCCCCTTCCCCTAGCCTAACCCTAACTCTCCCAGGGTGGTGCCTAACCCTAAGTCGCTACCGGGAGCCCCTAACATAGCCATCCCCCCTGCGGATGTCCGCGCCCGCTGCCCGGCTTACCTTCGATCAGTATGCCAGGTGTCAGGCTCCCAGCGTAGGGATAATGATAGGCATTGGGATTTCATTAGTCCCCTGTCGGGACTGCACAGTCGGGAAGCCGGCGGTAGGCATTTCAATCGTCGGCTTCCTGACTGCATACCATATCATAACTTGGCTGGTAAGACAATGTTACATTCCATGTAGACTATTGCATGGACAGTGACCTGTGTCCTTTGACATTTGCAATTCATAAAGTGCATCTTTATCACTATGGTTACACTGTAATTTGACCTCCACTAAACACCTTGTCATGCTCCTGTATCTGCCCCTATCTCACTGTAGTTATTTAGTGTGGAAAATTGAAAGAGTGCACAAATTATATTGGCACTGATTTCTGTTATTTTAGAAATAAGTAATTTGACCAGAATGCAAGTTGGGCTACTTAAGATAAATTGCAATTTACCACTTTTCCAGATTGTGCCTCTGCTGTTTTACCATAGAAAGTGCATGTCTGCAAAAGTAAAGTCACCTGAAATTGCTACATACTGCATCATCAATTTACATTACTTCATTATATCATGAGGCTCTTACTTATGTATAACTAATCACACTAGTGAGTATCATCAGGGCCAGGGTTGGCTGGCCCACAGGGGTACAGGGGAAATCCCCTGTGGGCCCCAATTTTCGTGGGCCCACCTCCTCCTCCAGGTGTCATGTTCTAGACTGTGCACTGTATTATACATTGTTACTCTATTAGTGGGTCAGATACCTGGAAGAGCTGCACCACTGATTAACATCTGGTTTTAGTTTGCTTCTATAGAAACTATATCAAGATTTGCCTAATGGTTAGCCAAGGAACTGTGGTGGCTGGTCACACACCCTTTGGTGGATGACCACACCCTTTAAGCATGTGCCTCTATCACTGCATTCCCCCGGTGGGTCCTTTATGCCCCAGTCCGACACTGATCCAGGCTGCTTTATGTCATCTGTCACAATTTGACTTTCCCTCTCTTACAACGGCTAATAAGTGCATAGTCACATGCTTCCTTTATGAAATGGTCAATACTGTATATAGAAAAAGTTGCAACAGTAAAAGCACCATGTACCATTTACTTTCACCTCTGAGCTGTTAATTATCATGTGGCCTCGGGGCCACATCTAATGATTTTAAGCAAACTACACATCTTAAAGCCCTTTGCGAAAGAGTTTGACTCAAAAGGCATCTCAGACATTTTTCTGCGATGGCTGAAAGGGTATTTTTGGATGGCAGTTGGGTGACAAAGGGTAATTTGCATAAAAGTGACATGTCCCGTGGGGGTGTAGCCAGAGTTGTGTCCTATTTTGAGTCGCACTTATACACAGTGCACACCAAATTTTGTAGCATCTTGTACATTTCTTATGGGGTAGATGTAAGTGCCATTGGGATGATGGCTGTACTTCTGGCCAGAGAGCTGAGGGTGTTGCAATCATAAAAATGCATATGATTCAGAATACGGGCACTTAGTCACATAAGACTTGAGAATGTAATAGATGTGTAGCTAAAGAACAGCTCAGAAGACGGGTGTGTAGACGCCTCGGACATGTGATCACAGTAGGGGGTACATTTAATAAGGTGAGAGTTTTTAGAAGTGGAGATGTTGCCCATAGCAACCAATCAGATTCTAGCTATTATCTTCTAGAAGGTGCTAGTCAAATGTTAAATAGAATCTGATTGGTTGCTATGGGCAACATCTTCACTCCTAAATTCTCTCACTTTAGTAAATAGACCCCTAGGTGTCCAGAACCACTCAGAATCAGGCCCACTCTGACTACCTGCAGAATCAGGAACGCCCTCCCCTGATGGTCATGATCTAACAAATTCTTACTATGGACTTTATGCCCATAAACTGAAGGCTCTTTTAGTACCTGGTGCCATATGTTATATGGAAAACCCTGGCTTACCTAGATGATCTTATCATAGCAAATACTGCTTCATCTGTATTGGATAGAGGTGAAATTATTAGTATCCAAATAAAGATTACTTGCTCTTTAAGTGAAATACTCTTTTCTGTAGGATACATTGCATTTTAAATACACTGTTACCTTCTTAAGAATTATTTATCAAAGCAGCTATGGCTTTTTGATAAATTATGAATTGCTTTGAAGAGGTAGAGAAAACCTGACATGTATTATAAAGGTGCATAAAAGAAATAGAACCAACTCTGGATTTTCATCAGCATATAACAAGACACTCTAACAATACCTTTTTAAAGTAAATTTTTTCTGTGTTGTACTTGGAAAAGAAAAAAAATATATATAGTGTAATATGGAAATGACAGTATCATGGCCTGTACACTAAGGGGTATATTTACTAAAGTGCTGGTTTTTAGAAGTGGAGATGTTGCCCATAGCAACCAATCAGATTGTAGCTATCATCTTCTAGAAGGTGCTAGATAAATGTTAAGTGGAATCTGATTGGTTGCTATGGGCAACATCTCCAATTCTAAAAACCCGTACTATAGTAAATATACCCCTAAGGGTCTGATTCAAAGATGGATGCAATGACGATATTTTCGCAGAACGAGCGATTGTTTGCTATTGTACATGCACAAGCACCACACTGCACACTCGCAGCGATTGCATTGCGATTACTCTCGTGCATAGGACGCAGTCGCGAATGTATTAGGGTTTTTCTCTGAATCAGGCCCTAAGGGGCATATTCAATTGGGTGCGACAATAGCAAAAATCCCGCATCCGCAGGGATTTCCTGCAGGTGCGGGATTTTTGCTATTCATTTAGGAGCAGGGTTTTTTATTTTTTGAGCACCGGGAGGTTTTTTTTGCGCACCTCCACAGCACGACCAATTTTTCCCAAAATCCACAGGAAAAAAGGTTGGGAAATGCTTTGGGACCCGATGGCACCCCTCCTAATGAGTATGACTAATTAAGCAATTGGAAGTTTCCAATTATCTTAATTACTCCTTAATGACTTACCTTCTACAGCGCTGTATTCTACATCCGAGCAGCCACCTTCTCAGTAAGAAGATTGAGGGGAGGCCACCAGGAGCCGTGGAGACCACGGGAGACCCTGGGGAAGGCAAGTGTGATTTTTTTTTTCTTATACTACTTCAGGCCAAAATTGGGAGCGAGGGGCGCAAGGTTTTGTCCTCGCTAAACCTCGCGCTCAATTGAATATGCCCAGGCCCGCCAATGGCCGTGGCGGGCCTGGGTAATGGGGCGTGACCTAATCACAGGAGGCGTGGCCACGCCCCCTTCGAAAAAAAAATAAAAATAAATTTCAGCGCCGCGAAGCGGGGTTGCAGGCTGGCGAGGAGGGACGCTCTAAGTCCCCTCAGCCAGGGGGGGTGCAATCAGTGTGATCACTCCCCCCACAGGCATAGGAGACTGCCGTGGCTGCTGCTCAGCAGCTACGAGCAGTCTACCACTGCAGCTCAGCACATGCTGTGTGCTGTGCTGCTGTGAGGGAGGTAGGGGGGGCGCGTTGGACCCGGGCCCTCACCGGGCCCCTCATGAAGCCCAGGCCTGGGTAATTTATACCTGCTCCTACCCCCTCTCGGCGCCCCTGAATATGCCCGTATGTCTGATCTGTGTTTGGCTGCTAGACTGATGTTTTTTTTAAGCTTCCTAACAAGGTCTTATCAAATAGGACAAACCACTTTATGCGATGGTGAATTGCATGCTTTACCTAACACTGACCAGAGTAAAGTGCAGTAACTCCAGTGATAACATTCCATGAGTACACTTTCATAGAGGACAGCAGTTCAAATCACACACCACGGATGTTGAGAAGCCTGATGAGTATAGCTTGAAAAGCATTAATCTGGTGACAGAGTATGCACTTCTTATATATACAGTACACTAATGTGAACAATGGGCCTTATACAGAGAAGTACACAAACCTGATGGTTTGCGTACATCTCTGATGTTAGAAGATCGACACATGCGCAGGATCTGTACTGTGCATGCGTCGGGCTTCTACTGCTAGTACTCATGCAGTTTCCCATTGACAGACTGAGACCCTTTAGGGGCGGGGGTGGGTGGACTGGCCTGCGTTTCTGGAAATGGAGGCATGTTGCTGCCATTTTATAGGAGCGCCAGAGCCAGTGTCTGGGTCTTCCAAGCCAGTCTGAGCAGTTCCGTTGCCCATTGCAAGTATGCTTAGGCTTACTCGTTTATGAGGATCCAATGGTAATTCGCTGCTGCATCTTCGGACACAGCACTCGGATCGCAGATGCTGGCAGGCACCGCCTCCTGCAAACACCTCCTCCTGCGTTACCATATTTTAGCATCGCTGCGGCATCCAAAGACGCAGCTGCAATGCTAACTGCGTCCGTCTCTGAATCGGGCCCTATGCCTATGCCCAGAAAATTGAACATCTGTTGTTCAGCACAATATATAGAAACAATAGTATTAGACCATCACTGCTAAACTAATAAGCTAAACTTATTATCCAGCCATCTGGAGGATTAAAGCTGATGAAAGGCATTGATACTGTATATGACCCCTACATCAAATGCTTATTTTTTTAAACATCGTCTCCAGTCCTCTGGGTAAGGAGGGTGGAATCTTTACAAATGTTTTGGCCCCCATACCTAGAGGTGCCAGGGTTACTACTCAGTAGCATTGTCCTCCTCCTGGTACCACAGAAGGAATAAAATAAATAAATGTGCCCCTGTAGTTTAATAAATATTAACTATGCCCCCTTTGATGTCCTAATTCTGATATGTTTACTAAATTTAAAGTGTGCTCCCTTTAGTTTAATAACATAATGTGTGCCCTCTTTATTATGATAATAATAATAATAATAATAATAATAATAATAATAATAATAATAATAAAGTGTGCCCCTTTAGTTTATTAATAAATATAATGTGTGCCCTCTTTATGGTAATAAAAAGAATGTGTCCCCCTTTAGTCTATTAAGTCATATGTGTGCATTTATTATTATTATTATTATTATTATTATTATTTTTAATATTTCTGAATAAAAAAGTAGTGGTCCACTGCACATTGGTGACCTAACTGCCTTTTTGTGTTCAAATAATATATTGTCGATGGATATTCTATATAAGTATCAGTGATCATTCTTCCATTTGGGATTGCTATCTGCCACATTTCACATTTTCATTATTTTCAATATTTTAATGAACACCTTTGTTGGGAGACGAGATCAGACAAGATTCTCTTACTTTTATGTGTTAAATATTAATATATGCAGTGTTCTATACTGTATTGTATATTAGTCCCTTTGATGCTCTCTGTTTTGTAACGTGGTCACTAGGTTGGTTTATGTATTGTACATCAGTCACTGGGAGACATGAATTGTATGGCAGTCACTAAAAGGTCATACCCCCTTTGGTGAACTTCATTAGTCGGGGGCCTAACAATAACACATTTCCCCCACATATTTTCTGTAGTGTAATGGACTTAAAGGCTTCCATCTTTTTCTCTTCATCTGATATAAACATTTGGTAAAAAAAAATAAAAAAAACAGTAAAAATATAATATGAGCTCCCAGTGCATATTAATCTTCCCCAAGTCTGCTTACTAACAGGTGGGCAACCAATCAGGAGTCATCTCTCATTGTGAATACATTTCAAATGACCTTTAATAATAAATGCCAATTTTAGGTTAGCCAAACACCTTAGCTGGGGATCTAGATTAAATAAACACCTGCATACTTGTATTTTGAACATGCCAATATCATACCCAAACAGCCCTTTGTAAATTGACAGTGTCTTGCAAATTAGGAGTGTGGTCTTACTATTTGGACCATGGGTTGGAGCATGGCCGAAAGTGTCCCATCTTACAAATCGGGATTATTAAAATATATGTAATATTTGGTAAAATAAGGGGTCTATTTTTAAAGGTCTGAAAAGCCCCATCTTCTGTGAAAATTGCTCTTTCACCAGAGATAGAGTTTTTTTCCCTTGTATTGATGGATAGTGGCTAGTGTTGGGTCACACTTGCACAGAGTAGACCCTGGCATCGCTCAGCGACACCATCAAACTTTTTTTGTTAAATTGGTTCAAAAATACTTTCCACCACTGCAATGTTAGAAAATCTTTTTTCCTCCAATACTGATAATAAATCGTCCCCTTTGTCTGAAATGCATTTATAACAATTTTTGCATCTCTTACTATCATGGAGGCTGAACCTGCCAGGTGATGTTGGACCATTGTTGGTATCTGAACCCACATAACAAACTCGTTTATTATTTCTATCAGTGCAAACAGAAAAGAATTGCAAAAGGAAAAAAAAAACATGGACTTTCCTGCATTGTATAATAATTTTGCAAACACTAAAGCTACTGATGACCTGGACTTTTAATTTTATTACAAAATACATATTATGTGCAAAAATAACCGAACTACCAGCCTCCTGAGAAGAAATCTAATGCTGAAAATCTGTGACGGGTGCCCTGAATTTGCCCTGAATTACCATGTGCTAGACCATGATAGAAAGGCTTCATTGAATTTAATTCTAGTTTTAAACAGACATTGGGAATAGAGATGTTATCTCTCCCAGGCTCAAGCAGAGGCGGCCTTCATAACAGTTTGTTGAGTTTGAAGATTCACATTGCCTCACCCTGGGATAAAGGATCGCCCTGACATGATAAAATACAATGTGTTTAAACAGGAGACTTTTGGAGACTGTAGAAGATGGTATTAATAAAATATAATGAGAGTCATCATAGGTTTCTAAGATGCTTTGTAAGTATACCAGTGAGACATGACATGAGCTATATATGAGCTCATTAGAACCCCAATTCCACACTAAATTGGCCAGAGATGCTTAGATCTGTGGACTACCAGCATGAAATAAAGATTAAAGCGACACTAATGTCTAGAGATTAAAATGGGTCATGGAAATTTAAAGAGCCAGTGCACAGCCTATGATTATTACAGGGTTTATTGGTGAAAAAAAAAAAATCTGACCATTAAAATGATCTTTACTGTTTCCGATAATTCAACATTGAGTTAAAAATGCCTTAAGATTTAAGACAGAGTTAGAGGCATGCATACAGATATGTCCCCACACACCTAGCCAAATACACCATGCATTGCGAGATGCCTCCTGCCAGTGAGCCACCATGCTAATGCCGAACATCATTTTTGCATCTTGTCCACTTGAAAATGCACCAGGGGACTGCACTGATTAATTTGATATGCGTCAGTGTGCGGTTGAATCTGTATACGAAGCACAACGGAACTTGGCGTGGAATAAAGCTGCATCTGCTGCATTGTAGCACTTCTTATAGATTCAGACTCAGATACAGATTTAGATGTATAAATATTGCATATCAAATAAATCAGTGCAGTTTCGTGGTGCGTATTAGTCGCATCGCATTACGGGATCCCGACGGTCAGAATGCCAACGCCGGCATCACAACAGGGTTAGGATATTGACACTTGTCGGTCAGTATCCTAGCCCTCCCCCTCTCCCTACTCTAACCCTCCCTCCCAGGTGCCTGAACCTAACCTCCCCCCATAGTGCCTAAACCTAACGCTCCCTCCGTAGTGCCTGTAACTAACCCTCCCCCTAACCGCAGTACTTACTGTTGGGATGCCGGCATTGGGATTCTGACAGGTGTCGGGATTCCGACGCCGGAATTCTAAACGCCGGCATCCCTACTGGTGGGATATTGACCGGGTCCCCTAACAAAGGTAAGAACATTATAATTTCTTTCTCGATAGATTCCGGGTAACTAAAGAGTTAAATGTTTCTGTTTTTATATTCTTTTGTGACTTTAAAGTTACAGCCCCTTTGCATTTTAATTTGCATTATCCTCAGAGAAGATTTTTAAGTCGGACGTACTGTAAGCAGCATACATTTGTTTAAGGTAGACTGGTTTGTTCTGCTATTTTATAGAGTCGTAGCTAGTTTGAGAACAACAAGTAATTTTAATAGGCATTAAAAAAGTGACAGTGGGAGCTGTTTCGATGCGGCTTATGTTCCACCTGGCTGTAAAAGCATTTTACACTGCAAAACCACAACCTTATAATGTGCAATTCTTAAGCATGTACACCTGCAGTATCACGTTGGGATATTACTCAATGTTTATTATACAGTATGAATTTTAGATCTTCCACTATAGTCATTGCATAGCACAATATTAAAGTATATTATTGCAAAAATATTATATTCTGCCATACTGCAGGCTTATGGATATACTTGTCAATGGAAATAACAATAAGTTTCATGGCTTAAGTGCAGCATCATCCTCTCCAGGATTTATCCAGGCTTTTCATTGAGGGATCACAAGACAATGACTTGTGTGTAGTAATTGCTAGTAATCACATTTTGTAGCCTAAGGACCTGAATCTGACCCGCTCACGAGATGCATACACTCGCACCCAGCGTATGCAAATTCGGCACACACACAGCAAGGCAGGCGATCGCATGGCAAGGCATAAGCACGCCCACTATATCTCAGTGTGTGATCGCTTTGTGTATGCAGATGCCCACCAGCCTGTCTTAAGACGCCCACTTGCGCACGTCATCTCCAGGAAGTGTATGCAACCATCGGTTGTCACTCATTCAGCCGGGCAGTCTATGCTGGGCGAGCGTACGCTTCCCGATCGCTCGGACTAGTTTGCGCACTGCGATGCTTATGCATGCGCACATTGCTAAACATCGCCAGCTACGAGCGAACGCTTGCTAGCGAGTGGGCCTGAATCAGGTCCTAAGTTCATTAAATATTAGTGGTTTTGAACTTCTTTTTTTTTTTCGTGAGCAGTTGACCTCGTCGGTTTGTAAGGAACACCTGAAGTGGAGTAGGTAAAAAATGTGACGATGAAATGGAAGGAGGTTGGAGTGGAGAAGAAAGTGGAAAAGAAAATAAGGTGGCACCACAGATGACTGCACAAGACTGATGTTCTGTCTGGTCTCCATAAAGTACTCATCCGCAGAGCTGCTATGTAAGAGGGAAAAATATTGTAAAATATTGTAAATGGATAACTTCCTTGTCCAGTTGATACAACTGACAATATTACACCCAGTGCTGGTTCTAGACATTCGGGAGCTCAGGGTGTAAGTTTCCTTTGGTGCCCTGAGCTCAGGGGGTGTGATCATGGGTCCAAAAAAAAGGGTATATACAAATTAAAATACTAAATGCAGGGTTGCAAAGCTAGGGAAGAGGTGTTTGCCTTAATCTTACCTTGTGAGGGCAGATGCGTCCCTCCTCCTCTTCTCACCACGGCCGCTCCCAGAATGCAATGAGCGACATCACACCTGGTAGTGGCGACTGGCATTCTTAGACAGTAATTAACTGTGGCGGCGCAACAATGTGCAGTTGTCCGTGGTGGGCAGAGAGCGAGCACCACAACGGGCAAAAGTGGGTGGGCGCCATCCTATTAGATGGTGCCGGTGGGGTGACTGAGAGCACACCCACGGGCCGCAGCACCCCAAGCAATAGCCCTGCTTGCCCGGCTTTTGAACCGCCACTGGTTACACCCTTGTCCATCAGTGATTGCTGTAAGCGACCTCCGATAGATAACAGTATAATATTGCCGAAGGCGTGTGCCCAACATCCAGAGGTTAAAGTACAATGGAATGAGCCTGATTTATGCAGTATAATTCCGCAGATTGAGTGATTGTTTGCCATTGCGCATACGTGTAAGTCACACTGCGCATGCTCAGCAATTGAATTGCGATTACACTCACAGAAGGAATACGCTGGCAAAGTGAGTGACAGGTAGTCAGTGTTTGGGAGAGGTAACAGGGGGAGGGGGTTAGAGAAACACAGGTGTATCAGGAGCCTTTAAACATTGTTTACTGGGCATCCATAAATTAGGCACTGGGCCCTTGCTGGCAGCAGGAGAGCCGTCTGGGGGTCTGGAGACCCGATGTGTCTGCAGCATGTTAGACTTACTCAGAAGGCCGATGGCTGCCTGATTTGTGTTCGATATTTCTGATGTTTCCATTTCTCTGCTCTTCCTCCATGACCCCTCCATACTCACCAATACCTCTTTACACAACCCCCAGACCCCTCCAAACTCACCAATACCTCTCTACACAACCCCCAGACCCCTCCAAACTCACCAATACCTCTCTACACAACCCCCAGACCCCTCCAAACTCACCAATACCTCTCTACACAACCCCCAGACCCCTCCAAACTCACCAATACCTCTCTACACAACCCCCAGACCCCTCCATACTCACCAATACCTCTCTACACAACCCCCAGACCCCTCCAAACTCACCAATACCTCTCTACACAACCCCCAGACCCCTCCATACTCACCACTACTTCTCTACACAACCCCCAGACCCCTCCATTCTCACCAATACCTCTCTACACAACCCCCAGACCCCTCCATTCTCACCACTACTTCTCTACACTACTCCCCTGACCCCTCCATTCTCACCACTACTTCTCTAGACAACCCCCAGACCCCTCCAAACTCACCACTACTTCTCTACACTACTCCCCTGACCCCTCTTCTCACCAGTGCCTCTCTACACAACCCCCAGACCCCTCATTCTCACCAGTGCCTCTCTACACAACCCCCAGACCCCTCCGTTCTCACCACTACTTCTCTACACTACCCCCCTGACCCCTCCATTCTCACCACTACTTCTCTACACTACTCCCCTGACCCCTCATTCTCACCAGTGCCTCTCTACACAACCCTCAGACCCCTCATTCTCACCAGTACCTCTCTGCTCCACCTCCTGACCCCTCCATACACACCATTACTGCTCTGCACTACTCCCGTGACCCCTTCATACTCACTGTTACCTCTCTGCACTACTCCCCTGACCCCTTCATACTTACCACTACCTCTCTACACCACTTCTCTGACTGCTCCATACCCAACACTGGACTATCCCCCTGCCTATAGTTTACCAATTATTATATAGTTATAGGAACGAGTGGCAAAAGTTGAGTTATACTGTAGCAAGTTATCTTTGCAAGAGGCTACTAAGGAATATGGTGATCTAGACACCACATATGAGTGTATTCTACTAAATCACTAACCTGTAACCATAATTGGAGCAAACTTATTTGAGGCATTTTATAGCATTCTATTTTATTTTTAGTGTATGTAAGTGCTATAAATTATACCAACATATTTGCCTAATGGGCCACACCCCTGCCAATGACTGGCCATGTTGATTTGTGGGCCCCTATTATTGTATTCACCTGTGGGCCCTTAGAGTGACTTGGGAAAGGAGGCTGGAAAGATAAGGGTCTGGAGTGATTGGAGGCTGGAGTGACATGTGGCTGGAGAGACACAGGGAGCAGGAGGCAGGAAAGACAGGAGTCTGGAGTGATAGGGGGCAGAGGACTGGAGTGACACAGGGCAGGAGGCTGAAAAGGCAGAAGGCGAGGGAGGAGACTGGAGCGACGGGGCAGGAGGCTGGTGAGACATAGGGACCAGGAGGTGACACAGGGGGCACGTGTCAGGTTGAACTTCTGTTGTATGATGACGACATTGGTTATATTCGCACACAAACAGGCATCTTCTGGACCATGTGATCTTCTACATGAATACTGAATACTGACTGAAGACACTGCTCAGGGAGAATCAATTTTGTCAGAGGTTCCTCATTGCAGAGAAACCACCATTTAGGTAATTAGGTGTATTTTTATTCAGTACATAAAAAAAATAGTATAGATTTTTTTCTTTTAAAGGGTGCGCCAAAGGAACTTTTAGCCCTGGGCTCTACTTGGTCTAGAACCTTCCCTTATCGTTGTGATACAAGTGATAAATTGTTCCCATACAGCACATCCCATAGTAGTGTTGGGAGTATTGCATTTTTTTATATATTTTATTCTATATTCTTTGTTTTGTCACAAAGTTTATTTTTGTTACTTGAGAATAAACACAATGCAACAGTAGAAGTATGTACTGCAGTGGTGCTGAGTGGGGGTGGGAGCAGGTAAAAATTGGCTGGGAGTGCAGGAGAGGTATAACCATGCCCCCACAATCATGTGATCATGCCCCTTATTGCACTCAATATACAAATTTAAATCAGAACAGGACATAAGCTCACCCCAACTTCTGGCCAAGCTACCACAGTACCTAGGCCCACCCTATGTATCTGCAGCCCTTATGTCCTGTTGAGCTGGGACGTAGCCTAGGGCATAGACCTTTTGATTGGACAGTAGTAGGGTGCATTACTAGTCCATGCAAAACTGGAACAGGCGTGTCCTAAAAGCAAACTTTTAAAAAAGTGTATTCCATTTGACACCCACCCACACACACAAATTTTTGTTTTGTGGGGTGAAATGTATCAGTGAGTTGGTAGGGCTGAAGATGCTGTATAGTTGATGGTGTGTCTGGTTTTTTTAGAACACAAGAGGGCCAAATAAACCTCCATTTTAGCTAGTAGAGAAGTCATAGTAAAACACATGTCCTACTCCCAAAAACATTTTTCCACACTTATGCAAAGCATATATCAGCTCTTTGGGCCTGATTCAGAGCCGCTCGTAAGCGGCCGCTCGTTCGTTCCGAGCGATGTTTGCATAACTGCGCATGCGTACGGATCGTAATACGCATGCGCGAACTAGTCAGTGCGGCCGAAAATCGTTTGTTCGCTAAATAGCGAATGCCTGCTATTTTGAGTGACAGGAGGAGGCGTATGTGGGTGGTAATGGGGGAAGGTGCTTGAAAACGGGGGAGTGGAGATCCGAACGCAGGCATGCTTAAAGGTCAAAACGGGCGTTTTATGGGTGTGCATAATTAATACAGCAGCGTCATTGACCACGTCACTGGGTTATTTTATAGTCAGAACTGCTCGCAAGATTGCGGTAGGAAAAACCAACCACAAGAATAGCGAGCAGTTCATACGCTGGTCGATGTACTCGATTAATCTAATAAATAGTGGACATGACGTAGGATGCGAGCGGCCAGGGGGCGTAGTTTTCCAAAAAACGACCGCATGTTTGGCTCACTCGTTCAGACCTAGAGGCGTGAACAGACCGCAAAGAGCGAACGGTTCATTTGAATAGCCACCCCTTTTTTGTGAACGAGTGAGCGCAAATAGCGTCCGGCTCTGAATGAGGTCCTTTGACTCAATATAAGTTCACTAAATACCTTTATTAGGGCCATTACTACTCTTCTATATTGATTCCCAGGGTCAGTTATGTTTTTTATGGGGTACAGACTGCTTTCCCTCAAAATATGCTGTCCTTTTCACTACATTCGCCTATCCGTGTTTTCGCCCATTTTGGAATTGAATCGTGTCCAAACAAGCGAATGAGGCAAAACCATTGCGCTTTTTGCTGACCTCGGCTTGTCGCGGCTAATTGAATTTGGCCCTAAATTGGAAAGTTGTGAACAACATTCTGACGTACAAAAAGAAAAGCTCGGAAATGGCAGCACAACTCTGGGCTTTAAGAGCTAGTACCAAATGATATATTTTTTCATTTAGCCAGTTAATCACTGGTATGGCGACTAAGTGGCTTCTTTACTGCAATAGCACAACTGTGATCAATAGGATATATTCAGTAAATCTAGTTGATGTCTGTAGTTGTGCATGGCTAGGCTAGACACCTCCTGGGAACTAATATATCCACATTAAATACACCTCATTCATCTTATTACAGAGTGCCATTTCATTGAAGATCAGGTTGTATTTTTGTGGCGCTGTTTCAATAATATTCTCACATTAATTTTCCATAATTTGATCTGCTGTAGTGGTTTTGATTAACTATATGAGTCTAAGGTTTCTTATAGATCCAATAATCAAAGTGTGCCCTAGGTCCACTAATTATGCAATCAATACATCATCTATGCAGATGTGGTCACAGGTTTTAGTTGAATGCATTTTCAGGGAGAACAGAATGGTGGATTGTTCTGATATTAATTATTTCACACATCTACTTCCTGACCCAGGGAAGACAGTACGATTACGACATCGTAATCGTACCATCGTTCCCCATCCACAGCAGTGCCTACACTGAACGATCAGTCGTTCAGTGTGGGCACCCTCCATCATCCCCGAACATGGTCAATCTGTCGTTATCATCATTTACCAGCATGTTCGGGCGATGATTGATGTCGGAAATGACCAGCGGGAGCATGCATCACTGGTCGTTTCCGACATTAGTATGTCCAATTTGTACCAGATTAACGAGCGATTGAACGATAACGATGTAGTTATTGTCCAATTGCTCTGTTTAATCGGGTAGTGGATACCCGCCAGAATTAGATTAATTAGCCAGTGTAATTGTATCTACATTATAATAAGAACTCATTTTAGGATAAATGTTTAGTGGCCCGATGTGAATCTAATACAACAAAATAAAACAAAATTAGAAAATTTGTTGGTGCATTTCTAAAAACTGATCTACAGGTACAGATGTGCCCAGGTTCATTGTGGCTGATCGCACCACAAACATGCGTGCGCATCGCACTATGCGCCACGATACGCTGTAGACCGTCTCCGATCACAGGAGTGCGTCTCCATTTAATCCTATGGAGATGCGAATACGCGTCTCCGATCACAGAAGTGCGTCTCGCACCACGAATGGTGCGATTCGCTATGCTACAGGCAAGGATGTAACTGGGCATATCTGTAACAGGGTAGAAATTACTCTGCCGATTATGGGCCTAATTCAGAATTGTACACAAACGTGATGGTTTGCGTATAACTCCGATGTTTGAAGATCTGTACTGCGCATGTGCAGATCTCCTTCTGCTCTGTGGCAGCACACGGATGCAGCAGCCTGATTGACAGGCTGCAGTCGTTTGGGGGAGGTGTCTGGCAGCATCCCACAAAACAGGGGCATGTCGGCCCTGTTTTCTGGGCGTGCTGAAGCCAGTCCTTGTACGCAGTTTCACTGGCTTCAGTTGCGTGAAAACAATTGCCATTCTGAGTGACCTGCAGGTTACTCAGACGACCAATGGTCACGCAAAGTGATCCTGTGCTGCGTTTTTGGAATCAGCTGCGGATCACATAAGCAGACAGGAGGCGTCTATTTACACAAGACACCTTCTGCAGCACTAGCATATTATTGCACATCCTCTGCGTACAAAGTCGCAGCTACTGTGTCCATCTTTGAATGAGGTCCAATATCAATGGATCAGACACTTCATTTCATTTTCTAAACTGATATGTTTGAGCCATCCAGATGGCTTAAACATATATTTGCAACTGTATGCTACAAAGATCTCTGGATTTCTATTATTATGTAGTATTCAAATCTTATTGCTGGTCCTTTGCAGTGTGCTGTCGGAACATGTTTCCTTTTTTGTTTTTTCTCATCCTCATTTATATCCAAGATGGCAAAATCAATTCTTCACCAAGCCGACTGACTCAAGGTCCTACATTCAGACTTAAAGTTACCAATATGCTTTATTCAAAACTTGAGGGACAGATGAAATCAGTGGTTCCAAACCTTTTTTGAATCAAGCACCTAGAGAATCAGCATTTTGGTCATGGGACCCATAGGCCAAAAGCTTCTTATCGAGAAATTCGGGAAAAGTCATTAAATTAAGTAAACTGTGCGTATTATTATTACGTTTTATTTATAAGGCACCGCAAGTGGTCCGCAGCGCCGTACATACAGTACAGGGTGCAGAGAACATTACATTACAATACAGTAACCAACTTATAAACAGAGCACAAGTAACAATTAGCAACACAATTCTTCATACTCATTACAGCTGGGAAGCTGAAGGCTGTCAGTGAAGTGCTAGAGAAGAGGGCTGTGAGACAGCAGGGAGGAGATCCCTGCTCCTAGGAGCTTACAATCATCCTTAGGTTCAGTTATGTGGTGGTGGGCACACTTGCTCTTCTGCTTGTTCACGTACTTTATGATTGGCAGCCACCAGCATTGGTTCTGCCTGTCATATTGACCATAAATAATTTGATTTGGTCCTGGACCACCAACCCATGGCACCTCTGCATGTGCCCCAGTGTACCCTAGGGTGCCAAGGCACCCGGTTTTGGAACCACTGGATGAAATGATTAAAAAGGAATTGCATGGATACTAATGTATTTTCAGATAAAGCAGAAGCTATGAAGGATAAATTCATGGAGAGTGGCTACAATAAACAGAGGGTACAAAGAGCTCTGGATAATGTTAGATCCATGAAAAGAGATGATTTATTAATGCCAAAGGATCTGAAAGATAACAGTGCAGCCAATTTTGATTGTGCCTTGAGTACGAAGTTTAATATTCACTCAGGGTCGGACTGGTCCACAGGTGAACAGGGGAAATCCCTTGTAGGCCCTACAGCCTGGAGGACCACCCCTCCTCTAGGGGTGGAACAGGATCATGGATAAGGATTTTGAAAAAGAACTAAGAAAGCGTCGGACAGTTTTTAACTAAGGACCCTATTTCAAGGTCCAGCATTCCTCCAAAACATGCCTTCATAAACAGAAAGGTATAAGATTTAAAGAATAAATTGGTACAGATGACCATAGCTTAAATCCCCTATGGCTACTACTAATACAACAACAGACTGTCATAGATGGATGTGGATTAACAGACAGTACGAAGGTCGACAGTTCTAGATAGACACCAGGGGCCAAATGTAATAGGATGAGAGTTTAGAAAATGTGAGGGTTTACTCACACTTTTTAAACTCACCCAATGTAATAGAGTCCAAGAACATGCAACAGAGCAAACTCGCATGTTTTCCAGACTCAAAAAACTCTCACGATTTAATATCTCATTCAGATGTTTTCCCACTTTGAAGATAAAACTCGACCAATGTGAGAGGTTACTGCTAAACTCTCATATTTTCTAAACTCTCATCCCATAACATTTGGCCCCAGATGTTAGACAGTCAGCAGGTCAACTGGGACAATAGGTCGACAGGTACAAAGGGTCAACACCGTAAATGTCAACATGTAAGAAGGTTTAGATGTACAAATGGTCAACATGGTCAAAAGGTCGACATAAAAATGGTCGACACAAAATGTTCAACACATTTTTTTTTAGCCCTAATCTTCACCCTAACTCACCCCTTGGTGCCTAACCCTAACCCTTCCTCCTGGTGCCTAACCCTAACTGTTGGGATAGGTGCCTGACCATAACCCTCCCTTCTAGTGCCTAACCCTAACCCTCCGGTAAGTGCCTAACCCAAACCCTCCCTTCTAGTGCCTAACCCTAGCCCTCCGGTAAGTGCCTAACCCTAAAAAACCCCCAAAAACAATGTGTTGACCATTTTTTTGTCGACCATCTGATCATGTCGGCCATTTATACCTGTCAACCTTCTTACATGTAAAAGTTTAGTGTGTCAAATTTTTGTCCCAGTTGTCCTATTGACTGTCTAACATCTGGTGTCTATCTAGACACTGTCGATCTTTTTACTGTCTATCTATAGTCCAGAATCCATCATAGATGTGGTTTCCGCAGAAGCATTTAATGTGTACACAATAAAAGTGACTAAACTTATGTACAGTGTTAAGAATGTCTTTAGTGAATTCATCACTTTTAACAAAAAATATGGTATACAGATAGAATTTGAATGTGGCAAAACATTATATTGGCAAATTGGGCGATTGGAGCAATTAAAAGATAATAACTAAATGTCTGGAAACTCATGCCCTTTCTGCCCACATAAGACACATCACGATTGTTCTACAGAATCTCTTAAGAATTTTGGTGCTTTGAAATTAATCAAAGGAAATTGGAAATCAAGTAATGTTCCAGCCAAATTAGCTAAAACGGAGATTAAATTGATTTTTCCTCTTAAAACCCTCATTCCGGGTGGCCTCAGTAATGATTTCAAGCTAAAATGGTTGCTTGATTAATTTTACTTTTTACTTTGGGAATTTGTGTAATATTATTTTCTCTAATTATACTGTATACTGTAGAGCTTTTACTTAGGCGCAATATGCTAAATTAGTAGGATATGCATTTTTCCTAAGCTCTTTATATTTATGGATTGTTACATGTATATTTTTTTATTGAATTGTATTATAAATCTGTTATTATTATTGGTTTTTTAATTAATTATTTTGGTCTCCATAGTTACAGTGTGGACATGTCATATCCAGTTTTATGAAAAATCATTAAGTTGCCAAATACCCACAGGCCAAAGCGCCACATGCGGTTTAACTTAAACTAACAAGTTACAACGGGTCCGATAAGATGGAGCGTCACTTCCAGCTGTTCGTACTTAACAATACTTATTACAAATGGATGTGAGCAGTAGAAAAGTCACATAAAATATTCAACATCCTCCACTTTTCTTTATATGGATATGTCATTGGAAAGAATATAAGGTTGGACTTTGAAATTGGCCCATCAATCAGTAATTTGACCAGACATCCAGTTTCACATTTCTACGACAACCTTCTAATTATGAATCGGTAAATTGATATTTATTCACCTGCAAAAGTACATTTACTTGTTTCCGTGGCTGCTGGGACTGATGGGAGACACTCAGATAAGAGGCTTTGCAGCCCCCATAGAGGCCTGTGAGGGCTGCGGCTGATATCGGAAATGGAGGTACCACAATAGATATCTTCAATACATTCAGGGGATCCTTAATATATGTGGGGTATCTCCCAAAAACTTTTTCGAGGGGGAATGCTTACACTTCTATAGACTAATTGTCAACAAATCCCCTGCTTGTAGACTTCTGCTACCAAAAAGAGGCGCTGATCCTCTAAAATATCAGACAGAGAAAAACACAATATGGAGCACTGTATACTTGCAGGGATAAGTGAAAATAGTTTAATACAATAAAATATTACAATTAAACCATAAATCTATAGAATAAACAACGTTTGAGGATTACAGTAAAACACATTTGTTGTATTAAACTATTCCTCGTGAATTAATCTGACTGCTGTAATAGTGATTGAAGTGTAGCAGTAAAAAAACAACAAAACAACACAATGCAGCTGTGCTACACTCTAAGTAAATAAATGTATTTCATCAATACCAAATGCGCTAGTTGTGCTCCATCAATAATAAATAAAGTCCAGTGTTAGTATCAAGATGATTATGTTATATTAAATGAGTCAAAGTCCACAGGTGATAGACTGAAAACTTTACTATAACAAACATGTTTTTACTTTTTACTGTAATCAGCAAACTTTTTTTATTCTATAGATTCTATGGTTTCACTTTCATTGTGATATTTTATTGTATTCCACAAATAATGTGACCTATACTTGCAAGGGAATGGGTATGAGATACTGGCGGCTGGAGAAGCCCAACAGGACAAGATGCTGACTAACGCTGGTAAGTACCCTATCCCTCCTCGGGGGATGCCTAACCCTAAGTCCCCCCGGGAGTCCCTAAACCTAACCCCCCTCCCCACCACGTGACTAAGTGATAAGACGCCCGGACTTACCTCGTTAGGGCATGGCTTCACCCAGTTTGGTCACTGACTGAACAGGAATCCACCTAGACTGATCCAGATGGAGACACTGAAACCACCGACAGTGAGTGGAACTATAGTCAACTCATTACACCACTGGGGTCTGCTTTGCTTTCTCACAAAGTGTCTTTTCAACACTCTCTACAAGGTAAAGACCATTTAGTCAGTGCTCTATGCTCTTTCCTGGCCAAGCTTCTTCCTGCCTACATAGCTGTGATGTGCAGGCAAGATCACCCTGGGAGCAGACATAGGGGTCTATTTACTAAGCAGTGTTAGGAGACAGAGTGAAAAGTGATAAGAAAGTGATAAGGTGCCAGCCAATCAGCTCCCAACTGTCATCTCACAGGCTGTGTTTGAAAAATGACAGTCGGGAGCTGATTGGCTGGCACCTTTTCACTTTCTTATCACTTTTCACTGTGTCTCCTAACACTGCTTAGTAAATAGATCCCATAGAGCTTGCTTCAGAGTTGTACGCTATGCTGATATTTACGCGATTGGCCAATGTTTTTATTACAGAGCATGCATCTAAGTCGCACGGCATGTACCGGTGCCTCTGTGATGTCGCTTGCAGAGAGGATTTAGATGCAGAGTGATAGACAGTTAGGGACTGTTTGTGGGTGGTAAGGAAAGGGGGGTTAGAATAACGCAGGCTTGCCTCAACCGTCTCATAAACATGTCAGATCCAGCGACTGCGTCTTTGTATGCAGTTTCACTGAAGCCAGAGTCTTAGTTCCGTTGCCCATTTTGTGGGGACCATAGGCTTACATGGGACTGCGATAAAAAAAAGATCTATGACCGATGCTGCGTCTTTGTATACAGATGCTGATACATTTTATGCCAATGCTTGGATTTGCAAAGCCGCTGGTGGGCGTCTCAGTACATCTCATGGCAGCTGCGACATTTGCATATTTTTGCATAGCTGCTGTGTAAAAAGTCCCAATCGCGATGGCATAAGCATACAACCCTGAATCAGGCCCATGGTGCAATCTCACAGCTCAACTTGGAAGCTGAGTTGGGCTGTCAGACTTGAGCTCTCATTCAGGAGGCGGCTCCCTCTACGGTTCTCAGCTGTGCCTGGAACAAAGCATACCGCTCTCTCCTAGATGTACAGAGTTCTAAGGCAACCTATATATATTTTTTGCTTACTATATATTACGCAACTCACTATGTAGTCAATAACCTAAAATGTAATGCTAGAGAACCTGTGACAGATATATATATAAATATATATACCCCTAGTATATATACCCCTAAGAGTATGTCTTCTCGGATGCCTCAACCCACTAACAAGCATCAGTACCCCCTCCTAGATGTAGACGCCAGCATTTCCCCCGACGCCGGGAGACCGGCGCCCGGCATCACGATCGTAGTGATGCCGGGCACCGCGAGCGAACAGCCGCGGGGGGGGAGGGTTAAGTTTAGGGCTCCCGGGGGGACTTAGGGTTAGGCTAGGGGGAGGGAGGGTTAGGGTTAGGCACCCCCAGGGGGGACTTAGGCTTAGGCACCACCCCGGGGGACTTAGGTATAGGCAGTGGGGAAGGGGGTGGTTAGGGTTAGGCACTTAGAGGGGGGATTAGGGTTAGGCACTTGGGGGGAAGTTAGGGTTAGGCACCCCTAAGCAGGGTTAGGGATAGGGGGGTTAGGTTAGTACATACTTAACTATCCACGATTGGGATTTCCAGCGCTGTCGGGCTTCCGCTGCTTCGCACTCTGTTCCTGTCGGGCTGCCGCTGACGGGAATCGAACCACCGGCCATGCGCCGGCGGTATTTCATACCCATTCCAGCAAGAGACACCATTCCTTCAAAGTGGGTCACTAGGCATTTTCCAGGTTGTAGCTAAATAGACTCAAGCGAAAAGCAAAGGTACTTATTTCTTATTTCTTTATTATCAGTTACTTATATAATGCTAGCAAATTACGTTGCACTTTACAATTGGAAACAAACAGTAATACTACAAGACTGGTTAGTAACAGACACACATAGAGGTAAAAGGGCCCTGCTCGCAAACTTACAATGTTTAGTGAAATAGGCATTGATACAAAAGGATAGGTGCTACTATAAACAACTGTGCAGAACAAGAAAACAGTGACTAAAGGTGCCCACACACATACCGATGTGCACACGATCAGCCGATGTGTACGATTTATGTACGATTTCCCTTGAAACCCTCCCCGGCAGCTCTGCACGTGATATGCACACAATTTGCTGTCCAATCTTCATACGATCTCTCCTGCATGCAGACTTTTCACTGTGTATTGTATCCTAGATTGTCAGATCTGCCCTACAGCAGGGCAGATCTGACGAAGCGATGTGCGACCAGCGGGAGCGTGCATCGCATCATGATCATGAGTGGGGACTCACGATTTTGGCATATTTTACACGATCTGTCGTTCCAATGCGTCGGAATCGGCCAGATCAGGTAATATATAATGCTATGTGCTTGTGGGCACCTTTACAGTACAAGACAATACAGGACAAGTACATGCTATATAAACATTGCTGTAACAGCGGTCATAACCATCAAATAAGTAGTATAGTGGCAGAAGTCAAGGGTTAGGTGCCGAACGTAAAGGTACCTACACACTAGAAGATATTTTGAACGATATGCCCAATTCCTATGCATCAGAATGACATCTTTCAAAATCGTCTAGTGTGTATGGTCTCTGTCATCTGGTACACGCTCCCGTGGGGTCATCAGCTGCATTGTCATGTCCTACATGCAGGCTAACCTGACGATGCGGCTGATGACCCCATGCAGCGGGATGCGACAGGGGCTTACATATCGGGCGGTTGGGCACCGGATTGTCAAGTGTGTACCGGCCACCCGATATGTGTACCTGTCGGTGGGGGGGGTCACCGGTCACGTCGTTGGGTACACACATCACTTAGTGTGTACCCAGCTTAAGAGAAGGTAAAGTACATGGGGGAAGAGGGCCCTGCTCGTGAGATGTTACATTCTTAAGGGTAGGGGTAGATAGACAGATAGCGTAGATAGTGAGCATGGGACAGAGTGTTAGGATGAGAGATGGAAGGCTTTGATAAAGAAGTGAGACACAGACCTTGTGCAGAGCAGACAGGTCAGACTGGGAGATATTTTGAGATAAGTGAAGATCAATGCTGGAGATAATGAGTGCATGAATGAAAGGTTTTGCAGTGTCTTGTGTAAGATATGGTGGTATTCTAGATATGTTTTTAAGATGTAACATGATTTGGATACTGAATGTGGGGAACAAAGAACAGTTTAGAGTTGAGGCAGCAGGGGTAGGGTTTATTGTTGAGTTATCACCAATTCTGCTTTGGAAAATATTAACTTTGGGGTGATGAGATGACATCCAAGATGAATAGGAAGAAAAGCACTCAGTAACTTGGACTTATACAAATGGTGACACATCTGGGGAGGATAGAAAGATTTGAGTATCATTGCATTAAGTATATTCTGGCTAGTCATTTGATTCACTCTATCTTTAAAGGTCTAAACCACAAAACACATATCAGGGGGCATAAGAGGTTGTTTACCACCACTTCTAGTTATACATCCGGTAGCCTCCACACAGAATATATACTGACTGCAAGGTAATCCCACAGAAGGTGCCAGAAGGATCCCTTAGGATTATCACATTTAGGGCAAGTACTTGAAGCTCTAGCCCGAAACCTGTTCAGCAATTGAACGAGATAAACTCTGCGCTGAATGAAAAGCTCAATCTGCTGGACTCAAACAGATGAAGTAGTTGTCAAAGGCTTTCTTAACACCAAAGTCTATTCCTCATTCTCTAATGGCCCAAGATGAGCGTCCCACTTTCTCCTGAGTATCCCCAATGTAGTGTTAAAGCCCTTCATAGCAAATAGGAGTAAGGGCCTGATTCATTACGTATCGCTAATGCGATCGCAGCTGCGATTATGCACGCAGTCTCACTGCGAAAATATTCTAATGATTGCAATCACAATGCCGTCGCAGCCTAAAATAAGAACGCTCACTTTACCTTACACACATCTGTAATACTTTGCAAGTCTGCGAAACTATAGGTAACATCGAGTATAATCGCAGCCTCATGCACACTTGCACAAGGTCTGGCCTTACTCAGGAATTACTAACCTCATCACACGCAGTGACAGCCCAAGCTGCGTATGGCATCACAATGGCTAATTTATGCGCCTCTGTAACGGCGTTCAAATGCACTGGCACACCTGCATTACGCCGACCACCCCCCCGGCACCACCCCGAAACCCTCACTTCCTGTCAATCTCCGATGGGTCTGCGTAGACACTGCGATCGCATTGTGATCACAGTGAAGCCTTCACACAGGCACACTGCGATGCATGTGCAAAACGCAGCAATCGGACGATTGCGTGTGTAATCTCAGTTGCGATCGGTAATGAATCAGGCCCTAAGGGCTCTATTTACTACAATCCGCATATTGAATGCGGATTGTAGTGTGATATTACCGAGTGAATTCGCATTGCGAATTCAGGTAATATCACAGGGATTTACTATAAATCCCTTGCAGGGACAGAGCTTGCGATAAAGCTCTGTCCCTGCGGATCCCATCCGCACTGTAGTCGCGGTATTTTCGGAAAAAATACCGCGACTAAGAGCACGCGCATGCGCCGACCGACCACCGCTACTACCCCCCCACCGACGCTAAGCCCCGCCCCCGCGATCGCGGACCCCCGCGACCCCCCTCCCCCCCCCGTGACCCCCCTCCCTTCATTACACTTACCTGCATCCTCCTTGCCTCCGGTGATCTTCTCCGGGCTTCCCGATCAGGTGATCTCCCATACTGCACTGGGGCCCGATCACCTGATGACCCAGTGCACTGTGGGAGACCAGCTGACCGGAGAGGAGCCATCACTGTGGGAGACCAGCTGACCGGAGAGGAGCCATCACCGGAGGCCCGATCACCGGTCCCTGGATTCAGGTAAGTGAAAAAAAAAATGTTTAATTTTTTTTTTCTTTTTTTTACAGCAATCAGCTTGCGGTCTCTTTAGACCACACAGCTGATTACTGGTACCGGCTCCCGCCTCTGCTCTCCCCGTTAGAGCAGAGTGGGAGCCCGGTAACCGGGGGAGACCCTGGATAACGCCACCTCCAGGTGGCGTTATTATCACAGGGCTTCCCCCGGTATTTTTTTACAATTTATTTTTAGTAACTTGCACACAGATCACATTTCCCATTACAATTATGGGAAATGCGATCTGCTTTACTAAAAATAAGTGTTACTGGGGGTTGGAGTAGAATTTTACTAATTCTACTCCAATTGCCCTGTAATAAATACAGGTGAAACTAAAATAATGTGAAAAGGGTGTGAAAACACCCTTTTTCACTTTATTTTAGTAAAAATAATGGCCCTCATTCAGAGCCGTACGCTCTGAGCAGAGCGCACGCTCTGAATGAGGGCCGGGCTCCATTTTCATGGAGCGTCCTCCTGGACGCTCGTATAGCTGTGGGTCACCACCCACAGGCTATACGAGCGTGCTTTGTGATGGCCGCGATGGTCGAGACCATCGCGACCATCGAAATTGCGAGCCGGAGCCTGCGGTTGAGGTTTTCAACCGCAAGCTCCGGAGTGATTTTGGCTCTATCAGAGCCAAAATCACTCCCACTGACATCACTAGTGATGTCAGTGGGCCGGCTTCTGACGGGAAGCGTTCCCGTGGGAACGCCCCCGTCAGGGAGGCACGCCCCCGGCACGCCCACCAAAGGGGGCGTGCTGTCAATCAACATTGACAGCACGCCCCCTTTGATCGGACACAACGAGCGAAGGACTTTCCTTCGCTCGTCGCGTCTGGCGCATGCGCACGACGGAGCTCCCTCCGTCGTGCGCATGCTCAGTGCATAACATCGACCCACTTGCGAGCGGACAGCCGCTCGCGAGTGGGTCTGAATCAGGCCCAATGTTAATAAATAGAGCCCTATGTCATAAAGATCATATTCATCTCCTCTGATGACCATAGTAAGGATTTCATTGGATTACCAGCAATTATAGGTACCTGAGAAGCAAAATGTGTCTGTAGCTTTAGCTTTAGGTACTAAAAGAAAATGGAGGAGGGGAACCCAAACACCCAACTGAGGTCTTCATAGTACACACCATTACAAAACAAGTGGCCAAGGTAGAGACCACCAAACCTAGCTAAGGGAACTACCCCCCCCAATGAGGCAACGTGAATCTAGTCTCTCCCCCCAACCAATGTAAACACTTGTTTCTAAATCTTAACTGCCCGCACACCCAAAGGGGCTCATTTTCCTGCACACCCACCATCTGCTTTAAAGAGATAGTTTAATTATTTTTAGCATTGCAGGCTTGTCGGTGTACATTTAGATATGCGTAGAGCTTTTTTGGACTATAATGTGCATTTCAGTACTGCGAACGTAATTGTGTCTTTTATTTGCTGCATCTTATGCCTGCGTTTTTACATAAAGTGTACCCAACTGTACATGAGCCCCACCGTCATTGCTAAATATTTATTAATTTTACACCTACAGTAGCTGCATCTTAAGGAGAGGAGGAAATACTCTCAAAATTAACTTTTTGGATTCAGAGCGCAGCAGTTGTCACCGGAATAATGATACAGTACCTCTGCAAGTTACATTTTTGTCTGGGGTGAACTGGTGCGCTGACTACTTTATGGTTTAAACAGTTCCCATTAAGTTATAAAGTGTAACTCAAATCTATAAATGGAACAATACAGCTTTATACTACAGAACAGTAAAATTAATTTCATGAGACAAGCAAAGGTGTTGTAGATAAAATGAGTAATTACAGAAACATAGGCTGTATTTAGTGGTGAATTACAAATCACTCCGCAGCCCCTTTCTGAAAAGGTTGCAATTGATTTGCCCATCTATAATTGTAAGTGACTAAACTGAATGTTTTAAGGGTGACCTGTGAGGAGAAAGTGTTAGTGCCTCATTTTGTATTCATCAGTTGTCTGAGCCCACGGATGAGCAAGTTGTCCTTGCCTTACACTGCAAAAATAAACTTTAATTCCTAGAAAAATTGATTGGTGTCACAAAAGAATAATATGACCATTGAGTAAACAATTAATTTCCTGCTCAGGGTGAGCTTTTCCACTTCTTCTTACATAGAATAAGCATCAACTTAATGTATAATCCTAAAACCTGGCTAACTTGCAATACAATGCACAGATACACCATGTACTGACTCCTATAGTCACTCCCCTGTACCAGTCCTGCATCTGGACCCCAAGCGTGTGTACTCAGTATAAGCATATATGTACTGACTCCTAGTGCCATTCTCCTGCAACAGTCCTGCGTCTGGATCACCAGCGTGTGTACTCAGTATAAGCATATATGTACTAACTCCTAGTGCCACTCTACTGTACCAGTCCTGCATCTGGACCACAAGCGTGTGTACTCAGTATAAGCATATATGCACTGACTCCTATAGTCACTCCCCTGTACCAGTGCTGCATCTGGACCACAAGCGTGTGTACTCAGTATAAGCATATATGTACTGACTCCTAGTGCCATTCTCCTACACCAGTCCTGCGTCTGGACCACAAGCGTGTGTACTCAGTATAAGCATATATGTACTGACTCCTAGTGCCATTCTCCTGCACCAGTCCTGCGTCTGGATCACCAGCGTGTGTACTCAGTATAAGCATATATGTACTAACTCCTAGTGCCACTCTACTGTACCAGTCCTGCATCTGGACCACAAGCGTGTGTACTCAGTATAAGCATATATGCACTGACTCCTATAGTCACTCCCCTGTACCAGTGCTGCATCTGGACCACAAGCGTGTGTACTCAGTATAAGCATATATGTACTGACTCCTAGTGCCATTCTCCTACACCAGTCCTGCGTCTGGACCACAAGCGTGTGTACTCAGTATAAGCATATATGTACTGACTCCTAGTGCCATTCTCCTGCACCAGTCCTGCGTCTGGATCACCAGCGTGTGTACTCAGTATAAGCATATATGTACTAACTCCTAGTGCCACTCTACTGTACCAGTCCTGCATCTGGACCACAAGCGTGTGTACTCAGTATAAGCATATATGTACTGACTCCTATAGTCACTCCCCTGTACCAGTGCTGCATCTGGACCACAAGCGTGTGTACTCAGTATAAGCATATATGTACTGACTCCTAGTGCCATTCTCCTGCACCAGTCCTGCGTCTGGATCAACAGCGTGTGTACTCAGTACAGCATCTGTGTACTGACTCCTAGTGCCACTCTACTGTACTAGTTCCACGCCGAAACTTCAGAGATATTCCCTAGTGCAACCCATGCTGGAATTCCCAGTGTTCTCACAGTGTACGACGTTTCAGTATTCTTGCTTTCATTATTCTGTGTACTCATCTCTGCTCCATATCATTACACAGAGTTCGCAGTTTATCAGTTATCCCACTCTTAGGGGCATATTCAATTGGGTGCAAGGTTTAATGTGGTAAAAAACCTTGCGCAACTCGCACCCAATTTTGGATCACCACGGGTATGTGCATTCCCGATACCCATAGTATCCAAATTAAAAAAAGTGGTCGCGGTGTTTTTGGCTCTGAAAACCCAGCGCACCGTAAAAAAATAAAAACAAATACTGCACTTAGCTGCCTGGGGGTCTCCGGTGGTCTACGCTCTATCTTCTCACTGGAGAGGGGGCTGCTGGGAGGCTCCAGGGGCTGGAGGGATGGGCAAGAGCTGCTGGGAGATGTAGTTCTCCCAGTGCCGATTCCAGGGGGCCACACTGACACTGGGGGGCACACACATATAACGGGGGTCACACACACTCATGCACACTCACACTTTCTCTGGAGGTGTGAGTATAAAAACCTGGCGTGCAATATACCTTGCAGCTGTGGGTTTTTTGCTTTACTCACACCCAATTGAATATGCCCCTATGTGTTATCTCCCAGTCTCTGTCACTTCCAGGTACCTGTGCAGAGAGGCCTAAGACCTGCTCACTTGGTGTGGTGAAACCCAAATCCCAATAGGAGGGGTCACTGGTGAAGATCACCATGTGGGTGAGGCTCTGCGCCTCTGGTTAGGTCTAGCCAATACCTAACCCCCCGGCTCCCAGTCTTCCAACTGAGGAATTCCCAGTGACGGATCAGACAGATATGGTGAAAAATAATAAGATAGATGTCATGAGAAACATTATACAGCATATGTGTAGGAGCACCACAATTACATATTACCAAGGTGCTTGCTGCGTGGGTCCTAACCAGTAATGGAGGTGGAGCAATGCCCCCCTGGTGCAAGCTAACGTGACTCTTCACAGGGCCTCCTATTCTGAGCGGGACATGGCCACACCTCCATTCTTGTACCAGACCCCTGCATACTTGCCTACTGTCCCAGATTGTTTGGGAAGCGCTCAAAAATCGTGTGGCACACCTGGATGCCCAGAATAATGGGCAAATCTCCCATAGCCACCAGGCCCCATCCTGAGCTAAGTGGGTAGTCTGGGTGGCTGATGTTGTGATTTGTGCAATTTGGCCCTGCTTCACAATGCTGGTAATCATTGCATTGTATAGTGGGGGCAGTGCCACATACATTTTGCCATCCCCGGCATCACCGACATAGGTTGGCAAGTATGCCCCTATAAGATGTATCAGCGGCCCTAAATGTGTGACATTAAAAAGGTTAGAAGCAGCAGTATGAACGTGACAAAAATAGAAGATGCCCTGACAAAATGAGAAACAAGGTGAGCCTTGCCAGGAAGCGACAAAATATAATGTTGGCCTTGCCCATATGTAAAATTGGGTGAAAATGATTAAATATGTCATTCTAAACATTATATAGCATGTTTGGCAACAGTGTGAAAGTGATGAAAAACAGGAAAAAGCAGCGCTGACCACTTTCTGCATATAATGAGCCAAGATTATGCAACAATAATGTAAATAAAATTCTTTCACATTTATTCTGAAAAAAATTCAACAAAGAATCCAACAACATCCAACATACAAATCACATATATTATATTCTCACAATGCAACTATTTTATTTTCTATGCAGAGCACAGTAATAAAAATGTATCTTGTTATATATAGACAATGTATCAAAATGGTTTCTTCTCATAAAGTGCAATAGTCGGAATGTATCAGTATGTGCATATAAGTACAACCTATCTCCTTGATCACTCATCAGCGGTATTGAACTCCTCTTGATATTCATTGTCCATATAAAAGTCATAGTCATTATATGATCGAATAAGAGTACTATAATTTTAGGAATTAATTGCACAGAGGACTGCAGTCAATATATAAGGTAATCCTTCCGATCGTGAAAAAGGACTTATAAGTTATTCCGTATGAAAGTGCTTAAATTAGGGCTCATATATTATGTCCAAGCACAATACACCGCTCCTAAGTAACATAAGGAGTTTTAAAGAACACCTCCGGGTTACTCACCAGTCACTCCCCTGTTTCTGCATGTTTAGACTGGTAATGGTGTCAAGTTCAAAGCATGCAAGTGTTCATTGACATCTTGTGAAGGTCTATAGAAAATGGGCCTCAGACTGCACACCCTGAACATGTATTTATATATAATTAGAGGTGCTACCTGTGGAGACAATCAGAGGTTACCCGGATGTGGTGGGTAGGCCCATAACCTTGGCCAAGATTATGCCAAAAACCTTTATTTATTGCAAACATGTATTTATTTATATTAAGTTAATTGGGACTTGTACATCTGGTGAAAGTATCCAGCAGGTATATCATTAGCTGTGGTTTTAACCAGTGCGTCCACCCACTGTCGGTGTTACCTGCTGTTACTCAAGCCGGAATAGCAGTGTCCCGGGAAGTAGTTTGTCCTGATGTAGCCGCATCAAGGTTATACCTGGCTCACAGTAACCAGTGCCAGGGTTAAGTTAACTTGCAGTAGTTCTGCCCGGCGTCTCATTGGCCGGGCATTAAATAAACTACCAGGATCCTGGTTGTCCATTAGACAGGAAATAAATGAGACAACTAAGGGTTTGGACAATATTATCTTTATTATCCGTATGAGCCACATGAAGATTTAATGAGATTATGCACTCCGAATAATATAAACATACAAACTTCATCTGCAGACCTAATTATTGATCTGCCAAGACGAGTATCTGCCCAACTAAGTGACACGACCCTTGGCATATAATTTTAATTCTTATGTTTCTTTCTTTAATCGTTATTTTTAAATACTTCGCCGTCCACAAATCTTTTGAAGGACTACACAATCATTTTAATATATGCTAATAAAAGTTAATTTTTAGTAATTTACTACATATCACTCGAATAGTGCACCTAGATATTACCCTTTTTTCCATTTTTTGCTGTATGTTGTGTTGAAGCTGGATAATTGGCTGAGACAAGATCAGCTCAAAATAAGATCGAAACGACGCCATCTTGCGAATGGCCGCAAGACACCATTTTGGAAATGAGATCGGCAAGACGCCATTTTGCGAATGGCCGCTCAGCGCGATTTTAGCTAAACTCACACTTAACACAACACACTGCTGTCACTGGAGGATATTGCTAACTTTGGCCACCCAATTTGGAGTGAAGTGTTGCACCTATGTCACCAATGATACCAGCAATCCCAAGGAGGTAATAGATTGAAAGATGGATGAAATTCTGCAGCTGAAATGGGAATTTCGAAAGAACCATAATGCTTCAGTGGCTGAAGTAAAGGAAAAGGTAGAGGAATAGGTGTCATGGTTGAACCCTGTAAAATGGTTCTCAGGCCTAGGGAAATGGGCCCAGGAAATGATCGCAAGCGTAGGCAACTTCCTGATCCTTATACTGGTCATCATCACAGTAATTGACATATGTGTCCGGTGTGCTCCTATTGTGTTGAAGTGTGGAAAATGTAATAATAAGGTAAAATGAAGGAACAAAATTATGATGGTGGTCAGTAATGACAATATGAATAATGAGGTAAATATAGAACTGCATTACAACCCTGAACTTGGGAATACCATCATATGGTGTATTATGTTTAGACGTGCATGAAATGTATTATTATTAAAATGTTATTTTTAAACTTCTTAAGTAATGTAAGTCCCTGATCCCCCTCAAGACTTCCCTTATAGGATTGATACATCCCCACATCATTCCCATGATCTTCCAAGATCCGCAGTGTGCGTATAATGGTAGTTTTATGTCCCCTCCCAGAGACACATGATTGATGGATTAAGAATCACCTTATGCCATCCTATAATAACATTAAATAATATATGTATATATGCCTAAAATTAATTTTAACATCAGGATGTGATAGCATGTTGTTCGCTATCAAAGGGTGGACTGTCAAAGCTGGATAATTGACAAGATTAGCTCAAAATAAGATTGAAACGATGCCATCTTGCGAATGGCCGCAAGACACCATTTTGGAAATGAGATCGGCAAGATGCCATTTTGTGAATGGCTGCTCAGCGCCATTTTAGCTAAACTCACACTTAAGTACATATGGCGATGCTACTATTAACATTAAGCAATCGCATCTTTTTCAATACCTCATACACACATTAATACACAGAGTTGCGTTGTTAAAGTGTTGCGCATTAGCGAATGCATAAGGCCCAGCATGCGAACGCTTTTCCATTAGCTTAGTGCGCACGCTTCTGCACAAAACTAACTAGCGTCTTTACCCATATCCCTAATACTTACATAATGCACACTTACACAAAAGGTTCCATAGCTATAAAGTAAAAGCTCCAAGTTTTATTCATTTATTACAAATGCGGTGAAATAAAGGCTATTTTGGTATCTAAGGTTTAATACATGATAAGTAAGCCATGTTTGGTATTATACTGATCTACACTCTCTCAACAGCTTCCCGGTACCATCGGTGTGGAGATCACAACATGCATTCGCAACTTATGGACCTTACAGATTTAAAGCACCAGAATGTACATTGTAAAACCAACAGCCAAGATTTGCATGAGGCGGGAAAAGGAGGCAGCAAGCTGTTAGAGGCTGTTATGTGTCCATTTGCATCAACCTGTTAAATGCCCTGTACACCAATGGGATCAGCAACAAACTTCTCTATTGTGTTGTCTATTTCGGGAAGGGTATAAATGTGAGGGTTGTGACCCCATTCGGGAGTCTTCTTGCTGATTGCTGATTGGCGGAGGTTATCTTGCTGATGCCGGGATCTGGTCCAGAGCGCGTGCGTATGTATGTCTGTATCTTGGGTTTGTATAATTCTTTGCGCTAAATTGTACTTAGATCACAGCGTGTAACTGACTGTACTTTACTTGAATAATACTTTGTGCTTTGGAAACACATGTTCAAGGTCTAAAGTCTTTATTTCACTGTATGACTGCGTATGCAAATAGCATCAGTATTAGAGGTTTATAGGCAGGTTTTAGAAGGTATAGGTAGGTGAGTATAGAGGTAGAAATCCAGTATCCTTAGTTGTATTAACCTATCTTGCCACACCTTGATCCTGCTGTTCGAAGCTACTCACAAACAAGTTTTTTGCTATAGCTGCTTTCGGACCACAGAGACACTATCAAATTCTAACCCTATTGCTGATACAGGCTTTACATTGTCCTATTGCTGCTACAGGCTTTACATTGCTATAATTGTTCATAAGAACACCGTTCAAGTTTAAAATTTATGCTGCTATAATTCTTCATAAAAGATAGACAATTTATCAAGTCTTATGCATGGCCTAATGCGACTAAGGACACTAATTAACTGCAGCTCTTATCCTGTTTGAATGTAAAAGTGGACACAATTATCTAGAACCAGTGGAAGTATAATTTAGTGACTGAGTAGTTTTTTGAAACATTTATGCTTCATTATATGTGAGGATTGCAATAATTTTTGTATCCGTTTTATGTCTAATGTTATGCTTTGTTTTTTTTTAAATAAATTTATTATTTATGATTTTACTAAGCGCACCCTTAAGTGATTGAAATTGAGTTCACTTATTCTGTACTGTTCTAAGCACGATCAATTTTTATAAATTACCCACGGTCTTAACGCATTTCCCCATATGGCATATGGTTTCATCAGAGTCAAAACGCGTTAGAACACTTGGCATCTTCCTTTATTACTGTGCTCTGCATAGAAATTATAAATAGTTGTATTGTGAGAATATAATATATCTGATTTGTATGTTGTATTCTTTGTTTGATTTTTTTCAGAATAAATGTAAAAGAATTTTATTTACATTATTATTGCACAATTTTGGCACATTATATACAGAAAGTGGTCAGCACAGCTTTTTCCTGTTTCTGTTAATTTTCTTCCAAATGAGGGAACCCCAGATACCCTTTAAGCTTGCTGTAGATCTCCTTTCTTTTTATTTTATTGTTTTTGTTTCTGTTTTAAGTTAAATCTATACTAACTTAATTTTAAGAGTTTATACTAATCCTAGTCCCTATTTAGCCTGTACATTAGTTGGCTCCCATTGGCCCTCTATATATCAGATGTAGCTTTATTAACAGTGTGAAAGTGTTGCATAAAAAAGGTCCCTTGACCAAATAAGCAACAACAAGTTGGGCCTTACTCAGAAGTGAAATGGTATGAAAAAGTATCATCCTTGGGACCTCCCATTGTATATTAAAAAGGGCATGCAAAGTTTAACAAACCAAGCACTTAACAGGGAAGGGTAAATGTAATAGCCTGCAACTTGAATGCATCAGAGAGATTCCTGTGAGTATGGCCAATGTTTTATAGTGGCAATCATTTAAAAGGCAAAACCAACCGATTTTGCCTTTTAAATTTGCAGCCATAGCATACCCATACAATTGCTAGTTTGATGAACACATAGAATAACATATTTAATACTTTTTCAAAATTTTTGTGAAGTAGCCTCCTGCAATGGTCGCTCACAATGTTTCCGGCTATGCCAAACACTCAGACTACACATTGGAAGGTGGGTAGCATAAGTACTTCATAGCTAATTTGTACAAATTGTCTTTTTTCCTCCCAGAATTGAAAATGATTGTATGAGATGTACATTTTTATATTTCAATTAAAGTAATCCCCCACCATTCTACTAGCTTGGGACATGGCACAGGTGTCAATATATATATTTTTTTCTTTTAAGCCTGGTCACATGTCAGAATCATCTTTTACACTAGTGAGCTGTGTTGAATCTTCATCAGTGTAACACTTTCAAAATGTAAAGTTTTTTACTGGCAGTAGCATTTGTAGGAGAAGCTGAAGGTGGGGACAAGGTGGAATTTTGTAGTGTGGACACATTAACTAATCTGCTAAAATCTGATGGAAAATGGACATAGATTTAATACTGTGATCAGAGACAGATTAAGGGAAAGGCATGGGTGGGCTACTGCATTGTGCAGCCCTGTACATTTTCTAAGGGCCAGACTAGTAGGGGCAGGCTGGGTGAGAAATGAGAGGCAGGTGA